>OX375880.1:46522655-47769704 GCA_947359465.1 Metellina segmentata
AATAAATCAATTTATAATTTTGTTTTCTGACATGCAAGCACATACTACAAACAAGGGAATTCATTTTCATTCTCACTCACTAGGTCATCCAACCTTCAGGGCACAAACAGGCTAACATTAAGCTTTAAAATGCATATATACATAACAAAGCAGCACATTACTTAAAATGCGAAATAAGGTATAAACTCACAAAACTTAAAAAACATCACTGGATAACACTTAAAAGAATAGTTGAGAAAATAAATTAAAATTGTAACTTCAACTTCAAAAATGTGACACATCAGTATATACAAGTATCCATGAAATTGTTTAGTAATACTGATAATTCATACTTATTGTCTTCACTTACAATTGAAGCTAGTTACAGTACATTTGAAAATGATATAAAATAAACAAAAACAATGGAATGAAAATAAAAAGATAACAAATAAAAATCATGTATAAAAAGTACAAGAACAGTGCTGAAAACACCATTTAATTAAAACCAACTTCATTTTTAAAGTTTTAGTAAAAGAAAAACATTAAAATTTGATTTGAGGAGAAGTCTCAATTGGAAAGACTTAATTCGATTGTTTTGTCTCATAAATAAATCAACAAGTCTGCAGATGTTTGAATATTTTCCAAGCAATAAAATCCAATGTAGAAAGACAAAATACACTGCCTTCCAAAAGTTAAACACAGAATGCAAATTTCCAAATGGTGAAAGCATGCTCTGATTTTATATTGAGTGAAACTTATTGAGGCCAAATCACCAACCAAATACTAATTGGCACTAAGTAAGCTAGGCAAGTTATAAGCTAGAGTTGTAATGCTTCAAGAAAAAGTTTTTATGAAACTTAAGTGGTGAATGATATTTTTGTCCTTAGATCCGAGAAAAGTGTCAAGAACACTAAGCAATGAATTTATTTTCTGTGGATTATTCTATTATTTCTCTTTGTGTAAACAATCTTAAATGGAACAGTGGCTTGAGACCTGTCTTGAAAAGTTAAAAACTAACTTAGATGCCATTTTGAGATTTTTACACCTTACTCATGTGATGGCTTACGAAAATTACATCTAAAGATGGGCTGTTATTATGACAGTTTAATTTAATGCCATGGCAAAGTAACAGTTAGCAATTGCAATAAAAATATTAAGTCATTAATAAATGATATGGGAAGTAGTAAAATTATTTGAATTAAATAGAATTTTAGATTAAAAAAATCAAATTTTTTGGATATTTGTTGAAAAGATCAAATTGGAAAAACCAAATTTGCTGAGATAATTTCAGAATGAACTTAAGTAGTTAATAACTATCCAAATTAACTGTTAATGTAAATTTCTAACATTTAATAACCATTAAATTTAGATACGAACACATTTCAAAACTTAAAATTAGCAGTTAATAACTGTTATCGCAATAATTCTTAAAATCCTAATCCTAAAACAGTGGTTTTGCCCATCTCTAGCTACTTCACATCTTGGTCACAAGTCAAATTTACCTAAAATTACATCTATCTCCAAGATAATTATGAAATATTAGTTGTAAAAACATTTTACAAATAATAAGAGTCAGTTTAATTAAAAGGTGCTTTTCATACAAACTGGCAGTGAAACTGATAAAAAAAATATAAAATTGACAGATACTAAAAAATAAAAGACCATATTTATATAAAACTTATAAACAGAGTAAAATTCATAGTCAAAAAGTTGGTGGAACTTAAGTGTAATTCATTAAAACTTGGCAGTGAAAATAATAAAAATACAAAACTAACAGTACGATATTGAAATAAATGACTGCAGTTATCAAAAAATAATATAAAAGAGAATGTTTATATAGCTTAGTAAGTTTTCTTCATCCCCACCCTACCATCATTTTAAAATATTTCATTTTATTTACAATCCACTATGTACATCTATACACAATAGATACATACTACGGTTTGTCTAATGCATTAAGATGAGAGGGACGCAATGTGTAAAATCAGACATTTTTTGTACGAAGTATTCCTTGCAACACATTGGTAGTGAGGGGATTATAAAAATTATATATAATAATTACACTCAACAAAAGGGTCACTGAGCTAATATGTAACATAGAGTGAGTCATGACCCAAGATTGTCATTTTTATCATACTGATAGGCAATATGCATACTTACAGCAACAATGCAAAGAAAATTTTGGCTCTACTCAAAACATGACACATCACAACAAAAAACACAAGTGCAAGAAATAAAATTTTAAACACTTAAAATTTCATTTAATTTTCGTTTCAATTTTATTTATTGCTTTTAAATGGAACATTCAAGCTTGTAACTTACTATAAAAAGTTTAGTTTTGCATCTAAACTTAATTTTTTATTAAAGTGTCTTAAAGCGAAATTTTTTTTAACATTTAGATATGTTTACAAACTTCCACATTAAATTGCAATTGTACTCTGAACAATAACCAACTGGTAACTTAAAGTACAAATACTTTTATTAGATTAAGTGAAGTTCACATAAGTATAATCGAATCCTTCACTTAGCCCCCCTCTAGACACAATAAATCAAAGAATACTCTATCCCAGGCCTCGAAATACATTTTTTAAAACAGGTGCACCTTGTGCACCTAAGTTTTTAAATTAGGTGCACAGGTGTGCCTAGCTGGAAAAAATTAGGTGCACAATTTTATTTTCATGTGCACAGTGCACCTGGGTATTTTGAGCCCTGCTCTATCCGTAGATAAAATTATGTCTTGCTGAATAGTGACAGGCCTATTAAATAGATATCCAATTATTTGCAATCATATGCTTGATACTAGTTTTTACTATTTTGTTCTATTTCATCTGCAACAAAATACTGAAAGTATTCATTCTTTAAACTGAAAATATCCTCAAGTCAAAAGCAAAACACTTGCAAAATTTTTAATCACATATAAGTACATTAAGAAAATTTCAATGTACCTAGAATTAATATTTCCTAAATGCATCCTTACCATAAATTACTACTTTTATCAATACAAATTTGTATTAAGGAACCGAATCAATGCTTAAAGGATATTCTTGAAGTTATTTTAGTGTAACATGATTTGCATATGGTTGACTTATGAGTGAAACACAAGACAACATTTTTAAGACTTTTGAGTATTTTTAGCTTTCTTGACCAGAATGTGGTGATCTTTGGACTCTGGTAAAGCACAGGTCAGTCTATTTTAGTTCTAAATAATTTTTTTTTAAAGTTAGATTTCTTTTTGATTTGTGCAATTAGTGAAAAAAGCTCAAGGAATAGAATTCTCCCGTTTTCTTAGAACTGTTTTTTGACTCTGTATTTCACTTGCGAGTCAACAATATACAAATTGCTTGTGTCTTAACTAAACAACTTTTGGTTACAGTTCGCATTACCAGATCCATACTCAAGCAGATACTTAGTTTAATATATATTATGGAGTTTTTATGATCTTGAAATTAAAATTATCCATCTCAATGGATGGAATGATTTTAAATGTCATCTTCAAAACTTCAACCCAGAAATAAATTTTTTTAAACCTTAAATCTTTTTTTTGATTCATCTAAGCTTGTATCCTAGGCTATACCTAGTGTCTAGAACAATAGGAAATATTTAATTATTGAAATAATTTGTTTATTCCTATCACTCCTGTTCCAAAAATCAACATGGTTGAAAAAACTCCTTTGTGACATCTGCCTTTACTTATGTTTGGAAGTTACAAAATTGCAAAAGTAATTAAAGCTATAATTGGAATAACAAATATACATATATTCTAAAGACCAGCTTGAATGAGTTGAAAGACAGAATATTCTTGTCATGACAGTGTAATACATTAATATTGCTTTCTTTGTAATTATTTACCTTCCAGAGGTTCAAATTTGTTATTCTCTGCATAAAATCTTTTAATATAACAACTGTGGGTAAAATTTGTATTTTACAAAAATAAAATTGCCAACTACAAACATTTGATATTTTTAAAAGAATGTTTAAAATCACTGTGCGAGAGTTAACCCAGACATGGTCCGAGTTTACTCCCTATCAAAGGAAATCAGCTTCTCGCCTGACCATAATAGTGCCTGTACAATTCATGTAAAATAAAACTGTGTTCACATAAATACACCAACAACATTTTTATGCCATAAATACTGATGGGATGATATAACATTCAACAATTTTCTACATTTTGATTCTCACACGTACACAATAAAACATTCTAACACATAAATAGAGAAGCGCAATCTGTTTTTAGATAGTAGAGGGAGAGGTGAGAAAAATAAAACAGGCTCACCACAGCCACATTTAAGTACAACGATAAAAAGTACAAGTATCCTTTGCTTGACAAGGAAAGTTTGGGTCAACTTATTGCACTATAGGAAGCTCCTGCAATCTCTGTGCAGCCCAAGCTTCTTTCCAATTTGGCAGTATTTGTAATCAGCAGGTACTTTCCAATTCTACAGACCTTTGTCTCTCTCGCTGCCTCTGTCTGAAGCGAAGGAACTCTTCTTTCAGAGCAGCGCATCGTGCTTCTGTGTTCTCGTACTTCCTGGGACCAGTGGGATAGAGTCCACCACACAGTTCACTATCACTGAGGCCACGTTCACTCCAGCCATCTCGGGCATAACGAGCTGCCCCTCCCGTTCTGTTCCGAGACCGCACGTAGCCGTCTAGGATCGGCAGAGCGGGTTCCGAGTGCGGCGAGTCCGCTTCGAAAAGGGAAGAACCGTTGTGGTGAGAAATAGTGTGCACTCCGTTGGGTGTCAGCGACGCCGAAGCAAAGGCAGCAGAGTGGTTCCTGCTCGCGAAACCACTACTGCTTCCGCTGCGGTTGTTGGCATCTAGTTCACCCTGAAGGCTGGAATGGGCAAGGGAGGCGGCCTTGCTTCCATGCCCCGAACTGCCACTCGTGACACTAGTGCGACTGGGAGTCGCCAGTCTCCTATTAGTCACCAGCTGTCCATCCATTTCCGAGAAAAGTTCTATGTCTGGTACGTGCAGTTGTCGGTGAAAGGCAGCGTTTCTCACGCGCTCTACAGCACCCAGAAGGCGGTCCCTTGTATATGTCACTGGATGTACATCGCTGGCTCCACTCTCGCTAGATTCGGGAGCACACAGAACTTGTGGTACTCCATTCGTGACATGACACTCTAAATGTGGAGGACTGCTCGTTGCCAGAGGACGTTGATGAGTGGGAGAGATCTGTTGCCGAGCTTGAATGGAGCCGCCGAAACCTCTGGGCACAGCTGGACGAACGGGGTAAAAGCGTGGACCCGCCGAAGCAGCAGCAGGGTATGCCTGGACTGGCAGCCAGTGACGGGAACCAGGCCATCCTGACTGCCAAGACGTCTGGAGTGGAGACCCAATAACTTGCTGGTGGAGCATCCAGTTGGGCGGGGGCGCGTCTTGAGCTCGATGTATGGGTCGGAAGTGCATGGGGAAAGGAGGCGTCAGGTGACTGGAAACTGTACTCGGGAAGGAGCGTTCCACAGAGGAAGGTTGTCGAACCGAACTAATGTCCTCAGCGAAGAAAGAGGAACCTCCCAGACCGGGGCTGCTCGTGTGGAACCGCGATGGTGTTGCATAGGGCCCGTATGAAGGAGTCGAAGGACTCAGGTGCAGGTGGTGGCTGCTCTGTCCACTCCCATCACTACGAATGCTGCCCCTGGCTCCTGCATGGTTGGACGGAATGAGGGAGTGTGTTGCAGAAGGGCCTGTCCGAACAAAACCTCCCTCTTCGTCGTCAGCACTGCCGCGCAGCACAAATTTACCGTCTGCTGAGCGACTGATCCAGCCGAGGGGTTGCGAGTATTCCATCTGAATGTTATAACGAGCACCCCTTGGATGTCGCAAGTGTACCGGCCACCCATGAAAAGTCCTTGTCCGCTCCTTGGGATTCGATGCTAAGCCTATTCTACCTAAGCTGGCCAGAGAAGGGAATTTTAAACTTGGTATTCCGCCTTCTTCATTTCTATTGAGAGGGGTTGGAAGTACTTCAGTAAAAAGGAAAACCAATATTTAAAAGTAATGGCAAGTTTCTAAAAGATTCAAAATTGTAAAAGAAATAGAAGTTACCATTTTTTACAAAAAGAGAAGAAAGTTACCCAGCAATAAAACGTTTATCCAGGCACTATTCGACAGAACATAACAAAATTGGTACCTTATAAAGGAAAAGTGTTCAGTTTAAGACTTTAAGCATGCTCCTACTGAAGTCAGAGAAGTAGAAAAATTTTCATGCATTTAATACAGAAAAAGTAAATACATTCTTTATTAAATCTCTATTGAACTATTTTAAAATTTTCTAATCATGCAAAACTTCAAATTTTCTAATGAATATTAGATTAAGTTACTCATATATTTTTTTTCTCTTTCTAAAGAAAATAATAAAAATAGTTTGCTGTAGGTAATTACAATTGCATTCAACATTCTGACGTATGTTCACTAGCACACATCAAAGTGAAGACGGATGCCGTACCTTTTTTTCTTCTTTTTAAAGAGCAGCATCATCAAAAGAAATTTTTATATGAGTAGAGCATATAAATATATAATATACTTTTACTTTATAAAAATTACATTACTTAGAAAGAACAGTTGAGGAAAAAATTTTCTCTAGCAAACCTCCTTTTAAAACAGTTAAGATTTGGAATTTAAAAACTTTTCGTGTGTTTGTAAGGTCATCAAACAAGTATTTTCAAATATTGAAACCCCAATAGAAATAAATATAGTAAAATGAAAATAAATTTGTATTGTTTCATCAAATGATTCCCTTTTCTGCTTTTACATGTTTCACAAAAATATTTCAACTAATCAGTTTTTTGAAAATATTGTACCATGGAAAATTTACAATTATTTAAGATGATTTCAAATAAATTCATATGAAAAATAAAATGGTCCAAGATTTTCAATTAACACTAGAACTGATTGTATATTATAATTTATTATATATTTTTTATAATAAATTTGTGATAAAACTTAGATGCTGTAAAGATGAATATTTTGCAGTGAAAAAGATATCAGGGAAATCTATTTTCTATTGACGGTAACCCATCTAACCTCATCCATTTGTTTAGAAAATCATCACTTATTCCATTGAAAATATGTCAACTCTTTAAATAGATTTTTGTAATTCAGACAAAAAATACATATAAAATGGAAATAATATGTTCAACTCTTATAAATATACCCACATAAATTTAAGATGAATATAAAATAAACATAGTATAAAAAAATTACTTTTTGATTGGAAGAGGAGAGCCTGTATGTGAATGGCCACCATTTCTTTGATCAGGTACTGAACATGTTACCATCATGTAAGCTATAAGATCAAACAAAAAAATCTTGATGCGTTACGATAAAATATTATTGTTTGATAAATCAATTGACATGTATTTTACTGAAACAATTCTCTAAGACAAAGGAGAAAATAACATTTTAAGGGACATTCATTGAAATACTAGAAATATAAAATACAAGTTATCTATTGGGGTATTCCAACAAATACTAATCATGAAAATGATTCTACAGAGGCTGTTCACACATTTTTCAGACAATGTATATTGTATTCACAAAACTAAATTACATAAAATTCTATTGTTTTAAATGTTCTATTTGATAGCCCTTATTCTGAACTATCTTTCAACACTATAATTTCCAGGATAATAACGCCTTTTGAAGTGTCAGAAGAGGTATTCTATCCCATTCCTCCTGAACAGCTTTCCAGAGTCCTGTAAGGGTTGTGGGACGACGTTTGGATAATGCAGATTTTAAAAGTCCGAAAGCACAAAAATCCATGGGTGATACATCGGGAGATTTAGTAGGGATATCAGTGAAGGGTATGGCCTTGATACCGGTTTTTTGTTCAATTTATTTTAGCAAATTTACAGTGGATTATGATGTGTGACTGCTAGCTTTGTCTTGATGGAGTTCCACAGATTGATGGCACTGTGAGTAAAGCGATAGCATTTCATTCAGAAAAATTGGCGATAAAATATGTTCCTGATAGTATTTGGAGTTAATCTTGAGTGGATTGGATGCATATACTCGGGAGTGCACCAAGAATATTATCCTAGGTGTTATTACAGATAAAATTAAGGTAGTAATTTGATTTGATAAGAATGTTGAGTCGGACCATTACAAAATGTAGGTGCTGTATTTTTCATGTTGTTAAAACGCATTTCTTTAAAAACTAAAACTGTTCAAAAAGACAAAAGTTTAATTTCTGCTGAATAGCAAGTGAAGGTATTATAAATTGTAAACATTAAAATGCATTTAAAGGTGAAAATATCTTGGGATCATGAAACCTTATTTTAACCATCAAATAATAAACAGAACAAGCATTTAATAAAAAGAAACCCACAAAAAATTTCTTTCTCAATAAACATTTATCATGATTTAGAAAAAAAAAACATTAACAAGAAAATGAATATGTTCTACCTCACCTCAAATGGTGCATATAAGTTAAAATATTCATTGCATAAATTGATGGAACTAGAACAAACAAATTGCCAAAGAAAAAACAATAGAACATTAATTTCTGCTATGGACTTGTTAATGGTTGACCTTTTTTAATTCAGAGTAAATAGGCCAG
The DNA here is from genome assembly GCA_947359465.1 of Metellina segmentata. NCBI lineage: Eukaryota > Metazoa > Arthropoda > Arachnida > Araneae > Tetragnathidae > Metellina > Metellina segmentata. The sequence goes on from OX375880.1 coordinate 46,531,204, forward strand.
TAATGTAATCACCATTTAGTTTAAGCATACATAGTAGAAAGCATAATATAATGAAAAACTCTTTAAACAATTATGTGGGGATTAGTGAAAAAACAGCACTTTCTCAGTATGACATTTTATTAATAGAATCAATCTATAATATAAATTTAAAATTAATATTAAAATTTAATTGATGCAAACACATTTGGAAAATAACTTTCAAGTACACTTAACAGATATTAATGATAACCTTGGATAAATGATATAAACAAGTGATGAAACATTAAAAAAATTTGATAAAAACTAAAATTTACAGCAAAAGTAAAATCACTTGCTTTTGTTATTCAGTGAATTTTGGGACAAAATGTTATAGATTTAAGATTTTATAAAGATTAAACTCAAGGGAAAATAAGCATATAAAATTTAACCAAAACAATCCTAGAGTAACTTGTAAAGAGCAGCTCAATTACTTAAAAATAAGGATATATTTGTACATTTAAGGAACCTGGGGGAATCTAAGTCCTCTTGCAAATGTTCATACCAAACCCATTCACATCAAGAGCTTGCAAGGCTACATTGCCCGATATAAATGTACATAGTTCAACCCAGATGCCACTTGTACACATTCTGAAATGAAATATAGACATATGACGTTGGTGTAGACTGACCAAATGCTTCTTGATCAAGGGGGGAAATAATCGTTCTTTGCATTTCACTGTCCTCGGTAGATGGCGTGGCACTGATGATAAAGCTTATAGAAGTATTTAAGACAATGATTTTCTGAAGATGGAACAGTTGGAAAAAAATTCTAGTGATACTGAGATGATTTTCAGGAGAAAAAAAATATTGGTCAATTTTTGATTGTTTTATATATTAGGGTTCCACCGTTTGCTATTAGGACATTTAAATATGGTAAAACAAATGGTAACCCATGACACTACATGATGATCACCAGTACTTCTTTTGGCTCCCAACCTCCAAGTCCCCTTCAACTCCAAAAAGGCTCTACAAACTAAAATGTAGTCACCTACAAGTTCGTAGGCCAAACCAGGTTCTCCTACCAAACATCTACTCCTTAAATATGACAACATTGCATTAATAAGGTTAGAATGTGCCAATACTTTCACCACAAAGCCACAAAAGTTGATACTAAAAATGGGATTTTTAGTTTATATCTATAGTAAAATAGCTTAATAAAATACACATAAAGACCTTTGATTTATATGTATGAGCAAGAAATCAAAACTATTAAACAGACTTCAAACGACTGAAATTTTTTAAGTAAAACTTTTATAGCCGACTTACAGCTACTTGAAAAATTTTAAACTTCAATCATTACCTTTTTCAGCTTTTCTTCTCTTACGCTTATTACATATTTTTACAGCACATATGGACAAAATGATAGCTGCTATGAAAAACAAAATGCCCCCAACAACACCAGCAGCAATGGCCTTGTTCTTACCATGGCTTTCATCATCACCTATAATGAAAAAAAAAATACATTACAAACTTATAGAACTTTTATACATACCAGAGGGACTCTTGGCATGTGTGTCAAAAGTGGTATGCTGACTTTTTTGTCATATGACAACAAGGGTGAGGTTTTGGAAAGCAACCTTCAAAATTGTTACTCATTTAGAAGAAATGCACTTTAAAAATTAAAAGGCATTGCTTACCTGCTGCTTGGTAAATGACTTCTGGACTCGCAGAACCCACAGACATAATTGAATATGCATAAACACGAAAATGATATGTTTGGCCCCCAGTGAGAGATGGTACTGTTAGGAAACACAAAATTTCTTTGTGAAAACATGCCACAAAATAACCATTTTGAACAACACTTAAGAGTACGTTATAAAATACCTAAGTAAGATGTCTCGTCCCTAATGGGCCCCCAACGCTGCCACTGACCATCATCTGTACGGTGCTCCACAAAGTAAAATGCAACAGGGACTGTTTGATTTCTTGGAGGTTGCCATGATATCACAACACCCAGCGGTCCTTTATCGACAGTAACATTTCTGGGTGGCCAAGGCTTGGGACCTAAAATAAAAAGCGAATAAAAAATTTAAAAAATTGCAAATTCTCTCTAGAAAGCATTTATAAAATAACAATTTCAATAACAGAAACATTTGAGACCTTTCACATACTTTTTCAATTTTTTACCACTACAGTGCACATAGATCTCAACACAAGTACACAGGTGAATCTTCACCCACAAGTACACAGGTGAATAAATTTTCACAAGTGTTATGCATGAGTCTTACTGACCCAGTTTTTACAAGCCTCAATTATTACTTTAGAATTAAATGTAATGTTCACAATTTTTTATGACACTTGAACCTTGGATAAGTATCATAGATCTTGGTTTTGGAATGCAGATGAAACTAAATATGCAGTGTTCCTGAAAAACTAATGCTTAAAAAAATTTTTTAAGGACCTACAGTAAAAATTCATGTTTTTTAAGGGCCCTTAAAAACTAAAATGAAAAATCAGGCCTTTTTAATGCTCTGGAAACATTATTTGAAATTTCCTATTTGAAAGTACTAAGTACATTGAGCATATTTAAGAAAATCTGTTAAGCTATTTTAGAATTCCTGACAAAAAATTTACTATAACATAAAAAGTGCTTGTGAATTAAAGAATTGCTTTTAATATCAACAAGTAATATTTACCAGATGGTTTTTGAACAGTAGGAATATAAGTAGCCCCATAAGCATCAGTTGGATACACACCACCAAGGTAATCCCAAGCTAAAACAGGAGAAATGATTGAATTCTCATACATAATATAATACATTTTATTTGTGGTTTAATGTACATACAGCAAAATAATTTTACAAAAAAGGTCATCAAGACATATCATTCAAAATTCTGCTTTCAGTTGGATAAGCATAAAAGTCCATATGAAAGATAGTAATTTTTTAAACCAATATTTCCACTTCTTTTTCAAACCAATACATGTTTCAGTCTTCAACATTGGACACACCCAAATATGTATTGATATTAGTTATTACGAGAGGTTTTTCACAGTAAACAAAACTACTGAAGAAAAAATACTTCTGGTTAAAAACATCCGATTTAGTGCCGTTTTGACGATGTTTAGCATTCATTTGAAATACACACAACATACTGAATTGGTCAAGTAATATGCTGAATTCCGACACAAGTTAAGTTATCAAAAATGTGCCATAAATATTAGGTAAAAGCAGGCACCTTGTAGATAGATAAAATATCTTATAATGTAGCCATCTGAGGATGTAGTAGTAAGCTGCTATAAATACATAGGAGTTTTTACAACTAGTGCCTCACAGAAAAACCTCTCATAAATGTATTGTTTTTAATTTAAATCCTAAAATTTCAGTGTTCAGAACCCCCCCCCCTCCTAGAAATAAGTCCAATATTTTTAAAGAGAGAGAGAGAGTTAAGAACTCACCTGCACTCATAATAAATAAAACTTCCTGAATTGTAAAATATGTGTGTAGGGTAAAAAATATTTTGCTCCTCTATCCAACCACCACTTGATGGGGCAAACAGTGGTAATAATGTCGTCAGAGATGACAATTTGATGCTGAGAGGGGTTTGCTTGTAGGTGGTAGTTGAGAGGAGATAAGAAGCGAGGAAGCTGATTGGGTATTGCAGACCATTTGTACCTTGTGAAGCCCTTCTCTGAGAAATAGTGTCATTTGTTGAAATTTTCTTTTATAAATGCGTATTCAATAAATGTATTGTTAAGTTTCAAATATTCATTCCTTGGCCAACATGGAACCACACTCGTTTATGACAGATGTTTCACAGTACAGATAACCTTGTTTTTCAAACAAAACTCAACATTTTATATCCAATAATGAAACGACAAAACAAACAAAAAAAATCTTACTTTTTGTCCTTGATTTGACAACAGGACTAAATAATCCATCACCCAAAATATTCCTCGATAAAACTTGAAATTCATACTCTGTATCAGGCTGTAAATTGTACAGCGTGACAGTTGTTGCACCTTCAGGAACAACTCGAACTGTCCGCCATTCACTGATACCCTGATCAGCAAGACGATACCTAAAGGAAATAATGAATGCTATAGCCATTACTTTTAAAGGGCAAAGTACACAAAACTTAAGTCTAGACTTTTGAATGCATTTGTATTGTATGAAAAATAATTAATGAAGCTTATTTTTTTTAGTGTAACTTGGGCAATAAGGACCAAGTTTATAAGATTTTAATCATAAATTCTGTTAGTAATGATTAGTTGAACCTTGATTATGAAAGATGATGGCACTAATAAGGTACCAGGTCACCTCACATCCTATGGATGTGCCAACACAAAAGAGCCTATACGAAATACATATAAAATTAACTGCACCAGATGTGACTACCACTGCTGAAAGAACCACAAAGGATTAAGAATAATCGATACTAGGATTTGTGTCACAGAATGTATTTATTGTGATAATTTTACCATAAATCTGGACACGAGTTAATTACCTTTTAAACAATTGTAATAGATCTCGTCTATTTTTCCAGTACTTTCACACACAAAATGCAGCCTTCCATCTTTCACATCAGTGCATTTTGAACTGTATTTTACTTTTTTCATGCAGATGAAATGTTTTTAAATATTTCCTTTTTCTGTAATATTTTTTATGTTGTTTACTTCTGTTTTATGTTTTTAATGTAGATGTGGGTGTAATCCAATATTTTATAACATCTATTTTTATTGTATTTGGTGCATCTTATTTATTTTCAGATCATGTGTCAAAAAACCCAAAACAATCATCTGCCTGCTCATTCAGTTCATTCTTACACAAAGTTTTATTTTAAAACTTTAAAAACTTTTTATCAAATTCGGCTTGGATTACAGACACTGTTAGTTGGAACTTCAACAATAAAAGTTCTAATGTAGTCAATTCCAGTTAACAGAAGATATAATACTTCATTGAATAACCTCTTCATTCCTAGATATGCGGACCTCTGGTTTATCATTTTGAAACCTAACCAAGGGCAAAACTGTAAATTAAATAACACGTCAACCCATTCAGTGAACTTTAACAAATGTTAATCTGTGGATACAATAAAAAAGTTTTAGAGTTTCAAGAGATAAAAACAAAAGGTCTACATATATAAAGTACAAAGTCCAAAATCCGGACATTTTGCAAACCAGCGTTTCAATAATATCTCATTTTTTTCTATCGACAATTTTTTAAGAACAAGGCGTTCAACCTGGACCGAATTGATTAAACAACACAAAATAATGGATATGTTCAAAGTAAATAACACACAGAAAAATTAAAAGATTTGTAAATAAAATTTGTTGCATTGTATTAAAAAAAACTTCTTTTTTTTAAAATTATTTATATATCTACTATTTTAGTATTGCAAACATGTTCCAGACGTAAATAATGCACTGACAAATTCGCGTAGAATGATCCAAAATCCGGAAAAGTCTGAAAACACGAATGGCCAAGGATTCCGGATTTTGGACTTTGTACTGTACTTCTGGAATGAAGTATGTAGATTAAGAAATTTCATTCCTATAAATGTTTTAAAATTATAGTGGAATTATTGGTGAAATTAACTGGAATAAAAGAGAAACAATAAACCAATACAGTAAGTAAAATTTTGGGTGTTATTCAATTTGCATGTATTGAGCTACATTTCATTCATTAATTGTAACATATGAAGATCTTAATTCATTAATATTGAATAATTATAATTTTTTGGCCTGCATTACATAAACAAAGCACCAATTATTTAAAAATATATTACCATATGACATAGGTTTGTTCATAATTCCCATCATAAGCTGGATACCAGGTTAGAGTAGCATCAAAAGAACTTGTATTCACTGTTACATTTGTGGGAGCATGAGGCGTGGTTCCTAAAAATAGAATGGATTAAATTGTTAAAAACTTCATATAACATAAGTAATGAATTAAACATTAAAATAATGAAATCTTTTGTTTTGGTTGCTTTCCTATATTTCTTTCGAGGCAAAACTTAATTTTGTAATAGAATAAAAATTTATTTTGAAAACATTCAGAACACTTATTTTTTATTCGGACAAATATAAAACAATAAATCATAGCAGAATGCAATACTTTACATTTTGTGAGTAATACTTAAATTGATTATTTCATTTAGGAGTAATATGGCATGAGCAGAAAAACCCATTTTACTTCTTACCTTCTACAAGAAGAAGTGTGCTCGTCACCAATGTAGCTATTTCATTTTCTAAAACACATTCGAACCTGCCATGATCTTCCTTCCGCAGGCCTTTAATAGTTAAATTACCTCCTCTGATGATAGCTCTTTCTCTTGGCAATTTTTCTCCATCCGCCTGAAGATGAAATTGTAAATTAATCAATGTATAACATTAAAAACAAATTTGGTAATGAAATAAAACAAAGTTTATTTTTTACTTTCAGTGTTTTGTCTTAGCAAGTGATTGAAGGAATGAAAAACACACATAGGTGCCAACTAATTGCTAAGGTCTTCTGGACCTGGTACATATTTCTCTCTAATTTACAGAACTTACGAAAAAAGAGTTTTATTTAAAACCAGAGTACCATTTTCAATCAAGCAATTTTAATTTTAAAAAATTCTGGCTTTTACTAAAATAAAAATGTAACATTTTTTTTTCTTAATAAAAAATCACCCGAGACAGATACAAATTATTTTGTACAAGTTAACGACTAGTTTCTTAGTGAGCCAAGAACTACCCTTACTGAAAATTATCGGCTTTCCTACCACTGTACACTCCAAAGATAATATTGATTGGGATCCACTGGTGATAACTTTGAGAAATAAGAATTTGGGGCGCAAGTAAAACACTGCTTTCTTTTCATAGGTGTTTGCCAACTGTATTGCAGATCACTGTCAGTATCATTGGTGTATTTGCAATATTTATCACTATTGTTGGAGAGGAAAGGGTTGGGTTTCAACCTAAAATTATTAGGACTTCAGGTCTCCCTGGTGTCCTTTCCAATAAAGTAATTTAATAAACAAGATCAAATCAATGCTGTGTGTGACTTGGTTATTCATAGTAAATGTATAGTTGTTATATTTATGCCTTATGCTTGGAGGTTTTGGGCCATAGTTATAAAAATTAAGGGGCTCCATTTGGTCAGGCCATCAGGAGTTGGCACCCGAGTTAGAATGATAACTGATGAAAAATTTTCTTCTTTCGTTCACTGAAAATAAATGTCCCTCACAAATCTGTTAATTAGCAGAAGTTGAAATTTATATTCATAAACATTTATAAACAAATTTAAATAAAATAAATTCAATTTTTATATTGTCTTTTTAATCATGGATTTTTCACCTTGTTTAAAATTAGTGCAAGAGGTTGATGTGTAATGATTTGCTTTAGTCCCTTGATCTTGTAAACAAGCTAGGTGAATAGTTACCAATTGAATAGCATAGACAAATAAAAAATTAAAACTGTCCAGATTAGCTGAAAAAATATGAAACTAACTTCAGACGCATGTAGTACGAAGCTTGCAGGCAGAATAAGGCAACATCTCAATCGCTATCATTTTGAAAATATCAGCTGAATAAAATTTAAGACCTTCACTCAATAGGATTCTAAATAGCTTATTTGTTACATTGCTGTAATAATGTAAAATACAGAAAGCTGAAAAAAGATATGTTAAGTGGTTTTGACATGGTACTTGTACAAACATACACATAGACATACATGAAACACAAAAACATTAAAAAAAAAAAAAAAAAAAACTGATATTGCAATTATAAGTAATTCTTTAAAAATTTAACATACCCTTCGCCACACAACAGTGGGTTTTGGCTGACCGGAGCCAACACATGGCATTTTCACTTCACTGTTCACGGGCTTTTGATAAGTATCATGGGGTTTCACAGTAAACATTGGAGGGTCTGAAATGTAGAAATGCATAAGCATGACAAATGTGTTACCCATAAATGAATATTATGTTACAGATTATTTAATATGAAAAAGAAACTTTAATGAACATATTTTAAACATAATTTAGATACTTAATGTATATATTTGAAAATAAAATATTTGCCAACTTCCCAGAAATAAAACCAGAAAGATTTTTGCAGCAAAAATCAACATGCAACTGCCAGAAGTGAAACAAAAATGCCGAAAAATAAGTATTACAATAATTAATAATTAAAAACAACGAATTGGCGACAACTGTATAAAATTGGGCTTTAAGAAAACATTCAAAACAGAAGTGATAATCCTCTTTATTATTATGTTTGGCAATAATTCAAATTTACCAAAACCGACTTGGCAATATTTTACTTAACATTAAACCAAATATACACAAAAATAAGCAATTAAATCTTTTCTTGAGTTTTAGAAGCAAATTTGAAGGTTTTCTTGAAAATTAGTGCCAAATAAGGTTAGTACAAATCAATCCATCACTGATTGCGATGTTTTCCATTCATGGTTTCACATTCAAAAATTGAGTTATTGTGGAGCATAGTAGGATGGAAGCAGAAAAATATTGCATGGGTATCCTGGGAGTGCAAACCTAGTGTTTACTAAAGACAGTACAAAACTCCATGTGAAAAGAAAAGATCCACTGGAGTACCTCAGGACCGCGAAGCCTGTACACACCTGAAGGAGACATGCCACTGAGTGGTAAAGGTGAAAATTAAGAAATTTTGTATGTGGCCAGTGAACTTGTTTCATTCAGTGACCACTTACGAATGTTCACATATTTTGTAGAATACACACACACACGTTATATATATACATATGTCCCCCCAAAAATAGATTTTCTCACTCTGCAAAATACCAAAACTACTGAAATACCCCAGGTCAAGTGCACATGCAAGTACTAATCTTCAGCCTTCTTTCCCTAGACTGCGTTTCCCCCCTTAAATTTCAAATAGTATTTTCCATGTTTATGTTTACATGCTTTTTTTTCCTTTTTTACAGTCCTCAGACAAAAAATGCGAAATGGGAGGTTCCACCATATAAACTAATGTTTTTATAAAGTGGCGACTGTAGCAAAAATTTCTAGTCTCCACTTTCAAACATTCAGTTGCCACATGGCGAGCGTAATTTTGACCTTTACTGATGGCCCGATCAAACACTGGCTTCAGGGTGTTTAGATTATTCCGGCACATTGTATTAGAGTTACTCTCATTTTTTGTAACTCCACAATACTCATCCCAATAAAAATTTTAAAATGCTACTTAAATTTTTGTTTGAACTCTATTTAACAACATATTCTAATGATTTTCAAATCACTATCATTGTACATTTGGTGAATATTTCCAATCAATATTTTTAAAATTGTTGATCCTAAATCATGAAGAATCATTCACTTACCTCTTACTAATACTTCCATAATATTAGAAGTCCCAGCTGTCCCATGAACATTGTAAGGTGTGCATCTATATCTTCCCTGGTGCTCATGGCTAACTCGTTGAAATAACAAGGAGCCATTATTGAGAGTAATCACTCCTGGGTTAGCATTTGGATCAAAGGGTCTTCGATCTTTAGTCCAATTGATAAACTGAAATGCAGGGTTTGCTTGAACATAGCAACGAAGGATTCCTGAAAGCCCTGATGGGAGGTACTGTATGGTTGGCGAGTATGTAACTCGAGCAGGATCTAAAAACAATATATCACACATAAGTATTTACAAACTCTAAGCAAGCTCTTAGTAAATAGTTCATGTAAGAATTTGAACTCTCAAATAAATAAACCTAATTGTGTTGCTGGAATAAGAATCTAAACACTAAAAATTAAAGCAACATTTTGAAAATAAGCACTCAAATACATAATATGCGCTTGAGTTTTGTTTGGGAAAAATCATATCCTCTCCTACCATTTAAAATTTTGAATTAATTTTTCCATAGGAGACAGTTAGTAAAAGAGCAAAGCATAGTAAAATCCATTTTACTATTATTATATATCTCGAAGATTCATTTTAAGTATGAAATTATGCTTGAAAAAAACCAAATAAACAAGATCTAGTAATAAAATATGATTTTGCACATTCGGAGCAATTTCTTTACTTTATTTATTTACTTATTACGTAACTGGCACAAGGACCTAAAAGGTCATACAGCACCAGAACAGATAATTTTTCTTGTCAAAATTCCAATTAACAAATAGAAGTCAAAATCTCAACATAGGCTTCCTGGAATGAAAATGTTTCAGCACCAATTATAAAATAGATAATTTGATCGGAAAATGCTAAAAATACGCTATAAAAGATTTATGTACGAAATATTAGTTAAAAATTAAAAATAGTTTTTATGTGTAAAATCATTGCTACGAATATGTTTGAAAATAAGATCGGTAATGAACAAAGATGGGAGGGGGCCATTTATACATAATATTCAATTAAAATGTGCAATACGAATTACACATAGGATGTGAACTGCGAGCTGACAGATATGAGTTAGAAGAGTATATGTGCTATATAGAGACGTGCCAGGAATACCTCTTCTGAGTGTGAAAGTCTGTATGATGTGAGCCAGTCAGAAATTTGGGGCTTTTGTGATACATTGGTGCCAATTTGCCCTGTATAGTAGCGTAAAATTGGAATCAACAACTACTTAATACCACCATGCATATAAAAGCTGTTGATATTGATTGAATTTTTATGGCAAAAGGGCAAGCTAAAAGCTGTTGACATAAGGTTACTTTCACAATCCTGTAAAGCATAATCGATCATTTGGCAAGTTGTCCATAATTATAATTAATTTTCAATAAAATGTGGTTTTAAAGGTTAAAAAACGTTTTAAAAATTAATCTCAACTATGCTGATTATAAATTACTCAAGAATTAAATGATAGAAACTGTTCCTTTTTAAGGGGACTTGTATTCATGATTAAACATTTAAACAAAATAAATCATTAAAGTTTTCAAACTCCCCTTCATTAAGCTGGATTATTTGAAGGATTTTATGATTCAAAGCTGAACTTACATTCAACACTCAAGTACGCTGAAGAAGAGTCTGGATTGCCAATGCCATTTGACACTTCACAAGTGTAGAGTCCAGAGTCCTCGGCAGTGAGAGGGTTGACAAAGAGGAGTCCATCCTTGCGAATTAGCGACCGACTCTCCAGCCATGAGAGCTGACTGATGTCAACACCATTGTGATACCATCGGTGGGTGATGTTGGCAGGCAGGGCTTTCGCTTCGCAGATGAATTCTACTTTGCCACCCTCCAATTTACTGGTGTTACGAGGTGGCACTGTAATCACAGCAGGTCCTGAAAATGTTCATGAAATAAAGAATTTTTATATCTATACTCATATTGGAAACCTGTCATTGGCTTATGTCATATTAAAATAAAATGCAGCGGAATGGGAAAGGTTGGTTGTTTGGTGTTTTATGGGGGTAGGATCATATTTGGCCAAGCTGCTTCAAATACAATGGGTGAAGAAAAAGTAGAAGGGTAGTTAAGGGCAAAAATGAGAGGAAGGAAAGATCACTCAGATACCTTGTGTGGGTGCGATGCACATACACACCTAAAGATGTGCCCGAGGTATAATGGAAAACATATGTATTTTGTAACAAGTTCTTTCTTGAAGGATATAACTTTAAATGGGTTAACAAACCACAAATATTTCCTTTCATACAAAAACAATTTAATACAGATTTCACTTTACACTTTAATCAAATTTAAAAACATGACCCTGATTGAAATGAAAACTAAAAATTACCTTTCTGCACATTTGTAAAAAAAAAATTGAAGATATTTTACTATCCAAACACATTAGTTTCATACAGAATTATTCCACTAGCAAGTTTGCAACAAAGCAAAATTTGTACAATATAGATCAAAGTCTAAATCAGCTGGTAGTACAGGGCAACTTAAGGCTGACCACCTGTGACAAAATAGAAGAATCACATATCACTATCATTATGAAATCATATATTTAAAAATATGTGATGAACAGAAATACTGTTAGCATTTCTGTATAAACAGGTGAAGTTCAGTTTACGTACTTCACAATACATTGTGAGCATAATTCTGTCTTCCTTCCCAGATGTGAACAGGAAAAATGATACAATATTCTTGAGCGTCAACGCATTTGACAGTCCATCTTGGCAACTGTGTGTGGAACAGAACTGCATGGTATAATTCTCAAGCTCTGCGAGATCTATTCAAATTTATGAACATTTCAGTGATTGAAATGAAAACTGAACCAAGTTTTCCTGTGATCCAATGTGTGTGAACAATTTTTAATAACATCAGTTTATCTGGACAATCATGAGCCTAACAACTGTGTGGTATCCTTTTAAACCTCTTGATGAGATCTATTCAAGTATATAAACATTTCAGTGGTTTGAACTGAACATTTAAAAAATTGTTTTCAAATGAACCATTGAATACTTTCGTCAAACGTTAGTAAACACTTTTAAACAATACTCGAAAAGCTCATTTCAACTCTGATCTGCAAATCACTCCTACACTCTAAACTAATGGCTCAGTCAGAACTAAGCCTATTTTTTTTTTTAGCATTCATTACATAGACTTGATTGATAGAACAGTAAGATAAAAATAACTTGAAAGTAAATTAAGATGGAAAGATGTCATTAAGGGAAAAAATTTATTTCTAGAATAGATAAGAAAATATATGAAAATGTGTGTAATATTCCAAGACATATTCTAACATACCTGCAACAATAACTTTAGTTAAGGCATTTACTTTGCCTTCCTTATTTGCTGCAACACACAGATAGTCCCCAATATCAGATTGTTGAATATTAGTTATTCGAAGCTCTGTTGCAGTTATGTGTACAGTTGGTGATGACTGTAGCGGTAGATTGTCCTGAAAGATTCAATCCTCGAGTAAATCATATACATTTGCCAGATTTGTGTGTATCCTTATTTTAGATTCACTCACATACAAATGTTTTAAAATGTGAAGTGAAATATACCTTTGACCAGGATATTACAGGGAGAGGTGTTCCAATAGCTTCACAGCTGAGAGTAACTGATTCACCAACTTTGACATACACAGTGTCAGGTGGTTTCAGTTTAAAGTGCGGTGGAGCTACAAATAAAAAACTTCACATATAATAACAGTATTCAAATTATTTATACAAAAATTTGTGCTTTCATAAATATGATTCTTTTTAAAATAAATGGTGCATAAATCTTGAACCAACCTACACTTTTTCTAGTAATAATTATGTTTTTATAAGAAATTATTAGATATTCACAAATAGTTGTTTGTAGATTATCCAAAAAAGAATGTCTTTAGAATATTAAAGTATGAATTATATTCAAGAATTATTCATGTGTGTATATATTATATATACACACCTGTGATCAAAGAGACAACTGGATAAGTCTAAAACTCTATTTTTGAGGAGCGTGTTTTTTATTATAAGATTTGCCCCTTTCTTGTAGTTTTTGTAATATTTTATTTTGATTGCATTCTTTGTTACTCTTTTTCCATGCACCTTACTTTTCCACAATTTGCAAGGTCCCAAGACAAATCCTCCACCTGATGCACCAATCTCATTTTCGCCAAATTTCGACACTCAGTTAATCCCCTTGACCAGATATACCCACGTATAGTGAAACAGTTTGAAGACTGGAAATATAATAAGCAACACATACCCGCATATTTCTGCATATAGTAGTACATACATTAAACTGATTTGTTGGGGATATCTTAAGAAAAACTTTTTGAGAACTAGGGGGCTCAGCTACGATAAATTTGATATCTGGCAAACCCGATAGTCAAAAATAAAACCCACAACTGCGTGCGGAACCTGCTATGTGAACTAAAGAATACAAAATTTGTGTGACCAACTTTTGATTGCATCGAATTTATTTATGAACCAATTTAAAAAATAATTGTACCGTAAGAAAGAGTACATTCTGAGGTATAACTACTGCGATATTTTAAAAATTAATAGTAATAAGATACAGATACGTCAGTTTAAAAAAATAACAAACATTTCCCGATTTTTCATCAATTTCAAAAAAATATTATCAAGAACCAAATTGAAATTTCTAAAAAAAACTCGACGAGCTGCAAAAATTTACGCTGAGAGGAACTCTTTAAAAAAAAAACTCACTGCTAAAGACTGAAAATTTGTAAGTGTTTTGCTCACTCGCGGAAGAAATTTCGCTTTTTCAATTTTGACACTTAATAAACCCTAAACTAATTTCCGCATCGGAAAAAAATCTTAATAATTGTCCAGGGAATACGATGAAGAACAAACCATGTTAATTTCGTTTTTTTCTGATCAGTACTTTCTCGAGAAACCGTCTAAGAATGTTTATTTTGAAATTATTGGAGCAAGCAAACAATTTAATATGAAGACGGTCCCTTAAACAAATTTCAAACATTTATATTTGTAGAAAACATTCATTCCTAGAGATTGCTACCGTTCATCTTGTTCTACGATGTAAATTGCGCAATTGCGATCAGGATATTTTTTTGCGGTTGGGGTACGTTTTAAACTTGCGATTTTTCTGATTTAAATATTCATTCATCAATTAAAAATATATAACAGCATTTTTAAGCCTTTAGAAGAAAATTCTTGACTATTCTCTTGTGGGAAAGATATTCTTCAAAAGATTTTTTGCTGCGAAATTTACATCTCAATTCACAACATCAATTTTGAATTCTGCTAGGATTTCCCAACCTTAAAAAATTACATTCTGCAAATGAACTCAAGTTATTAATTTAAATTCAAATTGCCAATTTTTTACAGAAATAGCAGCTAAAGCTTTACTTCTTTCTTTTTGAAAAATGACCACAAAATCTGATTTCATTACAATTCAACATTTTTAAGTGGGGTTTGAATCCATTAAATTAAAGGTCACTTGAAAACAGGATAGAAAATGATTTTCCTAAAACATGAAAACGCAAAAATTCATTCATTTTTCAACTGAATAACAAGCACACCTTGTTCTATTAAAAATATCAAAATAAAGATGCAATTACGTCTTGGAAAAAGTAATCTGGAACTTTCAGATGGACAACTTACCAAGAACATCCAGATGGACCCAAGATCCATTTTTCGGTGAATCCGGAGGTCGATTCAAGAAGTATACTTTGCATTCGTACCAGCCTTGATCAGCTTCTCGCACTGCAGTCAAATTCAGTGATGCTAATCCACCGAGTGAAGCTCTCCCTTCATACCCTTCACCGGCATGTGGAGGGTATCCATCGTACCAGATGTAAATTGGAATTTTTACATCTTGCTTTTGCCATTGTACTACATAAGGTACAGGTGTACCTTCAGGAAATGAAAATGTACATGGGAGTATGACATCTTCACCAAGAAGTGCTGTAGTATACTCTGGTTCTAGCTGGATTATTCCTAATAGTAAATCAAAATTGAAATTAACATTTTAACTAAAAGGACCAGAGATATACTTGCTTAATAAGTAAGATTTCAATTGGAAGTCTTTTTAAAAACAGATATTAGTTTGTAACATATATATTTTACCCCTTCTCTGCTCAATTTTGATATGCCTCAAACGACATAACACTAATTTTTAAGCCACACCGTGTGCTATTGTCAAGCCACAGAATAAGCGCGCTATTTTCCGAGTCACTTGAAGTTTCAATTCTACGCTGCTGATAGTCGCACGCTGATGCAGCAGATGATAAAAGCCCGCGCAAAACGATTTCTTCCTCTCTTCGACCTTTTCCCCAGACAGCAAAACATGTGCTAGAAGCACGTTCTGTCGCGTTCGCATGGCAATGTGCCACTTTTTAATTATGGATCCTGATTGCTAAGTATATTTTTCTTTTTCTCTGCAGAGAGACAGGGTGGTGTAATTTGGACGTAATGTTCCTCATACCACCCTCTTCAAAATTCCGCGTATTCCCTTTGCTACGCGTTAAAATTTCACCCTTGTGTCCCTTAGCGTCTTGCCATTTCCCCCTAATTTTTAGTTCTAGATCTATAAGTTTTCTTTATTATGTGTGTTAATTCTTATTCTTATTAATTCATTGCTTTTTCCTGTTTTTGTGTTTTGTTCAATAAATATTCTTTGTTGTTAAATTACACAGATATCTTTTGCGTTTTTTTCACGAAACCTTTTGGGGATTTTTGATCTCAATTTTGCATATTATGTTTTTATTCTTTTCAGTAAAACTTTCATTAATTAAGATATCGACGTCTCCTAATCGATAATTCATGTACAGGGTTCAGTGAGTCTTTTCTATTCCAAATTTAATTACCACTATATGATCCAAATTTGTCTTAGTTATATTCCTTCTTTTTTTGAACCTTTCGCAATCATTAAATTTAATAACTACTACTTTAAAAAAGGACATAACAATTTTAGGGCTCAAACAGATTCCATTACATTTATGTTTGACAAAGATATAAGGACCAACAAATAATTTTTATGCATTTCATTTTTTTAAATTTAGCATTAAAAGGCTAATTTATCCTGTAAAGTTGGCTTTGCACACTTTTTTCTGTTACATGTACCTTTTTAATTTGGAAAATACTTAGTCTTTCAAGCTGTTATTAACAATTTATTTGCATAATTTCCATTACATGGTGTAACTCATGTTTGAAACAAGGGACTGCAACAGTCCAACTTTCAGGACAGAAAACGAGTTTCTCTACAAATTGAAATCTGTATCATAATCTCGAGCATGTGCTACGTCTTATCGAACAAAGTAAAAATGGAAAAATTTGTATTTTATCCTAGAATTTCATGCACAAACTTGATTTAAAGAAAATAATTTTGTGAGGTCACATGGCCCAAAATGTATTGTTTCATTCATAAATCTACTGTTAAGCATGGTAACAACTTAAATAATATCAACAGAATTATTTGGGTACTTAGGATAATTTAGACAGGTTTACAGTGCCCAAGTTCAGTTTAGGAAGAGCAGGGAAGAGGTAAAATACCTAACACAAAAAAGTACCATACTTTTATTTAAAAGAACACTGTTAAAGAAAATTTGTAAGACAATTTTTCACTAATCAATGATAAATCAAAGAAAATTTATAGATTTTGTAAGTTTAGACACAGGTTATAAATAAGATAAGGCATAAACTATTAATGAATGAAATTTTCCACAATTTAATGCTTAGGTTAACTTTTTGATTGACTTAAAACAACCTTTGAAAATATTTTTGGGGTAAATGTAAAATTTTAGCAAGAATCCTTCCACATTCAAATTAAAATTACTGCATTACAATGGACATGAAATCTTGCAATACAAGTGATAGAATTCCTTATTTTATATAAATATTATCTTGCTTACCTGAATAAACAGTCAATGAGAAAACTGATATAAAAATAAGAAAATGACATGTTTTCTTCAACACCATCTCACAACACATCAATGATTATTCATACTCATCTTCGGAGATAAGAAATTTTAAAACCATCCCCTGCTTTAGCATTGGGGCAAAAGTTTTGCATGGAGCATATAATAGAAAACACCAAGTGTTCTAAAATGAAAAAGGATTACAATTTTGCATTAGAAAATTGTGTCTATGTTTTGAAACATAACAAAAACACAACACAAATAAAAGACACTCCGATACAGTGACTATAGTGATACATTTTCAGATTCTTTTAACTATAAAGAGTAATCAATTGCAAATAAAGAATATGAAGATTTAAAGATACTGCTATTGAAAATAGTTAAATTCAGACAAATTGGTAGCACACAATCCTTGTCAATGATTGTTTTCACTGATTTGATGTTAGTTAATAAGTGATCAATTTAGTACATTTATGAGTAATTTATTTATATTTATTTTAGTAATTAGTTTTAAAATTTTAGATTCAAGTTAAGCTACAGAACATGTACCAAACAAGGTTTTCGAAGTTAAAAATTGCAGTTACACTTTTTTTAGCAGAGGGGACACAGAAGAAACTTGTCAAAAAGAGGTATTGAGCAAAAAAGTTCAACAGAATGATTTATTAAAGAAAATAAACACTACTTAATTTCAGACATAAAATATCTCTCAAATTCTACAAAATATTAAATAAGGATCACATTAATTCTTCCTTGAAACTAAAAACTATTAGCCTCGAGCTTGCAAAATCACTTAGGTTTGACCTTACTGGGATTCCCGGTTAGTAATATTTCCCTAAACGAGAATGCAGATCAACTTGTTGTATCAGGACATTGATATAACCAGATACATTTAATTCATCATGCTAGATCACAGATCCTAAAATTTTAGTTTTCTTGATCTTGACGAATTTTCTAACTGAAGGAAAGAGAAGTGGATAATACCCGATTGGATACACTAAGCAGGAATTAGCTTGTGTGTTATACACTCAGCACCTTTTGCAATTAAGTTTTTAATAGAGTTTAGTTAATTATTATTTTACAAGTTTGTTATTTTAGAATATTTTGACCAGTTCACTTAAAAATTTCATTTTTTTTTTGCTGACTAAACAAAGATTGTATTTCAAAGAGTACAACAGTATTGCTTGAGGCTTAGTATATATTGTTACTTGTAAAAGTGTATTCAGCCAAAGGTAATTTAATAACTTAATGAAAAATGAAAACCATTCGAATACATGATAAAAATTTTTTTCTTATGCTTTGCTTTATACCTTTTAGAAAATGTTAATCAAGCATGTAAAATAAATTTCAAGACTTAAAGTAGTAGTTTTAAGTAATAACATGATTGAAAAAAGTGGAATACAGCAATTTTAAGGGATATTTCAGAAATTTAATTGCTTAATATGGTATAACTAAAAGGTAGATTTTACACAATTAAGGGAAATTTGATTTGAGATTAAGATAAAAGTGCTCTACAGATACCAAGATTTTAATATTCAAAACATTAAAACATACCCATCATATGTCTTGTCAAGAAGATGCAAAGCAAGCACCACCTAAAACATTATTAGATGTATAAATATAAACAAAATATTAAATATTTTTCGCATTTAAATACCCCTCAACAAAAAAAAATAGTTAAAATTATACAATCAGCAAAAATTTGATTATCAGTTATACACCAACAGTGTTTACAGCACAAGGACTACAGCTAATAATTTGTTCATGGCTCCTTTAAAACTGATCAACATCACACTAAAAGGAATACATATTTTCCAACATAAGCAAGTTACTGAATCATTCCGTGTTTATTTAAAGGAAATGTTTAGGATAATAAGAATTTGTAATAAGTTTTCTTTTCAATATTTCCAATAGTACAAATCAAATTAATGTTTATACTCTACTCAATAAGAAATGCTTTGTAAAATAAGGCAAATTTTAGTCCCAATTTTGACACAGGAAATATAAAAAATGGCACCTGTTGTTACATCTATGTTATGAGTGGAAATAACAATAATAACCAATTGTAGAAGGAGGATGACATGGAAAGATGATTAGCTGGGAAAAAATGTCACTTAAATTGACTACATTAATAAAACTTACCAAATTAATATAAAATATTTAAGTTGTAGTTATTTAAGCGATTCAGATTTAACAGACCCAAACTGGTAATAAACTATAATAATTTTTAAATACGGCAGAATTCACTGAAGCAGTCTTCCTTTCCTTCTTCATATCTTAATGAATTTCTAATGTGTCTGGTCTGCTGATGACCTCCATTTGGCTAGCTACACAGGAAAGGGAAAATCAACAGACCGTAAAGAGTTATTTCACGAGTTGAAACTATTTACACAACACATAATCAAGAGTTTTAACTGCCAGTCAACTATTTACTCAGTGTTTAAATAAAACACCACATTTAAAGCTGAAAAACTACTTTTTCTTTTTGACATTTTCTTACCTGTATGTACATAGTTGTCTTTTTAAAACAAAAAAGTCATACCCATTTCTTTATTAAAGGAAGGTATTTCAATTAGTCGGCATCAAAATTGCCAAAAAAGTCCCTGTCATAAATTAGTTGCAATTTTTTCTACCAGTTGCTTGATGGATGTAAATTCAATTTCTATATTGGTTGCTTTTATGGATGATATAATTTTTATATTGTTTTGTATTATGGATGTAAGTTCAATCTCTGCTCTAGAGAAATAATTTTTGCCAAGTTAGATACATATCCAAAATAAGCTATTAAGCATGTTATAAGGCCTGATAACAGAACAGGGTGAGGAAATTAGGAGCAAGAAATTGGACATGCTCAAAGAATGCTCATTTGAATATGCTCAAAGAGAATTTTTACAATGCTTTGCCTGCAAAAATACCAATAACATTTTGCAAAAAACTCCTTTTGTTGATTCTTAAATCCAAGATTAGAATATTTGGAAAAAACACCTGTCTCTCCAGTTATGCCTTAAAGGAATTTTATCAACTGATGCAAAATCTATGGTTATAGGTATAATACCCTCACCATTATGAATCCTAGAATATGATGTATCAAGATGAAAGCTGCAAACCATGCTATCAGGGTGTAAAAAAATGATGATTAAAAAAAATCAAGTAATCAGAATTTTCTATTTTAATTTCTGTGGCCTTATACACTGATTTATAATGTACAAATCTGGATGTTTTGCTAACCAGCGTTTTCTTTGGTTTTTCTTACTTTTTCCCACCTCTCTGACAATTTTTAAAGAACAAGGAGGTAAACCTGACGCTAATTGATGAAACAACTCAAAATAATGGACATTTTCAAAGTAAATACCACACAGAAAAATTAGAAGAGTTTTAAGTAAAATTTCTTTTATTGTATTAAAGATTTTTTTCTTTCCTTTTTTTTTAAATGATTCTTATTTATATATCTGCTATTTTACTATAGCAAACGCAAAATTAGCGCAGGGAGAGGTTAGATTACATTTTTTTTTTGACAAAAAATGCAAATAATCATAAATCCGAATTGGTCGAGGTCCGGATTTTGGACTGTAATTATATATAAATTCGATTTTTTTTTTAAATAATAAAAAAAAATCGAGTTTTTGACAAGACATGGTAAACCAATATTTATTTGACAAGAAAACATAGTTTGTTACATGGTAATACATTTAAAAAGTGAATTTTCAAAATAAAAGCAAAAGGTAAAACATTTGTTAACTTTAAAATACAAGTTGACATCTTACATAGTTTTTCTTGAGTAAATTACATCATCATGTTAACAAATTTATCAGTAGGGTGTAAGTAACAGACCTAAATTATAGTCTGATTAGTTTATATTTGTTATGGGTCTCTACTCTTAAAGTGACAGATGACTGTTTCAGGGTGAATTTTGCAAAATGAAAGATGTTCATAGTGTTTAAATTTTCAACCTTTCAATTAGAAAGCTCAGTTGTTTTTTATTTAATAAATTATTAATCACATTAATTGTGTTATTTTGTATTTATGTCTCAATTAAAAAAAGTAGTTGAAAAATCACTATAGCTAAGCCATTGGTCACAGTCAATTAAAAGGGTAACAAGTAGTTAAGGCCTACTAGTGGGGTCATGGACAGTATAAATAACTAAATACTTTTTTAAGTATAACATTAATGTACAATATTTCTCATGCTTCCCACACTTGAATGAATGCTTTATGATCATAACATATTATAAAATTATGCATGAACATTGTCAAAACTTTCAAATAGTTGTCAACTTGTCTTTTACTTTTCAGTTTGGCAGAATCCCTTACTGAACAGATTTCTTAGTCCATAGACACCTCAGATTATTTGCAAGTGTCCAATGCCAAATATTTTTCAAAAGCTGATCAGTACTGGATGTAGCCATTAGTGCTGAAATCACCACGAGTGCAGAAATATTAAAGCATTTGACGAGTTCTGCGAGTTTTCTAGGGTGTATATATTTAGTTGTAAATATGCAAGATTGGTTGTGATTTAAATCAATGATTTTTTAATAAAAATCATGATTTTAATTGTTGATACTGACACACTGCTTCAAATATTGTCACATGCAATTTTATACCTCACAACATTAAGTATACATAGATTTTAACAAGAACCGGTTTTATCTCCATCTTTTTTCTAGTCTGCTATTTAATTCAACATTAAAAATAATCACAGTTGAGTGCTAAATGTATCAGAAATTTAAATCTAATGAAAAACAGCCTTAGTTTATGACCACATACACGAGTTAGGACTGTGACTGCATTTTCATTACATTTCAAACAATGCATACTTACAAGATTAAAAAAACTTGATGTATCTGATCTTGTCTTTCTATTCCATTTTGTTAACAAGCATTCGTGGAAGGCAGAAATTACTTCATTATCTGTTTTAAACAATATTTGTAACCATTTCTGACTGCTATTTAAGGTTTTCTAAATTTTAAATAAAATGTCCTGCCATTTTTGAAGGAAAATCTAAACAAATCTGGTTTGTTTTCTTTTAAAAGAATCAAACATGTGCCACCTACAGCTTGAAGACATTGCAACGCAGCAAATAGAATCTCATGTTATTTCAATAAGACTGCAATTATTCATTTAAAAATATTGTGTCTGATTTAAAAATAAAATATGTAGATCTTATTGTAAAGGATCTTAAATTTTCCGCAGGTTAAATCTTGCCAAAACTGATTTAAAAAAAAAGACAGTTTGACTTCAAGTATAGTAAACTTAATATAATTTATATTAATTTAATTAAACAATATAATTACAAAATTTTAAAAATGAATGTCTTAAAAACAATCCCAGAATATTTGGGAACCATACTTCCTGTCACAAAATCTGCACCAGTCATTTTTTGTGAAAATATAAGGCAAAAATTAATGAAATAAGAATTACTGAATAGCAGTCATTTTATAAATTACATTTCAACTAAACATTTAAAGTACCCAAAAGAATTAAATCTTTTTATAGAGCAGTAAAAAAGGCCTTAAAATTTAATTGAGTGAAATGTGTACATGCTAATACTCAGAGCTTAACCTTAAAATCGGATGCAAAAGAAAAACATTTCACTAAAATGTCACTTCATAGTTAAATGAGGTAAAAAACATACATAATAACTCAAAACTAGAAGTCCATCTGTAGACAAACATGGGTACAAATACGAACATTGAATACCAATGCGTTTTTAAACACAGAGTAAATTCAATGCCGATAAACTTGTATTAAAACTATGCTTTTTATTGACTACTTCGTACATTAAAAAGAATCTATTTCTAATTAGTTGGCATTTTAAACCGAAAACTGAATAACTACATATTATTTAAACAATACGAAAATTATATTTAATTCACACTGAAATTTAAACATCTTGATCAAAGTAAACATAAAAGAAAAATAAAACTCTTAAGAGTATTTAAATTCTACGTCTACAATTCAGGCTTAAATTCTCAGTCGACCAAATACCAATTTGTTCCACAAAGAGAACACAAATAAAAACCTTGAATTCCAACAATACCGAAACAGCAATATTCAGCTTCAAAAAGTAAGAGCGTTTTCGATCTTTACCTGTCAAACCGATGCTACAGTCGCATCCCCCGGACCTGTCAGGTAAACGAAGGATTTACCTCAGGAACACCATCAAGTTAGAGAACGAAAAACGATTATTACAGCGATCAACATAGTTAAATAACCAAATACGCTGAAAACTGCACATTCTGTGGTACGAAAACCCGATAATTTCATACATATTAAGCATAAATAGTCTAAAAATTTTGGAATTTCAGCCGTTATCAAGAGCAATAACACTTAAGTTCATAGCCTGCAGAGCTAGCGCCCTCTGATTATTTAGGATTTTTTTATGTTGACAGGTGAGTTCACGATGCGGTTCAACAATCTTTTCATAACAAGTACGTCGAATGCTAATGATACATTATTTACTTTCAGCTTCGATAGTGGCCGAAGGCAAAACATCTATAATTA
This sequence comes from Metellina segmentata, assembly GCA_947359465.1. Lineage (NCBI taxonomy): Eukaryota > Metazoa > Arthropoda > Arachnida > Araneae > Tetragnathidae > Metellina > Metellina segmentata. Next base: position 46,554,903 of record OX375880.1, read on the forward strand.
TGCTAAAGCCAAGCTCGGGCTATCTGCTAATGACTCTTTAGGTTCCGCTTCTTTTATTAAAGAAGCAATAATAAATTATATTAGGATATAGTTTTGTTCTTCATTTCATCTGAATTTCAAAGTTCGCATTTAGGAAATCCTAATAAATAGTAGAGTTATTATATGATTTCATTTGATACTTTTCATGAAAAGAGATATTAAAATAATGGTAATGGTAATGGTAATTTTAGTTAACGTCATACTAGAGCAACACAACGGGCTATTGACGACGGTCCGGGATCAGTTCCTTAAGGGAAAGATTCGAGGACAACACTTCGTAATTTTGAACCACGAGATATAAAAATAAACAAAACACCTTTGAGTTTGTGGAAGTAGTTATGCCCTTTTTTAAAAAGCAAGAGTTACTGTATAAATCATTCCAAGATCATTATAGAAATCAAAAAGGTTTTTAACAAACAAAATTTCCCGAGAAGTACAATGAAACTGCTTGAAATATAAATATATATATATATGGGGGGGAGGGCGACAGATTTGTATTTTTATTAATTTATATTTCTTCAAAACTTCTCAATAGAATAGATTACCTGTGACTGTATCTGTATGAGGTTTTCGTCTGCAATTAATATAAGACATATGTGATAATTTATTAATAAATACTTAAATTACAGTAATTTCACTATTTTGCTCGAACAATTCAAAACACAAAGTTCTCTTTCTCCTGCACTGAATAGAAGCTGTGTAGTGATTGAAAAAAATTTCAAGAATTAAAAAATAAATTTTAAGTTTTCGTTTGACGACCTTGGTGAAAACAATTTGAGAAAGCCATCAACAATGTTTTTCTTTTCGTCGAACTAGAGTTTATAGCATAAAAAACAATTTGTAGCATTGAATACAATTTATAGTAATAGAGAGAACATGAGTTGTGACTTGCATGTGGAATACCATCACAATTTATCTTTGATGAATATATTTACGTAACTTCTATTTCTCTCTCCTGATGATGCTTCCTTTAATTTTACATAACACATAATGAGGAATGGTATGTACTATCTAAGTTTTGCTGCGTTAATTTTAAACTCTTAAAATGAAAAGCGCATTGTCCGTACTTATTTCGGCATTCTGTTTGTAAACACTGATTGTTAAATATCGCGTTGAACGTGTTAAATTATTTTTAAGTATAATTGAACTCAAAACATCAAAATAAAGTGAGTTTCTAGAGCAGTTTGTGGATCTTCTGCATTAAAATTCAAGTGATCTTTAAAAAATACCAAAAAACATTTTGTACCAATTCTTGAGTGGCTATTTTTAAATCTTATGCTGGACAGAAAGACTGCAACTAATCGAAGGAGAATGTATACTTTTGTCTCTGAAATTAGTGATTTTAAAAAGGGGGTCAGTGTATTGAAAAATTAATAAATATCCATTCCATACCAGTAAAAACTTGTATTTATAATGTTGTTTTTCGTTTTTTGAAGTTTAATTGCACAGTAGCACATTCTATGATGTGTAGAAATACTTTTACTACAATAGTACAAAAATATAGAATAAAAATGTTTAAATTTTAGTCCCAAGTATCGTTGTCAGCTTGGCTTATATTAGCACTCTTACAATTCCAAGTCGTATTTCATCATTTGAAAGTGTGAATACGACATTTGTTTGCTCCTTTCAATCTTTGCAACTTGGATGGACTTTATTGTGTGTCTATTTTTTATAAAACACTGCTGGTCCAAATTAGCATCTTTTGGGGCACAACCTCCCCTGACAGTGGTGTTAATTTTCACTGAGGGCACAAACTGTTAGCAGATGTTGGTGAAGCAGGTAGCCAAGCAAACTAAAAGTTGGAAGCAGTTGTACCACATGGAACAGCACAAGCAATGGTGAAATGAGTGATAGATGAAGATATTCCATTTGTAAACTTAACTTGGAATATTTCTACTGATTATGGCTCTCGGAGAAAGTTTAGTCGTATTACTTTTACTGAATCCCTCTAAAACTTAGCTTCTAATGGTATTTCAGTCTGTCAAATTTACTTTCTCAAAATAATTCAATGGTAGTTATAAAAATAAAGCAACATGTAAACAATATTTTCTAAAATTAAATGTCTTCTCCATTCTTGTAATATACATTTTTTTTTGTAGAGGGCTTCATCAAACTGTGGATAATGAGTGGTTTTGAGTGAAAATGTCTGAAACTAGTCAGGCAAGCTCAGAGAATGAGTAAGTGTGTTTCAAAATATTCTGTACCATGATAAAATGTATCATTTTCATTTTAGCTGACATTATTTGAATACTTTCAAGTGTGAGAGATTAATTATAACATGAAAACAGCCTGTTTGACTATAAAAGTTTTATTAATGTAATAGTGCAATATTGAATAGAAAATAATGTGTGGGTAGGAGAACCTATTCCAAAAGCATTCTATCTCCTTCAGAATGTGGACTAGAACTGAACAAAAATGGGTTAGACGGAACTATTTATACAGTAGTGATGTGGTGAGGTAGTGCTCCAATGAGGTGGCTGGGTACATCAGGTAGGCAAAGTCACAAAGTGAGTCAAATTGGTTCTTTCCAGCAGATACTAAGATGACAGAATTAAAGTAAGAGAAAAGATTAAAAAAAAAAGGAAAGACTAAGAAAACAAAATTATTTATTAAGGATGGCCCTTGGCCTTTTACTGATTTCAGGTTGACGAAAGTCATATCTGGAGATACACTGAATGGCAAAATTATCAATGTTTGCAAAATTGTCATAGAAAGTAAATTGCAGTTTTACTGAAGAATTTTTTCTGTTCAACCATTTCGAGATCTTCATGGATTTTATTGTTTCTGTAGTACCAAGGATAACCACTGAGTATACGTAGGGTACAATTTTGAATACCTTCAAGTTGATCAATGTTTGTTTTAACTGCATATCTCCAGACATGACTTGCATAGCTGATTATTGGTCTGAGCATGGTAGTGCAATATCAATTGCATCGATTATTAAATAAACATTTTTGTAATATTAACTAGCCACTAAGGGGTCAGCACGGCGTTGCCCGTGACAGTTCTTTTCGTGGGGTCAGGTTTTACCACTGCTCGCTAACCCCCAATGATTGCTACAAATTCCTATACGAATATGTAGCCTATTGGATAACAACCATAATGGCGTTGCCTGTGGTATTGGTTTGCTATGCAAACCAAATGGAAATTTTTAGTCCATTGGAATAAATTCCCTGCTAATTCCAATTTGATTTGCTCTGCAAACCAAATTATGAATATCATGAACTATGGTTTGCTTTGCAAACCAAATAAAACCAAACCAAAAGGATGACTACCTGATTACTCTGTAACTTAACAGATGTCTTAAAGCTTATACTTTTTATTTTACTATTATTATATTACAGCTTACTAGTTATAATTTTAAACTAAATTTTCTCATTTGTTACTTTACTTTTTGTAAACTAAATTCTAGTTCTGATGTGGAGATAAACTTGTTGTGCAGTGAGTCCTCCATAAGTGTTATGTTCTGTCCTGAGATAAGCCCATTTTCTTGAACTTTGGTATATTGTATTATCTCTTTTCTCCAGAAAAGTACGATATATTAGTGTATGATCAGTATTTGTATATAGTAGAACTCCAATTATCTGAAGCAATTGGGACCAATTCCCATCCAGATAATCAAATATCAGGATGATTGGATAATTCACAAAAAAAAGGCTATTAGTAAAAAAAAACAAATTTTGCTTTAGTATGTAATGAAACTTAATGACTGTGAAAACAACTTTGTACTTTCATACTGTATCATTGCTCAAACATATCAGTCAAAGTTAGTTGTTTCGTTATCTTTACTTGTTTTTGTTCAGCCAAGTCTTGCATGAAATTGCGATGAGTAGGTGTAAATCGTCGCACTCAGGCTACCGCTCCATCTATTTTAGTGCTGTGTCAAAGCACTCAAATGCTTACTAGCTGACGGTCTCGCGTCTGGTTGAGTAGCAATGTTGTTGTCATCTTCCGGATCATCAATGAGTTCTCATCTTTTGAATGAGTTCATCGTTGCTGAGAGTTTGGAATCCAGGGTCGGAAGAATAACACACCAGCCACTTGCCTATGTCCTCTGCACTGCACTCCAAGCATACAGGAATGTTTCTTATATGCTCAATTGGAGCTTCGTTTTTGTCATTCACCGACAAGAAAGTTTTAAAATGCGGATTTTGTTGATTTCTTTTCTCAAAGCAATCCAGATAGTTGGAGTTCTACTGTACTTGTTGAAATAAGTGGTATTATTTATTTGTTTATACTGCCTTTCTAGAAAAGATTTGGTAGCTTAAGAATCCATTTTATGTGAAATGAACTATTTTAATGACATGTAGTTCCTAAGTTCTGGTATTGAAATTAAAAATGTAATATTGAGATTGTAATGCATATTTCAAGTGCTTTTTAACAATAATTATTTGATAATAATTTAGATTTTTCTTTCAAAACAAATATTTCTAAAGGCATTTTTAAAAGTTTAGATACTGCTTAGTATTGTCAATTTATCCATAAAATCATTATATAACTAACATGCATGCCGCAGAAATTAATATAATTTTGTATAGTCAAATGACGACAATGGATTATAAACAATATAAAATCTATCATAGAATTTACTGGACAATTTTACTGCTCAGATTATATGTGCTCAATTTCAGCTATGGGACTAACTTAATATTGCCAAACTATGTGGGTGAGCTCATTACTTTAATGAAACCATCTGATCTTCCCCAGTCTGATTACATAAAGTAATGAGAAGATAGAAATGAGCATAGAAAAGAAAAATATGAGCCTAAATAGGTTTAGGGTCAATAAATCCCAAACCAAATTTTAACAAGGGAATTAGATGAAATTGAAAATTAAAATCATATCGTTGTAACACAATTGAAGTGTGCTTTTTGCCAATACTTTTTATTAAAAATAAGAATTCCATGGGGGGGGGAGTAAGAAAATGATTTCATTTAAAGATATGAAATCCATTTATGTGAATTTGGATGTTATATTCATTACAAATGATTGAAATAAAACATAAAATGTGTGATTTTATTGAATTTTCCTTTTTTTTTGACGATTAAATTTTAATATTCTGTTATAATTTTAAATGTTATCTTTTCACAGAAAAAGTTTAAGACCGCAAGGTTCACGAAAGAGGCAAGTGCACAATGAAACAGAGAGAAGGCGCAAAGACAGAATTAATGGCTGGATAACAAAGATTGGGGAGCTTCTCCCAAGTAAAGAATTGCACAAACAAGTAAATATTTGTTTCTTTAAATATATAAAAATAAATAAATATTTGTTATGATTCTATTTTATATCTTCAAAATAGCATGCTTAAATATTATGCAAATCAGAATTGTTCTTTCAATTTCCAATTATTTGATGCGAAAATAGTAATGAACCTGTCTAGGGAATTTAAATCTTGAAAAATTAAGCTTTTGAGGACTAGCATTGTTTGATGAGTTTTAGTTTTACATTCAAAGATGACCGTTAATTACAATAAAGATGGCAATGGTATAATAAATCGAACTGGAGTTTATTAGTGTAATAAAATGTTTTTTTTCAGACCAATATTAGTGAAATAAAATTTATCTTTAAAAATTTTATGAAAAAGGGAGTAGCTTATATGGTATTTTGAAGAAGTACATGTATTATAATTTATATTCCACATATTGTATATTGTTATCAGTATATTGTTAGTGTTACATTGATCACAATTCAGTAAACAAATACTAAGACCCTTTTTAACTGGCATAGATTTCTCTAATAATTAATCATTTATCCTGCAAGTATTTGAGTATATTTAGCTCTAGATTTAATAAAAACTTAAGTGAAATTTTATATTATACTCTACATGTTCTTGTCAAATTTTTCTTTTATCAATATGTGTTTTTAATCTTTTGTTATATTTTAAAGTATGATAGCATTAATATAATTTCTAGAAGTAACAGTTACTAACTTAAAAAGTAAAACTTATTTCTGTTGTTCTTCTTGATTCTTTATTGGCATTAAAACATTTTTCATTTTAATCAAATATCTTTTCAGAGTAAAATCAGCATTTTAGAACAAACTGTTGATTACATTAAGCTTCTAGTTGCAGAAAGGGAAAAACTTCTGTCAGAAAATCGCTCTGAAGTTCAAGGTATGAATATGTAGCTTCCATAAATTTTATTAAATGTTTTAACTTATACTTGAGGTAAATTAAAACTCAATGGCTTTATTGTGCAGAAAATCTGCAGAACAAGTGAAACTAGTAAACTTATTTCATAAGCAATTTTCCTTTTATAGTCTTTTTGTCCTTGTCTTCCATTTTCAGCAGAAGGGTAGCCAAATTGTAAACCATATACTTGAAATTTTGTTATTTAAAGTTGTTTTTTGTTCAATAGGTCTTGAATTTGAATTCCTATACCACCCTGAATAAAATACACCATACTTATTATATCATGTAAAAAATTATTAATATTAATACTATGTGATTTACATATAATACTAGGTCTAGATCTCCACATAAGGTGGCGACAGAACCCGGAATTCAGGGAAATCAGGGATTTCTCAGGGAAGAATCATTTTCTGGAAAAATCAGGGAAGTTTCGTTTAACTCAGGGAAAAAGTCGGAATTTTGGCACTCATTTGGTATTTTTCCGTAAGCCATGCGGCCGCCAATTTGAACCCAAAACAAAATTTCGCCAATTTTGTTTTCATTCCGAAAATGAGAAGTGTATTTTTTACGTAAACATCCAGAAAAAAGAGTTGTATACATTGTATACTGTTTAATAAAACAGTATACAATGTATATCTGTAATCGAAGTCTACAGCTGTGCCACGTTCCCTAATGTCAATAATAGGAACGTAGTGCCTTGCTGCTTTGAAAAATACTAACCGTTGGAAAAACTTGCAAAAGTTAAACATCCGGTTCCAATTTAATCAACATTTAAAAAAAAATCATTTTTTTCTAAAATACCTAGATTGGCGATTTTGATTTTGGTCCAAAATTGCGCCCGGCTAACGGAAAAGTGCTAATTTAGATTATGCATATGTTTTTTAATACATATGTGTTAAAAGTTATTATTTTTTTCGAAAATTTTCGAACTCAAAGTTTTTTTTGTTGTTGAAAAGTTTGTGTTGCCCGTTACAGTTCTTTTCGTGATGGATTCGTCTTTGTCAAATGTGGCTAAAATCGTTTGTGAAGAGATCCAATCAGCGTAACGTCACAATCTCCTATGAAAATATAAATATTTAATTGAAAAATTATTTATTAAAAGAAAATCGAACGTATAAGGTTTCTGGTGTAAAATTTTCCACATATTTGAAATCCTTTGATATTTTCTTTTTATTTTAAACAATCGCTGAGGTAGAAAAAAGCACTGAAGAACGCCAGTCATAACTTTAATTATTTCTTTTGCTTCACCCGAATCCGTTAATCTTCAAAATGAATGAATCTCGAATCAAACGAAGGTCATTCTTCTCGGCGGCGAAATTTGTACTGGAAAAAATATAAAAGTTACAATTTTAAAATTATTTATTTGAAAAAAATCATATTTTTAGGTATGGATCTGATGTGAAATTTTCGGCAGATTTGAAATCCGTTAAAATTTTTATTCTATCTTTAACGATCCCAAAGATAGAAAAAAGCAATGAAGAACGCCAGTTCGAACCAGAACGAACGAACTCGAATCCGTTGCTCAGGAAATCAAAATGAATTAATCTGATCTTTTTAACCATGAAGGTAGAGTTCTTCACAGCGCCGGCGGCCAAATTCGTATTGGAAAATATATAAAAGTTACAATTTCAAAATTTTTTATTTAAAGAAATTCATGTTTTTTTGGTATCGATCTGATGTAAAATTTTCCGCAGATTTGAAATCCGTTGAAATTTTTCTTCTATCTTTAACGATCTAGGAGATAGAAAAAAGAATTACATAACTCCAGTTAAAACTTTATTTGTTTTGTTCGTCCGCTAAAATCGTTGCTGAGAAAATCTAACAGAAACGGAAAAAATAAATTTAGAATGTCATGTCTTTATGCCGTATGCCTTTCTAATGAAAATAATAATAATTAAATTCCAATTAATTAATTTTTAAATGTTTTAGATTAAATTTTAAAATTTGAGCGCAATAGAAAAATTGCAAAAAATTCGGACCACATGTGTGCTAAATTTCACTATTGTAAGTGCCATTGATTCGTTAGGACACTGCGTACAGGACAAACAGACAGACAAACACTTCCTTTTATAATAGTAGAGATGTACCAAGCGCTGGCGCCATTGACGGATTCAGGGGCTGATGACTGCTTTTACAAACACATCAAAATAGTTAAAAATGTAAAATTAAATATTCTATCTATAACTTCATATTATTTGGTCTATTATGGAATACAGTAAAAATATTTTTTACTTATCTTATTTTTATTCATCTATCAGTCTATAGTTTTTTTGTTCATCAAGTGTCAAGTTTATCATAATTACCGAAGAATTGTTCTGCGAACAAATGGAGAAACTCAGGGAATTTCATGAAAAATACTCTGGAAATCAGGGAAAACACAGGGAACTTTTTACTTTAATTTTTGTAACCACCCTGCAACAGTATGCTGCCCGTCTAAGTTGACACCTCTGGTCTCCGTTAAGATGGCCGCCTTGTTATGCCCGCCCCATCATGGCGTATCACAGTGGCTAGATAACAACACCCCTTTCATAGGAAACTGTAGCATTAGCAGTCAGGACATCATTGGAAACCTGGCACACATCCAAAGGAATTAAGCCAAATTCTTATTGAAAAAATATAAAAATTACAATGGAAACAAAAAATTTTTTAAGAAAATCACATTTAAGATATTTTTCTGTTGTAAAATGTTCTGCAGATTTCAAATCCGTTGAAATTTTCACTCTATCTTTAATGATCACAAAGATAAAAACTTTGACTAGAGAATAAAAAAGCCCTAACACCAGTTTAAACTTTTTATTTGTTTTGTTTCTCAAACAAAATAAACCATGACAGTCGTCTGTTATAGGCAGTGGACAACAGCAAAATGGAGATTGTGTCGTGTTTATTGAACCATGTGCAAGCTGCCATACTCTTCTTCGTGCCACCAAAAGAATTTATTTTATTTTATCACATGACTGAAATCGATATGTGTGCAAGTAGCCTGGTAGTTAGCATTGAGACAAGAAGCCCCACTTTGCAACAACAAAAAAATCACAGGTTCTGTGAAAAAAGAAAATCTAAATTCTAACCTAAATTGATGCTAACCTTTCTTTTTTGACTATCAGTAGTATAAAAAAAATTATGCCTTTTTTATATTTCTCATGATTTTCTTTTTACTTGGCAACTTTTATGTATGCCTTGTTTTAGGTCGTTATAAAAAATTTTAGGTCCTTGAAAAAAAAAATTTTGGTTTTGAAAAGTCTTTGAATTTTTTTGGATAAAGGTGTGGGAACCATGTAACTGTATGCCAAAACATAATATTGAAAAATGGTTACAAAATTTAGGATTTTGCAAATATGCAAAAATATAGTTGATTGAAAAAATTTGTTTTATAATTTCTTTTTTTTTTCTTTTCTTATCTGTATTTTATGTTTAGTTATTATATAGAGCTGAATTAAATTTGTCTTTTTTTTCCAGCTGATGAAGTAAATCAATTAAAAAAAGAGCTGAAACTCGTTCAGGAACAAAATGCTGTCTATGAAAAACTATTACAGCAGGCTAATATTAGCTTAAACTCTTTGCCTAAGAAATCTTTCAAATATAGTGATAGATTTGAGCGAAGAAATGGTGTTTTAACTGTAAAAAATTCAGATTCAAATATTAGCTGTCGAGGGGATTCTGCAATTCCAATCAACAGTGATAATGGCAATACACATTCTGGGAATTCTAATTCTTTGTCAAGTAATGCTCCCAGAAAAGAGAAATCTTCTGTTTCTAAAAGGAATAAGAATTCTCATAAAGTTAAAAATGTTGTTTCTATTTGCTCCACTACTACTGTTTCTAATGTACCTGCTATCGAGACTAGAAATCAGACAACAAGCTGTGCAATCATTACATCAACAACTTCAATTGCAACAATTAATGTTATTCCACAGAGTTGTCAAATTTCTCAGGGAAGTATTGTTCCAAATGTGGTATGCAATGATGTGGCAAAAGACTCAACGTTTCATACAGGAGGTGTGACAACTGTTTTGTCTCAATTCCCTCTAATGTCCACCACTCATGGTTCATCGTTGGTAAATATGTGTAACAAAAATATGTCTACCATTATTATTCCATCAGGTGGAGGCATTTTGCAACATTTTCCAGCGGCTGAGAAACCATCCAATACCATATCTATCATATGTCCCAGCACTTTGCCGATTATTGTGCCTCAGCAGGTGTTCAACGTATCATCAGTTGCGAGGAGTGTAAACCTACCCTCTGCGCTCATCTGTCCAGCGCAGGCTAGTGAACCTTGCTCGCAAACTGAAAAATCCACTCTGGGTAATACAGTGCTGACTATCAATCCAAGCTCAGTTGTTCCTATTTCATCTAACATTTCAGCAAATGCTCAGATCATACTGCCATCCCAAGCAACTGTTCTTGGAAATGCATGTGGAGGTAGCGATCTGACTCACAATGTCATATCTTCATTAGTGAATCCTCTACCACAAGTATCAAACGACCAGATAATAGTGCCTTTGCTACAGAAAGCACCCGATACTACTGCTGTAGTACCTGTTGAAAAATGTGTTCAATCCTCAAACAGTGCTAGCTCATTAACTGGTAATCAAAATATGCAAAATAAAAATAAAGAGGACAGCAGTTCTAAGGAAACTCGGAAAGTAAATGTTCCCCCAGAATCGATTTCAGAGCAATGCAAAGTTGGCAGTGGGAGTAATGTACCTGTAAGTGTTGCTAAAAGTAAAAATGTGATTACTACATCTGATGCCTGTACAAAGGATAAAATTCCTTCACCCAGTAGGAAAATCAGAAACGTTTCTTCAAATGCACTTCCATCTTTGCAGGTGCTTTCTGCTAACAAAATTATTTCCTTAGCAAATCAATCTCAAAAGGTAAGAAATAACTTGTCTTTGCCTTTGTATCAAAAAGAAGCCACTCGAACACCTTCGGTATCTTTGCTTTCAAGTGGTAGTAAATCAACCCAATGCTCAAATGATTTTTGCTTGCAAATAGATACACCTGGTGTGTCTAGTAATGTGAATGAAAATCAAGCTAATTCATCAAGTAATCCCCCAGTTTCAAATACTCCTGCAGTAATATCACCGCAGGTAAGTATAAAGCATCCTGAATTAACCTCAAAGTCAAACTTTTCTTTGACAGTTCTCATGGGGGACTCCATTGATAACAAAAGCGAAAGTAATTCAAAAGTAACTAAAGATTTGAGATCATCTGAATTAAGGAATTCAACCATTCAGACAAATGAAATACCTACCACACAAAAAAGCAATGTATTCCCTGAAAAACTATCTACCTTTAGCAATACATCATCAGTGACCACAGTTACCTATTCCAGCATTCCTATACCCAGTACAGCATCAGATTCATCGAAAGATAATTCTGCTTTGGTCAACCCTACCATTAGCACTAGCATGCTTGTTAATAAAGGAATAAATCCTGAGCTTCCTGAAAGTATAAAACATGCATCTCACAAATCTGTGGACAGTGAGAAATCTTCACCTCTTAATGTGAACAGTACTCATTCCTTAAGTATTGCTCAACATATATCTAATACAAAAAATGCACCATGTGCTAACTCGAATTCAGCAACTATTACGAGTTCCAGTATTTCAAACACATCAATCCATGATTCTTTTGCAAAAGGTAACTATATGAATATGTTTTCAAAACGTAGTTCATCACCTATCAAGGATATCAACATACTTCAAAGCCATACTGAATTGAAGCAATCCTCCGAATCTATCAATCCAATGGGGGCTGTAAGTTCAGCTAATGCTTTTAATGAAAATGTTCCATTTGTTGTAAATGATTCTGGGATAAGTCAAAATATTTTACCTTCACTATTTTCTACAGCTCAGATAGTTTCTCTTAATTCTTCAGTTTTTGTGTGTCCTGTTCAAGAGATCACACCAACCAGTGGACATTTGAATCAGGGTGGGCGAGGTTCTAGCACAGTGCCAACAGCAACGATAAATTCTTGCATGATTCCTAATGCATGTGTGGATTCACCTTCTTTTACAACTCTGAATAAAGAAAATTTGTCTGCCACATTTTCATCTTTAGTTTCAAATGAAAATTCGAAAGTGTCAAATGAGTCTGTTGCAAATATTTTGCCAAATTCTGGTATACATGATGCAACTGATCACTTTATTGGTAAAAATGCTTCTCACAACAGTCAGAAGAGTGATAAAACAATTTCATCTTCTAATTGCCCTAAGCAAATGCCAAGTGCTAAAAAGAAAAAAACTTCTCCTAAAGGCAAATCTATTTCAACTGATGTACAACATATCTGTCATTCCAATAATGTTTCTGTTGTTAACTCAGACTTTGAACTAAGTAAATCGCAGTCAACTGAAAATTCAAATTCTTTTCCTAAAAGCGATGAAGCTGGCTGTATGCGTCAAGAGACGTCAAATAACTTTTTATTCACATCTGATATTTTAGCTCGAGCAACTGAATCCATATTTGGCAATGACATGTTAGAAAGTCCCCACATGTCCAAACGAACTCTGATATATTATACAGAAGATGCTTCACATATGAATGCTCCAGTTCCATTATCGGAAAAGCAGAATGACAGCAATTACAAGTTATTATGCTTACCAACACAAGAAGATCGAACAATTGAATCCTCATCAAATATCATTTCTGAAAGTAGCAAGAAGAATTCAGGAACTAGTAATGTTTATTCTACAAATGTGTCTGGTAATCAAGAAGCTAATGATCTGAATTCTCATGAAATGAACCAGAAGCAAAGCAAAGCCTGTAAAATTAGAAAAACGAAATCTATTTTGGAACTTGAGCCACCCATGAAAAGAATCAAAGACAACTCTGAACTTCCTGATAAATCACCAAATCCACATCCTTTTACAACCTCGAACCAAACCGGTGAAATTGAAAAGAGTCATGTGTCTTCAGGTCATTCAAATATTCCATTCACAGAAAAACAAGTTTCTGTAGAGTCACATATATCTGAGGGAGATCATCCTGTCATTGATTCTGTTGGCCATTTTGGAAATCAGATCCATATTCCAGAAAACAGCTGCAAAACCCCTACTTCAGTTGATGCTATTTTCTCCATTACTCCCTCGCTGGGAGATATATTGAAGGATGTTTCTCATGGAATAGGCATGGAAAATAGGAACAATAATTATTTAGTATGTAATGAAAATCATGCTATATTTCCTGGAGAGAAAAACTTCCTTTCACTTAACTTCACTAACAATTCCAATGAAGAGTATTTAAACTTACCCCGGATGCATTTCCCAGTTTCTTCTGAAATTTCTTCAACTCCAGTTCTACAGACTACCAATGTGTCATTTGCTCATACTGTGTCCTTATGTTCCACACAGAGTGAAACATCTAAAACAACTGAAACTCTCTCTTCTACAGACCCTCAAAGTAAACCAGATGCCAAGAAGAAACCTGCATTATGCAACACGCAGGATAACAGTTCAATCACCCATAATATTGTTACTAATAATTCAATTACCAAACCAACCGATTGTGTTCCAAAGCTCAGCAGTTCAGAACCGGCATTTAGCATTCCTTCTAAAGTCCAAAACAGTTCAAGCTCTTTGCTGTTTGATAGCCAACCTGAGGTTCATGGCCAAAGTTTAAATGTGTCTCATTCTGCTAACTCTATCATATCACAAGCGGATTCCCATTTTTCGTCTCGTGATAACTTCACGTCTGTATCACATACTGTGCCATTTTACCCCACCCTTTCAAATTCCACGAACCTTCAAAACTTTGTTTCCAGTTCGTCTTCTATGTTACCCCACACAAATTTCCACTCCAGCAGTTCATCAAATCTTACAAACTTGTCTTTTCCAATTCAAGCAGTCAATACTAGTACAAATACAACTTTTAATCCTCAATCTACTTTACCTTTCAGTCACTCGTTGTGTTCTTTATTGAAAGAAAATGTTCTTGGTGAGAACCGAACTGGAAATAATGGTCCCTCATCTCAAAGCATTAGTTCATCCTCAGCCTCAAACATCTCTCAATCTAAATATTCAGCTCTGTCCCTTATATCTGATCATACATCATATTCTGAACCACCTGCATCTTCAACATGTCATTCTGAGTATGTACATAGTTCTGTTGTATGCACTCCCACTGTGTCTGATGTACAGTTCACGTCCACAAACTCATGTAGTAGAAACCAGCGATCATCTCTTTCCTATTCTGCAGAGAGCCTGTTACAGACATCTTGTGTAAGCTCTGATAAGAACAAAAGCAAAAATGCTGTGGCTAACAGATATCCACAGAGACTTTCTGAAAAGAAATCTGAAAGGAACAATATTACTAGCATGCACAACCTTAATGATACGAATATTTTCATGCCAGTGTCTAGCTGTGACATAAGTATTCAAAATGCGCCTTTGGTGCCTTTGCCTCCTGTAACATCCTTTCATAATTTTCCTTCTACGTACACGTTATGTGAAACAGTACCAGCAACTACCATTTTTAATACCGTTACGAGAACACATGATGTTCCATTATCCTTGTCAAATGAAAACTTTCTCAATCACATGAGTCTGACTGTTGAATCCCAAATGCTTGGCAATAGACATGATGTGTCATCGACTGTTCCTAAACCTCACACAAATATAACTATACCTTTTGAAAATCATGGATCAATTTATAATAATTGCAACTTTTTACCCCATGTAAAGCCTACTTTAGAAAGTTCTAGAGCTTCTGATGCTGGTTCTTGTTTCCCCCCTGCATCGTTTAGTAACAGTTATTCCCAGTCAACTCAAAAGACTAATTGTTGCCATTTTTCTCATCGAACACACCCAGAACACCCTACTGATATAAGTTTGTCGGTCGGACCTCCTGTTCCCTCATTTCACCCGGATAAAAGTAATTTTCAACCCAATCGCTCAACTTTACAACCTACCTTCACTCAAAGCAATACAAATTATGTTGGCAATTTATTTTACAATGCAACTGCTAGTGGCCGTGATGTCAATGACATGACTGCAAAGCCGTCCAATATCAGACCAACTCAGGAATCTTATGTGCCTGAAGCACCCAGACAGAATCTTCACGATCACAATCCCACCATCATCTTCCCAAATCGCAAAGCTACTTCGAACCGATCAAAATCGAAAAAATTAAAAAATATCAGCATGAATGAAGGTAATATCAATTTAATACCCAACAGCATGGCAAGCTTTACTACTCCGCAAGATTCACCGTGTAGTAAAGCTAATATATCATGCGTCCCGAACGGATACTACAAGAACAATACGCATTCTGTCATTCCATCTCCTAGTCAATTGCCATGTTCGCAGCATAAAATAGTCGAAAACACGTCAAATTCTGTGATACCAACCAATCCTCCTTTCAATTCAGTGTTGCACCAGCAGGGAGACAACTTTTTCAACTTGAACTTTCAACCATCAAATTTCACAATGAGTCCTCTTCCCCGTCCTCCAACACAGCCCTTATCTTGTTCGTGTTTGACCACACCAATCATCAGCCACACGTTTTCGTCAACCAATCACCCCGTTCCGAACTTTAATCTGAGCAACATATTGCCAGATATGGGTTGTTCTGGTAATCAAGTTTCATTACCTCCTGTGAAGTTTCCACCTGTCAACCACTCTCTGCAATCTTCATCATCACAGTGCCAAACAAATTCTACTATTAGCAATTCAGCACATATTATATCTCATCAATCTTGTGCACCATCGTTATATCCTCCGCACCCACCCATAGTCCGAGGGCCCCTTAATCCTATTCTAAGCCACAATCCTCAATCTTTTGGTGACAGTCAAGTGCCGTTGGTAGGTACTGGAGCCACACCTGTTATGCCTCAAAATACAACTTTTTCAGCTACTCAAAATCCAACATTTAGGAATGTCATTCATTCCTTGAGCTTTCCCCGTGGTGATCGGTGATTCTTGTTTCAATTTTTGTTGGAGTATGAATTGTTGTTAAAAGCTTGTGTGTTTGCTTATTTATGTTATTGTTTTTTAGATGTTTGTTCACGTTTCTAAACATACAAATTAGCTTATAATTTGATGCAAAATGCCTTCAATACCAGAATTATAATTGGCCTTAGCATTTGAAATGAAATATTAAATGTTACCTTGCAAAGATTAGTACCAATGCAAATTAGTAACTCGATTGCAAGTTTGTAACTTGATCCAACCAAAGTCCTTCATATACATGGGGGCTGTTGTACATTAAATCTGTTATGATTTAAAATTTCCTCATATTGGGGCATGGTGTGTAGAGTTGGGTGCCAACTCAGTTGCCTTCGTCATCTGACAGTGGCTCAAAATTACTATATGTTCTTGGATCTTTCCTTTTGGGGTTGATCCCAAACCATTGCCAATAAACTTGTGTTGCTCCAGACTGACATAAATACGTACCTACGCATACCCACCAGAGAAGTAAAAATATTACTTTTTAAAGTTTTTTATTTGTGTTATGCTATTTCCCCAACCTATATCAAATGTTATCTTATAATTTAAAAATTCAACAAAGGAGCCAAAATTTAAATTATAATACAATATTAATGATATGCAATAAATAAATTCTGCTTTAACGGTTATGTATTTATGAAATCAGTGATAGTTGTTTAAGATGTTTACTTTTCTTCTATGGGTTTCATAAAGAAATTTATGAGACAAGACAAAATTAGGCACATGAATTGTTTAACTGACTATTTTAAATTTACAAGTGTGGAAAAATATAGAAGAAACTGCTTAAATGAATTTTTCTTCAAATTTCACAAACAGATTTTATTTTTTAAGGCCAGTAGCATTTTTATGAAATATGTTTCAATCAATTTTTAAGTTATCAGCATTTTGGGTTTAGTAATGAGAAATATTTTTGAATAGTGTATCTTGTATTCTTAAAATCCAGTTTCATTATGAGGTAAAATTCATATTTTATCATCCAATGCATCTTCCTTTACTTGTTACATTAAACAAAAGTAATTATTTTCAAGGTTAAAATTATTTACCATGTTTTTGTACTAGCTGTATTTAGCTACCCAGAATCTTTTTTGAAAGATAATCAAGTATAAAGATAGAACAAATATGAATTGACAATTATTTAATTTTCTTTTTATTCACATTCATTCACTGTGGAGTATACAAAGGAACCTTTTATTACATATGTGATTTTTTTTTAATTGCTCTATGACTTTGCAGATAGTCTGTTCATTGAAAATGCAACACCAAAAAATACTTGCTGCAGAAGTGTGTTGATAGGTAATCAAAATCGTTAATTTGTATATCCACCTTTAGCAGTTATGACTGTTTACATGTGACAATGACTGATAAGGATTTTGAAAGGCTATCTGTAATGTTATAACCCTACAGATTTAACACACATCCACAGTTTGTCAGTGATGACATATAGATCGATTTTTAAGCTTTCATATCCCAGTGTTTGGTGGGGATGAATCAGGCAACCAAGTATAGTGCTAAGTTAGGTTGTCAAGGCATAGGGTCAAGTTACATCTTTTGATGCTTAGCTAAGAAATCTCCCTGGAGCAATCATTGGCAAGAAGTTTGTGTAAACATTGCCAGTATACATATGCTAATGTTATAGATGTCACTGTACGATTCAATGTTTAAGATTTGCCTTTTTGAGGCCTGTTATAGATTCTGAGTGACATTTCAGTCTCCTATTTGCATTCTCAGCTGAGATTTGCATCATTTGCCTTTATAAGCTACCGGTCTGCCAAATTTGTGGTCAATCCAACAATTCTTCATGTTTCAATTTCAATGAACAGCAGTACAGATAACCAACAGGAAAATATACAAAAAGTTAAACTATGAAAACAATATAATTAAAAGGAATTTTATAATGCATTACAACAATTAATATGTGTTTATGTTTTATAACAGCAAAATATATGCTGATATAAAACATATACACAACTGATACAAAGTATTTTACATATATGTAAAAAAAAAGATATAAAACCTTTTAAAATTGGAAAGTTACTTTCAGTCACTATTACTTGCCTTTTTGACAGCAGGTAGGAATATTTAAAAAATAGAGTACTTGGAGTAGATGTATCCTGTTTTCTATTTCCAATAATAGTTAAAAGACATCTTTATGTTTCATAATTTGCAATTTATACATCAAATTTAATAATTTTGCAATGGGGGGTTAGCTGTACTCTAAAACTACTGAATTAATTTGCATAGTTTTATTACCTAATTTCATTCATATTTCTACTTTTCCTAACTTACAAATTGAACTAATGGGTGCAAACAATTGAACTTGAAATTTTATTTTGGAATACATTTCACATTTTTAAACCTCATTTATTTTCTGTGGTTACTGAATTAGATACTTTATGAAAGCATGTTTCATGAGAGGCGTTTTGATATGCAGCTGAATTTTGTGTTGTTTTATAGTTTTAAAAGCATGTCTGTGATTCATAAAATGTATTAATTTCAACGAATGTGTTTATGAGATACTTTTTTGAAAGTTTGTAGAAAAGATGCATTTATATTTGATTGAGGTAGATTGTACTGTACTTCCTTCAAGAATTACATTTCCATTTCTTTGTATATATATATGTGTGTCTAGTCATATAAATCATGCAATTAATATTATATTTAATATTATGTCTCATATGTTATGCCATGTTTGCTGCATTTTCTGAGCCTTGTAAATTAAAAAATATACTTGCATGCTCCTCATTTCATTATTTTTACTCAATTTATGTCTGTTTATTACTTGTATCATGTTTATTATCCACTTAAATGATATTCCAGAAATTGAACAAATATTTTTTTTAACAAAAGGTACGAAACAAGCTTTAATCTTTTTCAAATTTTATGTATTTTAAAATATCTTAATAAAATTTTTATGTAAAACAAACTAGTATTCAAAACAAAACTTAACAAACCCCATAAAAAAAACACAAGTTTTTCTCAAAACTATAATCCAATTGGGATTTTAAAATGTTTTATTTACTTTTCAGTATTTTCTTGTTATCTTTTTGATTTCAGTTTATCCTATCTGCATGCAAATGAAAAAACTTAACTGTATGGATAAGAATTAATGATGCATATTGAAAGCAATAAAAACTAATATAAATACAACAGGTTTCTAGGATAATTTTGCCTTGTGCCATATTTCTTATTACACAGCATCTATAAACTATTTAACTTTCTCAAAAAGAGAAGCTGGAAAATTTAGAAAGTTCTACAGTATGGAGGAAGAGAGAACTTAAACCATCTATTACTAGTTTAACTTTGGAAATACTTAGAGTACATTCTGATTTAATTTAATTTCTATTAATCCTTAAATTATCATATTTTGAAGTATACAAACAACTAATTTTGTCCCTCGCAGATGAATACATTTTTATCAATATTTGTTAAAAGATGGCAGATATGTTAAAAGATGAACTTTAACAGCGTATTTATGTTTAGTTGTGTTTCAGACAAAAATGTTCTGTTAGAATAATTCTTATGTTATAAGAAATGATTGGTACTCTTGCATACGAAAGTAGGCATTTAGTATCTGATATACTATATTTAATTAAATTAGATTTATCTGCATTTATATATCTTTATGGATATATTAATATACATCATTGTAAATACCACAAGACAGACGATTCTATTTTCTTGCTGTACATATTGTGCATAAATCTTTTCACAAGACTTTTGTAACTTGAGCATATAATGTATGTTTGTAAGTACAGAGAAAATATATTTGAAAAAAAATGTGATTTACTCGTGTACATCTTAATTGACTTCAAATAAATTATGATATTTTGAGTTTCGACCCTAACTTATTTTCATTAGAAATATATTTGATACCTTCAAATATGTTCAGTTGTAATTTTGATCTTTATAGCACCATTCCAAGAATAATTGCAGAAACATATATAATCCAAAATAGGTTTCTGCTAAAAATTAAAACCATTATATGAAGATTTTATAAAATCCTTATTGTGTAGAATATTCAGCTAAAACAGAAAGCTAAAGTAACTTTATTCTGTTGGTCTACCGACCAACAATGTAATATATGTTGTCAAAACTTTATACTAAACTAGCTGAATAACCCGGCGTTGCTTGGGTTTCAAATATGACCGCGACATTTCCCTGTGTTAACTCAAATACACAAATCCTGTAGAACGTGTTTCATGTCCATTTATTGCAGGAAAACAAACTTTAGATTTTAATATGGGGCTTTCAGGGACACTTTTAGGACTACCTGTGTTCCGATTTTCATGACCACAGATTGGTATGAAGACAGGAAAGAAATAGCCGATGTATTCCGCAGTGTTCTAAAGCATAAGTGTACCAAATTTGGTGCGGATTGGTCAAACGGTGTAGATTTGTATAGAGAATATACACAGACACATTATTTTATATATATATATATTATATTCGATAAAACAAAGTAATTTTAAGAAATGTCAATCATGGTTGTTTCTTTAAGCTTGTATTTACAAGCTAAATATACTTCATATTTTTTTGGTTGAATATCAAAATGACCCTTATAGATGGATAATACGTGGATTCTTGAATTTGAAAGGTTGCATTATAAAGTAGTTTTAACTGACATACTTCTATAAACAAATGACAAATCGCCGATTTCGCAATCTTATTCGAAGTTTTTCATTCTAATATGTTGACTTGTTTGAAATTTTTTATCTTTGAAACATTTCATCCATTTTTTATGAATTAACTCTTAGAGTACTAAAATTGAAAGTATAGATAAATGGTAAGGGGAATAACTGGAAAAGTCGAAATTTGTCTAAGTGAGATAAGTGCGTCTGCTAGAGGATTTGTCTAGGGGCTTTACGCATTGTGGATAAATAATGTGCAGAAAACAGATCAATAATGAATTCAATCCTAGTAAACTATTCCAAAAATTCGATTTACAAGAAAGGGGCAAATCTAAAAACGTGCTCTTGAAAAGTAGTTTTTAGACTTATCCAGTTATTATTCCCCTTTGACTATTATTTGATATTTAGTCAAGCATCTGAGAAAGAAAGATCTCCGATAATCAAATTTTACAGATTAACATAAATAGATATAATCTAGAATTTCCTTTCGATAATGCCGCCAAAATGGGAACTCATAAGACCCTAGGGTGCCATAGACTCACTTTCTCTTTGTTGTTAACATAAACTATTCATATCCTAGATGGTAGTAAAACTTTATTTGAATCACGGCCAGATGACGAGGCAACCCCTGAGCTTACAACGGGAAGAAAGAACCATAGATGGTTCAGAGAGAAAATTGATAGAGTTACATCTGTGGTAAAAATATAAGAGTTGACGGCGCAGGTTCGATAAAACTTTTCCCGGGATCTAGACCTTGCACCATAAAAATAAACCAACTCCTCCCTTCAATTTCGCTAAACCATTGTGGGTCAGACAGCATAACTCTCGTGTTTCCATTAATACTTTTGGGTGTGCATATGTTTATCATGTAATTTTTCTTTCAAATCGAGACATTTTGTATTTTTACGATATTTAAATCGGGACAAGTGGTGGGATCAATGAGCGCTGGAGGCTTAGCTGGAGTAGAGTTTTTGGCGATAGCCTTGGACAATTCTCATTTTAACCTAATACAATATTTGTTGTGGCAACAGGTTTGAAAACATATAGGTAAAATTCTGCTGACCGCTTATATGACGTATTGTTTTGTTTTGCAATTGCTTGTGTTTTCCAGTTTTGAAAATTCTTATCCGTGTCAAAATTGTTAATGAAAAGCTAATTAATAATTTTGTGTGAAACACTAATTTTAGCTGTATGGTAAGCAATTCCCATTAATTGGATCGTTTATCTTTTCTTTTGTAACTTCAAAGGATAAGAATATAATCTTGCCGTTTTATAAGGGTTTAGTAAGACCACATCTAGAATATGCTGTACAATTCTGGGCTCCATATATGAGAAAGGACATAGAATCAATTGAAAGGGTTCAGCACAAAGCTACAAAAATAATAAAGGAGCTAGCAAATTTCGACTATAATGAACGTTTAAGTAAGCTAAAGATGTATACACTGGAAAGAAGAAGAAGGAGGGGGGATTTGATTCAGCTTTTCAAGTTTGTAAAACAAGGGGACACAGAGGGCTTAAATTTCAATAGGGATAACAGAACAAGGGGCCATGGGTATAAATTGAATACGACACATTTTAATCGGGATTTAAGGGAAAACTACTACTTAAAAAGGGTAATAGACAGTTGGAACGCGTTGCCAGAAAATATAGTTAGTTCAAAGGGAGTGTACGAATTTAAGATACAATTGGATAGTTAGTGGAAATTGTGAAATTCATAAACAAAGGACCAGTCTTGTTGGGCTTGAGCCTGTAGCTGGTCGTCAATATTTGTATTTGTATTAATGAACATGATTTATTTTATTCATATAGGGCCAGGAGGATTAAATAACAATGGAAGTTCCTGAAAATCCAACTCCTGATCCTGTGCAGTCTGTGTTTGATTTAGGTATAATTTCTATGTGTAATTAGAACTAAGCTCAGGGTTGCAGTTGAGCGCTTTTGTCATTTATTTACTGTTTTCTACACAAAGAGAATGGTGTCATATCAGTTTTTGTTTCATATTTAACAAACGCAAAAAGCATTGTAAAGATTTTGATTAAAAATCTTTTTCATGCATAAATTTCTGTGATTAATTTTTGTCTGCAGTAATGCTCAATATATCGAGTTTCTTGTGAGACTAGAGCAATATGCAATATAGGGATTGCCACGAATTAGCCATATTCGTAACATACTTACTAAAATTTTAAATTACACGCTAAAGAGACGTGATTCAATATTGTGTAAAACGTTCAGAGTTGATGGTATCACAGTTGAAATTCAAAGTAATGCAAAATATGTAGAACATATTTAAAATTATAGAGTAAAATAGGTACGTAACAATGGGTTGATAAATAGTTAAAAACCTTATTCAAATGGATAGTAAAATATGCAAAATTTTCAAAGCAATGACACTATCATCAGTACATCTTTGGTCCTGATGGTGAACATTTTGTTTTGCTAAAATGACTATTGACAATCTCAATTGGTTAATCATTATTGGCTGTTGTGTTTAAGGTTTTCAATTTTTACAAGATTTCAATTTTTACGCTATCTTTATTCTTATTTTTAAAATTACTTTAAAAAACTAACAAATTGCAGGATTAATTTATTCATAGTTTGAGGAGGGAAAAGTACCCTTATCTAATTCTTAATACCAGAAATTTATTGAGGAAGAATACAAATGAGGGAAAAAGTCATGTCATAGCACAACACACGTGGTTGTGGAATTTTTCGTTGTTAAATTTATATAATTGTTTAAAGTATGTAGGGGAAGACGGGGTACAATGAAACAAAATTTACTAATTATTTTTTCCTATCCACAGTTTTGCATGCACAAAAATATAATTAATGCATACTTTTAATCTTGTATTTTCCCCATCTAAATAAATTTTTATTAGGTTCTAAACAATATCTTTATGCTTGAAAAATAACAAAAAGTAAATGTCTCACAGTGTTTTATTGTACCCCGTATGGCGGGGCAAGAAGCAAAGAAGATATCTCATAGATAGAGATTGTACGACCTGGATTACACAGCATCCAATCATTTGCAGCTAGATTGAAGAAAATTTTAAGTGACTTGAACACAGTTTTATCTAAAGGCTGCAATTTGTTACTGGTATGTGGGGGCAGTGTTACAACAACAATTCCGTTATATTCCGTAAAATTTAGACTGGAAATCTTAATATGTGATTAATGATTGTCGATTATTAGTACAGCTGGATTTTCTTTCGAAAAGCGTGTATGTGCCTGGAAATGTGTTAGAACATTAACAAAAATATCTCCATTCATTAATCTCGATTTTGTTGCATCACCCGCAGTCCCAGGTGAAGCTCCATTCATCATGCAAAACTTGAAATTTACACTAGGAAATACTAAATAATGGGGTATAGAATTTGCAGAAGCATTCATAAATCCACAAATAGTAACAGGAACACCCCTTTCACCATTGTTTTTGGCCCCTTTGACTGAGAACTTAAGAGGATTGTGAACTGTAGTAAGTGCAGTTTAGGCCTATGAAATAAATAAACTATTCTTAAATGTTTTTGAATATAAAAAAAAACTAACTTACTATTGAAATTTGTACTTTTTTTGAAGAAAAAAAAGTTTAATTTTGCATGTTTTCAAAATTACTGTTTTGATTTGGTGTTGCCTTTTCCTATTAATGTTAGGTGTTGCCATTTCCTTAGTAAAAGTGTTTTATTTATATTAGTGACAGCCAGTAATATGTTATTTTATATCAGTGATATTATATTTACCAGTATATATTACTTCAAGTAAATGCATTCACCCGGGGCACAATGAAACACATTGTACCCCGTACTGAGGTTACTAAATAAAAAACATTTTCAAATTTCTAATATTAATTTTTTTTAATTTTGGTTTTGGAGGTATGAAGACAACAACACAAAGATAACAATGTATAGAAAAAATAATTATTACATATAACAACGAGGAAAAAGAAACAAAATTACTTTTAGTAAAGAAACTTACTTTCAATGGTGAAAAACCAATAATCTTCTATTGCTAATGTTGTAAAAGTGCGAATGTATCCAAATCACATCAGTAATTGGAACATATAGTTGCAACTTTCTGTGACAAATTTTACTGATTTTAGAAGTAATGTTTCATTGTACCCCGTCTTCCCCTATTTGTAAAATCTATTTTTGACTTTTTTACAGTTATTGGACTGTTTAGTGCTTATGGATGGACAATCCTTTTTTTCATAATTGTTGTAAATTTGCTATGGAGCCATTTTTATCCTAAATATAAAAAATGGCAAGAAAAGCAAGAAGAACTGAAGAGAGAAGCAGAGTATAAGAGAGGTATTGTATAAAACATTCAAATTGAATTATACTTTTTTCTTTATTTTATTTCAAAGAATTTTATGCAATATAATGGCAATGAGCAAATTGTTTTTTTTTTCTAACTAAGCTTTCACTTGTGTTCCCCAGATTTTATAATTCATTTGGTCTTGTGTAAAGCTTTTGAACTCTAAAGGAATAAAACTATCCATTTTGTTTCATGCAATGCATTTTCATTGTAATTCAATGCTATAATTTTTTTTTGGTATATATTGAAAGATATTAAAATTTGCTGCAATGTCCTTTGAAGAAAATTTTACAATAATTGGCAAAAATGTTTTATACATTTGTGTTTAAAAATGGTATCCTTTTCAAAGCTGTATAAGGAAAATTCCGTATTCGTACTGTAATTTAAGGTAGTGGGAGATTATTTTTATATCTAGCTAAGACAAAAATCTCATGCATTGCAATGTTTTGTTACTCTATTATCCAAAAAATAATTTAGTATTACATTATTTATTCCAAATTTAAGCTAAAAGTTAATTTTAGAGTATAACTTTGATACTAAGTATAAGTTTTCCTGCTTTCTCTGCCTCTAGTCTATTTCTCAACCTCGTCCATATATTGCCATATGTACAGAATACACGTTCAATGGATGTCAACCTTGGTGGGCAGCTGAGGAGTTAAGCGAAAAACCTGCATAATTTTTTATATTTATTGTTGAAAGATTTTTTTTCATTTACTCCAATTACTTTTACATGCTTTTATTTAGCTTCCTGCCCTTCATTCAAATCTTGTGATCAATTTCACAAATTCCTAATGACAATACAATATTCAGTAGAAGTCAAATGAGTTGAACAAGTGCACCTCCCCCCCCCCGGATTTTTACTCAGGAAACCCCAACAATATGGGTCTGTAGAAATGTGTTTGTGAGCTGAGTTCAAATTTTATTTGCTGTTTCTTGCCCAAAAATTAAAGTGTGTAGGAAGCTGAAGATTGAATGGCATGCGGGTGTTGGTTAACATTTCACCATTCACTGTCAGGATTGTAATCAAAGCATTGAGTACTGAATAATGGGACTGTTGAACAATACCACGTTAGCATTGCACTTATGGACACTCAATTGAAATTAACAGCCTTATTCCTCACGGGTGGAGTTAGGGTAGTTATTCATCAAATTTGAAATACTTTTGTATTCAAATTTGTTTTAAAGATTTTTATGTATAAAGTTATACCTACAATTATATGTTTGTAAATTGTTCCATGATGCTTATTTGTCTTTGTTGTCAGATCCTACCTTTATAATTGAAAGAGATGCAGCCATGGCAAGATCTCGGCAAATGCTACAGGAGGAACATGAGAAACTCGCTCAAGAACACCTGATTAAAATGAAAGAGGTTATTATTCTATTCTATTTATTGTTTCTAGTAAATATAAGTGAAATAAAAAAAATGTTAATAAAAAATAAAAAGATATTTTGCAAGTATTACGTATGCTTCAGTGCCATAATGTTTGTTTGTCATCCTCTGTTAAAATAATTAAACCAACTGAATCAAGAAAACCTGTTGTTAAAAACAGTTAATTTTTTATGCAAATCTTGGCGAGACATGAGTTTTAATTTCAAATGTCTCGGTGGGTTTGCCCACTGTGCTACCAACCTGAGAGTTGTAAGTGGCACAGGTTTGATTCCTCTCTTCTGTGTATGGAAATTTTTCCTTGTGCATATGTTGATTTACTTGTTTGGTGCATCTTGGCTAAATATGGCACTTGTTCCATAGAATCCAACCATATGGGACACTATGCCAATGAACCATGTACTTCCCACGATTAGATGATTTCTTTATTTCATTGGTTAGTGATTTCAGTCAGATGCAAGAGGTAACACTAAAAGTTTCTCACCTCCCATGTCTCTCATAGATGCTAGCCTTTTGAACTAATTTGTGCAGTTGCAATACGAGGTGTTTAAAAAAATATCGAACCTTTAGTCAGAAAAAATGTATTTATTTATACAAAATATTTTTACTGTAATCACCTTCGAAGTAGTCAATATGCACACTTATCACAGCGGTTCTTCCATTGTTTGTAACCTTTATGGAACACATCTTTAGGATTGATGTTCAGCCTGGCCGCCGTGTTTTGTATAATCTCTTCCCTTGATTGAAATCTGGTCCCTTTTAGCAGCATTTTCAGCTTGGGGAATAGCCAAAAATCACACGGAGCCATGTTGGGGGAGTAGGGAGCCTGGCGAACCACAAGAATGCCGTGTTTAGCCAAAAAAGTCTGAACAAGATGCAATGAATGAGTGGTTGTGTTGTCTTGATGGAGCTGCCAAGTTGACTATGCCTACATGTCCGGTCTTTTCCCTCTCACAGCCTCACGTAGGCAACGAAGGACCTCCTGACATCTAAAAATTTTTTACTAGTTACATATCAGTTTTTCTACATCCACTTGATCTTGAAACCAAGCAATGTTTTGTTACCTGTATAAAACGTCAGATGGAAGGGAAACATTTTGCCTATGAAATGAAATACAAAATGCTAGAGGCCTTGAATCCAACTTTTATGGAAAAACCTGCTTTCTTTAAAATAATTTTTGGATTTTTATATAGGATGAAAATTTTTCAAGTGATGCTAATTCTAGTGTTTGCAATCATGAGTACTGCTAGATTGTCATAAAAACTTTCTTTGGTTCTAATTTTCAAGAAAAACCTACATATACCCCTAAAACAGATAATTTAATTGTTCTTTTGTGTATACTAGATGCCATTTTGTGTAAAATATCGCAGTTTAAACCGCTGCCAAACATTTCCAGTAGTAGCAAATAGGGCTACTTTTTGAATACTTTCATCAAGCCAAATTTGGCAATTTACAAATTTTTTAAGGCGTTTTTCATTTTTGAGTTACTATTTTGGTTTTCACGTAAAAAAAAATCTTCCAGATTTTTTTCGTTGGTTGACAGTTATGCTTGAATCATCCATATTAAAAAAATTCTACAAATGTTTCCTACTGTGGAAAGTGTTTGGACATTGTTTTGAGGACGACAAACTACCGAAACAATTTCGATTCATGTTGTGTATTCAGCACTGCTTTCTTGAAGTAATTATTTAAAAAAAAATCACTTACAATTAATTATTAGCATTATTATTTAAAATAATAATTTTTTTTTGTAACATCCCTGATTCTGTTCTTTTTAGAAAGAAGAGAAGAAAAGACAGGAAAAGATCCAGGCTATGGAGAGTTTACTTTATGGCAAATCAAAACCAGGTCCAAGCAATAATTCTGAAAACTTCCGCCAAGAATACAATCCCCTTACAGGTTCTGGTAGTGGAAGTTGCAGCTTTCGACCTTCTCGAAGATTGGGAGGGGGTGGTGGTGGAGGAGGATGAGGTTAAAGAACCATGCAACTCTATTTCATTCTGAATTTCTGTGACATACATACACGCCACTCCATGGTTCTTTAGTATTTTTAAAGATCAAATATATTTCTACTACGATTGATCAACATTCCTTGGATGGAAGCTGTGTCATCCAGTTGTTTCAGAATGAATTAGTTGCATGGAGTTAACACACTACAATTGGCAGTGACTTACCTCCCGATATTCCTTATTGTTCATTCTGTTGCATATTGTTAACTTTTGTTTTGGGGTTTTGGAGGTAAATATTATGACACTATTTGTCCCAATGGATCATACCAAGACTTATAGTTGATGATCTGCAGTTGTGGTGCATTGTATACTAACTTGTTTTTAATGTAATTCAAAATAAATTTTTTTTGCTTGTTGAGTATGTATTTTTATTTATAACAGTATTCTGCTACGCATGTCCATTTTAATCCTCCAACTGATTACTAGGATATCCCATCCAAGATCCAGCCATAAATTTCTTTTTTTTTACAGAAAAAAAAAAAATGTATTTTGTATTTTTACGCAGTTTTACTCTGGGGTCTTAAGAACATGTGCTAAATTTCGAGTCGAAATTCAGAAAATTGTTTGTTGTAAGCAATTAACAGATGCGTGCAGTTGTACGATTGAGTGTGCCACTTCATACATGTAACTTCCAAAAAATGATTTATCATCAAACGATAACATTGAAGGAAGATAGTGTTTTGTAGTTGAATCAAAATGTTTATTCAACAAAATACGTAATGAAATGTATAAAGGTCATAATGACATCAATACATATATTTTTTTTGTTATAAATAATAAAAACAAAGCCATCTAGAATTAGATGCTTGCTTTCTTTGTACAGGATCCTGAAAGCCTCGCTATTTATAAAATCTGACAAATTTCTTTGAGATCTAAATTGGATTTAATGGGCTGAAAATATCAGGGTTAGCTGGGTCAGACCCAATGAGTTTTTCAAAAAAATCTCAATTTTGCCCATATTTTTAAAATATAAGCAAAAGTTTCAGTGATTAAAAAAACACATAAAAAATTGTAGTTGTAAATTTTTTAAAACAGAATTGATAACTTTTATAGGTACGTATACACTAGCTGTCATGCAATTTATTTGTCCATGTAGTATGCACAAATATAATTTCTTAGAATTAAGGCAAAAAAAATTCTTAGAAATTGGCTTGGTCTGCTCGTGTTAAATCAAAATGACGAGCGTAAAAAGAGAATTAAATATTTAATTTGAATTCGTGTTAAATCAAATTAGTGTAAAAAAAAGTGTGCGAAAACAGAATTAGGTGTATATGTTAATCATTCTAAAAAACTGAATTAAGTTATTGGTTAAGCTCATTATTAAGTTAAGCTCAAATTTGCCCTTAAAAATGTGCATCTTTAAACTGGGGCCTATTTAGAAATACAGCCCTGAATGTTATTGTATGGTGTAAATGCAAATAAATAGTCTTGGTATGCCCGACTTTTGCCTAAAGGTTAGTGTGGCTGTGACAAGAAGGCAGTTGATTTCAGAGTAGGTGTGGAAGGCGTTAGAGGAGCTGCCTGACACAAAAGCATGAATGGCTATTGTCATCATGGTTGTCGATTTTGGTACAGGTGTGTTAAACGTAGAACCATAACCCGTGCTAAAGGCACCAGTTGCGGAAGTACAGTAGAGGAGTCCCGATTATCCGAGACCAACTCGGATAACCAAAAAAACTCTGTTAAAGTAAAAGTGTAAATCAAATAAATCGTGTAGGTTTAAATGTATATTTTAAAAAATACAAAAGGTATACAGATACACCCCAAGCAATTCATATAGTTACGATAATTAAAGACTTCTTACTTAAAAAGGTCCTTCATTGTTTTTTAATATTAGTAAAAGTTACTTTGGCATTTTTCTGCATCAATGTTTCGCCATTATTTTTAAAGGATAACAGGATTGCTGTTGTCACTTCATCTTGTTCTATATATTCAATAGCTTTTAGTCCATCTGTATGAGAGATTTTCATAATCACTGTCTCTCTCACACCATCGCTGGATTCATTTTCCTTACTGAAGATAATTTTTATCTGTAATCTCTTGTTGTTTGTCAGCGTTTATCCAGTCAACGATTTCGTTAGTTTTAAAAATGGAAAATGTAGAACCAAAAAAATCCTAGAAATATTCGATAAGCTTGGTTAAGCAGAAACTCGGATAATCGGGGTCTTACTGTACCTTGTTTATGTACCTAATCTATCGTTCAAACCGTCGCCTAATTTTATAGAATGGACTCATCTTGGACCACACAACTCAACTGCCTTCAAGAGGGAGCTGAATTATACTTTTTGCATCATTCAAGGCTTAGTTGTACATTAAATAGCACATTTGGCAAGCAGTGTAAAATGATTTCTAGTCATCTGAAAAATTTCAGTAGTATATTTGTTCCATTGAATGCAACAAAATAATGAAAACTTAGAGCAAGTTAAAAGAAAATGAAACACAAAAAGCTTCAACAACATTTATTTTTCAATAAAATTAGTTCTGAGTAATAACATTTCATTCCCCAATATTTAATCAAAGTATATGCTAAGTATTCATTCACAGCTTTCTATTCTAGCACATATCTTTAAATCCAGAAAGCAATATTCAGTACGTCAAAATAAATTAGACTAAACACTAAATACTTTCGTCACAAATATACGAGAACACATACAAAATCTTCAGCATTAGTAGCTCTATAAAAATTTAAAAAGTTATACAATAAAAAATTAGTAAAAAAGGACTACTCTATTTTTGTGCATTTTTATAAAACAAAATTTACAAACATAATCTATTTCAACAAAACTAAAATTATAAAATAATCAAAATTATAACAATCCATAGGTGTATAAAAATGTTAAGTACATATATTAATGTCAAAACATAATCAAAATAAATGCATGAAATCTTTGGCATTTTTACAATGAAAATTATCTTTTAATTCTGCAATATTTATTTAAGATTAAAGATTACATAAACTATCTAAAGTAAAGATAACCCATTTTTTCACGTGATTAATTTTAGAGTACATATTTTGAATATATTTTTGTATTACAAAAATATATTGGAGGTTTTAACACCACACTATTTGAAATAAAACAAATTATTGGCTTATGCTATCACCAATTCAGCCCTGCTTATGTACTCTAATTAGAAAATTATTTCTAAACTACATCCAAGTTTTTCAGGCTTTTTACATTCTTTGCAGTATTATTTTACATATATTCTTTAAAAAAATTTAATCACTAAACTACATTACTGATTCATATTTCTACTTTTCATTGTATAGAAAAATGAGATGTAATTTTAAATTAGATACTACAGCATTTAATTTAGACATAGAAAAAGTTAATTTTAATGAGACAGGTTTTGCCATTTTTATCAAATGAAGGGCTCTTGGTAACACAGTGATAAGCTACAACTCAAATTTTTTAGGCTAGCAATTTTCAAGTTAAAAAAATTCCAAAACTATCATGGTTTATCCATTATTCAAGAGGTTACATTATCTTAAACTTTAAAGTATCATGTGTTCATACAAACAAATTATTTTGATCCTCTATATTTTGTTTTTAATTTTTTTCATTCTGTTGCTTATCGCTATATTGCCAGGAGCTCTTCAATTCAAATATCACAATATTACTAATGGAATTGAGATCATACTAGCGAAATTCTAATTCCTCATCTTTCACATGTTGAATACAATTACTCTTTTACAGACCAAGTACAGACAATATGATTAAACAGCAGTTGAAAAACAAAATCCATTCAAGAATTTCCAAAAACTTAATATAGTGAGAATTTAAGTACATTTTGTACTAGTATTGTATTTGGATTCAAATAGAATAAGCAAAATATAAAGTAACCAGACCACAATAGTGCATTTATATTTACCATTCACATTATGATAGCTTTTCATGTTTTAACCTTTAATTGGTGTCACTGGAGTGGATGCTGCTTCAGAAGAGACAAGAGCACTGAATATCGTTGATAGTTCCTCTAACAAAGTCTCTGATCTGTAAGCCACTCGGATGTCAGGGACATTCGTACGAGTGATGTCATTTCCTGCAATACCTTCCTTCATGCAGTTTGGACCAAGCCAGTGTCTTTTCACCTGAAATACAATGATATACAATTATACACTCCTTCAGGTAAACTAAATGTAGAATGTTGAAAAGTTACTAGCTGCACAATATAAAAGCATATTGTCTTGTCGCGTTTTACTATCAAAACCTCATAACACACACAATAGAATGCTATAAAATTAATATTTAGAATGGTACACAATTATTCATTAGGACGGAGCACAATTATTCATTAGGACGGAGCACAATTATTCATTAGGACGGAGCACAATTATTCATTAGAATGGTACACAATTATTCATTAGAATGGTACACAATTATTCATTAGAATGGTACACAATTATTCATTAGAATGGTACACAATTATTCATTAGAATGGTACACAATTATTCATTAGAATGGAACACAATTATTCATTAGAATGGTACACAATTATTCATTAGGATGGTACACAATTATTCATTAGGATGGTACACAATTAATCATTAGGATGGTACACAATCATTAGGATGGTACACAATTAATCACACTTCTTCAGGTAAACTGGATGTAATATATTGGAAGTCACCAGTGCCACAGTAAAAGTATATCATTGTTTCACTACCAAAACTTTTGTCTCATTTTTCAGGAAGATGCCTAATTGTTGACCAGTTACAAGATACAGGTTTAAAAATTCGCCAATTACAGGACTGCCTGTCAAATAATAGCCTAGTTGTACAAATTCTTAAAATAATTACTATTTTAAAGCTTATTTTAGTAGTAGATTTAGTTGTCCCATCAGTTTAGCCTTTGGCACAAGGTTTTTGAAAAAAACACTAGAGTAGAATTAGGAGCATTTGGCATTGTTTGGCACAAAGTTAATAGTTCACACTTTTAACGAAAAAAATACTATATGCTATTCCCAGATGCCTTGTTGAAGTGATCAAAATGTTTGAATTTAGAAATCTTTTGGATACCACTGGAAAGCAGTAGGTCAAAGTCATAAACATTTTCCCAATGAGGAAGCAAATGGCATGAATTGACTGAAACAAGGATTTATGCAATTAGTTAAAAAAAAAAAATGAAGATAATTTTTGAACCCTATGGTGAATTTTCATAAAAAGGTGGCGAAACATTAAAATATAGTGTCACAGAGGTTTAAATAGTCGCCAAAAGCAGTAGTAGAAATACATTTAATAAACATATTTGCAATAAAATATTTGAAAGGTAAAAATTTACCACTTGACAACATATTTTTAAATTAGCTGCCCTTTATTATTTCACTATATGCAGAAATATTTCTTACAGATAGTGGGAATCCACTCATCAGAACACTGTTTCTGGCAAGCTCACACATATCACAGCTACTCAATTTCCACACTTGAGCAGCAATGCTGTATTCCTCCATCAGAGGTTCCTGTAAAAATAGGTTGGATATTTGGTTTAAAAACCAGCAAATACAAATTTAATCTTGATATATATTTCATTAACATACATAGCACATAAATAGTCATTCGTATATTGACAATTGACAACAAACGGATATAAACAATAAAATCAACTACTATTGGATTAATTCTCTAATTTTACAATAAAGTTCAAATATGCTAAAATTGAGCTATGAGCTGGATAATACAGTTATAACTGTACGGAAGAGATCTAGCCACTCTAGTGAAATTCTTCAGATGTCTGATGGCAAAAAGTAATCTCTACCATTATAAAAGGAAGTGCTTGTCTGTTTTTTTTTTGAGTGCGGAAAATCCTGACGATTTTATGGCACTTACTTCAATGAGATTTGGCACACAGATAGTCCAAATTTTTTGCAATTTTTGGGTTGCTGCGAAATTTTAAAATTCTATCTAGAAGATTTTTAAATGAACTTAATAGTTTTATTCTCTACTCGCTTCTTCAAACGCATTTCGTCCGGACAAAAGAAGAAACCCTCTAAAATTAGCTTTTTCTCTCCCACGTTACCTTTTTTTTGTATTTTTGCAAGAGATTATGACATCACATAAGCTTTCTCTTTCCAAAAAAAAAAACAGATTGCATATTCTGCCCTTCGTGTTAAAAAAGAGAAACAGATTACATTTCCTTTCCCCCGAGTGACCTTTTTTTTTTGTATTTTTGCAAGAGATTATGACATCACATGAACTTTCTCTTTCCAAAAAAAAAAACCAAAACAGATTGCATATTCTGCCCGCCCTTCCTGTTAAAAAAGATAAACAGATTACATTTCCTCTCCCCGGAGTGACCCTTTTTTTTGTATTTTTGCAAGAGATTTGTGACATCACATGAACTTTCTCTTTCCAAAAAAAAAAACCAAAACAGATTGCATATTCTGCCCTTTGTGTTAAAAAAAAGAAACAGATTACATTTCCTGTCCCCTTTTTGGCGAATGAGAGCAAGAAATAAAAAATATATTGACTGGGATTGATAATTTTTTTCTCTCGTAAAATCGGAATTGCTAAAGATAGATTAAAAGTTTCAACGGATTTGAAATCTGTGGAAAATTTCACTTTAGATTGATACCTAAAAATATGATTTTCTTTATGAGAAATAAGATTGCAATTAGCACAGAAATGAAAATCTGAGTCAACCTAAAAATAAGTTTAGACAAAAAAAAATATCGGATTGCCTTTAACTCACTGGTTACTGCCGATGGCCCAAACGGCCAAGATATCCCTGTCCTTTCATTACTGAGCAGACAGCCTAAATACATTACGGTTTCCCTCCCCCTTTTTCTAAGCAACAAAGAGACCTCCTCGTAAAAACCACTTCACCGATGACAGGGGGATACTGTGGACCGCTCTATTCCTCAAGCTATTGCGATTCGCGAGAGGCAACTTCCCGCGCACATTTACAAAAGATTAAAGAATCTACGAAACAAATGTACACTGTAAATTGTGTCTTATTAACTATCAAAATATATTCATGTAAACTTTTTTAAATCATGGTATTCTTAAAAGTTTAGAAAGCAATGGTTTTTGCCAAACAATGAAATAGTGTATATCGTGTAGTACTGCATCGTAAACGTTAGGTGAAAATAAGAAATAAAAACAACTTATTTTATGTATGGAATTAATACAACCTCCAGAAATATAGAAAAATTGTCAATAACCAAAAATAGATAACAATGCAAGTATCTTAAATAATGAACATAATTTGAAATATATAATTTACAATGAACAAGAGGAATTTTTTAAAGGTTGTAAACATATAGAAATGTAATTAAATTCATTATTATTAACTTCACACGCTCTTAAAAGTTCGAAATCTAAAAAATTTGTGTGAATTTATATTATTTTTTTTTAAAAAGTGCAAATAAAATTGGAAGCTTTCTAAGTTTGTTAAAAATTATGTTTGTACTCTTAAAATCCATAAGTATTTTACAGAACATGAGCATTTTAGTATTTGTAAGCACTTATACCAGGCCGAGAATGTATAACAGATCGAAAGTTTACTATATAACGCATAACTTTTCAATTAGAAAAACTCCATAAAATTAGTGAAGTATTTTCAATTGAATTTTATTTTTCTAACATTTTTCTCATTGCGCTCATTTGGAAAGTACAAATCACAAAAAGATTTTTCATTTCGTATCATTTTTATAATTTTAAGATTATTTTCAAAATAAAAAAAGAATCTTTTATTGATAAAAATGGGGGAATTTCCAATACACCATAATATTGTTTGTACTCAAGAATAAAGTAATTATAATTTTATTTCCGTTAACAACTTGGGAAAATAGAACATTTGTATCATGCTGAAGCTCAGAGAGTTGATGGAAGAGATAATGGTCAGAGGTAACATTATTTATGCAACCTGATATAACACACGAGTTTTTCATAGAATAAGATAAATTCTATGCAGCCAGAATGTTTAATAATGTTGGAGAGGTGGATGGACTCAAAAATACTCTGCCTCTCGTTATTCAAATATTTTTACTCAATATATCTGTATTGAAAGAGCACCACCTGAAGTCAGGGAGTAGTCAAGTGCTGAATGCAACTATAGGCAAGCAATTTTTATTTTCGTGTCGCATTTTCATACAAAGAATCAATGCTTGAAGGTACAAGAGAGGAATGTTAAAAAGAAAAAATCAGTTTCTCAAAACTCTTATAAAGATTTCCCATGGTATAAACAATGCCGAAGAAAACTTCAGAAACCCTTGAGTTCAAGTGCCATGTCTTAGTTGTTGCCGCCCTTTCAGTGACTCGGGAAATAATTGCACCTTACAGGCATACCCTGAACCAACAAAAGAGATCCCCAATACGAGGTGATAAGAATTGACACTCTCCACACTTCCTGGGGGAAGGCACTACGTTGGCCGGTTGGGCGGTCTTCCCTTAACCAAGTGACAAAACGATGTTTCGACCTTCCATATGCAGAGGGTTAAATTTTTACCATGCACATTATTGGATATAAGAATTAACAACAGTAAGAGTATATTTGAAAATTATATACAAAATGCTGTTTTATATTTTAGACTAATTTTATTTTGACACATGAAATGTTCGTATCAATGCTTATATTCACTACAGGTGAATTTAAATATGGTATGAAATGGAGTAATGCCATCTACTATTATAAAAGGAGGTCTGCGTCTCTGTGTGTGGTGTCCAGACGTATCTATAGGACAGTAATGAAATTTAGCAGAAGTAGTCCTAATTTTAAGCAAAGCCAGAATTTTGAAATTTAATCTAGAGCATTTAAAAATGTATTTATTGGCATTAAT
Source organism: Metellina segmentata (assembly GCA_947359465.1). Classification (NCBI taxonomy): domain Eukaryota; kingdom Metazoa; phylum Arthropoda; class Arachnida; order Araneae; family Tetragnathidae; genus Metellina; species Metellina segmentata. Next base: position 46,592,126 of record OX375880.1, read on the forward strand.
TTATTGTTTGTTTTCTTTAGAATCGCAACACTGTGATCCTTTCCTTCCATTTCCTGAGCACAAACGATTCCAGTGAAGCAAAACAAATATGCTTGAGTTGCGTTTATTTCTTTAGTCCAAGTTTCTATCTTTGCGATCGTTAAAGATAAGAGTGAAAATTTTATTTCAATGCAGATGCTATATGAACAGGTATGCTAGTTTTTAGAATTTCAATAAAATTTCTACATTTTATTTTCTAAATATCCAACCATCAATTGATTGCTATGGAAGATAAAGGTATACCTTGCAAAGTATAACATTATCTGAATAGCGGAATTTTAGTAGCATTGCTATTAGAAGTTCCTATACTCATTTTTAATTCATGCAATAATCATCAGAGGTTTTCATTAAAAATTAAATTTCAATATGAAGAACAATTACTTTAGTGAAGTGAAATTGAAGAGGATCATCAGTAGATAAGGATATACAAAGTCCCCTGCTGAGATATTCTGGAAGCGGGTTTCGATGATAATTCAGAAACAAAGAATTATTACTCAGAGGAGACATCGCGATACCAATTTGGGACAGGTAATATAAATACTGTAGAACAGGAACCTAAAGAAATGGAACAAATTTACAGTTGTACATACATTCAAATTGATATTAAAACAAATAATTAAAGCAAGGTGGGTTTTGTTATAAAGTCATTAGAACAGCCCTTAAAAAGTTTACTCATAAATCTGTAAATTCTTCATAAAAATCAATTGTTCCAATCCTACTATCCAAGAAATCGAAATTTATGATCAGACAATCTTTGAAATAAAAGACTCAGTAGAACACTCCTAAGAGAGTGAAATCCTGCATCTCCTATATATTTACTCCATGCCTCCAACTTACCCGCATATGCAATCTTAAGCATTGCTAGTCTTAATTAGCACCTGGGAGGATTCCAACCAGGCACTCACTGATAAAGAAGTTCTTAAACACTTCTCGGTTCAAAATAAATTTTTTAAGTATTTCTCAATTTAGTTGATAAGCAATGAACATCTAAAGATAAAATACTAAATAAATTATACTTCAAGCAGGTGTATTTTATTGATTTCATAAAAAAAAAAAAGACTTAAACCTAATTTTTTTAAATCTTACTCTTACGATTGGAACAGCCAAAGCACTTGGAAATAGAATTAGCAGCATAAAATTTAAAAAACATTAATGAAAAGTCTCCTAAAGATTATATTAGTAGCTCAGAAACAAAATGAATAGGCTAAGACACAAAATGTGTTAATTAAGAATGTAACACATGTTGAAGATCATGCCATGAAATTTATATATTTAAAAAACAAAATATTTTCTCAAGGTTTTCACGACACTTTAGCAACCAGACTTTGATGTTTTTCTTTCATGGTTTGGAGCCAAAACTTCCAAATTAGCCTCCTTTAAAAAAAATTTCTCTAAAGAAAAATCTAAAAATTATTTTTTTCCTCAGTAGCTATTAGTTAAAAAAGGGACTAAAATTTCATTGACCTAAAGTGAATTCTCAAAAAATTAGCAAATAAGAGCTTTTGAGACAAATTTGCTTAATATAACTAGTCGTCAAAGTTGAAAAATAGTATAAAAATCCACCTTCTAATTGCCTGTTGCTGCTCTGTACGTTTTCAAAATTTTAACTAGTAAACCAATATCTTGTGCAGCAAGGCAGAATTTTAAATAGACTCATCAAATGTTATTACTGAAGGTTAAGGTCCCTTTGAGGCCAGGCACACTCCACAATCTACTTAAAATAAGAAACACAATTCTAATGGTAAGTTTTAATTTAACTTTGCTATCAATGCAATATCTTGTTATTCAGTAAATGAAATAAAACAATTTTGGAAGGAAAGAAACTACCCTTTCATGACCAATATGGTAATCTTAAAAGTATAACAGTAAGTTAAGCATTTTATTCAAAATACATTTTTAACCCTACTATATTATAGAACATAAAAGTACCTTTCTGAGCAGAAGGCCGTGGGATATATTTTCACTCAAAAGAAAACCTCCAACTAAATGTTGAACAGGTCCTGCTTCGCCACAGTGAGGTCTTAACACAAATGTGTTCATCTTTCGCTCCCTAAAAAGTTGATTATGTATCTTAATTCAACATCACTAAATGCTAATATATTTGTAAATCTATCGCACTCTAGATGCAAAAGTGCCACCACTCAAAAAATCCTTTTTTCCCATGAAATGTTTTCTAAAGTTCAGAAACTGTGCTAGAATGTAAGTCACCATAGACTTGACACTTTTACAATTTCTGAGTTATGAAAATTGTACAGGAGATGGACTTATAAGCTGGAACATTCATAATTATCCCATACCTCAAAATTGAATCTTTTTAGCTGTGGTATTCTTTGAACCAGAGTTGCGATATCCGATTAATTTTTATAACTCTACCAATAAGAAAAATGTCGTTAGTTAAAACAAATTTCATACCATTAATACAAAACAACATATACTGCAAAGAATAAGTTAAAACATTTGAATAAGTAAATATCAATGAAAGCTTGCTAAGACCTTAAAGTGGAAAACACATTTTTAAATGATCAAATAATCAATTTACAAATATTTTATATGTGAAAATTAAGTCAAAAGATTATTTCTGAAATCTGTAACTAGACAAAGCTATTTGCAAACCAAACATCTAAAACATAACCCACCAAGAGGTTTTGGGAATATTCCCTAATACATGGAGTAGTTTTTTTTTGTTGTTGACAGGATCAATATCTGATAAGATATCTTCTAATGACAAGATATCTTGTCCAATAAAGTCTGGTCAGTTTTGAAAAAGACAGCATACACCATTGAGACCACCACTAGGAGGGTTAATATCACAACTGATAACTATCTTAGAATGGTTTTTATAACCAAGTTCTCAATCAAAAGTATAAAATCTGAAGTCAATAAAATACTAATTTAGTCATGGTCAACATTGCGTATTTCTAAATAAAGTAGAAATCCAACAATCCAAACTCCAGTTATATGGAGAAAAAAATGAAATCTGCAAATCCACATTTTAAAAGTTTCCTATCGGTGAATAATAAAAACAAAGAGGACAAAGTGTCAGTTGAAGACATAAGAAACACCAGTCCTGGATGTTCCGAGTGCAGTGCAGAGGACGTAGACGAGTGGCTGATGTGCGATTCTTCGAGCCTTTGATTCAAGTCTCAGTGACAATGAACTCATTCAAAGTGTGAGATTAACTTATTGATGACATGGAAGATAACGATAACATTGCTACTCAACCAGGCGTGGGACCGTCAGATTCTAAGCTGAGCATGTGCCTTGACAGTGCTAAAATGGATGGATCGGTAGCCTGAGAGAGACTATCTACAGCTATTCGGCGGATACAAGACTTTGCTGCACGGAAACGAGTAAAGACAGAAAAACAACTGACTTTGACCAATATGTTCAAGCAATGACACATTTGTATACAGTATGCAAGTACAAAATGTAAACAAAGTTGTTTTCAGTGATTAAATAACTTACTAAAAGAAAAATTCGTTTATTTACTAGGAAATAACCTTTACTTTCTGAACTATCCAGATATTTGATTATACGGATGGGGTCTGGTCCCAATTGATCTGGATGATTGCAGTTCTACTTCATAGCTAAAAGGTTGTATACATATATCTTCAAAGAAAACTGAATTTCTAATTAGTTGAAATTTAATTAGGTACAATGCTGGACTATCGCAGGGTTCCCACTCTTTTTTCTAACTAAAAATAAGAACTTTCTAATGATAAAATAAGGACTTTCTAAGGACTTAAATAAAACATTGTAGAAACCGTATTAGATTGTATAATACATGACTTTCGACCAAGTGGGATGCTCTTACAGATTGTTAATCTTATAAGAACAGTAGTATGTATAAAATTTAATATTCAAGTCTATTTTCTAAAAATTATACACAAAATAATACCACGCAAAAATGAGATTTTCCAAAATAAGTCCAGTCTGACCCCTAGTAGTGAAAAAATTTCGTCATTTAAAAACTGACTTTGTTTTTAAAGGAAAATAAGCACTTTCTACGGACTATTGACAAAAAATAAGTACTTCTAAGGGCTTTTAGAAATGGAAGGTTAAAATAAGCACTTTCTAAGACCCATGGGAACCCTGCATCGATCTAGTGATGAGAGAGTTGGCTTCTGTATTGAAAGGTTCCTGGTTCAAATCCAGGGGTAAGACTAGGATATTTGTCCATCTGGAGTCAATGTGTGGTCTCTATAAAGAGACAGTGCCTAGAACACATAGTATGTAAGTGAAGTGTAACTTGAACCCGTGTCATGGTATACCAAGGTCATGCCAAGTGGTCTACAATTCAGTGTGTTATGCCATGGTGAATAAATTTCAATTGGCCATTAGAAAAAAAATCATGTACATTTAAGGTGGAAAATCATTTAAATGGTTTAAGGGGACCAGTGCAGTCCTATCTCCGTAATGTTAAAATGGTCAAATTTTAAGGAACATTTTTTCAGTATCTTTTACGTGTATTGATTTGTATTTTTTTTTATACAGGGTATGAAGACTCTTTTACCCCCCCCCCTCCCCTTAACACAAATATTTAAAAAAAACTTAAAATTTGAAGTTTTGATAATATTTTTTTCTTCAACTCCTATATTTGTTTTTGAAATATAACCAATTTTCATCCTTTTCAACAATTAAAACGAACTTTTCTGAGCAGATAGAAAAAAATGCCTGCGTTAAAGTATGTTATCGCATTTTGGCAACATTGTACGAATGTTTGTTTACCACAAAGCCTCGCGCCTCTAGAAAGTTCTTCCAAAATCCGTTTGATTTCATTGGTTCATTTGAAATTTTTTCTTTGCTTCCATTGGTTATTTGGATTTTAAAATATCCTTTGATTGCATTGGTCCTTTAAAATTGTTTTTCAGCGATACCATTGGTTCATTTATTTGTATTTCTACAGTTGTGGAATTTTTATTTTATTATAATATTTGTCACAAAACATTTAAGAGATTGGTTTTCTTGCCATTTGTGGAATTTTCGTTTTTTATTATTTTTTCCCGGAACAGTTCTAACATATCAGGTTGTATTATTTCTTTTTTTTTCCCGATAAAAATCTTTTTCTTTTCAAACAGCCTAATGTATTTTGTGTAATTGATAAGTTTATGGGTATTCTTATCCAACATTCGCAGCTTAGTTTTCTGCTGGATCACAAATATGTTTGGAAATGTGTCTAGGCTTTCTTTTTTTTTGCAAAAGTTTTTTAAAAATATACTTTTCAAAATGTTCTCAAATGTGTTTTTAAGCTTTCATTTTCCATTGTAAAAATAAAAATATTTTTGAAAGAAAAGAGTTTTGAATTCATTAATTCGTTAGAGACTTTAGAAGTCTGCCAAAAAAAAAAATCGTCAAGGCCGTTGCTACAGCTCATGAACGTAGACTGTAGCTGTGCCGTTATAACTTTTCGGTAATACAAAAAATTAATATTTGAAAAAATGTTTTTTGGAATATAATATTTTGTAAGCAATTCCTTCTGCTAGGACACATGTCTTCATTGATGCGAGCGTAGCGAGCATGTTTGCGCAGCGAACCAATGAGGATTGCAAAGCAATCCTCTGGGGGTTGGCGAGCGTTTGCGAGCAGGGGGCGGGCCCCCTAGTAGGGTATGTTACATTTGTAAACCAATTCTTTTTACATTTGCTTGACTAGACTTTGAGAAAATGTTCCTTTTATGGAAAAAATACACATTTTGAGGTATTGACATTTAAAGAATAAATTGACCTCACTTCAGATACGTACAGGTATTTTTCAAAAAATTATTTAAAATACTTCTACTTAACGTATTTCTATAAATATTACATCATTTTAAACAGAAGAATTTTAAACAGTATTTATTTAAATTTATAAAAAAATAATCTAAATTTTGGATTTTTGTGCACTGGTTCCCTTAAACAGTTGTATGTTCATTAAGAAGGTTGGTAAAACATTCAGGAATGAAGAGTGAATAAATTTATATGCAAGATATACATACTTCCTTAAACAGTTCAAAACACACATGTTTGCATACATGTAATACAGATAATAATTGTAGGGTGGATTCTCTTCTTCTTTCCATGCAGATGGAAGAGTGACATCTTTATCAAACATTGCATTTTCTGGTTTTGATTCATCATCCACAGAATCAAAACCTGTCACCTAATTTCATAAAATAGCATCCATTTAATCAATTAAGTTTTTAAATATACTATGCACAACACAATCCATAAGTATTATATGTCAACATCATAATTTAGTGTTAGATTATCATTTAAAAACATATATTATCAGACAAAAATAAATTAAAATATTGGATTTGAAATGAATGTATGGAATTTATCTGATGACTTGGATCAGTTTCCAAAAAGGGGGTGTTGAAGGAATTTTGGAGGCAATGCTGCCATTGAGGAAAATAGGGGGTGCTAAGGAGTAAGAACCAAAAGATGCTAAAAAAAATTGTCACCTAAAAATGTTTTTAGAAAGATCAATTTGACCATATAGACACACTCACTACAGCGATGTATTGACAAGAATTATACTTTGTAAAATGCAAGCTACAACTGATTGTTCTAAAAACAAGATGACAAGTCATAACAAAAGTGTGTTTGCACACTTCTGATTTACTCAAGCTCTTGCAAGTCCAGCCGCAGTAATCTGGTATATAATGTCAAATTTAATGTACAATCTAGTGTTTATTTAAATTTATTTGAGTTATTATTGCAATTTAATTATTTGTTATTTCTGCAATTTAATTTTTGTTTTTTCTGCAATTTAATTATTAGTTATTTCAAATTTAATAAATAGGTTTATGTAAATTTTAAAACTTGATATGTTTCCACATTAGCTTTTCGAAGCTAAAATTACACATAGCTTCATAGTTTGATGAAATTAAAAAGTTATAAGCACTTGTACACTTGCAATTTACTATTAATTGAAAGAGTTTTCTATAGGAGACACAGCAGAAAATTTTCTTCAAAAAGGGGTGTTGAGCCAGAAAGTTTGTGAAACTATGAATTAGAACTACAAACTAAATATATTCAATTAAAAATTTCTGATACAACATTGCTTTAATAAATATGTTTAAATTAAAAAAATCTATGCTAATAATATTTTTTTAAATTATTTCTAATGGCAAGAGAAAATGACAATATCTTACAAAACGATCACAAGAAAACAAAACAGTATGGGAAAAAAGTCAGTATCTCATCAGCAAGGCTCTAGCACTCCAGTAGCGTTTCACCTCGGAGACCCCACACAGAGCTGGACATCCTTGGATATGGGACCTGTCCATAATTTCATCCTTTTTGCAGGGTGGGCATTTAGGACTGTCATAAACGCCAATGCGGCGTAGGTGATTTGCAAGGCAGTCATGCCTCACTGCAAGTCTAAATTCTGCGACTGCTCTTTCACGAGGTTTAATTGAAAATTTTTGGTCCAATAAATTTCCCCAGCTCTTCGAGGAAATACAAGAAGTGAGATTCGACTTCCATCCAAGCCTCATTTGACTTTTGATGTAGAGTTTTACGGAGTGGAATGAGTAGCTTGTGGTTGATTGTTCAACTATCCGTGTGCCCTTCTTGGTCAACATATCTGCCTGCTCGTTACCGAAAATGTCACAGTGCCCAGGGATCCACTGGATAAGGATGTGTCGTCCTTCTGTCTTTAATCCCTCAAGGAGCAGCTGGCATTCTAAGGTATTGAGGCAGGCACCTCGTTTGACCCAATAGCCTGAATGGCAGCTTTGGAATCCGACAACAAGACCACCTTGTTGTAGAGACGTCTGGGGACAAGTTGCCGCAGTGCCACACAGATGGCCATAATGTTAGTAATATTTATGTTAATAAATTAAAATCTTCAATTCACGTTAAAAGCGTTTAGAACAGCATAAAATTGTTTCAACACAAATTAACTTAGAAAAATATTTTCATGCAAAATAATTAGAAAGGCAAGTTTAAAATGAGATGAAAAAATTTTAACTGCACAAACTATCAATTATAAAAATAAAACTGGCTTCTCTATTGAGTAGTTCATTTAAAAAGCACAATCCACAAAAATTCAAAGTTTGCTACATTTTTCAAATTTATCGTTAAAAAGAACTAGGATATGAAAAGATACACAATAACTTACATATTTCAAGAACATGTACAGTTCTGGATGACTACTTGGATTATTAGTGGCTTCAAACAAAGGCATAAAAATATTTTCTAATATTTCTTGAAAGTTGTTCACTAGGTTGTTTGACTTGTAGATGTCACTAAAACAATAAAATGTAATAAATATAAGAGAGCAAATTACATATTTATAATAAATTAGAATCTTAATATTGAAATAAAAGAAACAGCACATTAACAAACGAACGATAAGTAAACGGGAAAATAGAAATTAAAGTATTGCATGCATTCCAAGAAATAATAAGACTTAATTTGCTGCTCATAAATGCCATTGAGAACTATTTAAATGGTTGGTTGGCATGTTATGGCACAAGGTACAAAAATGGACAAGCTGTGCCAAACACAAGACAAAAAACAACAACAATAAAATCAGATAAGTAAAATAACCTAACCAACAGTAAAAAGCAGATTTAAAAACGAGCAAATGAAACAGACATTGACGTGGTTTAGGTGTCAAAAGCTTCAGGGCAAAACATAAAAACATGTCACCCTATAAAATCAGATAAGTAAAATAACCTAACCAACAGTAAAAAGTAGATTTAAAAACGAGCAAATGAAACAGACATGGACGTGGTTTAGGTGACAAAAGCTTCAGGGCAAAACATAAAAACATGTCACCCTATAAAATCAGATAAGTAAAATAACCTAACCAACAATAAAAAGTAGATTTAAAAACGAGCAAATGAAACAGACATGGACGTGGTTTAGGTGACAAAAGCTTCAGGGCAAAACATAAAAACATGTCACCCTTAAAAAACATGGAGGCTAAAAAAACATGAGAACTTGAGACTAATATGATAACAATCGAGACTGGGAAAAAATAAACAATGATTTTTCTAGACAAATGAATAATCTTACTATAATCTAGGTATCTGAATCACCCATCGGTTGTTGTGAGAAAAGACATTATGCTTCACAGCCCACTGTGCAAGTCGATCCCATTCATCTTTATTGCGGCCATAAATGGACAGCCGCAACTCAGCATTCTGATATTTGCTCTCTTCTAAGTCGCTCATTACTTCCTAAAATTAAATTAATAAAAAGTATTAATAATTGAACAAAAGATTCAAATGCAAAATTCTTTGAGATAATTCCAACTTTTTTCATTTTATGCTTTACTTTATAAAACTGTACATCAATCGGGTACACAAGAGTTCGAAGCATGTTTTTATTTACCAATGCGTGGCTAGTCTGGGTTGCCCATGCCAGTTGCTTTTGTGGGGTTATTGGTATGCTTCGCAAACCAAATCAGAACTCATAGCCTATTGGATAAAAGCCATAACGGAGTTGCCCATGGTGTTGGTTTGCATCGCAAACCAAATGGGAATTCGTAGCCTATTGGATAACAGCCATCACGGATTCCCATTTGGTTTACGAATTTGTAGCATTTTGAATTACAGCAATAATGGAGTTTGCCCGTGGTGTTGTTTTGCTTCGCAAACCAAATGGGCATTGCCCATGACAGTTCTTTTTGTGGTGGTCACATTGCCCATTGTGTTGGTTTTATTTGCAAACCAAAAAATATAAATATTTAATTGAAAAATTATTTATCAAAAGAAAATTAAACGTATAAAGTATCTTAAATGGTGTAAAATTTTCCTCAGATTTCAAATCTGTTAAAATTTTTATTCTCTCTTTAACGATTGCTGAGATAGAAGAAAGCACTGAAGAACGCCAGTGATAACTTTAATAATTTCTTTTGCTTTATTCGAATCTGTTTCTCAGGAAATTGAAATGAATTAATCTTGAATCAAACGAAGGTTATACGAATCTGTTTGTTACCATTCCCATTTAATTGCGAAGAGATGGAAATGTGAAAAAACTTGGCATGGTTCCAAAAGCTGACGTCACATCAGAGGGGGAAAAGACAAAATTATGGTGCTTCTTTTTCCAGAGCTGAAGATTAAAGGTGAATAAAACTAATAGATTAATTTCATTAAGTTTTAGATTGAATTTTAAAATTTGTTGCAACCAAAAATTACGAAAAATTTAGTCTACCTGTGTGCCAAATCCCATTACTGTAAGAGTCATGGATTAGTCAGGACTTTGCCTGCAGAAAACAGACAGAAAAACACTTCCTTTTATAATAGTAGAGATATATAGTTATATCCTGAATGCATATTTTAAAATATGAATTAAATCTTATAAGGAAAAATAACGCACTCTTCATGCCAGTCAAATAAAAATGCACGTTTGAATAAGAAATTTATTGTGAATCAGTTTATTCAATTTTGGAGTGAGCTTCCCACCAAATTTATTGGAAAATGCATTTACAGGAACTCCTTACTTATATATGCACTGTCAGATGTAATCAATGACACATATAGTTGGCGTCGCAATGTATTTTGCATAGGTTTGTCTTTACAAGTTTTTTCTGGCACTTCAATGAAAGTCAGTAATGCTAGATATTTAAGATTTCAACTAAGATAAATTTGAAATTATGCATCTAGTGATTTTTGAATTACAAATTAAACATTATTTGACACATTAAGAATTTTATGCGTGTTGGTAGCAAAGTGGATTGATTAGCCAGAAAATATTATGAAGAATTTATCTTGAATGTATAAAAAATGCAAGTAAAACGAACTTACCTATCACAATAACTGAATGAAATCATGGGTAAAATGAAAGTTATAAGAAACGTACCTTTAAAATGTGAGCAAAATATTTGCCTTCAACATAGTTGTCACTTTTTAAGAAAATCTCACGTAATCTGCTTTCACCAATAGGATTATATTTGGCATTGAATTTATCAAATCTGTGAAATGTGTTTCTGTCCTAAAAGGGAAAATAATTATTAAAAAAGAAAACTAAAAGAAATCATTTTTAAATTAGTTGAATGAAAAAACTGTTAAGTATCAAAACTATTGACCAATGGTATATTAATTTTTACTACTTTTCTATAAAACAAAGATTTCCATATTTTAAATTGAAATTGTATAATTATGTATTTTATAATTATGTATTGACAAACAAATTTATTACTCAATAAGCAGAAAATCTGTTATTCAACAAAATATATTCCATATTCAAAAGTTCACATAGTGATTTCATTTAAAGGAAAGGTGTTATTTATGTAGAATAAATTGTGCATTTTGTATTCTAAAAGTTAAGTTACTATCACAAAAATATATATCCTCTTAAAATAGTGAAACATGGATTGAAAAACATTGTGATAGGTTGAAATATACTTTAGCATTGTGAAAATCAATCAAAATTTTCTTAACATTCATAAATGTACAGTAATTTTATGCAATAAAATATTAATTCATCAGATGTTATACATACCAAACTTTAAGTGAAAGCATAAAACTAAATTTAGAATGGTTAAAAGTCCTAGGAATATATTAATCAAAATCAAAACTAAAGAAAATATAAATTACATTTCTTTCAAGTGTCACATTTGATGCTTTTATCATGCACTAATATATTATATTCAAAATATTATACTTACAGCATGTACGTCCAAAACATCAACACTCAAATCATATGCTGTCAGATTTAATGAATCAAAAACCTAAATACAGAAAGCATAAAGTTGTCAAATTTTTTTTGCAACTTATAACTTACATAACATAATAATAATTAATACCTTAAAAAGTAGATATAATAAATGTAGGAAACAATGTTGTGTTAATCAAAAATCAACATTTTTTTTTACCAGTCACAAGTAATGAAATGATCTTGAAAGGGAAAAATAATTTCATTTAACAAACACTTAAAGTTCAGCTTAAATTGCAATGACATGATTCATTTAGAACTGAAATTATGGCACAAAACCATTTGTATAGCTTGTTAAGTTTTTCTCAGAATTCAAGTATTGGTATCATGAAAATTGGAAGTGCCAATTCGTATCTCATACATTAAAATTTTTTATTCACGCGTATAATTATGTTCATTGGAGTGTACAAAATTAATTACTTAATGCTCTTTCAGAGAAGCATTACAAAGGAAAACAATTTGAAGCACAACTTTGCTCATACACAACACACGAAACCACGAAAATCAGAAAACAAGAATTGCCAGAAGTTATGAAAAGAATCAGTCTCAATTGCCCCATATTGTTCTAAAATTACTAAACATGAGCTGAAATACAAATCATCTATAAAATGGAAATAAAAATTTCTACTAATGCATAACCTTTGAAAGTTTTAAAATAAAGTTGAATCATCAAAATTCTACAAATGCAAGGTAATATAAATGTCTGAAAATTAAAAACTTACAAAAATGTGCTCAGTTGGCATAACTTTAGGAATACATGCAAAATACATTGAAATCTCAATAAAAAGTACACCAAATACTATTGATTTAAAAATTTGGGGAAGACAATTTAGGGATAAAAGCTAAACCAAAAAGTAAAAATTTATAAATGAAAAGAGTGTTGGGAAGATCACTATTTCATAGTTTAAAATCTCCATTGAAAGGAATAGCTGCGAAGCATAAAACAATATTATTAATTCATAATTAAATTTCCATCACATGTCTGATTTAAATTGTAGGTTAACTTTATTATTCAAAATTTGATTAATATAATATTAACATAAAAATAGTCACTCACTGCAAATAAAACAAACTTTAACCATCAATAATTTACAAGCAGATTATCAGATTAACAAAGATGTTGTTAGGCCACCTGATACAGTTGAATAAAAATTTCATGCTATTACTCCCCAAAATAGCAAATAACTTTTGGTCTCTACAGTATGAATTCTGTCATTGCTAAGAACATAAATATGCAGGTATTTGAATACAAATATTTTAGATGAATCTTTCACAACACTATGCACGCTTTTTTTATGAATATTTTGATGCAGAATCTATGAACATGAAAGCAAAAGGTAGCAAAAAGCATGTACTACATCACTTGTAAACGGATTTAAAAATTGTATTCATGAGTCCAAGAAAAAAGTACAGTACTTTAAAAAAAAGCACACAAGGCAAGTAAGCAAAAGATGTTAAAAATCTATTTAAATGCAGTAAGGTGAGTCTGGTTATGAGAGAGAACTATTTCTGAACATCTTCATCCTACACGAAAGGAAAATTAATTAAAGTCCTTACTTGACGGTTCATAGAATCTGTCACCATGGAACCTGATTTCATCCACTCCAGAATAAAGAAAATTTCATTACTTTATTTAACATTTATCACATGAACAAACACAATTTAGAATAAAAGTGAGAACTTCTAGCTTGGACCTTCAATCCATCTACAAAGGCATAAAATTAATTTTTAAAGAATGTTAAAACAAGAATATTCTTTCTTTTTAAAATTTAACCTGTTAAAATTTCTTTTACACAACCAGTTAACAATTATTCAATCTCTTAATTACAATAGACATTCGTGTAAATTATATGAATGTACAATTCAGAATATTACAGGTTGATGGTCACAAAAGTTATGCAAATTCTAAAACTTTGGAGAAATATTTTAAATTAAACACTTAATAATTTTTAGAAATATAAATCACAATATGAAGTAAGAATCAGTATAAATCACAATCAGAAGTAAGAAGCAATATAAATCACAATCAGAAGTAAGAAGCAATATAGATCACAATCAGGAGCAGTATAGATCACAATCAGAAGAAATGAATCACAATAAAACACATAAGCACACACACATAAAGCAAAACACTGCAAAAATCAGATGAGAAAACGGAGTTTACAAATTCAAAGCTATCATACAGAAATTGAACTGGAAAACATACAAGTACAAAATGAATTCTTAAACACGAATATCCCACTGGAAAGAACAAGATTTCAGTTTGTGATTAATTTAAAAATTTTAACTCGTCTAAGGAAATATGTTGGGTTTAGTAAAAAACATCTAAATAAATCTTGGATGTTTTTGCATACTCGAATGAATGTTACAAAGAATTCGTTTTAATATCTAGCAATTATTCATTTTCAAGTACTAATTCTAAAATATGCTTTCAAATAATATGCAGGAAAAACAAAGACATTCTAATTACCTCTTGTAGAGTCAAGCTTTTGACATTTGATACTTTGACCACTTCATTGGCACATTTCTTCATTGTTCTCTTGATAAAGCGCAATAAATGCTTCTGATTCATGCATGATGCTGCATGCACATGAGTATCTACCTAATAGGTAAAGTAACCAATAAGCATACTTCACAACTATATATATATATTTCCTTAATTTCAGTGGCACAGAAATCAAAGTTATTTACTTATTAACAAATGTCAACAATGGATTCAAGCAGCATAAAATCAACCGCTAAGGGATGCATTCACCAATTTTACAGCAAATTTTACATCAGCTTGATCTGAGCTATGAATCTGCATAATATTGCTAACAAGCTCACCACTTTAATGCAGGGCTCGAAATACCTGGGTGCACAAGTGCACATGAAAATAAAATTGTGCACCTAATTTTTTTCCACTAGGTGCACGCAATGCACCTAACGTTAAAAAAAGGGGGCAAACGTGCTTTATGTTATTTTGATGTTTGAACAAAATATTAGTATCGACCTCTCTCGCTCTAAAAGAACGCAATTAAAATTCCTAAATACACACTATGCGAAAACAAAATCGCTGGGGTTTATACAGGTAATAATTGGTAATTTTTAGTTAACGTCGTACTAGAGCAACACAACGGGCTATTGACGACGGTCCTGGACCAGTCCCTTAAGGGAAAGATCCCAGGACAACACCTCGTAATTTTGAACCACTGTCAGATGACGAAGCAACACCTGAGCTGGCACCCCACTCTCCAAACTTCCACGCCAACCCAACGTGAGGACTTTCGTCCACGACAGATTTCAGGTGCACCAGCCGCCTCTACACCATACGTTCACAAACATCCATGCCTGGACCCAGATTCGAACCAGGAACCTTCCGATCTAGAGGCTAACACCTTAACCACTATACCGGTTGGTCGGCGGGGTTTATACAGGAGGGTTTACTTGTGCCACTGCCACCAGAACTTTTCGATGATAGAAACATCACCGGAGACCTTGCAAAAAATAAAAGTTTTGAAACAAACACGACATATAATCCAACTACGCTGTTCGCAGGTTGAACAGATTTAAATCCATTGTTAAGGATCCACTTTGTCTGATTTTGCTGTCTTCAAGCCATGTTATAGGGCAAACAATGAAGAAATTGAGAGCTATGGGAACGAAGAAATTGAGAGCTATGGGAATGAAGAAATTGAGAGCTATGGGAATGAAGAAATTGAGAATTTATGGTTGCATTTTTCAAATTCCATTAGAAGAAAATTGCTTTAATAAAGTTAAAGCGATGATCCAGTGGAAAATGTTAAAAAACATGTGAAGGACATGTAGGAAAACCGAAAGAGTGGTCACAAGAACGAGAAGAATGTTCACAAAAACCAAATTCCAGATTTGTGGCAGAGAGATATGTCTATCAGATGAGGATGGGAGATATAAAGATATTCTCGGTCTCGTACAAATTGGACTTGTGATTCCCATCAATACAGCTGAGTGTGAGTGGAGGTTCTCGTAAATGGGACGTGTGAAAAGTGAATAAATATGCTCTCTTCATCCTAAGACATTGGCTGATCTAATGTGTAATAATCTAAGTAAAAAAACCTTAGACACTTTTAATCCAGAAAATGCTGTGTTGCAATGGAGGAAAAATACAAAAAGAAGGATGGACACTAAACCTTATGGGAAAGATCTGTCAAAAACGTAGACGTTTCTGATTGCCCACCAATGTCTGATGACGACTAAATATTTGTAAGTAATAATTTCAGAGATAAGAAAATTGTTTAAATACTTTTATTTACAACCTACTACTAACATATCTAAACATACCCAACTAATAAAGTAGTTTACATCACATTAATGCTTTTATATTACGTTTTTTTAGATGGTGCATCTGAAATATATAATCTGTGCACCTAATTTTAAAACTTAGGTGTACCTGTATTAAAAAATCTATTCCGAGGCCTGCTTTAATGAAATTCTATAGCAGTCTGATTACAGAAAACAATGAGAAATCTTTAAGAAATCAGTATAGGAAAGAAAAATGAGCAAAAGTAGGTTTAGAGTGTCAAAAAATGCTGACTCCTTTTGAACAAGGAATGGATGAAATTGAGAAATGGATGTTCAGAATCTTTTTATGGTACCATGATAAAATGTGCTTTTTGCCCATGCATTTTATAAATGTAAATAAAAATGGAGTGTTTGTACATTGAATAATTTTCAACCCATTTTGTTTTTATCCGTTTTAGGGCCTGGTGCAATATCTGTTTCTCCCGAATTTGGAGTATCTGGTCACTTGTCTGTACATGCGCCCATACTACATCCAAATGGTTGAATATATTTTCATAAAACTGCATACTGCAAGTACTTGCATTCATTTAATGACTGAACTTGATTGCATTAGTCTGTCTATCCATCCTTCTGTTCTGTCTGCTTTTGTGCCTGTGTGTTTGTACAAGTACTGTATCAAAATTTATTTAACATATTTTAATGCAATTGGTCTATATTGGATAGACCATATTTAAGAGAATACGTTATGAACTTCCTTTGCTTACATATTTATACAAGTTTCATGCTAAAAGATCCGAGTAACTATTCTTAAAACAACCATAATTTGATAGTTTTGATATAGCTGGAAGGTAGATTGAGCATTGCAATTACTTAGATTGTTTTACCAGTACTGCTGAAAAGTCAATTATTTTTTCCAAAATCTATTGAGCCTTATTTATTTTCTTTGTAAAATATAAACTATTTCCAAACATTTGGGACAAACTATATTCTGGAATGCAACGGAAACTAGTGTTTGTCTGCCAAACTGAGTAATATTTTCCGTTATTTGTTGTTGTTGCTCAAAATTAATTTTGTGTTTTAAAATTTTGTTTCATTTTTAGTTGCAAGCTGTAGCAACTCTTTGAAATCAAAAGATAAAAAAGAATCATGAATTATATCTTCAAAATAACTTTTATTTTGTTTTATTTCACTGTTTTCTGCTTTAACTATTTATTTAATAAATTGTATTTCCTTTTCATCACACCAAAGTATTCGATTCAAAGTGGCACGTAAGTTCGAATAAAAGAAGTCATTGAAAGAGCATTGATGTTGAAAAATCCGAAATAGGACCATTGAAATATCACAAATTCTTTGTCACAGTGACAGGTAGTTTATTTTACCGATTGAAGCTATATTTAAGCAACTTATAAACAAGGAAAGTGTGTTGAAAACAATGCATTTTTAGAAGAAACACTCAAATGCTAATAGGTTAGCTTTGTTTTGTCTGTACTGAAGACATTAAGTTTTAAAACAAGTTCTTGTTAAGCACATATCACAAAACTAAATTTTCAAGGAAAAACATTTTCCTTTAAAACAAACAATAACAAATATCTTATCCAATTAATTTGTCCTTTCCCTAAACAATGGCAAAATTTGAATATGTTGCAAGTCTGGTGCAAGTGTGCCACAAGTGTACAAATATTGGTAGGTAAACCATGAATGCAAGAGTATTTGGCATAGATTCATCACTTTTACGAATTGAGTTAAGTAATTTAACAGGAAAGAATTAAAAAAAAGGAATTTCTATTCTTCAAACAAAATTGTCCTTTGTAGAATTTTAGCAGGATGCAATATATGTGAGATGTATTACACAGATGGATATGCATGTACAGGATTTGTCCCAAGTAGATTTCAAAAATTATAAATATTTCGAAAAGGTGTTAAAAAATTATTTTACTCATACTTAAATGATAGGTCACTTTTCTACGAAAGAGGATACTGATTTTTCCTGTCACTTTTTCAATCCATAGTTTATCAATTCAAACCGACTGAGACCGGGTAATCCTGCTAGTTGGAAATAAAAACGACATCTGTAAAAATAAATGAAATGCTGTCATGTATTTTTGGATAATTTTATTTAATTAAGGTATGAAACCCATATGGAGGCTATATTCATTATAAATGGATTGATAAAAGATGTTAGATAGAATATATCTGGGGAACCATGCTTAAGATACCAATTGTTGGCACACATTTACATTAAATCTGCCCTCAGACTTGTTTAAAACCGTGACTCAAATGCTGCCCTGCCAGAGCTGAAGCATAAGGCGAGTGGATTGTGATTTAAAACAATATTTGTGCAGTAAAATGATTTGTAGTTTGTTAGGAACCTTGAAACTGAGTACAACAGCTTTAAGTTGCTCATATACAAAATAAAGTTGCTTCAAAATATTAAATTATACTTGCCTTTCTTATGTTATAAAAATCTCTGTGAGGAACTGCTTTCTGGGCTGTAAGCTCTGTCATTTCATTGAGTAAAACATGAAGTTGATACTTTAAGTATAAATAACTAAGGCGCCTATAGCAAAATGACTTCCTGAAGGGGAGAAAAACCAAATGTAAGATGATTTATGAATTTAAAAATATACCAATTTCTAGTTAATATAAACACATGAAATCATAGGAAACATCTAAAACTATTCTGATATTAGTAATCAATTGCATATCAATACATAGCTAATTTTCATGCAGGTACTTCAGCAATTGTATTTTAAAAAAGTTCTTTTTTTATACACATAAGAGTTAAAGTATGGGAACTTGTGAATTATCCACAGTAATGCATATCATGTTCTTCTAATTAAATTTTTTTTTTTGGGGGGGGGGGAAGGGGTTAAGTTTAACGTTTAAACAAAAATTTACATTGATAAAAAAAATTATACAATTATTCAGGTAATACTTCTTTTGGGCAGATTCTTATTTACAGGTTTATATACAGTCATAGACAATTGTATTAATGTAAGCTACATAGAATCAGCTTCAATACTGGTCATTAAAATTAATCATTAAATGTCTGAACATTAAGCGCTTGCAATATCATACCTAAAAAACCTCCAAGAAAATAAAATATGGAAAATTTTCATGACATAAAACACAATGTCAGTAAAGAGAAAAGCCTAAATATAATTCTTAACCCTCCAGAGGGTTAATCTTCATGTCATAATCTGCTCTGTAGTGGCCAGCCAGGAACAAAATTTGTTCCAAATTGTCACCAATTCTGGACAAGGGAAACATATTTTTCTATATGAATCTTCATTCTCTCTTGAATAGGGTAATTTTATTTTGACAAGGCATCTTGTCATCAGTAAAACTGACATCTTGATGGTTTAGATATTTTGGAGAGTTAAAATAAAAACAATCAATTAATGACAATTGCACCAAATTGGTGTTTTATGAAAGTAAATCAAACAGAAAAATAACTCTACTTCTTTGACTCCTACTTCTGTAATATACATGGCATAATCAATTAGGAATATTTTACACTAAACGAAGCCAAATATGTGCAAAAATGAGGAATAAAACTCCTTTTGGTATTTGAGGTATATTTGTAGTTTTTCATGAGAATTAGTGCCACAATGAAGAACAAAATGAAAATCTAGCAATCACCGATTTCAATGTTTATATGTTATAGCTGCTATGGCTTGGTGCCAAAATTTCAAAATTGACCTTAATTGAAAGTTTCCTCCCTATCTAGAAATTATTTGTACCATCTGTGTGAGTGGAAAACCAGAAGGCATGGTTAATGTCTATATCTCACAGCTTATCTAATTTGCAAAAGTAGGGCTGATAAAATACTTAGGTTTGTTTTTAGTGGTATCCCTAATTTTATTCCATGGAATTACAGAATCCCACATTTTCATTTGAGAATACTAATATTAATGAAAAAAATATTAAAATCTAGGAAATAAGAATATGAAATACAGATCTAATTAACATAAAGATGCTTACAAGGGCCCATCTGTAATCATGGCACAAATAAGATTCATATCAGCTACAAAAGTGGTTAGAGATGGGTAAGGGTAATCCAAACGTCTACCATCTTCTACATCTTCTTTAGTTCTATAGACTTGGATAACGCCCTCCTCTATTGTAAGGGCATAATTTAAATCTTCAGGGAAATCTGGCTTCCATGGATTAGTTTCTATATAGCAGAAATAATAAAAAATAACTCTTTATTTATGCAGAAAGAAACTAGTTTGCTCAAATAGATAAATGTATAACATTGCACTAAGAGGTTCACATAGAAGGCATTTGTTAGGGAAATAAATAATTTTTGAGGCCCATATTCAGTCAATGCAGAAAGAGCAATTGTTAGAAATTTCTTCAGTAAGAATCATACTTTAACATTTTTCTACATATATATTTGTGAACAGATATGAAAGTTCTTACAGACTTTTCTAACAATTTCATAATTAGCAAGTTTTAGAATTTAAAGAGAAAGGTGTCAATGTAAATTTTGCAAATTTAAATATAAAATTTAAAGTACAACCTTTAAAAAGTATAACAATTATCCGGAAAACCCCTTGGAATGCTTTTGAAGTTATCCCTAAGATACCAGACATGGGAGAAACTTCCTTGAAAAATGTATGAAATTTCTAATTCATCTACAACTTCATGGATTAATTATGTATTAGGCCTCTAAAAACAATACAGCAGTGTATTTATTTATATATCACAGGAGGATAAATATATATATTTGTTTTCCTCTTTAAATATTAATACCAATGTTACCAAGCAAGAGCTTAAGCAAGTCATCCTCATACATTTATTTTTGCCTGTGTGCAAGATGCAAATGAAAGGCTTTAGGAAACGTAGTACAAAGTCACAGAAATACATTGTTACCACCATGCCTAAGGCACAAATCTGCACAGTTAACATTTCTACACAAATGCATTCAAAGTTTTAATCAAGCATGAGAATGCAAAATTTCAAAAAAAGAGGAAAATTTATCGCTGTTGCCGGATTGAAACCTCCCTTTTTAGCTTGATGCTACTACATACGAAACTAACATGGTATGTTGTTGGGGGCAGACCCCCTATTAGATCTGACGATGTTAAAATTTTTACAATGCGATACATCAGCATTCAAACATTACAATATATCGTGATGTTAACCATGCATTTTATACATAGTAAAAGCAAAACCTTGATCCACACCACCATATATATAATTTTTTAAAGTTCTTTTTTTTCTTTACTATAAAAAACCGTGGTAGGAAAAAAAGAACAAATAAACATCTGCATTGTGCATTTAAGAAATAATCTGATGTAAAATTTTCCGCAGACTTCAAATCTGTTGAAGATATATACAATTAAAAAATTATTTATTTAAAGAAAATCATATTTTAGGTATCAATCAAAACAGAAAATTTTCCGCAGATTTCAAATCCGTTGAAATTTTTACTCTATCTCTAACGGTCTAGGAGATAGAAAAAAGAACTGACCGCAGTTAAAAGATTTATCGTCTGGCTGGAAAATCATTCCTTCAAGCAAAATCAAAGTGGAAACAAAAAATTAAAAAAATGTTATCCGCGTTCTGTCTGATGAAAAAAACTTGGCATAGTTCCAAGATTTGACTGCAAGGTCACATGGGTAGAAAATGTCCTCCGCGTTTGAAGAACCAGGTAGAGAATAAAATTATTAAATTCATTTAAAAATCTTCTAGATTGAATTTTAAAAATTCGCTGCGACCCAAAAATTGCAAAAAATTTGGACTACCTGTATGCCAAATCCCATAGAATCGTCAGGATTTTGCGGCCGCGAAAAAAACAAACTAATACCACCTTTTATAATAGTAGAGACAAGGATGATTTAAAACAAGATTTTGCATATATATGTATGCGTGTTCCACACACCATATATGATCAAGTAGAGATTCAAAAATTAGCTTATTTAGAAGAAGAACTTCAGCATAAATCGAAATAAAGGGGCATTTGATTCCTCTAAGTAATAATGACGGCATATATGACCTAGATTGCCACAGAAGTTCGCAACAAAAAAGGATGCAAACTGATTGATTGTAACATCAAGAAAAAATAATGGGGTTTTGGGATTCTACTTAAAACTGAAAAAAAATCACTTTTGTTTTAAAATTTTTAAATTATACTGAATTTCAATTTCGCTAAAAAAATAATTGGAAAGTCATCTTTAGGATACAAATGGTTTTTTGAGAAGTTCCTCATTTATTATAAAGAAATGAAAACAGACCGTTAAAATCCCAGATTTTACAAAACTGTTTTGTTGTTACTCTTAAGAAACTCATAAAGAAAAAAAAATATTAACTAATTAAAAAAATGTAATAAAAAAGACCTAGATAAATTCAGCAAGTAGAGAAGAATTATTCGCTCCCTCGCAGTTTGAAACTTTAATTTCTAATCTTTATATGTGTGACCTTAATCCTGAAAAAAAAAACAGTGCAGAAATAAAAAAATTAACTATCACAAAAGATTCTTATTAGTAAGCCTTTCATCACGGCATCGAAAAGTTAAGTATCATGGTGGAAAATCGCACATGCGCTTAAATAAACTTTGGAATTGTTGTGTTGATCTAAACCAAAACTATGACCTAAATTTTCCTCCAATGATGCTAAAAAAACGCGAAATTTCTGCTGGAAATACTGATTCGGCAACTCAGATATCGCAAATGCGCTAAGATAGCATTGAAATCGTTGGCGTGAGCGACAACATCGTGACACCGGAAAACAGCGAGAGTGGGAAAAATCGCGATGTCACGATGACCGCGAGATCTGCGGTAGCTAAAGCTACGGTTTCATAAGAAAGCGGCGCCGTTATCTAGCTGTGGATGACGTCACTAAAACGTTGTTAAAACAAACAGATGGCGTTGGTTTCCTAGAGAGCGTTGTTTGTGGGCGTAACGAAAATTAGCGGAGCCGCCATTTGCAGGACGATTGTCAAAGTGGTCTCAAACAGTTGGGGAGCGTTTTTTTTCCTGTAGCGGCAACATTTCATTTTCCACGCTAAGCAATTCGAGCGGAGGAAAGCAAAACAAACAAAATTTTTTGATTAGCATTGTTTAGATTGTTTTTTAAAAATCAGGATCGTTGAAGATAGATGGAAATTTTCAACAATTTGAAATCTGCGGAAAATTTTACATCAGATCAATATATAAATTGTGATTTTCTTTGAATAAATAATTCATTATTTTACAAATGGTAAATAATTGAAATAAAAATCTGTTTTTGTTAACGACCTGGCGTAGAATTTTACGCTGATTTGAATTCCGTTGAAATTTTCACTCTATCTTCAACGATCCCGAAGTTAGAAACTTGGACTAGAGAGTAAACAAGCTTTGTTTATTTACCACACCAGCCATCTGTATTGCCCAATTCTCTACCTATATTTTGTCCGTCTAAGTTGACACCTCTGTTTAGTTAAGACGGCCGCCTAGTTATGCCTGCGGCATCATGACGTATCACAGCTGCTAGATAACGGCTCCGCTTTCATAGGAAACCGTAGCTTTAAGGATGGCCGTGTAAGATCGGAAAAAATCGTGATGTCACAATGACCGCGAGACTTGCGCTAGCTAAGGGATGGTTGTGTGAGATCGAAAAAAAAATCACGATGTCACGATGCATCGCCATCGTGAAAATCACGAAACCGATGTGGCGATGTCAACCTTACACCGGTTTTTCAAGATGTATCGATACATGGACCAGGCCTACCCTTTAGTACATAAAAATGTCACAAGGACATCCGGTTCTTCAAAGCTCGAAATATACTCTCATTGATTAGAAACACTAATGACGTCATATTCTTAAAAACGGTCAAAATCACGTTAGAAAAACGCAAAAAATTATTGAAAAGTGGAAAAAACATGAAAAAAAAACACAAAAAGCGGAAATCTGGGAGATTCTCATGCCTGAGCCTGCATCGAAGCGATTTCAGGAGTGAACGATATATGACGCGGAGTTGCGGATTTTCGATGCTTTAGCGTAGAAAATCCGAAAATTCCAGAGCACTTGGCAGCTCTGAGTAAATAAAAACATCTCTAGAACATCCAGTTTTCAAAGCTTGAAAGATACTCTCATTGTCTAGAAACACTGTTGAAGCCATATTTTTAAAAACAACCAAAATCACGTTAAAAAAAAACGCAGAAAATTACTAAAAAGCGAAAAAAAAAAACACAAAAAGCGGAAATCCGCGGAAACGCGGAAGATTCTCATGCCTGGTTTTAATGCATCGGGAAAATGGAGTCACAACTCAAAGGTTGTTTTCTCATGAAAATTGGCATTTCCACTAAGAATGAAGATGATTCATGCCTTTGTCACAGTATAAAACATGAAATGGCTACTCGAAAAATGCAGATTGATGCCTTTGGCATGGTGGTAACAATATGTTTTGAATTGAAAACAATTAAAACCACAATATTCAAGATGGTCAAAAGAGTTTCGGAATGAACGTTTAACTACTTAACAGTTTCTTTATTCTGACATATTGCGTCCAAAAATCAGCACATTTTTTATAAACAATTTTCTATGCAAATGGATCATATAAATTCAAATCAGCAGTCAAAACTGTTACAAGTATTGAATTTAATAATTTATGATAATTTTTAATCACAATCGTACTACCCAATCGGGAAAAAAATATCTGGTTTCTTTTCTCATCTGTTTTCTGCCATTGTTCCTTTTTGAGCAACACACAAAGCCCTGCCTCGTTGGTGTCAGTTTCTTTTCGATGGTTGTAATCGCTTCTAAAAAGTCTTTCAGTCAAGCATACTTGATTTGTCAAAATTCCTGGTCGTCCTTTTTACTAATGCACTGTTCCATGCCTATCGATCAGGCGACCAACTAAATGGCAGTGCTCTGGAGGAGTATTACTTATCAATTTCGCAAAAGTTCCGCATCCGAGTTAAATCATCGGATATTTCCCGTTTACTCATCACTAGAGAAATTCAACAACAAACTTTCACAACTTCCAGGAATCATTTAGAGAAATTTCCGATTCATCATCTGATCCAATATCAGAAATACATTCTGTTATTACCTGCTCACTGTCACTCATTCCTCTTTTATTTTAGCACAAAATTCAAAAGAAATGGTATTCGCAACGTGTGATACACTACACAAGTGAAAGTCACTCCTTCTCCCGCATAAACGAAAAGCAGTAAAACCTGATATTAAAACTAGTGTACGCATGTTTTGCATTCCCATCTTTACTGGACTACTAGAGCCATTCTATTAGAAACACTGCAAACGAAAAAAGTTATAAAGCAGGGCAAATCATTGGATTGGCGTAGAAAAATAAGATGCCCGAGCGGCGTACGGGCAAAACTGTTAAAGGGTTAATACTTGAAAGTTTAAGATAACATGACCTAAAACCATAATTATTCAGGAATTTTTTAAAACTCGAAAATTACTCTCCTGAAAAACGTGAAGCGTAGCATTCAATTATGTAGCCTGAAGCCCTTTAAATGAAAACCAAAACTTTTTAAATAGCATGGATTTCCTAATCAAGTCCAAATGCCCATCTTACCATCAATACTGATGTCATATGGACTATCAGGTGAAGAGACTTGGTCAGCTACTTGAGGTTTCAGAAATCTACTGGTTACATTTGGGAATGACTGCTTTGCATAGTGCATGTACTGCTGCCGCAGCTTCAGAGCTTCCTGTATCAACTGAGCAGCTTGTCGTAGATCCTCCAAGGGTACCTATGGAATTAATTTCATGATTTGGGAGCTATATCATAAGAAAGCTCTAACATTCTTATAACAAAAATAGATCTATACTTTTACAATAAATGCAATCAAATAAATTTTTTGAACTAAAAGACAGTGAAGAAATCTTGTACAGCATCAATAGTTGTATATAAAGTTACCCTACAAATGAAGGCTGTGATTTTCAACATATTTCCATATCACCGAGCAGAAAAAAAATTGCTAAACAGAATTCATTAGAATTTTTTAAGTACTCTAATTTATTTTATAAACATTTTCTTTTAAATATCTTTGCAATGAATACCAGAGTTAAAAATAAACACATAATCATCTTTTAGTCACAGAATTTACTGAATTAAAGACTTAATTGATTTAAGAACAGAAACCAACTATATAATTATTATTCTTCCACAGGGCACAGATATTTCACAGGCTGTCTTAGAATTTCTTTAAATTTCATTCAGTACATGAAATGCAATAAAAATTAGGGACATAAAAACAGGTTTTAGTAGGTTTGAGCTATGCATGTATATGAGTACGACAGTATTACCTTTCAAGATCATTTATATTTTATAATTTTTAATTCTCCAACTACATCTGAACACTACTCGGAAAATCAGTTTGAGTACAGCTTGGAAAAGTTCTTGCAAGGTAAACAGACCTAAAATATAAGGAACCCCCAGTCTTCGAAATATTGTATTTTATGTCTACCGGCTTCATCACAGAAACTTTCCCACACTGTACTATAGAGTGCTGCTCGGAGAATTACTGTTCACTAGACAAATGCATATGGTGCATCTTACACAGAAAAGGTTGATTCAAATCCTTATACACAATAAAATGCAGAACTTATTTTACTAATTTTTCATTAATATCAAAATAAACTATTCATACCCCAGAGGTATCTTCACCACTAACAGCAACTCTTTGGTAATGTGGAACATAATCAAACTCATTGATTTGGGACAAAATGTCCTCATCCGGTTCAGTACCTAAAATACTTTTCTTTTCGTCTAAATCTCTCTGTACTCTAAAAGAAACAATTACCCTGCTTAGTAAATGAGAAAAATATATGCAAAATTTAAAAAGCTGTAACTCTTAAAGAAATAAATTTTAGAAAACATTTTCCCCCTTTTCTCTCTTATTTGGATAAAATATAATTTTTGTCAGAAAAAACTTAAAATAATTAGCTTTTCAATAACTCATACATGATTTTAAGTATTTTTGTAAAATCTATTCGAGTAATCTCACTATGCAAAAGATCTACAGTATTAATTAATTTGATACCCTAATTCAAATATTTTATGTTTGTAACATTTGTAAAAATTGTAGAATAGCAACTTCACTATCAAAATGTATCTCATGGAGGAGATTCATTACTTAACTATACAGAGTGATACAGAACTCATAGGGCAAACTTCATGAAGCACACTAATAGAATTATTTTTTGTCTTGCAATGTATGGGTGCAAGTTACATGTTTCAGCACAAACACAAGAATTGCAACATGTTTAATTACAATTTCTTATTTACAATATATGCTCTAAGATGCAACCACCAACACAAATGCAAGCTTGGTACCATCTATGCATAGAGTGTCAGATATTTTGCTACTAGACTGCACTGTTTGCTTTGGCGCCTTCGAAAATCGTTCCCTTGCTGGAAACTTGGCATTTAAAAGGCGGGTTACACAAGCTTGCCATGCTACCAAGCTTGTATTAATTCTGGCACCTTTGAGTGGTATTGTAAAAATTTATTGTACATAAGCAATGGTATAATAATAATGTAAATCAACATTTCGTAACATTTCCTGATCAATTCTTGTATTTGTGCCTAAACGTGTCACTTGCGCCCATTGCTACGCAAAAAATAATTATTTTAGTGTTCTTTAACACCTTTTGAAGTTTTGTTTCAGGAGTTCTGAATGACCTTGTATATACTTGTATTGGTAGTTTGGTTTTTAAAGAGGTACGCAAGTTCCCCATATATTAAAGAATTTGTTAACACTTTAAAATTTAAAGCAAATATTTATGGAATACTTCTTACCCACTTGTTATAACAATAAAATTTCATTTAAAATATGATTTAGGGCTTCACAAAAATTTCTTTCCCTAATTAGCAGCAAAATATAATTTTTTTTCATTCTAAAACATTAAACCCAGTTTCAGTTAAACTTACTATGCCACAATACTAACTTTAAATAAGATTTAATTCACAAGACATTTTTAACCACCAGAACATCCCAAGATTTCCAAGTAGCATTGCATTGCTTTTACCCCCATCATATTTAATGACTAAATAACACTGTGGTCAAAAGTCCATAAACATTCTATTGGACAAATTGAAAGCCATGCAGGGAAGATTGTAGGTTGCAGAACAGATGTATACATGTATGCCCCTTACAATGTTAAACATTATATTGACATTAAAAAAAAATAGTATTTTGCAATAGAAATTACATAAAATAAAAGCTGGAAATAAATTTAGACGAACCTCGTGCAGAGTTTTTTCTGAATTGCCTTTCTAGATTCATGAACTTCTATAGGAAAATGTGGTAATTCATAAGGAGCTGATATTTCATTGGCCATGCCATTTTCTTGGGAGTGATGAATGATTGTTTTGGCAGCCTCAGTGTACTCTTCATCATCGTCATCAGGAGTTACAATGTCTAAAACTTTTAATTCTCTTGCAATGTCATCACCAGATTCACCTGCAAGTTTTTTTGAAAAAAAATGAATGAAAACCATATTTGGTACCCAGCAGTTCAAGATACTAGTAATTATTTGCATTAACTATAAAGCAGGGTGTAAAAATATAATGATTAAAAAAATCCAGTAAACTGATAATTGTTTTATTTAACTGATTTTTAAAAAAAATTAAAAATGATTTTTTTTTTATTAAATCAGATTTTTTATTTAAACTTCTGTAGGCCCTAAACATTGTCTTTATAATAATTGTACATAAATTTGTAAAAATTGAGTTTTTGACATGTAAACCAATACTTATTTTAAGTAAACAATCAGAATTTTTGTGACATGGTAAATCAATATTTATTTTACTAAAAATCATAGTCTGTTACATGGTAATACATTTAAAAAATAAATTTTCAAAATAAAAGCCAAAGGTAAAACATCTTTAAAACTTAAGTTGACAACCTACATAGTTTTTCTTGAGTAAATTATATCATCATGTTAACAAATTTATCAGTAAATGTACGAGACAGACCTAAATTATAGTGTGATTAGATAAATATTTGTTATGGGTCACTACTCTTAAAGTGACAGGTGATCGTTTCAGGGTGCATTTTGTATTTATGTCTCAATTAAAAAACAGTAGCAGAAAAATATCACTATAGCTAAGCCACTGGCCACAGCCAATTAAAGCAGTAAAAAGTAGTTTAGGCTTACCAGTGGGGTTTTTCATTAGCTGTCTTGGCATTTAGAAGTAAGCCTACTGGTCATGGACAGTATAAATAGCTAAAGACGCTTTTTAAGTATAACATTAATGTACAATATTTTCCCTTACTCCCCACACTTGAATGAATGCCTTATTGTTTGTAACATCTCCATATTAAAAAAGAGTTACTGCTGCAGGATTGAAAACTGTTGTTTAGCGTGATTCTTTGACAGTTTCACTAGAAAGTTCGGATCAGAAAAATATGAAATTAACATGGTTTGTTTTTCATTGTGTTCACATTTGTAAAGATCTTTTTCTGATGCGGTTATTAGTTTAGGGTTTATAAAGTGTCAAAGTTAAAAAGGCAAAATTTTTTCCAGCAAGTGAGCAAAACGCAAATTTTTAGTCTTAAACTGAGAGTTTTTTTAAAGAGTACCACTCAACGAAAATTTTTGCAGCTCGTAAATTTTTTTTAGAAATTTCAATTTGGTTCTTGATAATATTTTTTTGAAATTCATGAAAATTCGGAATCTTTTGTTAACTTTTTTTTAAAACTGTCATATCTATATCTTATTTCTATTAGTTTTTAATTTTGAAAATATCGCAGTATACCTCAGAATGTACTCTTTTTTATGGTACACATATTTTTGAAGTTAGCTAATAAATAAATTTGATGGAATCAAAAGTTGGTCATACAAAATTCAGAATTTTTGGATACTTTCGCAATTTTTTGATAAAAATTGTCATATCTACAGCTTTATACTATTATTTTTTTAAATTTGAGAACATCACTGAATATTTTACACTGTACTCTTTCTTATGGTACAATTATTTTTTTAATTGGTTTCTAAATAAATTCAATGTAATCAAAAGTTGGTTACACAAATTTCGTATTTTTTTATTTCACAGAGCATGTTCCTCATACATATGTGGGTTGTATTTTTGACTATAGGGTTTGCCAGATATCAAATTTATCGTAGCAACAATTGCCATAAAAACGATTTCTTTTTATTTGGCGAGGAAAAAGACTAGCTTTTTTCACTTTGTTCTCAGACGGTTCACCGAGAAAGTTCGAAGTACAGATCGTAAAGTTAGGAGATTAACACGGTTTACTTAAAATTGTACAGGGAAAAACATGCAGAAGGTTTTTTACTGATGCGGCTATTAGTTTAAGGTGCATTAAGCCTTAAAGTAGAAAAAAAGTGAAATTCATTTAAGAAAGGAGTATTGGTTTGGGAATCAATCCCCGGAGGTCGGTAAGCGTCATGGACCGGAAAGTAAAATCAGGATTATACGAATTATTCAGATAGTTTCTCTGTCCATGAAATTCACTCTGCGAAAGGAATGTTGGTTTGCGAAGCAAACCAAATAGGACTGCAAAGCAATCCCCATAGGTTGGCGAGCGCAAGCGAGAAGGGTAGCAGAGCCCCCAAGCATTATAAAACTATGCATGAACATATTCAAAACTTTTAAATAGATATAAACTTGTTTTTTACTTTACTGTTTGGCCGAATCCCTGAATCAACACAACAGATTACTTAGTCCATAGACACCTCAGATTATTTCCAAGTGTCCAGTGCGAAACATTTTTTCAAAAGCTGATCAGTACTGGGTGTAGCCATTAGTGCTGAAATCCCCATGAGTGCAGAAAGTTTAAAACATTTGACAAGTTCTGCAATTTTTCTATGGTGTATTTACTTGATTATAAAAGTGTAAGATTGGTTGTGAATTAAATCAATGATTTAAAAAAAATCATCTGATTAAAAACCTGATTTGAATCAATTGATTTAAATCTTGACATCCTGCTATAAAGGCATATATGCTATAAGATGTTGCATATTATTAAATACTAGCCACCACGGACAACTCTGTGATGCAAGGTATTAATCTGGTGTAAAATTTTCTGCAGATTTCAAATCTGTTGAAGATATATTCAATTTAAAAATTATTTATTTAAAGAAAATCATATTTTTAGCTATCTATCTAAAGTTAAATTTTCCACAGATTTCAAATTCGTTGAAATTTTCAATCTATCTTTAGCGATTCCGATTTTACGATAAAAAAACTTAACAATCCCAGTCATTATGTTTTCTATATCTTGCTCTCATTCCTGGAAATGGAATGGCACAGGAAATGTAATCTGTTTCTTTTTTTTTTTTTAACGTGAAGGGCAGAAGATGCAATCTGTTTTTTTTTTTGGAAAGAGAAAGTTTATGTGACATTACAATCTTTTGCGAAAATATAAAAGATACATTCAATTTAAAAATTATTTATTTAAAGGAATTAATATTTTTAGATATTGATCTAAAGTAAAATTTTCCGCAAATTTAAAATCCGTTGAAATTTTAACTATATCTTTAACAGTCTAGGAGATAGAAAAAAGAACAACATAACTAAAGTTAAAACTTTTTATCCTCCGCTGGAAAATCATTCCTCTGCGCAAAGTGAAAACGGGAAAAAATAAATTTTGAATCTGTCATATCTTTATGCGGTTGCCATTCCAAAGAAAACAAAAATAATTAAATTTCATTAAATTCATTTTTAAATGTTCTAGATTAATATTTAAAATTTGCCGCAACCCAAAAATTGCAAATAATTTGGACTAACTTTGTGCTAAATCTCATTGCTGTAAGTGCCATAGAATCATCAGGATTTTGCGGCCCCCAACAGACAGAGAAACGAATACTTCCTTTTATAATATTACAGACTAAAAATAATTAATATAAAAAAATAACTTCTGTAGTTCTAAGATTTTCAGACAACTTTCATAAAATCTTATTGATATTTCATTTCTAGAAAAGTATTTAAAATCATACATCTGATAAAAACATGATTATGTAAACTTACAAATTATAATCAAAGTTTTAAAAAATGTTTTGTTTCAATTCATAGACAAGGTAGCTCACGATTCAAAATAGTTCGACATTACAAGCAATGTAATAAAGAAAATTATCTAGTTTGAAATTAAAGACATTGAACACAGTATAATATACAAACAAATCTTGATAAAATATTTTGTATTTGTTATAAAGGAAAAGCTTAAGGCTATAGCAAAGCTAAGTTTTCAAAGTTAATATTTCTTTGATCTGAAGTGAAATCAGGTTCCCTGAAACATATTTGCATAAATATTTTGAATAAAATTCCATAACACTGCAGCTGCACTTTCACTTATGTATGGAAGGCGAGATAGTAGTCAATTAGAAGTATTAAAACTATTGATTGACAGTTAAAATGTAGTTTTAGAATAAAAATATAAAATAATTTTTTACAAATGTACACCAGTTTTACATGTAACTTGGGTTTGTTGACTTTTCTGATCCATTTTGTAGCTATGATTTAACTTTACTGGTATAAGATGAAGTCCAATATTTTTTTTTTCACTAGTGAAAAAAGTAGATTTACTACAGTAATTAATGAAAAGTTTATGGCAATCTTTATTTTTGACAAAATAGTTATGGGTGTAGGACCTCATTTATAAATTAATTTTTCACTGCTCTTAATGAAAGTTCTTAAAGAAAGAACTATTCCTCAATTTTTTAGGTTTTAGACCAAGGGAAAAACAGTTTTCACTAAGATGCCTGTTACATTAACAAAACCACATTTTTCATTAGCCAATACAGCTAAAGGACTCAAAAACTTAATTTATTCTACTTCTTGTATTAGATTTTGTATGATCTCAGCTTTACTAATTTAAGAATAACTAGAAGTACCCACATACCGAGTTTTCTAGTTCTTACGAATAGGTGACTGTACATTTTTAGATTTCGCATGAAATTGAGCAATTTGCTTTGCATAGAATAGAATCACTTTCATGAATGAATAATGATTAGACAAGAGTCATTTAATCAATACACACATCACAGGTCAAAGCATTAATTTCACATTTATAAGTTGCACTAATCTTTAGTAACAGATGTGCATGAAGGCATGATAGTAAAACTGGTTGCAATGATTTAGTCAGAAACAGACTGCTTAAGTGACAAGAATACCTGATAAAACAGAATCCTCTTTACAAACGTCTAATGTACGAAGAAGACTTCGTGCGGTGTCATTCATAACTGTAAGGAGAAAATTAATTTAGGAAAATCATTAATAGCACGATAAATAAGCATCTATTTTTTGTAAACAAATTTTAATTTATACTAATAATAAAAAGAATTTCATTCCCAGAAAGCAATTGCTTGAAAATTTAAATTTTGTTGATTGATGAGACGAGAAAACAAAATTATCAACTTGTATTTATAGACTAAAAGTATTACTTTCAAATTATCTCGTAATGTTACAAAACACAAAGAGCAGAAATTAAACAAAGTATTTCAAAAAAAGAAATGCAGTCCAAATATGAAAAAAGCAAACAGAAATGAAAGACTTTATGTACACAGAACCACAAACTTAAATATAAGCGCTTTCAGAGCACAACCTTATATTTTGACGTATTCAAGTTATATGACGTACCTGAGACAAAAAGCTTTTAAATTCTTGCAGACGAAGATCGAGCATTGCTTCCATTTGCGAAAGTATAAACTCGCTTCAAAAACAAAACTTATTAAAATAATGGACCATGGTAGCCCGGTTGGTAGAGTAATGGACTAGTAACCGTGAAAATTCCAAGTTTGAATCCAATCATAGACCACTGTGTACAAAGAGAGCTGGTGCACGTTATATCTGTGTTAGCCTCAAGTCCCCTCACATTAACGTGGTGTGAAAGTTTGGAGAGAGGGGATTGACCTCGTCATCCTTCAAAATTTACTTGGTGTTGCCATTTTGCTCTTGGGGGTTTGATTCCAGACCGTCGCCAAAACACGTGTTATGCTCCAGTGTGACGTTAAAATCAAATACCCACCTATCAACCTATTAAAATATTTTCATTAAAATGTTGCATCCGTAATTTTTATTTTGGATAATGTTTATTTTTGTGCTATTTGTTTTGCGAAAATGTTAGATGTTTAAAACATGTCGTTTATTTTTGTTTTAATTAAAAAAGTGTCTGACTTTCTTCGTAGCCGTTACGTCGGCTTGACTGAAATTTCGATTTTTGTTTTTGTTTTGTTTCTCTATCACTCTAAGCAGAGAAGCAATGTCTCAACTTAAAAAAAAAATTCAAAATGAACAAAATTAATAAAGAGCCGGTTTTCGATGTTCTTACGCATGTACGAATTACATGGGTAATTGCATCCTATTCTGTGTCATCTATAATATTATAAAATGAAGTGTTTGTGTGTGTCTGTGTGGGGATTGGCCTGACGAATCTATGGCACTAGCGCCTCAGCGTACAGCGTAAGTGTCCGACAAGTTGACTCTGATTGGCTCCTCATATATATGTTGTATGGTTGTTGTTAGTAGTATTTCTCGCCAACCTATAATAAGGGGAGGCAAAAATGAACTCTTCTTTTAAAGAGCTCCTCTTAGTGAAGCAACGATGGCCAAATGGCTAAAGTCACTTACCATCAGATTGGCGTTAGCGGCGGGGGATGACTTCCCGAGTTCGAACCCAGCTGGCGGAAATATTTTTAGATCATCCAAATTATTTTAAAACAATTCCAATTTAATTCCTTTTGATTCTAAATTACTTTTCCTAATTTTTAATACCCTTTTTTTATTTTTCCAAACTTCCGTTGATTTTACATAAATAATCTAAAAACCACTCCTGAACTCACTACCAGCTGATATTTTTCCGCCCCTCTGCCGTCCCCTTTGCTTTAGGATGATGGTGTCGTTTCCATCCCTGGTTTAGGACCATTCTGATGTAACAAAAAGCATACATAAAACACTAACTTATATAATTATTAACTTATATAATAAAAGGATACAATTTTCGGTTCAAAATGCTAAAAACTTTCGAAAACCGTTCCTATCAGTCAAAGAGATCTGCGCCAAAACGTAGATAAATAGCCAAATGAAACACCTTTACGTCTCAGGCACATGATCATACCAGCCAATCAGAGTCAACTTGTCGGACACTTACGCTGTACGCTGAGGCGCTTGTTCTATGGCACTTACAATAATGGGATTCGGCTCACATGTAGTCTGTTCGCAATTTTTCTATTGCGCCCAAATTTTAAAATTCAATATAGAACATTTATAAACGAATTTATAAGTTATTTCCACACTCGTATCTTTGTTCCTTTCCATTCCGGTAATTGAAGGAAGGACAGAATTTTGCTACTTTCCCTCTGACGTCACGTCACCATTGACGTCAGCCTTTGGAATCATGCCAGTATTTTAAACATTCCGTCTCTTCGCAATTACAAATGCATAGTTTCCGCTCAAACGATTCCACAGCGAACATTTTGACTGGCATTGTTTAATGTAATCTTTAGAGTAACCCTTTTTTGTAAAATCGGGTTCGTTAAATTGAAAATCTGAAATCTTTGAAATTCGGGATTGAAAATTTCAACATACTAGGGGGCCTGCCCCCTGCTCGCTAACGCTCGCCAACCCCCGGATGATTGCTTTGCAATTCTCATTGGTTCCTCCTATGCTCTATTCGCTCGCCTCAATGAAGACATGTGTCCTAGCAGAAGGGATTGTTTACAAAATATGTTACCAAAAAAATGTTTTTAAAATCTAAATTTGCTGTATTGCAGAAAAAATATATACAGTATCTCTAAAATCAGAATTCAAATGAAAACTTTGTGCACATTTTGACTCGAAATGTAAGCGTTGCTTTGGAAATTGAATACCCAGCATGTTGTTTGTGTGTACATTTTCCCAGCACTCAAACGACCCACACTTTTTCATTGAGTTTGTTGCCGAAAGTTGTAGTGCAAGCGTCTTGTTGAATTATATTTGTTGGCCCTGAAAAGGACCGTTTTTTAAATGGCCCTGAAAAGGACCGTTTTTTAAATGGCCCTGAAAAGATCCTCCGCTTTCTTTGATTTCTATTATAAACTAACAGCAACAGCTCATTAAAATTTCCTCTTTTTTTTCAATAAAATTTCATCCGATAACGCTATAAATTCAATCGATGCGCGAGACTTCGCGATAAACAAACAATCGTACAGTGTTGCCAAAACGCGATTACAAATAACGTCTTTTTTGCGTGCCACGTAAGAGAATTATATATATAGATTTGAAATTCGCTGGTTACCTTACATTTGAATTTCTTTAAATAAATAATTTTTCAATTAAATATTTTTTTATTTTCGCAAGGAGATCGTGACATTACGATCTATTGCGAACGACGTTACCCGTGGTGTTGGTTTGCGAAGCAAATCATATTTCATCATTTGGATTGTTAAACAAACCAAAACCAGGGGAAACGCCATGATGTCTGTTATCGAATTTGGCCGCATTTGTCAATGACGAGGCCATCGCGGTGTTGCCTGTGGTGTTGTTTTGCGAACCAAACCATAGTTCATAATATTCATAATTTGGTTCACGAAGCAAACCAAATTGGAATTAATTTCAATTGGCTACGGATTTCCATTTGGTTTGCGAAGCAAACCAACAACACGGTCAACGCCGTGATGGCTGTTATCCTATGGGCTACGAATTCCCATTTGATTCATTTCGCAAACCAAATGGGAATTCGTAGCAATCACCGGGGATTAGCGAGCAGTGGTCAAACATGACCCTATTAAAAGATCTGTCACGAGCAACGACGGCTGGCCACGCAGTGGCTAGTCCTGAATAAATTGCAAAATATATCATTTAGAGACTGTAAATTTCGATCTATAGGGCTTTGTATTTTTAAAACAAAAACAATGACATGTCACAAATCTTTGAGACAGTCGTTCTCTTGTGTTAAAAGTATTAGGTACTTATCTTAGTGGATGTGAAAATATTTGATAGGCAAACACACAAAACCACGAAAGATGTTAAAAGGAATAAGTTTTGAGGATTTCTATATTCTTCTTATTCCTAACCTTCCTTCTCTTCGTCTATTTCTCAGAGAAACTGAACTCTTAATCTAACTACACCAAGTGGTCTCGCAGTTGCATTTTAATTATGTTCTTTGTGTGTGAGCTAATATTTTGTTTTGTTAATTTTATTTATAAACTTTCACACATCAGTTTCGTTTTGTGTGAAAAACTGACTTTATAAGTATGACTGTTCCTGGACAATACGCATGCCGAACTCAACAAGTCACACTTTCAGCGTTTAAAAAGGTAATTTTAATTTCCAAAAAGAAGTTGGAGATTACGTCACAGCATCCTAATATACCACTTCATTTTTTGGCGATAAACTTGAACGCAATCTGTTGAAAAGAATATAAATCAGGTTTGCATAGCCATGAGAATAATTTTGAGAACGTCACTTCTTGTTGGCAAAATTGTAAAACTTTTAATGTCTAGGCTTTCAGAAATGTCCTCTTCAATTGATATTAACATTAAACCTATTATTATTTCTTTGCACTTGATTTCACACGATTTTGTTTGTCAATTTATGTTTCGGATATAGTGAAATTGGGGGAAGATAGCACTTAAATCGTTTCTGTAATTGATATCTATATTAAAATTCCCAAAGGCATACGATATTCTGAAAAAAAAAAAAAAAAACTTCCGAAAAGTTATAATATAGTATTTTAATTTAACGTATCTTGATTCCAAAATGAGTCATCATGTGACCACTTTTTATTAGCAGCTGTTTATGTTTTAAGCTGGAACACATCATGGTAATTTTCAGTCGCCCCCCCCCCCCTTTTTATCCGGACAATGTTCCAGTTAACATCCAGTACATCACTCAAGAACTATAAAGAACTTAAGATGTTACCGAATGTTCTTAAAACACTGTTCTGTTCACACTGATTATGTTCTATATTTTTATCCGATATTCGATTAATATTTTTATGTTTCTTATTAGCCCCCCTTGCATCAAAATTAACTAATTTAATGTAATTTCAATTTAAACCCCTGAACTTAGTGACATTTCCGAGTAGTACAGCGTTCCTTTTAACCCACTTAATGAATGTACAACCACATTTCCAAAAAGCGTTGTTAAAATTAACTTGTAAAAAGACCTTTGTACTAGTGTATTGCTTTTCGCTACTACACAAATATTGACCAAAGAACCACATCGATTGGTAGAAAGGACATTAAACACATTAAGGACATTAAGGACACAAGAAAAGATTCTATTGGTCAGGAAGATTAAAAAAAAAAAATTAGATGTCATGCAGGGAAAACTGCGGGTTGCGCAACGAATATTTGCGTTTGAATTCCCAGAGGATTAAGGATCGACGATAGTAAATATTTTTAGCATTATCAAAATCGATTACTTTTATTTATACCTTTAATTCAATGCGTTTGGATAGCAGTGATTACATTTGTGTATCAAACAAATACATTTGTGAAAGTCTTTAATTATTTTTATTATTCTTTTGATTTAAATCATAACTATCGAATAGGTATACATGAGTAACAGGATAGAGGCCCATAGGACGTCAAATGAATAAAGAGGTTAAGAACATATAAATTTGAAATTCTGCGAAACAAAAATAATTTTAGATTACTTACTTAGAAGCAGGATCCGAAACTTATGAGTTTCTTCAATATCCCTTTCCCTATTGTAGAGTTTCGAGATTTATTTGACAGTTAGGTTACGACTTTGAGTGTTAGATAGTTTAATTTTTATCTAACTTCATATAATTATAATATGAAGTAGCTATATCGTATTTCTTGAGATGGAATAGTTTCGATACCCAAACAGCCCAAAGAATCTCTTATCTAGGAAATCCCCCGCCTAAAGATTCATTGTTTAGAATAATTATGCAAAGTCATCAGCAGATAAACAGATTTTATTGATTGTTAAAATGTGACATGATAATAAAATAACTTTTAAGGGATGTGAGTGAATGAGCCCTATGGTTGTACTTCTTGTACATTATAAAACTGTCTTTCATATGAATTAATCACAGAATATTTAAGAAGATATTATCTGAGTCAGTTTTAAAAAAATCATTTTTGTATTCGTTATGATACACTTAATGTATAGGATTTAAAGTTAAATATTAAAATATGGAGATTCTGGGTTAAGATATACATTATAAGGACAAAAGTATTTGAACACTGCATGTTTTTTAGAAAAGGTGCTTTATTGTTCTATTTAGTAACGCGTAGGTCCTCTTTGTATTAGAGTTGCAACACGTCGAGGTATACTTTCCACAAGTTCTCTGTAAATTTGGGCAAGAATAACTAGCCATGCCTCTTGAAGGATGTGAGAAGAGATTGTTGTGAAGATGGGCGTGCGTGGTGGTGTCATACTCTTCGCTCCAGGTTGTCCCACAAGTGCTTGATCGGATTGAGATCGGGGCTCTGAACATTCCACTCAACCAAATTCACCTCATTTTCAGGAAACCATTCCAGCACACGTTTTACAGTATGATACGGAGCTCGATCCTGTTGGAAGAAGCAACCATAATCGCCGTAGTGTTGTCATAGTGTAGGCAAGGCCGAATTATCCAGAACGTCGAGGTACACGTCAGCGTTCATGGTACATAAATTAATGGGTCGAGTCCTAATCAGGAAAAACAACCACACTCTTAGATGGACCAACCTCCGAATTTTGGCAGTGTCCAAATACTTTTGTACACATAGTGTATGTAATTTGCTTTCTTATAGGGAAGGACTTGAACTACCTGAGTCCCACCCACACCAACTCAATAATTAAAGGGTAAATAAATGTTTAAATTAAGTACATTTACCTTATTTCTCCTTGCTGGCTTAGAAATAAATTTGTTTCATAATAATCCTTACATACATCTTCAGAACCTGCATCATAACTAAGAAAACTTTATTTTATCCAACAGAATGTTAATATTTCACTGGTATAATAAAAAGCTGAATACTGTTATTCAC
Organism: Metellina segmentata; assembly: GCA_947359465.1. NCBI lineage: Eukaryota > Metazoa > Arthropoda > Arachnida > Araneae > Tetragnathidae > Metellina > Metellina segmentata. The sequence continues at coordinate 46,631,983 of OX375880.1, forward strand.
TGGTATAATAGAAAGCATAATTAAGAAAACTTTATTTTGTCCAACAGAATGTTAGTATTTTACTGGTATAATAAAAAGCTGAATGTATCAGTTTTTAATTCATTTACATTAAATATGTTTAATTTTAATACCTATACTCTAATTTAATGCCTATACACAGATTTTCACTTGATATTCTTTCTTTAAGTCTATTTATGAAAATAAAATACATAAAAAAAATTAACTCCATGTAGTGTTTCAACAAACAATAATTTAAACAGAAATATTTTAAATGCAATCATAATAAAGTTAAAGGTCTTGTGTTGTTATTTCGCTAGGGAAATTTAATAAATTGTCTTTACGAGTTTGAATTACTGACGCTTTTAATTATTTTATAATTTAATTAAAAACGTATTATTACGTTATTAATTTATTTATTAATCATGACGTGTTTTTTTTTGTATAAGATTTACAGTGTATATTCCATAAACACTCATGAGACCTGTGCCGACCAACCGGTATAGTGGTTAAGGTGTTAGCCTCTAGATCGGAAGGTTCCTGGTTCGAATCCAGGTCCGGGCATGGATGGTTGTAAGCGTATGGTGTAGAGGCGGCTGGTGCACCTTAAAATCTGTCGTGGCCGAAAGTCCTCACGTTGGGTTGGTGTGGAAGTTTGGAGAGTGGGGTGCCAGCTCAGGTGTTGCTTCGTCATCTGACCTTGGTTCAAAATTACGAGGTGTTGTCCTCGAATCTTTCCCTTAAGGGACTGATCCCGAACCGTCGTCAATAGCCCGTTGTGTTGCTCTAGTACGACGTTAACTAAAATTACCAATTACCATAAGACCTGTGGTCTATAAATTCTAGAGTTTGTTCGTTATTCATGATAACACTAAAAAAAAACAACTTCGGTTCACCAAAACAGTACAAATTGAAAGTTGAAACGCACAGAAATCCAGGGCTGGTACAACTTCTTGCGCTACGCTGTGCGCTATGAAATACTGCTACTTCTGACCCATTTGGGGCATGCCTTGACGCATGAGTCCCTAGCACAATCAAAAACGCACGAGTGTGAACATAGCTATTGATACGAACCAGGAACTTTTCAATCCAGAAGCCAACACCCTGACCTCTGGATCGATTGGGAAAATTTTTATGGTTACGGATTTGATATCACTATCGGATACACTGATACAGTGACAATTACCACTAAGGCAGTACACGCGAGGGTTGAAATGTGAGAAATATGGAATGAGAGGCGCAAATAATATAATACTAAACGATATAAGCTGGATAAGAAAGTGAAAACTTTTATCATAACATTCCATAATATATATGGGAGTTTCTAGGAAAAATTTATACTCCCGAAGCACTCATAACTCATCACTTTAAAGTAAATACAAAAGAATTTAGAAGTATGTAATGACCTACTTTCAGCTCCCAGCTTCAAATGTAGAAATAGGGACAAATTGTTTTAAAACGTACTATCACAAATTTCTAAAATAATTTATTTCGCAAATAGCTTTTGTACATATATTTTAATAAGATTCTTTACAAAAATATACAAGTGTTCTATTTTAGTACAAGTAAACTTCTGAATAAAACAGAGATTTCAGAATTTATGAGGCTAGTCGCGGTGGCTGCTGCTTCATTTCCTTGGAATCTTGTTTTCTGAATTTCTTTTCCATATCTGTCGCATAGAGATCTGTTAATTTATGAGCAACCTGTAACGAACAAAAACGGCTATCAGATGAAATTAAAGCTTTTATATAGGTATTGGTATCACTATTGTTAGATACGATATATTGCAATTTGTAAATATGAGTGCAGGGTTTCTGAAAGTTTTATAATGAGTATTGAACTTTTAAAAGAAAAGTTTGTGGAAGTATTAAACAAGTGAATTTACTTAAACAGTAATTTTTATTGAATTACGTTTAGAGAAGGATTTTATGTGCAAATAAACAAGCCAGATGATTTGCGAAGAAAATTTACTTGTTTGTCCAAATGCTCTCCCATGATACATAGAGGGGGTTACCTTAAAATGTCGTTCATCATCGTTTTGGCAACGTTTGGCGCTAATCTGATTGATGTTGATCAATCGACTATCAATGTGGAATTTATTCTTTGGAATTTTTATTGGCGAAGGTGCTGAATTAAAAAAAGTTAGCCAACTGGTTTCATTTTCGGAATACGTACAAGAAACACGTATCTTCGCAAAAACACTACAACCACCTATATCCAGCTTAATAGAAAATGCACATATTTCGTTTTTAAAAAGCTATATTTCTGAATCAGTTTTCGCTGAATGAACCGTTTCTTTTCCAACATCTATTTTTGAAGTAGTGGTAAGCAGAGAAGGGATGTTATAGAAAACATGCGGGTATTTTTTAGCTTCGTTGCCAAGGTCAAATGCTTTTACGATATTTCCTAACTGTAGCAAGTGAAAATAGTTAATGGAAGACTGATTGGGAGAAAGAATGCAATTTTTTAACAACTGAGAAAAATGACGAGGCAGAAATTATTTTTGGTCACGTTTAACAACTTCAAGCTTTAATAAAGTTGATTTTTTGTATCATTATTGGACTTTCTTCCCGAGACCTTGGCACAGATTCGATTCCTGTTACTTATTCTGGGTGTATTTCTCTCTCCCGTGTCAGTAAAACTTTTATTGTGTGTGAATCTTCATTTACTTGACTTTGTCTATCTTGTGTTTGGCACAGCTTAGTCAAATACGGACTTTCGACCATTAAACCCAACAAACTTAACAGCAATCACCTCTTTTGAAAAGTTTGATCTAGCAGCAGTACCCTTCACTGATTGTAAGAATCAGGGTCTGAAATTAAAAAGGTAAGAAGGTTTTACTTTGAAAGAAAGGAAAATATTCCCTATCTATATGTCAGTCGAAGCTTATTGAAAAATTAAAAATGGAGTTTTGAATCAATTAAAAAAATATATGCGACTATATTTATAGGATGTTTGGATTTTACGACGCAAGGGCCATATTTGACCATACACAAGACAAACAACGTTAAGAAATGGGTATAAAAACAAAAAAAAAAGCTTTGTTGACTCAGAAGAGAGAAGTGCACTCTTCAGGAATCGGTACTGTGGTGCCAATAACTCGCAGGTTTCTAGAGCAGCAGACAAAGCCTATGAGCCACGTCCTATGTTAACAGAAAAAGAGATGACAATTGAATGCTGTCAGTAAAAAGTTAAATGACTTGGGCATTAGGGGCAGTGCTAATATTTAAAGATTATGATTTAAACTAACAAAGGACCATCATAGAATAAAACAATTAAATGACGCATATTAAAGACTTTTAAGCAGTAAAATTACCAGATCTTTCCTTAATCATGTAAACTGAAGTGACAAAAGTCATGGATACCTCCAAATATCGTGTGAGACCTCCTTTTGCCAGGCGAAGTGTAGCAACTCGACGTGGTATTGACGCAACAAGTCGTCGGAAGTCCCATGAAGAAATATTCAGCCAACCGTCCATAATTGCGAAATTGTTGCCTATGCAGGATTTTGTACACAAAAAGACTTTTTAATGGGATTCATGTCTTGCGATCTAGGTGGCTAAATCATTAACAACTCACACCATTATGGAGCCACCACCAGTTTGCACAGTGCCTTGTTGACAACTTGGATCCATGGTCACGTGGGGTATGCGCCACACTCGAACCCTCTCAACAGCTCTTAACAACTGGAATCGCTACTCATCTGACCAAGCAACGTTTTTCCAGTCATCTAGGGTCCAACCGATATGTTCACGAGCCCAGTAGAGGAGCTGCAGCCGATAGCGTGTTGTCAGTAAGGGCACTCGAATCAATATTCAGCTGCCATATCCCATCAACACCAAATTTCGCTGCACTGTCCTCACGGACACGTCTGTCGTACGTCCCACATTGATTGTTGTTGTTATTTGACGTAGAGTTGCTTGTCTGTTAACGCTGACTACTCTACGCATACGCCGCTGGTCTCGGTCAAGAAGTAGGCGCGGTTTGCCACTGCGTTGTCCATGGTGGGTGGTAATGACTGAAATTATATTTTCTCAGCATACTCTTGACACTGTGGATCGAGGAATGTTGAATTCCCTAACAATTTCCGAAATGGAATGCCACATGCGTCTAGCTCCAACTAGAATTCTGCGTTCAAATTCCAGTCGTGCGGTCATAATCACGCCCGAAAACTTTTCACATGAATCACTTGAGCACAAATGAAAGCCCAGACAGTGCAATGCCCATTTCTACATTTCTTACTAAATACTACTGCCATCTGTATGTTTGCATCTTGTGCTATCCCATGACTTTTGGCACTTCAGTGTAAATTGTTCATCATGTAAATCGTTCCAGGTTGAACACCTGTAGCCCTCTCTTTTTTATGCATAGCCATATCAAAAGTTTTTGACTAGTTATTGTACATTATTTCATTTAAAACTTAAGGTTGAAGTTTATTAAAACAGTGAATTCACGTTGTAGAGCTGTTATAGAGTGTAATCATTTCTGAGTGTCAGTTGATTATGAGAATAGTTTGTACTTAGTTGACATTTTAAATTAGTATATTCTCTAAGCGCATTTTCTGAGGCTTTGTGCAAACATTTTTAGTTTGGAGTCATTATTTTTCACGTTAGATTGTTTTCTTAATGAAAATGTGTTTATTTGAGTTATGGCATGAAATTATACAGAATTTAAACCCAAAATTCACAGATTAATAGAGCAAGAGACATTCAATTAGCTCGTAGTTCTTTCTACCCACTTTATATGTTTAGGAAACTGTTTAGATAAATCCAATTTCAAAGAAAGATAATCAGCGTTACACCTACTCTATTACATTACTCCTGAAAGTGAATTTTGAATTTGGTTTGATACCAGATGGCTAATTAGACCAAGACTAACGAACCAAAGAAAGATGATTTGAAACACTTGAAGGTATTTTATTGTACATTTTTCAAAGAAAAGTAGAAATCCCAATTGATCAATTGTCTAAGAATTTATTCTTTTTAAGATATTTTTTGAAAAAGTTAAAAACTGTGTCAAGGGATATTTTTTTTATGTTTAAGGGGCATTTTGTAATTATCTAAGGATTTTAATGAACTTTTGAAGACATTTTTTGAGTGGAATTTTTGGGTATCAAAATTGAGGCAGTTCTGAAACTAATCAGGAATGTCAAGCTTTAAAAATAGAGAGAAACAAAGAGATTATCCTCCAGTAAATACCAGGTCACTGTGGAATAACTGAAAACGAGAATTCTGACTACCTTGCCAAAAGGGGAACAGATATATTCATAACCTTAATTGCTCTATTTCCTATCCAGACTGCGACACTGGCATTCAAACGATTTTTAGAGAGGGTTTCTTCACGGATCAATTAGAGAAAAACTCTTCAAAACCATGGATCTCTGGTGTACAAGACATTTCGGACTTAATAAAGGAAAATGCAGTGGCTGAATTCAGACTACATATCCATCTAACAAAATACATGCAGTTTTCAACATTATCCCTGACTTGTAAACTTTACGTCGTTGGGGAGTAAATGGACATGGTCTGTTGTCCTGCTATTCGTATATCTACCTAGTGACAGATCAAGTTAAGTAGGGCCATAAGCGGTAAAATTTTCGTGTCCCTCACACTCAAGTTACAAAAAAAGTTCCAAGAAAACTCATTAACAAAAAATAAAAGTAATCAAAAATTTCCTACCATAACACATTAAATAAAGCTATTAAAAATTTTTTTTACATGAATTTTTGTCTTGCTTTATATTTTGCAAATTTGTCAATTATTTTGGCAGTGTCAATTCGGTTTAGAATTTCTTACTCTATATACATAATCTATAGATATATAATATAATAATATATAATATAATAATATATAATATAATAATATATAATATAATAATATATAATATAATAATATATAATATAATAATATATAATATAATAATATATAATATAATAACATATAATATAATAATATATAATATGTACTTCTTAAATAAATTTTTACATACTTTAAACGAGAAAAAAATATTTTTCCTGACGCATTAGCTAAGGAAATTGTTAAACAAATTTCAACATTCGGATATGTGCAAGACATTTCTTTGGAGGCTCGATAGTTGGCTGATATAGTTTTTATGGTGTCCTCGTTTTCTTTAGAGATAGTAAAAAATGGCCGAATTGATCTACAAAAGTACCAATGTTATTTTTGTAAATATCCTTCAACTTTTTTCGTGTTCTTTTTTTTCTTCTATTCGTAAATGCCAATAAAAAAATATTCGAAAAGACACCACAACAACTTCATACGTCAAAATTCTTTGAAATAATTCTGCCTTGATAGTATCACATATGACATAAAATGAATTCATATGAAATTTTGTCCTATCGTAAATTCATGTCAGCCTGCTTGGTTTTCATCAAAGAAACATTTATCTCTTCTGTTGTCTGCGAGTTTGTCCATCTTCAATATTAAAAGATAGCCCTGATAAATCAGTAGCCTCTCTTTTTCAAATTCTTCTCTGAAAATATTGATACATTTTCTAACCACTTCAGTACGATAGATCCTTTCAATAGTTCCCATTTCACTGATTACAATAATTTACTAGTAGTATTTATTCTTTGTAAAAAAAAAGTATTCCAAATAAGTAATATTAGGGCGATTTCATACTAGCCCATTCTCTTCAGAAGTGAAGTCGCCTCCACTATGGTAACTTTTTTTCTTCTTCTGAATTATAAATTTCAGTTAAAGCCTCTTTTATATGAGTAAACCAAGTTTTATAGCTAATACAGCATCGGCTTACTGATCGCCTTGTGTTAGAAACTCTTTTTATTGCATTTAAAGACGCTGTCACAACTTTCCTCGAGCCCTTATGAAAAGAACTTTTAAGACCTCGGGGTCCCTTTGATATTCAGGGGTCCTACGAGGCCGCAGTCCGCTTAATCAGCTAATGTATCAACCGGGGATGATCGCTAATGGGAAGCAAGTGTTCGAATGGATCAATATTTTCCCATCTTGTGTGTCTGTTACAAGTTTTGAGTTCTTGTTCAGTTTTTGTTCATGTTTCTTTGTATTTTGGTAATTTAATTATTAAATGTTTTTTATGAACAAAAATTTCAGTTGCATATATGTTTCAAATTTATAGTTAAATATTTGAATTAATGATATATGCGTGTTATTAAAGCCGATTTCTTAAATTTTTACTTGACTACTGAAATATTCCTAAAACTACTGATTTTTTTCTTTGGTACTACTGAAAACTTCCATCGCCTCTATCCTTCCATCGCATTCCTTGGCATCTCAGTAACAGTACAATATAGAGCTTACAGAAATAAGTTGATTTATCAAAGAAACAGTGGATTGTAAAATTTTACTAAAATTACAAGATTTGATGAACTTAACAAACGAAAAAAAAAAGCAAATTAGATATAATAGTTGAGTTTATCTGGCCATGCTTTACCCAATCTGAAGTAATTTTGAAGGTACATTCTTGAATTAGCAAATTCAGGACAACTGAAAAGCAATTGATTCACATCTTGTGGCTGTTTTTTTGAATACTCGCACATATTATTAGTCCGAAGACTAAAGTTATACAGGTATATAGCAACGTCCATGAGCAAAGATAAAAATTGTGTAATTTGTGAGAAAAAAAAATTTCTGAGTTCAATCTATGCTGAATAAGTATGAAAAAAGTTTTGTTTGCAGCCAACTTTCTCAGATGAAACATAATCTCTGTTCCACTTAGCAACAATCTTATCATAACACGGGGCTTTCAAATACAACTTAGAAATGTTAACATTTACATCAACTGCTAATTTCTAAACGTCTTTAGCTAAAATATCAACTATTTCATTTCCATAAATTCCACAATGTCCACGCACACAGGCAAAGAAAATATCAACATTTTTAAGAAAACTTATTGTTAAAAGCGTTTTTACAGCTAATTTTTCTGTGCTCGCAACGTTGCTCAGTAAATGTAGAGAGGAAAGAGAATTACTAAAATTAAGGTACTTTGAACAAAAATTTCAACCCTCCATTGGAAATACAAATTTGTTTTATGAGGTTTTTATGATAGTGTTGTACGAGTTGAGCAGTTACTAATTGCTCGAAATCTTCGAAACGGAAAAATAGTGATTTCAACTTCACTACTGTTATCGGTTTAAGCTTCATCTTTTTTTCACTTCTGTGATTCACCCGACGTGTTCGGCTTGTGATCCGTGAAGCAGGGAAATATTCACATTTCCCTACTTCGAACGGCGCCGAACCTCCATTATCTTGCGGAAGTCTGGCCAATCGTATGGACATTTCCTGAACGCAATTTGCAGATGACTTCTCAAACTTCAAGCTTGATTTGAATTTGCATTCAACCCTCAAAATCAATCAAGGAAGGAAAGCGTGACATTCCAGAGATGTGTTAGTGAAATAAATAAGAAAATTCAAAATCTAAATTGCATAAGGCTAGCAATTTAATTGACATGATTATGAACTTTTTGACTGTTGGTATGACATATAATAAACTAAACTTTTTTTATTATCTTCCAGACTTTTATTCATCTGCCATACATTGGTGGATCTCTTTAAGAATTCGGTTTTAAACTGTGGGTTTCAGTAAATTTCGCATAAGCTTTAGTTAGCTATAGATTAACATGAAAAAAGAAATGAAATACTAACGTACAAAACTTAAGAAGCATCATTATTTTTAGAGATTACAGGCCTCACAAATAAACAAAACAGACTGTGGTGATTTGCATAACCGAGGATATTCAGTAGAGAGCTGGTGCATATTCAAATTTTCGAATCGTAAAGTCAGGGACTCCAAGATAGCAGTGAACTCTGATAAAGCAGAAACTCTACCGTAATCTCTTTCTCTGGAGACTGCATCACTGTTTAAGGTAGTTAGACGACCTGCTAAGGACAGCCTCCTCTCTTTTTTAATTTTTACTTTTACCATTCTGTCTCATGGTACTCAGTGTAGTGTCACCACTTCAGTTCACATACTTTTTTATTGTAATCCTTCAGTTCTTGTCTTAGTTTTGTTTTTACTCATTGATTTAGTAACTCTCGACGTACCTTTTGTATAATTTTCACACCTCCAAGTTACTTCACTGCAAAGCAACAGCTAGAAACCTAAAATTTTCTTAAGTTTTGCACGCCAGTGTATGAATGTATGCTTCTCCGATTGTTATTTTGCAGGAGCATTAATTTTGTCACAAGCTTAGAAAAACTAGATCAATGAATGATAGATTACCCATACCGATTGTGAAACAGTTTTTCTATGAAATTCTGACAAAGTTTCATTCGTCAAAGTGTATCTGGCTTTGGTCAGTTTGTAAGCTTGGCAAGACAGGACATCGAACTTCATTCCTGCAATAAGAACACACAGAATAAAATTATGTAATTGCAAAATATTGTGACAATTTTGTAATTTTTAATTAATTTCGTACTATAGCATCACAACGGGTTACCAACGACGGTCCGGGATCAATCCCCTAAGGGAAAGATCCGAGGACAAAACCACATAATTTTGAACTACGCTCAGATGACGAGGCAACACCCGAGCTGGCACCCTACTCTCCACACTTCTACATCAACCCAACGTGAGGACTTTCGGCCATTGCAGATTTAAAGGGCACCAGCCGCCTCTACACCATACGCTTACAAATATCCATGCACTGACCAGCAGTCGAGTCAGGAACCTTCCGACCTAGAGGCTAACACCTTAACCACCAGATCGGTTGGTCGGTACAGTATATTATGAAAAGCATAAGTAAGATATTTGTTTTGAAAATTAAAGAAAATTGTTTTTCCTTTTGATTATTTAAAATGAGTTTTACTTTTCCATTTGGAACTGCACATAAATATTTCCCGTAATAAACCTCTGCATTTCCTTTCAGAGCTATTACGAACATGAACAACGCAATAGTTACTTTGCAATTTTGATTTTGGTGTTACGGAGTGTTTTTAATTATAATTTCGAGATCATCTGTGTATAACTTTTTCACTGAAGCTCGTAGTTTCTTGTACTCTTTTCCCATGAACCTTTTCTTCAACCAATAAAAACATTATGCTAATGTAATGAGAGGGCTGTAGGGAACAAAAAATAAGGTGGCACTTTTCAACTTTGGAACACTCTTATTTATCATGTTTCCTTAAGTGTTATGGCGCTTCTTTAACTTAATGTTTTCTTGTTGAAAGTGCATACTAATGACTTAGTGGCGATCGTTCTTTCACTAATAAGGATCAATAGTTTTCATTTGACCCAAACCTTTTACAACTTTATCTTTCTAATCTCTTCTGGTGTTATTTGTTAGAATTTATTCGAATCATTTTAAAAGATTCATGTAATTTGTTGGATAGTGCGAGTTCGAGCGCGGGATTGATGTTTTAATTTTGTTTTCTTCTTTAATAGTTATTGCGTGTGTATCTTTCCTTTGTTTTTTTTTGTTGGTATTTTAATTTTTGCTTGTTCAACGGTCGGCGTCATGTAAGCATGCAGTTTTAATAAATGTTTTTTAGTAGCTTTGAATTCCACAGTGTAGTATCTAAACACCCTCAATAGGTCCACTTTAGAAATTTGTAGGACACTTGGATCCTTGCATAGTAGACACAACAGCGGACATGATATAATGCATTTAAACTGTCTTTCATATTCCCATTAAATCAACATTTCTCAGAGTGAATCCCTCGGATCACCGAAATTTCTATAGTATGTTAAAGATGTACTGTAGTAACATAGGCATGTTTGTCGCCAATTACTTTTTCTCGCCAAATGAAGATGGCTGCCAACTTGGCGTTTCGATTTGTTATACAGGGTGGTCCCGAATTCATGGTACAAACTTTAATGGTAGGTACAGGACATTGTAACAATGATTTATTGTATAGGAATGTATAGTCGCAAGTGACGCGGTGAGGCGTAAACAGGGGAAATAAAAGGAAAGAGAAATGGAGTGATCGGTTGGTATCATTGCCGGTAGAGGGCAGTAGATGTCTAGCCGCTGTTGAACATGATGCATCGCAGTAGGGAAAAGCGCCATTCACAATTGTGCTGCCGTAGACGATGGGTGACTTTACGTATGCAGAAAAAGCAGACATGCATTACATGTACGGCCGTGCAAATGGTAACGGCAGAGCTGCGTTACGAATGTATCGCGCGGAGTATCCTGATCGACGAATGCCGGATCATAGAATTTTTCAACGGTTACATCGTCAACTTTGTGAAACAGGTGCGTTCGACGTCAACAGACATGGCGCTGGTCGAGTAAGAGCTGTACGCACTCCAAGGCTGGAAGAAAGCATCTTGAACATTGTGGCTGATAGACCCGAGTCAAGCACAAGAACTGTTGCGCGTGACGTAGGTGTGAGTCATCAGACTGTATGCAGAGTGTTAAACGAAAATCGCTTACACCCCTTCCATTTTCAGAAAGTACAAGCATTGAATCCGGCAGATTATCCTCGCCGCGTGAACTTCTGCCTGTGGGTGATGCAGCAATGTGCGTTGCAGCCGGATTTCGTAGATTATGTGCTATTTACAGATGAAGCGACATTTTCACGCGAGGGTGTCTTTAATGCGCACAATTCCCATGTGTGGGCAACCGATAATCCACATGCAACGCGTCGACATGCGTTTCAACAACGTTTCAGTATTAATGTGTGGGCTGGTATTGTGAACGACTTTTTGATTGGCCCATACTTACTACCCACGCGGCTCACTGGCGGAAGCTATCTTATTTTTCTGAAAGAAGTGTTACCACAACTGCTGCATGATGTTCCGATCGCCATTCGTAACCGCATGTGGTTTCAGCACGATGGGGCGCCAGCACACTTCAGCATTGATGTACGGAATTACCTGAATGCCACGTTTGGTACTCGATGGATTGGGCGTGGTGGACCAGTCCCTTGGCCACCCCGATCTCCCGATTTATCGAGCCTCGATTACTTTTTATGGGGACATCTAAAGCATCTTGTTTATGAGACTCCAGTTGACTCAGATGAGGATCTCGTCGCTCGCTTATCTGTAGCTGCTGCAGGTGTGCGTGAAATACCAGGCATCTTTGAACGTGTACGCCAATCGCTCCACCGACGCTGTCAAGCATGTATCGATACTGGTGAACGCAATTTTGAACAATTACTGTAAACATGACACTTGTCAACAACGCTTTCAATAAAATCTTTGTTTTTCCTTTCGGCCGTTATTTCCCCTGTTTTCGCCTCACCGCGTCACTTGCGACTATACATTCCTATACAATAAATCATTGTTACAATGTCCTGTACCTACCATTAAAGTTTGTACCATGAATTCGGGACCACCCTGTATATATGCAAGTGAAAATGAGGAATGCACAAATAAACAAATAAAAGTAAGAATAACTGGAATAATCGAAATTTTTACCAATCATGGAACGAAATTTCATTGCCATGGTTTGAATCTAAATGAACTTTACCGGAATAGGGTTGCCTTAAGGCGGGATCAAAACAACAAGGTTACCATGTTTGGCAATAAATCGCCTTTGCCTTGGATACTACATCTTACCCTTTCCATATGGTACAGTAGAGATTCAATGTCACTGACGAACAAAAATAATGTCGGAAAAAATGATGGTGATTTTTCTGTATATGATGAGAATGAATTTCTATGGTGTATGTTGCTTAGTAATAATGATAAAAAATACCCGTTTACAGAAAGAGCCAAGGTTTCCATCAGGGTCATTCCTTGGCGATAAGCTGGACGTGCACGTAATTACAAAACTATTGGGGCGCTGAAAGCCAGACGCGTAGTATGCCTCCAACTTTAAATAAACATGTTAGAAATAAATTATTCCAGAATACCGACTGCACACATTCGTTCTTTGCAAGCTCTTTTTCCGACTGAAGTAAAAGTTTCTTATGCTGAATCATCATATTTTGGTCTTAGTTTACAATCGTACACTGAAGTGGCAGAAAAATTGTTACAGACGAACCTCTGCAAAATACATTATAACACCACCTATAGCAGCCGTCTGACAGAGCAAATATAAAGTGACATACATCTGTGGAAATATCTATAACCGTTTCCGTCATCACGATTTAAGCGATTTTCAACGTGGTTTAATAGTTGGAGCTCATGATATGGGACTTAGAACTTTGGAAGTAGAGAAGTTTAGATCTTCACGTAGTGCCATTTCAAGTGTGTATCGTGACTGAAAGAATTCTGTCAAAACATTGTAATTTACCACTGCAGCGTGACCTTAAAAGGATTCTGGGTAAACGTGACCAGCTTCGACTGGCAAGAATCGTTTCAAGCGATAGGCATGCATTACTGCCTCAAACAACATCGGTATTAAATGTTGAGTTCATTTTAGCCTCCAATCAAGAATAAAATAATTAGTAAAAGGTTTTCTAAAAATATAAAAAAAGGTAACGTCATGATATCAATCACGAAAAGCATTCCCCACCTTCCGTAAAAGGTAAAAATGTTGAACAAAAACGCGATAATCAATGTTTATAAGATATTTTTGCACTTTCCGGTTCAGTTGTTTTCGTCTACATATATGCTTTGTCCCTGGTATTTGGTTTAAAGACAAATTTTGAGCAGATCTCTCTATTATTATTAAAGATGACGAGATATGTAAATCTTTAAAATGCAAAGCTCTGTTCATTGGAGGAATGGCATGGCAAATCAAATTCGTATTTAAATTTAAATTTAATGAAAAAGTGTTTTTAATTGCTTTTAATACATATATATATATATATACTTTATTGGACTTTAGTACTAGCAATAAATTCAAATGCATCTACTCTAGTTGTCGACACACACACACACACACCTAGAATATTAAAGTGATTCATAAAATATAAAAAGATGTGAGACGAACTTTTGTGATCCACGACCTAAAAAAGAAATGGGAAAGTAAGAAACGTTTATTTTCTCCACGTTTCTGTCTCATGTCGCATTTTCTTATCTCACGCTCCTTAAGCAAGCACTTCACAGCTCTTCATTCTGTTTAAATTCGAATTTTCTTGACCGAAATCCTGCCCGACATCGTCGCTGTCATCGGAACGAAAGAGCGTGCCATAAATTAAATTCTGACAAGCTCGCCGCCTCTGATTCTCCGCTTATTTTAGAAGTCTAAAAATAACCGCTCTTCGTCCGTTTTCTTGCACAGAATATTCACGGACGGAGATTACTTTCAAATCAAAAGAGGGGAAATAAACCTACACAGGTAAAAATAAATTAGAAAATCGTTTGCTTTCTGGAAAAAGACGAAAACCGCTAAGCAAATCGTGAAAATGCCGCAATGCGTAGCGTCTGATAAGATTTAATTGTATTACCTATTGTCCGATGAGGGAAAAATAATTCTTAGTCGGCATCTTTGAAATAAACAGACCGACAAGTTCTAGTGCCGGTAGAATTGAAACAAGTTACTGAGGACAGTTGGGCGCCGTATCTTGTGTTGACTGAATTTCACAACTCATTGTTTTCCTCTTTCGTATGTACGCGTCTCCCTACTTTAAAAATAGATTATTTACAGTAATGAGCTGCTTATTTTGAATTTCATTCAATTGTATTCACGAAAGAAAGAAAAGGAATTTCATTCGTTTGGAACAAATAACTATTTTATAGTGAGTACACATACATTTTCGATGTCGATGAAAAATATAACGCGACTATAGTTTTAAACTAAAAAAAAAATTACTTTGAAACTGCTTGGTGTACTTTCTTTGAAACCTTAACAGGAAACTACTTTTAAAACGTCTTTTGAATGTCTGTTGATGTGCTTGCTCTTTTAATAAAATAAAATATTCAACAATTGTTTTGATTTGAATAATGATTTATTGTATATTCTTTAATACAACTTTAATGGAAAGATAAATACTTTATTGTTCTAAATACAGAAAAATATTGTTTGCTACTGTGTTACTCTCGTTGGCACATATTTCTGTGATTCATTTAGAATATTCTATGTAGAATATTCAATGAAAAAATTACGTTATTATAAAATAAACGGACGCAACAGATTCCATGCAAAAGTAAGTACAAATTTTAGTGACTTGAATTTAATTGGAAATTAAAAAGAGGTATTTTTTAATAAAAGAAAGAATATAAGAAACTAGGGGGCCCGCCCCCTGCTCGCCAACACTCGCCAACCCCCGGAGGATTGCTTTGCAATCCTCATTGGTTCCTCCTATGCTCTATTCGCTCGCATAAATGAAGACATGTGTCCTAGCAGAAGGGATTGTTTACAAAATATGATATACCAAACAAATATTTTCAAACATAAATTTGTTGTATTACAGGAAAGATAAACAGTGCCTCTAGAATCAGAATTCAAAGAAACTTTGTGCAAACTTTGACTCGAAATGTGAGCGCTGTTTTGGAAATACCCAGCATGTTGTTTGCGTGTACATTTCCTTAGAACTTGAGACACCCATACACTTTTTCATTGAGTTTGTTGTCGACAGTTGTAGTGCAAGCGTCTTGTTGAACTATAATTGTTGTCACTGAAAAGAGCCGTTTTTTAAATGGCCCTGAAAAGAGCCTCCGCCTTCTTTGATTTCTATTATAAGCTGGAACATCTCAAGTAAAATTCATGTTGTTTTAATGAAATTTCATCCGATGAAGCTATAAATTCAATTGAAGCGCGAGACTTCGTGGTACACAGACAATCATAGTGTTTCCAAAACGCAATAACAAATAACGTCTTTTTTGTGTGCCACGTAAGAGAATTATATATATAACTAGCAGATATACCCGGCTTTGCTCGGGTTGAATTAATAATATGTTGATTGAAAAGTCATCATCAATTCTTTTTCATAAAAGAATGTTAGCATCATTTAAGTGTGCGGGGAAAAAATTTAATACCAATTTAACTTCTCCATAGCTTCTACAATTTACTTCGGACGCAAATATGCATATATGTTGCATTCAACCATGTAATCCATTTCATATTCGTCACACTTCTGCTGAAGTTGATTTTCAGTTTTCGAGTGACTACGAATATTCCCGTCCATTCAAGTTTAGTAAAAATGGCGAATTTTCGGTGGATAGTCTTGCACTTAGTTTTCCTATGAATATGTTTTCATTGTGTATTATTTCACCTAGTATGCAATATTTTCGAATCTCATTTCAATATGAGAAGATGGTAAATTAAATTGTTACAGCTACATAGTTTGAAGCAAACGCAATTTTACTTGAAAATTCCACTCAGCGGCAGGTGGAATAACGAAACTTCTATTAGATATATAAAGCAGAGTTGACGTTTGTCTGTTCTCTACGCTAATCCACCTTTTGACCAATTGCGTGTGATGAAAAAGAAATACAATTTATTAAAACTATAAATATTTAAAGTAAAAAACAAATAAAAACAGCGAAATAAAACTAAATAAAAGATGTCGGGAAAAAGTTATTCTAAAGATATTAATTTGTGATTCCTTTTTACCTCTTGATCCCGCAGTTGCCACAACTTGCAACTAAAAAGTGCACAAAATTTTGGAAATGCGAAACTAATTCAGAGCAAACGAAACATAAAATATTACTGCATGTGATCAACCAACATGAGTTTCCGTTTCATTCCCGTTCGTTCAAAAATATCGTCTGTCCCAAATATTCGGAAATCGTTTTCATTGCGCAAAGAACAAAAATAAGACTAGAAATAAATGAAATATCAGAACTGAAATTCTGTAAAAAAAAATAATTTTTTATAAGAATAATTACTTTTTTAGCCGTACTGGTGAAGTAATCGTAATATTCAATATACATTTCAATTTTTCCAAAACTACCAAATTAGGGTTTATTTAAGCCTCTTATCAAAACAAGAGGTTTTACCGTAAACTAGTATATATATTTTTTAAAAGCCAGTTTTATGTCTGATGACAAGTGAGTGATTTGTGATAATTCAATGAAAAATTATACATTTCTTGTTTAATGAACTGAAAATTTTTTTTTATTGGATCAGTACTATTTTAAAATAAACCACCACTGTATAAACCACAATTTTTTTTCTGTTAACGAGCCTTTTTGTAATGATACACATGCGACGAAATTTAAAGGTTTTTTTTCAGTGTGTTTCTTTCAATAGCGTCACACACACACACACACACACACACACCACATGTTTTACATGAAGACCTAGATTTTGTCATTTAGTTTTCGCCGATTGATAGAGAAACCAGGAGTCTACACCTTAAGGGTACTTAAAATGTTTGGAATAATCATCGGTAGATACACTATGATATAATGTTGCATAAATGGAGGTTTTCATGGAAACCGAAGCCAATGGTTAGCAGTCGAATATGTAGTTGGAAGGTCAACTAAAAGTTAAAAAGCAGCTGTTAGCAATTTCCTTCGACTCTGAAATTTTGTCCATTTGTTCTTGAATATATAATGCATCATTTTATCCAATGAACCGAAAAACACTTTTTGAAAATTTTTTCGTCCAAATTTGGGGTTCGTGTCTTCCTTAAGGTATGATCCCGGGAGCAGAAAGTGCCCAAAACTGCGACGTACGTCACAGAAGATACAAAGTCTTTTCACAACAATTTTTCCATAATTTTATCAAAATTTTGGCCGATTTTTTAAAAATCATAAGTTACGATGTTCTGCAGTGCGCTCCTTGTCACATTTTTTTTTCTTTTCTAACTACGGAAAAACCTTCTACGCCGCCCAAATTGCCACACACTTTATAAATAACACATGATCTATGTCAATGACAAAATATTTAACTTCAAAAGTTATGAACAGAATTGCAAATTCTGAAAGTATGGCTTCTTTTAAATAAAGTAAGTTAATTAATTTTGATGTTTTATTATAAATATGCAATACATATTTAGCCGATAACTGTGTTTTACGTCTGTTTTTTATTTTATTTCAGTTTTCAAAATTCGAACAAAATGCCTGCAGAACAATTGGAATTGCTTGGAGTTGTGTTGCAGAACACTGAATATAATTATGCACCTGTGAGTATGATATTGAATGCCTTGTTCTTAAAATATTTAAAGAGCTTGGTTCATCTGCAAAACGATTTGATCAACCAAAACAGTTTTGTGAATTAGTCAATAGTGAGCATAAAGAGGTGTTGCGTCATGTTTAAACGATATGGCTATCTCTTCAACCAGCTGTTGAGCGGAATGCATATAGCTTTGCAAGCTTACTTTCAATCCAAAGAAAGAGAAGAGTGTTCGGATATAATTTGTAAGTTTTTTAGCCATAAAAACTATTTCTGAGTCTGAAGTAGCTTCTTCGCCGGAATGCTACATATTTTTTCTCCACAATGTCCTACCTCTATTTGATCACGCTGTTCATGAATCGGAGAGTGATTCAAGCCTATCACTAGACGTTGACTAAATAACGTGTAGCTTATTAAACCAATTAGAATCTCGATTAACAGATGGATTCTTTGGCAATAATGTACGATTCAATTTTGCCCAAGAGAAGAATGAATTGATATTTAGTGCTAATAGTTTTCTTAAGGGGGCTTACAACCTTTAAACCTTCCAAAAATTCAATTAAAAAAAAAATATATATATATATATATATATATATATATATTAAAGTACATACATTTCTGATCATTTTGACACCAACCGCATGACAAAATTCAAATAAATACCAGAGATATGAAAGAAAATCGAAAGGTACACTGAGCAAAACATGGGCTTCTGTAACCAAAATTTTATCTTTACGGCGGTTTTTCTCAGCTTTGTTTTTTTAAGAAAAATCTCAGATTGAGCGCATGATATCTGAAGTACTATTTGAGCAACTTGTTCAAAAATTGGTATACATATTCGTTAAACCTACATGCTTGTTTTAAAACCACAATATTGAAAAAAAAAATTATTATTTTGGAATTTTGGGGAAGACATTGTTGTTGACGTATCAGAATATTTACTGCTTCCATGAAACATAATTGATAAAAAATATTAATTATTATTATTTTTTTATTTTTTGCTTTTATTTTAATCTGTTATATATATAGAATAACATACACTAAAATTTATTTGTATACATCTATTTGTTTATATGCAATCTTGCGCGCAGCACTGTTCCTCAAATCTTTACTCACAATGAAGTTATACCTTAACGAGCCCGACACAAAAACTCCTGCTAATATTTAAATCATGTTTGTACAATGTATTTTATACCTTAAAAATGCAGGAGCATAATGGAAAAAATAGTATTCCATTTTATGCAATACTTAAAAAATGACATAGCTTCGAAACTGACCTTATTCCTACTCCATCAAGAGTGGTTTAAAGGTCGTAAGCCCCCTTAAGAGATGCACCACATATTTAAAACAAAACAATAAAATTTAACGAAAGAAAAAATTTCAACAAAATAAAATTTCTTTCTTTGAAAAAAATAAAGTTTTGAATTGACCTGGGACCAATTATTCGATATCCCCGGCATGTTACAAATCATAATTGATATCGATGCATTATGTAATGAAAATACGGAACTTCCATAGGGGCGTTGTTCCCTGCTCTCAACAAAGAGCAAACTGATGACGAAATATGGGCAGAAGACTTCTAAAAGCATGAATAATCGATCGAGCTAATGAAAATTGTCTTTCATTTTGTCCATCCTTGCGAGCAATGTCCACCCAGAAAGAGTGTTTTTAGTCATGAATAGTGTCTGAACGAAGGCTAAGAACAAAATTAATGTCTACTTCGTAAACGAGGAATAGCAAGTCGGACTAAATAGTGATTCGTGTGCAGATTTTGCGTACTTTCTAAATGCGGACCAACTTGGGAAAGAATTGTTGATCACAGCAAAGAGTAAAAAATTCTTTTGGAAAAACTCATGACAATATATTTTTAGATTTAATATTATTACTATGTATATAAGAGGACCATAAAGCTCGTATAATAATTTAAATAAATAATAAAAAAAAGAATTACACTTTTTTTTTGTACATCAAACAAAATTTTCTCGGAAAACTAGGTATGTTATGCGAAACGATTTCTGTAATAAAAATAGAGAGTTTATTCCAATTTTATTGAAATTCCGAAATAGACAGTTTACTTGGGTTTGAAAGAATATAATTTCTACGCTGTTTATTACAGAACAGCGGGCGCAAACTGTTCCCTTGATGGAAGCCACTTTCCAGTTTTGAAGGGAATAAGGTGTTTACACGAGTATTAATCCTTCTGTACGAATATATACCAACTCAACGTTACACTAATGTTTTGACGCTAGAGTGTGATATTATTACTAATTTACTGTAAATATATAAAAAAAATTAATTACTTTATTCTATTCTATTGTCCCACTAAAATCAATAATTTTAACGACCGATATATTTTTACTAAATCTTAAAACAGTTTCATTTTACCATATGGAAAATATTAATTTTGGTTGGTTGGATTTTATGGCGTAACGGTTCTATTTGGCAAAGCTGCTACAAAAGGCAAGAAAGAAACATCAAGCAAAGAACTTATACACACAGAAAGTTTAACGGACATAAAAGAGCGAAATACACAGGGTAAGTTACAGGATTTTCAAATCCTCACTTATTTCATTTCAATTCTCTTAATTCAATTTCAATTGCTTATGCCTACAACTCGCAGATTACTAGCATTGTAGGAAATACCTGTGAGCCACAGTAGGCACCAAGTGCATAGACAGAATTTTTCTTTGGGAGGAGGTCAGAAAGAAGTCTTAATCATGGAACTGTAATAAAGTCCTTTGGGGCATGAGTGAAATTTATTTTCCTTTAAACGTTTTACAATCGATCCTCTGATTCAATAGCTCTCCCCTTAGGTGAAAGATTGGTGGGTTATGAAAAAACAGCTAATAACTATGGTTTGTGAAATTTCTACTCAAATTTTATGATGGCGAAAGTTGAAGTATAAGTTCTTGAATCTTAATAAACCTTGATCTTTAGGTGTTTCAGGACATAAAAGAATACGACTGGTGTTATTTCTGGTTTCCCACCCCTTACTTTCGGCAGCACACCCCCAAACTGACCATCCCTCTATTGTGGCTACGTTACGGAGAAGGGTGGAATTTTGTTTTCCGAATTGTGGTGACATCAGTGGGGGTAACTTAGCGTTCACGGAAAGATATTCTTTCATATATTAACCGTCTATAGCAGTAGTTCGTAGTTTTTGGCAACTTATCTCACTTCAATAGATTAAAAGCTTCGGTAATCTCAATAATATTAAAACAAAGCGTTGTTGAAACCGTATAATAAAATTTACGAAGTGACAAAAACAAGTAATTTTACACCATTAAGAAAAATAATACCGTCAATTCAAATTATCCTTCAAAGAACTAGATCATTAGCCACAAGAATAAAAATTAATCAAGTTTGACTTCTCGAGTTAAGGAGATCCGTGGACTTGGTGTTTACTACAAATTGTTTTGATTCCAAGTCGTAATTAAACTACTTTCAGTCGTAAAAGGGAAAAGATATTCTGGTCTCAATCTAGCAATCACTGTCTTGAAATGACGAACGGAAATTATCAAGCAACTCAATTTTGTGCCCAGAGCGTCCAATCTCTTTGCACTAAATGAAAGAAGAGATAGAACAGTTCTTTTGTAGTTTAAAATTGAAACTATCTGCGAGAAACACGTCCCACTTCAAGAATCATGAGCGACAGCTAGAGTTGCCAACTTTTTCTGAGACACTTAAATCACTTAACATAACATACCTAGTTTTCCAAGGACATTTTTTTTTCATGTACAAAAAATATGTAAAAAATAATAACAGTTATTTTTATGTTTTTTTTTTAACTTTAATTATTATACTAGCCTGATGGTCCTCTCATATATGTAGAAAAATAAATCTAAACCTAACCTCTTGTTGCATTGAAACTATTAAAAAATAAAAATGGTAATGTTCGTATACAAAATAGAGATAAGAAAAGTTATATATATATATATATATATATATA
This sequence comes from Metellina segmentata, assembly GCA_947359465.1. Taxonomy (NCBI): domain Eukaryota; kingdom Metazoa; phylum Arthropoda; class Arachnida; order Araneae; family Tetragnathidae; genus Metellina; species Metellina segmentata. The sequence goes on from OX375880.1 coordinate 46,653,822, forward strand.
TATATTTCATTTTTGGAACATAAAAAGTTGTATATGTCCATATACCATGCTGATGGTGCATGTTAATCATTTTTAAATCATGGATCTACAACTGGCAATAAGGATGGCATTGGGATTCATAGCAGTAAGTGAGGAGATAAAAAAAATACTTCATCGAGTTCAGGAGATAAAATATTTTTGTTTGCTCTGGTATAAAGAAAGCATTGTATTTTAGCGTTTGCGGTGTTTCCGAAAGAGGTATTTAAAAGCATTCATGATATATAACTTATTTTATCATATGTAAATCAAGAATTTTATTTGAAGTTCAAGATAAAGTCAAATTGACGTGAAACTGATACAATTTCTTGCTCAACTGAAAATGCACTTGATAAAAGTAGTAGTAATTTTCTGAAAGTATAAAACTAAATACAGATTTATACAGCAAAAATGAAAACAAATAACCTAATAAACTAAGCAATTCAACTAAGTCTAAAAAGTTTTTAACAAAAACGGAAAATATGTTTTTTTTTTTAAAGAATAGGAGGGTTTATGAAAAAAAGTGAGGAATTAACTAAAATAAATCACCAATCAATGAACATCTTCAATGAACTTATAGCAAAGAAACGACTTTTGAATATAAACTGTACTAACTAGAAACTAACAAAAGAAAGTCTAATAGTTATGTTTTCCAAAAACATATATCCACACACTCAATATTTAGATTATCACAGAAAATATTCTAATGAACTGATAAACACATTATTTTGAGAGAAAATCCATTTAGAAAATATAGACATTTATAACTAGTCTTTGGATTATTGGATCAGTTCAAAGGTTACTTTCATCATAGAAGTGGACATAATGACTGTTTTAACTTTTTCGATGACGAATAGTACTAACAGTTAATTTTTAAGGTTTTCAAAAGTTGATACGTCTCTTTCTTACGAAGATGCTCTCACACTCAGTCAGATCAAGTCGATTGTAATGCTACGGATGTCAAAACAATCTTAAGTTCTGACTACAGAAACACTGATTCATGGTACAGCACAAGAGATTTGTGCCTCGAGATGAGTCACTCTGACGGTGAAGTTTATGTGTTACCGCTAAAATGCAGTAATCAGTTATACTACAGATTATCTAGGTAATGTGCAGATTAACTAGGGTGATCCGTTAAAGCGCCGAAATTTTTTCTCAAATTACCTAGGTAATCTGTAAATTACCTAGATAATCTGTACATTACCTTCTAGGCACTCGTTAAAGTGAAAATAAGTTCTTTGCTGAAACAACAGCAACGTTTCTGTATGTTTAAATTAACATAATGTTATTTATTTATTTTTCGATACCTAAAGAATCAAGTTAATACAATCAACAAATTAGTTGATAGAATCAATCATCAATGAATTAAAAAACTACTATAGAAAGAATTAAACGGTTTAAAATATTATTAGAATTAAGGAAATTAATTTGCAAAGCATGATAAAATTATGCTTACTTATTAGTTCAATCTAAAGATTGATGACACTTTGAATTACATAGCAATTAGTTTTTGCGACAAGCACACCTATTTGTTATACATTTAGATTTGCAGACACATTTTCTGAAACCCTGCCCAGTACCAAGGGATTGTTTTACGGTTTGACGTAAAGATAATTCTACAGCAGAGACATCTTTCGTTAAAAATCTCTATTTGCAAACACTGAATTCAGATCTTGCATACAATTGTTTTAAAATACCCGTTTTAGTACCAAGTTTATAAAAGCCATCCTCTGTTTTACTAAGAACCACAGTAAAAATCGAACGGGCGCAAGTTTTTGCTCTGTCTACTTCGGGTACTTTAATTCTCACCTTGACACCTTTATCGACATTTGGGTGCTTTGCATTAGAAACTGCTAGCATTTTCTTTGCTTGCTTTTCGAAACCTTTTCTGATTCACCACGCTGTATTTTTTGATCCATATTCTTTTTACAGAGGTTGCAACAATATATTCTTACCATACCCCTCCTCTTTAGGATCTATTTAAATTACGTGAACAAATATATCATACGATTTACACTTGTGAGCACCTGATGCTGCTTTTGAGCAAACAATACAGACCATGTCTTGTATAGTCCTCTTACTATGAGAGAAACAGGCGAAATCAAACTCAAAGTGGAGGGAGAGAGGGAAGGTGTAGGGAAAGGAAATGAGAGAAACAAACTTTTGAACTTTAACGATACGGAAGACGTTAATGTGCACATTACCTAGGTTTAAATGCGAAAAACTCTTTCCTGATTCCGCACGTTAACGGAGCAAATAAGTTAATCTGCAGATTAGCTATATAATGCGCACATTAAAGGCTTTCGAGCTTTAGCGGTAACATATGAACTACCATTACAGAGCAAACACGAGACTCCTGTAGAACGTCAGACTAGAGTACAAAGCTCTGAAGTGAAAGCAACACCAAAGAAAAACTCACTAAACCCCTCAACAAAGTGTTGAATCTCTTCCATTTAAGCTTAAAAAGGTATGTGGTACTCCAACCAAAATTTCAAATTCATTCCAAAAATGTTGAAACTCAGATTTTACAAAATGTTCTACCGTTAGTTTGGAATCTATTTCTGAGATATTCAACAATGAAATGAAAGTCACGGAAATGTCTTTCCAGGGATGTGCAGGAACCCATGAAGATATGGAACAAAGAAAAGATCCATCCATGAATAACGAGTTGGATTTTCAGTTATTGTGGGGGAAATACTCAAATGATTAATGCCTCGAAAACTGCTTCTATGAAAATAGAATCATATGAATACACGAGAACCGTTGAATACCTAGAAAGATACTCCAACTTAATTTTGGGGAAAAAAATGTGAAATGTCACCTTAGAGCTCATATAATGTGCCCAGAAAAGTTTTCTGACAAAATAATTGATACCCAGAATGCTTCACAAATTTTTAGAACAGATTGTTCGGGTATGAAATATGCTTTGAATAAATATCGTTATGGGGAAATCGATAGAATTTCCAAAACTAAAGTTTTATGGACTACTGGAGATCTTTCGAAACTGGGTGCAAATATATGTGTCAACCATCTTTTATGGAAGTAAAAAAGATTCCTTCGATCACTCAACTTATGTCTGAGAGCTTTCTATGAATGAATCAACAAATCTATCTAAAGATATTGGAATTAGAAAAGAGTGCAACGTGTTTACAGAAACAAGAACTCAAATAGAATGTCTGAGAAAAATACGCAAGGTTATTGACAAACTTCAAAAGATGGGAATTGTCTTCGTAAAAATAACCCGTCTGAGATGATTCTTCTTATCGTAATGAAATAGACTTAATTATGGATATCAAAATACCTTCAAAAGGTCTCTAAACCTTTGGATCCATGTTCAGCTGTTGGCTGGTTCAAAAGTAATGGTAGCATAAGTAAGTCGAAGATGATTGTATTAGTAAATATAAATTAAATTTCTTTTGTAATAAATCAATGAATTTATAACCTTTACATTATAGTTACCAAAACTTTCTGGCTTAAGTGTTACAATTTAAAAATAGCTTCTCTACGACTCTAAAAAAATTTCCATCTTGACTAATAATATATCGCAACTATGTGACTGCCTGTTATTTTTAAATGTCACCAAATATTTTCTTAAAATGAAATACCAAAAACTAAATTGCACATAAACTCACTAGATATTTCTCACTTTTGTTAGTCATTTATATTAATAAACTCAGTAAAATTTAAAATAATCACTAATTAAAAGAATGAATTTGGTGTTGGGTGCTAATAATTTTTTTTCTATTTTCATCATCAGCTCCTAAAATCTTCATGGTCAGTTTCGACTCTCTGTGGTGCATGAATAGTATCACTGATTTGCTTTTGATTTCATTGGTTCTTTTAAATTTTTCCTTTCATGGTTTTGATTTACGTTGTTTGTGAGGTTTAGCGTTAAGATTGTCCAGTGCAGTAGTATAAGGTTGTATTGTTTCTTGCTTTTTTCTTTAGCATTAAGACTTTTTTAAAGTATAGCGATTTTTAATTTTTGTCATTTATGCAATTTTTAGTTTATGACTGTTTAATATGGTTTCGCAACAATCAGTGACGTTGACTTTTTAAAAGCATAACTTTGTCGCGGATAACGTCATACGGGTACTGCTACTATGTGATAAGGATCACTTTCCCAGCCCCCACAAATAAAAATTCTGGACCTCAAAAAAAAGACCTCATTACTTCAAGCTTTCTTTTAAGATTGGTGAGTCGCTGTAGCCTAGTTGGTAGAGAAGTGGATTATCCCGGGGGTTGAAAGTTCGAGACTAGACCCAACCAAAGACCATCGTGTACTTGGAGTCTGGTGCACGTTAAATCTGTCGGGGCCTCAAATGCACTCCCTTAAACTCCACGCTGATTTACGAGTTTGGAACTATTGCTATAGACCATCGATTTTCAATCCGTGTGCCACAATAATGACAGCAGTATACCTTAAGGACGGTTGGGAGGTTTCAATTCCTTAAGATTAATTTCGTTTAAACGGTTTTGTTTGGAACTTTTTTGAAGTGTGTTTTCACAAATAATTTCAATGCTCTCGTTTAAATAATTATGAGTATTATTTTTTTTATTACAAAGTATCACAAATAAACTGTTTCATAACATTTTTAAATGCCCATTTGTCAGGTGGTGCATGAATAACGTCACTGATTTTCCTTTGATTTCATTGGTTCTTTTCATTTTTTCCTTTCATGGTTTTTGATTTAAGTTGCGTGTTGGAATCAGTCAGATTTAGCGTTAAGACTTTTTAAAAGCATAACTTTCTTGTTTTTTTTCCCTTAGTTTTAAGATTTTTTTCAAAGTATAGCGATTTGTTAATAAAATAAGTAAATAATAGCTGAGAGATTTTTTTTTGTAGATCAATCATAATTATACCTATTTTTGTCAGATGGGTCATTCCATGCTGAGAGGAAAAAACTTGAAAAAATAAAATAATAATAACAGATATATTTTACATAATTTAGGGTTTAAAAAAGTCCCAGGTTCTTTGGAGGTACTAATTAAAAAATAATTTTGTTAGATTTTAGATTAGTTAGAATTATAGAATTAGAAAATGAAGAAGTATTACGTAAGTTACTGTAATGCAAGTTACAATATAAATTGTATTAAATTTAATTGATGAATGACAGTTTAAAAAAAAGTTGCATGACTACAGTTATGAAAGGCTCTATAAAGGAATGTATATACCTTTCAAACTATAACGTGTTGAACAGAATATTATTGAAATGTTCATGAACCTTTTCTGTTATTCCTCTTTACTGTAACGTAATTTACCACATTAAATTTAATTCTGTGAACTTAAAAATATCAGTAAATTAATAACATTCCCATCAAAGTTTAGCTTTTTATTATTTTGTTGAACAATTCAAGTGAATATTTGGTTTTCCATTATTCTTTGCTAATATATTTACACTTCAAGATCAATATATTTGTTTAAATGTAACGTAAGTTACTGTGGAATTTCCCAGATCGTTCAAAAAATATACTGTGGGGCGGCACAGAATTTTAGTTTAATGTTTATGCATGACATGAAAAGAAAAGGCTGAAAATCATTGATTTACACGTTTTCAAAAGGTTGATTCCTGGTTCGCATATCCATCAAGTATTAAATACGTTTTTACTTATCCTTACAAGAATGTTAGTGTGACCTCTACCTCGTTCGTAAACTCGTTGTACGAGTTTTCACTTCAACGAATTTCAAGAAACAAGAAATTATGCAAAGCGTAGAGTACATCTTTCATTATTTACAGACTAGAAATAATGAAAACCTGGTTTTACAATCGATTAAGGCTTAAAATTAGTTCCTGATCACCCACACGAGTTAATTTATGCATTTGTGAGATGTTTCTGGATTTCGTAATAGGATTAAGTAACTAAAGCAACTCAGCTCCTCTAATTCCTAGTAAACAGCATGAAAAACATGTCTGTTTTCCATGATTCGGAAAACAGAATTCAAAGTAGGTTGAATGCTTCAAACTATGCGCATTTTTTTTAACTTAAAAGTATTGCGAGTATTAAAGGTTTGGGTAACCATAAAAATTTAGATTAGCTGAATCAGGCGAATATTTTGTACAGAGAATGAGAAAGTTAAATTGAAACATTCCTTAGTGTTTTTGAAACTGATAATGTATGGAACACATTGTGAATGGATTTATTGTTTGCGAATCCTATGGACTGAATTTTTTTGTAGCAATGTTTATTTTGTTAAAAAGAGCCTAAAACAGACAATGTAAACCTTTTCCATCTCATGGCACTTAAAATAATTTCTAAAAATTCTACGTAACATCAAAAATATGATATACTATTTTGTGCTGAGCTGAAAAAAAAGTTTAATTTTGATTGATTTACAAAACATTTAATTGCCTACCATATTTTACTAAAAAGTGGCTTTTCACACCTATTTTTGAAGAAATTTATGCGATACTTAGTATATACTTACATTGTATAATACTTAAAATTTTACGGGTATTACTTGAATTATTTGTGAGTACAATCGCCAAAAGTTTAAAATAAATCCATTAAAACCAAATATACATTTATCTTATACAATTTAAACTGTTTCATTGCATATCTGTACTGTTCATTCGCGTCAATCTTGAAACTCCCTTGTTAAAAATCGCTGCCCTTAAAAAAAACCTAAGAAATCACCAGACAAACACGTCTTGCTAGAGTTTGCTAGTTCTTGAAATAGAGTTTGGCTACCTATTACGAAATTCTACTCCTTCTACTTACATACTTTCTCGTTAACTTATGAAGGGTGTTTCGAAAGTATCTGATCAAATTGCAAAGGGTGGTTGAGGAGCCCAATTAAGCATTTATAGAGAGGATACACATTCATTCAAGGCGGACAAGCATCCATGCCTTATCCCGGATTCGAACCAGAACTTACGAATACAGAAACAATATTCTGATCACTCTACAACCCATGATCAGGCCGTGTTGTTTCCGTTCGCTGTTCCATTCATGCATATCTGCGAGCTCCATATTCGTGTAGCGATGCAAGCCGTTGAAAATCCGTGCGGGGAATGACGCCTTACGCCGACACTGACCTAAACGGGACTCTTTACCGTCTAAGCGTGGCATTTCGGGATACACATTCTCTGACAAAAAATGTTTGTATTGGGCCCTACCACCCCTTATAATTTTCTCAGATGTTTTCGAAACATCCTGAATATTACTCCCTTCTACTTGGAATACATATTTATATTTCCCGAGGGGCTTATCATCTAAACTGGTATGGGGAACTGTCATCTAACTTAGTACTGAGGTCCGGTGTACATATAGGAGAGGAGAGGGGCTCTGATATTCGAGCCTTGATCAAATGAGTAGGTATGTATCTGATTAACGTTGCATTGGAGCAACACAACGGGCTATTGGCGAAGAAGGTCTGGAATCAGTCGCGAAGAGAAAGATCCGAGAACAACACCCCGCAATTTTGAACCACGGTTAGATGCCGAGGTCGACACCTAAACTGACACTCTCCGATCTTCCGCACTACGTCAGAGTGTGATTAAATATTAGATCAGGGAGGCGAGTTTTATGTTAACTTATATGCAATTAAATGGCAACTACTCCCCTGGTCTTTAACCCTCGGAGTGGTGGGGTCAAGATATCTCGTCGGTCAAAATCTGACCAATTTTTGTTGAAGACGTAATATCTCGTCATCAAGATTTTGCTGATTTTTTGATGCTGAAAAGATCAAGATCTGGTTAGTTTTCTTCCAAAGACGAGATATCTCGTCAGTCAAGATCTGGTTAGTTTTCTTCCAATGACGAGATATCTCGTCAGTCAAGATCGTCAGTTTTGTTGATGTCGAAGTACCTCGTACTTCTTTAGCAACCTCGTACTCGTTCGTATAGAGACAACAACCAAGAGGGTAAAGAACACACGATTTTTCGTTGATGTCTAGAAAGGTTAATTAAAAGTGCATCTTTTAACTAACACACGATATATTAAATGACTGTAACGGGTCTCTCGAATCTTTAAAAATCGAGACTGGATGACAGATCCAAACTTTAAATATCCTGAACCTCTCTTTCGAAATGATTGACATGTAAATCAGCACGAGCAAATTAATTTTAGGCAGCTGAGACATCAAATGCACATGCACCTCATCGTTCTGTCACACATGTTTTAGCAGGTGGTTTTAACAGGCCTTTCTTATCTACATTGTACATTCTGAGACGGAGAGATATACATAAAAGTCTCGTATGATATCATACGTGACAGGAAAGAAATAAGAGATAATCTAAAAGCCCAAGGAAATAAATTTATATACGTATTTCGTGCTTAATAAAATATTCGATTCGCGTGAGAAAATATTAATGTATCATCTTAATCTAAATATTAAATGTTCACAATTTGTCCTCCGCGGTCAAGGTGGAAATGATTTTTTAAACATAGCTTAGACAAAAATAAGGAGAACTACAAGGAAAGTTAAACGTTTTTAAATAGGAAAAGTATTGAACTATGATTTATAAAATTGACGAACTTCAGGAAAGATAGAAAAATACTTGTTTAGAACGAACTTTAAAAAAAAATTAAATATCTTAAAGGTTTAATGTGTTTGGTGCAACATATCAGCAAGGAACATAACATAGCATATCAGTAAGTTCGTAAGAACGAAAGTTTCCCTGAATCCTTTACACATTATTCCAAACTCCATATTGGAAACCAGTGCCGTAAATAGGCACCTGTTGCACCCACACGGAGCCCACTTGGAAGGGAGGCCCAAAATGCTGTACACAAAAAAGTATATTTTTAAATTAAAATTTTTTCCCTCTTTCTACAGCACGGTTTGGCGATTAGATTTTGCCTTACTTAGACCCTAGATATCTCTGCTCACCAGCAGATTCGAATGATTGGCAGAACTGACCAATATTTTCGACGTGCCTATGTTAACGTGCCTTGGGTTATGTTACAGTGTAGATACAGCAACGTAGTCGCTATATTTGTGTTTTCACGTATATGTGTTTGTGAAAACAGGTAAGAAAATGCAAATAATTATATTAAGAATAATTTACTGCAATATTTTGAGGATTTCATTAACATAGACATGTGACGAAGGTACTTGGATAACCCTGTCAATTTTGTTATGTTGGGTTTTTGTTATTTCTGTAGGTAATTTTGTACTTTTGTATTTGTATAGATATATTCTACAAGTTCTTAGTGCCCGCTATTAGAAGTAGTAGGGTATTTGTATAGAGAAGTGATTTGCAATGTTAAGTTTTTATGTACTAGTAGACTATTTTGTTTATAGTACTGTTTAATGTACCATTTGAGTTTTATAGTAAAATTTTAATAATTCATTTCATATGCAACCAATTTTTAGGTTTTCATTATTTTCTGCAAAATTTTTGGTTGAAAAAACATGGGAATATGGGATACGAGGTCATCCAAGCAAATGATATTTTGTCACGCGCTTGCATTCGTTCTATAAATAATAGTTAGTATACAGTTTACAGTATTTTATAACAGTTTTATACTTCTACAGACAACATGTTAAAAATAATATTTTTGTTTAGTTCTAGTTAAAAATTTCTAAGCAATTGTCGTTTGCACAAAAGAGAAATATAAGAAAACGGAAATTAGAAGAATGCAAGTCAAAGTCGCGACAGTTTGTTAAATGGTTAAGAACAGCACCAGAGAACGGAGGAAGTGTGGAATTGGTCAAATCTACTACTGCTTCACAAGCTAATGATACACTACATTTGACATCTACCCCTTCAATGAACGACAATATTCAGAGAAGCAAAAATAAGGAACCACTGCAAGAAGAAAAATGTACTGCCTCAATAGATATTTTTCTACAGTTACCCCATAATAATATACCAATTCAAAGAGGACGAACCTGCACAAAGTACTGTCTCACATATCGATAATAATTTACAAAATATGTGCTCTACTGTTCCAGAAGAAATACTATTAAATTACAACAATCCTCATTCACGGCCTGCTATTACAAATAAATTAACATTCCCTTGTCACATATGGTCCAGATCAAGGCGACAACATTAACTTTAACTCGTTCAAAGCAGACGATTCAGGGCGAAAATTTACAAAGGATTAGTTTTACATTAAACAAATTAATGGAGAAACTGTTAGAAGCAAATGGATTTTATATTGTATTAATCAAAATGCAGTATTTTTTTTTGGACACAAATCGCATAATCTTTTAGACCCACAAAGAGGATTTCATGATTGGAGGCATTTTCATTCATGAAAATTCTCCGGAGCACCGAAATTAGTATGTGAAATGGAAAGTCAGGTAATACAATTAATGATTATGTAGTTAATTCAATAAACAAGGCAAATATAAGGGACTAAGTGCACGTACTTTGGAAATTAATAATTTAGCATTATTTGTACCTTGTGCAGCTCATAATCTAAATTTTTCTGGTGTCCACGCTGCATCTACAACTTCAGAAATTATTACTTTTTTCGTACTGTGCAGAGATTATTTAATTTTTTCTAATCCTCAACAACACGTTGAGACATTTTAATAAAGTGCCTATGATTATCGCTTAAAAGTTTTCTGATGCAAGGTGGTCATTAAAGGCCAGTGCAATAAATGCCCTGTATTAGCATTTATCTGAAGTAATGATAGGAATAAAACTCCTGATCTATCCCCTTTAAAGATAATGACCTACTCCTTTGAAACTGTAACCCGCTTCAAGTATTTAGGAACCTTAATCTCAAGCCACAACGACCTGAAAATTGAAATAAATAGCAGAATTTTCATGGCTAACAGAAGTTTTTACGGCCTCAGAAACCAACTAAAATCCAGGTTCATCAGCGTAAAGACTAAACTAACCATTTATAAGACTTTAATCAGACCCATAGTCATGTATGGGAGTGAATGTTGGACCCTCAATAAAACCGAGGAGGAAAAACTACTAATTTTTGAAAGGAAGATCTTAAGAAAAATATTTGGACCTACTCAAGAGAACAACGTGAGAAGGATCCTTTACAACCACGAAATTTACAAAAAATATGATAAATTCGGCGGGACCGACCTAGTGAGAACAATTAAAGCGTCACGCATCAGATGGCTGGGCCATCTCCTTAGAAATCCCGATGTTGACCCTACCAAAAAAGTGACTTTTTCCAAAATTGAAGGGACTAGAAGAAAGGGACGACCACCTACAAGATGGATTGATAACGTAGAGAGAGATCTCAAGTTTTTGGGAGTCAACCGATGGCGGGCGGTTGCACCAGACAGAGCCAGATGGAGGAGGATCTGCGAGTCAGCCTTGGCCTGTAAAAGGCTGTTGTGCTCCTGAAGAAGAAGAAGAAGAATGATAGGAATGCAAACTATTGAAAACGATTTTTCAAACCCGGAAGCTGTATCGAATGCAAAAAAGATTGATTTTGCAAATTAATTATAGATTTATATGTACTCTTTCTATGTAGAATAAAATTCTACAATGCATCGATCGAACATATAAAGCATTACAACAGAAAGATTTGTCAATAGATTGTGGAACAAAATTAATTGCTGGATGACGTAGTACATTAAAAAGGCTTCGAGATCCAAGTTTTGAACAAAATTTCCAGTAAGTACAAAATTTGTGTTGCTAATTAAAAAAAAAATTGGCTGCATATCTCGCTATTAAATAAAGCAAAGATTAAAAAAAAATACGAATTCCCATGTGAAATTGAAAGTTTTAAGCAGTAACGACTCTAATTTAAAATATAGAAACTGCATCTACGACTAATATTCTACTGGCTCTTCATGATTTGGGTTTATTTGAGTATTACCCAAATGTCAATGTCGCTCTTTGAATATTTCTAACTCTTCCCGTTTCTATTGCTTCGTGCGTGAAAAGTTTTAGCAAGTTAAAATTAATAAAGAATTATTTAAATCAACTATCGGACAAGAACGATTATCCAATCTTTCTATTATTTAAATAGAATACAATATCGTAAAAATATTAATTATGATGATGTACTCAATGAATTTGCTGAAATGAAAGCCATAAAGTTCAATTAAAATAAATCTTATTAAAAATCTATTGTAATGTATTTATTTAGTGATTTTCCCAAACCTAATTAATTAGGGGGGATAAATGAAAATTCTGGCACAGGACACAAGAATAACTAGTTACGGAATTGTTGGAAACACCTAAAAACTTATAATTGATTAATTTGATATGGAAACAACAAAAAAAAATTCAGAATTACAGTTTACTCTTTTGAGGATGTTTAACCCATTAACGCCCGAATTATTTCAGTTCAGAATATTTTCATGATTATCTCAAATCTATGTAATTATGACCCTCTGAATGCAAAAAAACTTAAAATTTAATCAATTTGTAATTTTGTTTTAAAATTACAGCCCGTCCTAATTTGAGGACGCTGGGCGTTCCGGTGAAAAAAAAAATCAAGAAATTCAGTAAAGTCAGAATATTCGAAAACAACATGTAATCGATGTAAAAACGGACTAGTTACAGTATTCTACTAAATTTTATGATAAAATTAATTTTAAACTGTTATTCAAACAATTTATATCAAACGGAGTAATGTTCAACGCTACAATTTCAGTTTTGTGCAAACTATGACAACTGATAAAATGGACAGTTTTTTATGCAGAATGACGGAGAACAAGATGCACATATATGATACATAAACAAAATACATACAAATTTACATAAAATATGTATGATTCTTTGGTTTGGTATGATATATGGGGAAACACACAAGGAATGCAGAATTAATATGTTCAGAATTTGTTGCCAAAGTAACAGACTTATCGTCGTTCCATCTGACTATTAAAATTTAATTTTCCTTATCAAATTTATGCTCATAAAACCCTCTTGTTTCTTTTTCAATTTCTTTCCGAGATTTCAGAGGACATCCTGCCATTCTGTTGTCTCTTATAGTGCCACAATTTTAATTTTTGAACACGATTCGAGTCAGAGGAATTTGGATCTTCGGAAATTTCGATTTCTGCTGTTCCTTCAATATCACATACTTCAGCTAAAGCTGTACTTTCATCGTCAAGATCCTCTAAATCAGTAAGCTCATCTACGTTAGGTGGAATTCCGATGATGTCAGTTTCAATTTGTTCGGAAAATAAATATTCCTGAGCTTCTGAAATCGTTAAGAGCCTACGAGCCATTATAATTAACTATATTTTGTTTTGTTTTAGGAAAGTAATGACTATTTACCATATAAAAGTCGAAATAATTTTTAATTCAATTATTACACGAAAAAATACAAAAATTGTAACGACTCTTGAAATTTGTATAAAAGTTGGCTGTAACGCCCAGCGTCCTCAATTGAGGACAGCAAATTTGGATGTCATTTTTAAAAACGAAATTTTTTTCAAAAGAAATTAATTTTCTATTATAAGTTTATATAGTACTCTAATTTGAAATACTAGTAAAACTAAAATGCTTTACCTAGAATTTAGGCGATGTAGCTAGACAGAAAGCAAATGCTAGTGTGAGACATGGAAAAACCTGAAATGGCGATCCATATCACGGAGTTCTAAACAACCACATATACTTGGTAATTTGTGGGATTCTTTCTGGTAATACCATCTACCGTCGTGCAGAACAAACAATCGTATCCGGAAAATGTAAAAATTCTACACGCTCTTTTATCCACTCTCCTCAAATGAGGACGCTGGGCGTTAATGGGTTAAAATTTCGTGGTTGTATATGATAGACAAAATTACATTAACTAACCTATTAAGCCTTTTTTTACTCTCTTCTTCAATGAAAAGTTTGTCTATTAATGTATTAGTCTTAGCTTAAGGTGTATGTATACACTAGAAATCACGAAAATGGATCAGAATATCAATAACTTTTTCATTACTTCCAAATATTTTCCAGCTTAGCTTTTAAACGATCCCAAGATCTTGTAAATATTCGAAATAGTTTCTAGTCACAAGGGTTTTCGTTAGTTACTGTTACCATTTACGTTTTCAAAACCTTAAACTCGATTTCACGGAATTGTGTTTTTACAATAGGATGCTTTGTTTAAACGGTGATAATTCAACAATGAATTGTTCTATTGCAATTATTTTTGTGTCGTTACAATCTTTATAAAACAGCAGATGTTTTGAACTTCAATCAAAGTTATTGGTTAAAAAATGAATATTTGGTCAATTTTTAAGTGCTTAAATTCATAAAAATATCATGAATTTCGAACTTTCTTAGTGAAAAAAAAAATTGGAAAAAATTATATTTTTTCTAACAACTTGACGGAGGTTCAAAACATGAAGGAATAATTTCCAACAGGAATTGTCTTTGTGAACAAATTAGAACTTGAGATATCACTGTTAAAAACCCTGATAATTAGCTAACTATAACTAAATTAGATAATTAATTTAATCTGAATTTTTCACACTGAAATGAATTTTAATACAGACCACTGATCTATTGAAAAGAAATTGGAATTTTAAAGTCAAAATTAAAAAAAAAAACTTATAGTGAATACATACACATTAAAATGACAATTTTTTCATTGCAAAATTTAGTTGTAGCAGGTAGCTCAACACACCACTTTCAGAGGGTTTTAAAGTTCCTAATAATCTTATTGGAGCAAAGTGCACAGACAGTGCAAAAGCGTTTGGAAAATGCATGAATGACGTTTCTTTCCTTTCCAAAACATGTCTGGTAAAGTTCAATGAACATATAGGAAAACAGTGGAAGAAAATCTAAGATATTTACAGGACATGCAACTTCTCATCCGTATCTCCTACTTCGTAGAGTGTTACTCGTAAATTTTGGGACAGTGAAAAACGGTATGCTATGAAAAGAAAGCAAGATATTTTGCCTGTCGGGTGCATGAATAAAAATTTAAAAAAAATATTATTTACTACATCTGTTTGAGAATTTTGTTACTGAAATTATGTAAAGTAAGTAGTAAAATTTTTTGTAGTCAGCTCCTTGAACTAAGAAAACACGAGATATATTTATTTTTACTCATACTCTCAAACAGATTAACTCCAGCTACGTGTCAGTGAAAAAGAAGTACACAATGTGCAACGCAAGAAAAACAGTGCAACTATACAACATAAATTGGGTCTGAAGAGCACAAAACAAAAATTTCGTAGAACCAGTACCAACATAATAAAAGAAAAAATTAAAACCGCAATATAACCACAGAGTAAAACGTCAAAAGCTCAGTTTTTAAACGTTTAACATTAGTTATAAAATTTTAGCATTACAACATTTTAGCTATAAATTACTAAATGTTGTAATGCTAAAACAATAAGAATTATCTATAACATGTTAGTTATAAAATTACAAAAATGTATCAGATAGTTAAAGATAATATTGTGTTGGGGTAAACTATTGATCGTTCTAACAAATTGGGCTAGTAGAAAATTTTCAAAAAATGTTTGATGAAAACATTTTCCTGATAATGAATTTTATTGCTAGTATTATAAGAGGGTACATGAATATTTATCTTGTGTAGGCTGATACAATTAATTTTATTAAGTAACAAATTAAAACAAAATTAAAAACACTAAGTCAGTTCTTCTGTATTATAAACGGGCATATTGCATTTGGATCGCAGACGAAAATAGGGACGTTGATTTTCACAAATTCGTATCACGTAGTTCTGTTTAAATACAGCATTTAGAGGCACTTCAGTCCCACAATTTTTAAACCTCCAAGGGATATCGACGAAATATCTCGTCCATCAATGTCGCGTTTAATTAGTTAATTAAATTGTCGTTGTCATAATTAGCAAATATGACGAAATTTGCTAATAAATAACTCTCAAGCCTCAAGATATTGCCGATTTTCCCATGATGATCCAGAGTTCCAGAGTTTTTCCAGCGATCAAGATCAGGTCAGTTTTCTTCGAATGACGAGTTATCTTGTCCATCAAGATCTGGTCATATTTGCTAATGACGAGATACCTCGTCGAGACAACCACCAGGAGGGTTAAGAGAATATTTAAATCAATGTATAATTTTGTATTGTAATGATAAATATTAATTAAGTCGAACCTGAGCCCCTGATATAAAATTCTTATTCTCCTTAAAAATAAAGCTAATTTCATAGGTGTGACTTACGATCACAAAAAGTACTGCAATGCAACACAAGTTTTAGAAATGCTTTTGTAGAAAGTTTTTCATAAAAGCTTTAGATGTGTGATAATGAAGCTGTAAAATCCCTTCTTCCTTATCAAGATAAGAAAAGACGCTCGCATCATGTCCATTCACGGTTATCTTGATGAGGTGTAGTTGGTACTTAGCTTAAAAGCATCTTATCCTCCCTCATCTAGATAGACTTGATATATTACTTGATTATTTAGTGTTGTTTCGAAGTGGGTTCATAAACTAAAGTATTGCAGCAATTTGGTTGGGGTTTTTGTTGAACAGAAAAAATAGATTGGTGTGTAGCCTTAAGCAATTCCTTTTAGGGACCATTAAAAAATATCGTCTAAATGGTTGTTGTAGTTGAATTTATTTCACACTGGAGCAACAATCCCGAAGTGAAAGGTCCGAAGATACAACTCGTTTAACCACGGTCAGATGACGAACATCTAAATGGAAAAGTTTTTCAATTACCTTTTCTGACACAACTTTTCATGTTCCTCTAATTAATTATATCAAGGTTCTGGAATCGAACTAAATATTGCTCAGATTCAAGAATTCTTAAAATTTGCTTAACCAAGATGAGTTAAAATTTAAGAATCCGATTCAAAATTATACCGCCGAAATTTTTTCTCATCTGATTTACTTCATCTTTGAAATGAACACTGTCGCACAATTTAAAGACATGTAACATAACAAACCTTTAAAAATTCTTTGTATTCAAACAAATGATAATTAAATATTCTAATTTGGTTTTGTCCTCGCATGGCTTAAAGTAATTATCATTTTAAATTACTTTAAAAATGGATACTTGTACCTACGATGGTATTTTTTCAAATATCAGTTCAATAAAATACTTGCTAAGTTCAAAAGTTCACGTTTGGGTTCAGAATCAGCAGCTATCATTTAAGAAATTAAAAAAAGACGTACTTCCTGTCTCCATGGTTCAGACCATCAAATTATATCTAAAATTTTACCCGCCGAAATGTGTGCTTACCTGATTTACTTCATAGTTGAAATGAACGCAAGCACAATTTAAAGGTATGCAGCATAAACCGTTCAAAATTCGTTCTATTCAAACAAAGGATAATGAAATCTCAGAGTTTATGGTTTTGGTCCTTCTAGTACTTAATTAAAATTAATTTTTTACTTTTTAAATGATATACTTACTGTCAATAGGTTCACATGGTTCAGACCACCTAGGATCGTTATTCTTCTTAAGCAGCTTCCTCCTAAGAGTATTAGAAGTTTCCTTATCAAGTGTAAACTTTTTGGGATTACTGGAAATCTTTGAAAGAAAGAGGTTACGTTAATTAGGTTAAGTGGTAATGTTTATCAGATTAATCTCTTCTAAGATAAAAAAACTAATTGAAATTCATGCATAAAAGATCGGAAAACAGGCTGTTATATTTCTAGCTGCAAATTTTTTATAGTATTTGTCAAAGTTCTTCGTAAATAAATTTTCCACACCAGAAACGTTATACTTTGCAAAAGAAAAAAAATAATTGTCTTTTTTTCTAAATTTCAATCCATTTTCGGAAACATATTTGAACTGAAACATGTATTAGTTACGTAGTCGTTAATTAATCTCTCCATCTTCAAGGCCCTTTTAAAAAAATGTTTAAAAAAAAAAGAGTTTTATAGTTAAAGTCCACGCATAAAAAGACTTAAAAAAAAAAAAAGGATAGTTAGCACCCCCTACGGTGAGAAAAAAGGCAGATACGTTTTGAAATTAAAGAAAAGTACGAAAGATTTCTATTACTACTGACATTCTATAAGAAAGCCTAATTTTTAATAAGATTACGAATCCTAAGAAGTTAAACTCACTCAAAATAACTAATCATTTGATGGATTAGAAGAGCACGCGTAATTAAAACCGAATAAATAACAAAAATATTTATCTTGCTAATATGATTAGTCTCAATTAATGACACTAGATGGCAACACGACCTATAAAAAAGAACTGAACTTTTTAACCTGCGTTGGTAGACATATTACGTGCTTGAAAATATTCGAATACAGAACGCACCCCATTTAGTCTTTCATTGCAATCAATAAAAATTTCGACTGTTTCAATGCCATTGGCTACAAATTTTCAAGCATAAATAATCCCACTTCATATTTTCACGTCGCAATTATTACGAAAAATGGTTTTTTCATTCGTTACATTAATTTAAATTAAATCAAATTTTGAAAAGTGATTGACTTTTAAAATTGACATTTTTGATTTTATTTATCATATTTTTAAAACTCAAAAATGCATTTTTTGCAAATTAATTATTTCTGCATAAACTCGCATAGTAAATTTAATCGAGAGCTAGGCAAACCATTTTGTTATTTGCTGCTCTTGATGCTTCTAACTTCTTAGTCCTTGAAGGCACAAGTGAGGGAATAATCGAAAATTAAAATATTTAAATCCATCTTCACAAGTCGCTTTTGTTTAAAGAAAGACTTCCTGTTAAGAAATTACTATTTCAATTCGATGCCCTATGCAGTTACTGGAAAAACAACAACACTCTAAAAATGGCGGAAGAGCATGAATGACTATTTTCTCTCTCTATATATGTAGTACTACCCCTTTTCTAATAATATACTGTAAAAAATCCTACTTAAATATCACTTGGTTCTGTATTTTAGGACCTATACTTATCATCTAATATGCATATTTAAATTCCCGAAAATTTGAATTTATTTCATATTCTATTGATAGGTAAATTGCAGTAAAAGAAATCAACAAAAGAAAATAGTCTGAATTTAATGTTGCTGAATTAAGATGTTAGTAAATGAGACAGTTCAGATGCAGTCTTCCTCCACGTTCAACTCTTTAAGTTCCCAAAAGTTAGTTTTTTTAATTTTCCAATGACAGGATTACAATGCCTAAAAGAACAAAATATACAATAAAAATTACACCAATAATACAATACACACGAGTAGCTACGAAAATATACTATTCACCAGATGATCCCTCACCTCCCAGCAGCGATCGAAAAGAGAGTTCTCAACCCGTTTGGTGGTTGTTCCGACGAGACATCTCGTCATTAGACAAACGGACTATATCTTGATGGACGAGATATCTCGCAGCTAGAAGAAAACTGACCAGATTTTCATCTCGTCCCCATAAAAAAAAATCGCAAAATTGGTCAGATCTTGATGAAGAGGCATCTCATCATTGGCAAAATTAGCCAGATCTCGATGAAGAGGTATCTCGTCATTAGAAAAATTGGTCAGATTTTGATGAAGAGGCACCTTGTCATTGGCAGAATTGGTCAGATCTTGATGAAGAGACAGCTTGTCATTGGCAGAATTGGTCAGATCTTGAGGAAGAGGTATCTCTTCATTAGAAAAATTGGTCAGATCTTGATAAGAGGTATTTCGTTAGTAGAAAAATTGGTCAGATCTTGATGAAGAGGCATCTCGTCACTGGCAGAATTGGTCAGATCTTGAGGAAGAGCTATCTCGTCATTAGAAAAATTGGTCAGACCTTGATGAAGAGGCAGCTCATTAGTGGCAGAATTGGTCAAATCTTGAGGAAGAGGTATTTCGTTAGCAGAAAAATTGGTCAGATCTTGATGAAGAGGCATCTCGTCATTGTCAGAATTGGTCAGATCTTGTTGACGAGATATCTCTTCGTTAGCAATATGGGTCAAAATCTTGACAACGAGATGTCTTGTCACTCTCGCAAAATTGGTCAGGTATAGATGGACGAGATATCTCGTCGAAACCACTTGGAGGGTTCTTGAGAACAGGACGACAAGGTAGATGATTGCTATTCGTTTCCTGCTGCAGATAAGGACCGGGAGCGATATTAACGCGGTATAAATGTAAATATTTTGATAGGCAATCTTGACTACAAGTGACAAGACGGATTTCAACAACAGCTCTACGCCTTTGCCTACTTGGACGATGTCAACTACTTCATCTCTCCAAGATTTCTAAGATTATGTCTAATAGGCTTTTGTTAAACATCATAGTTAATGGTTTTTTTTATTAACTATTTGCAACAAAAAGCACACCAGTAGATGTTTGTAATATCAATGAACGTCTCTCAACTAGGGAATCGGCGCATACATATATGACCCAGTGAAGTAAAACCTTTATATTGCCTACCAAAAAGGATATTTTAATGGCGAATAGGAATAATTAATCAAGTCTATATCAACTGTCAATATCTTAGCTAAATGAAAGGAAACCTGAACGCATACCAAAGCGCAAAACATCTCCCGTGATAAATCCCGGCTGTGTTGTGCCACGCATTCCCACACGATTCCATGGAGACATTCGTCCAGATAGGAGTTGAACATTCTGTCTTCTTCCTGTCACATGCCAAAGAAACAGATTACTACGATAACGCATGCAAAATATAGATTCGTAGAAGGGATAGAAATAATCAAAGCTATTATGAACTAGAGCTACGACATGGATGTCGATGTTTTCAAAACATCGATGTTTTTAACATCGATGTATTAGAGTCGATGTTTTTACGTTGTCGATGTTTTATTTTTATATGAAAAAAGTACCGTTATAAAAATTTTAAAAATGACCAAGTAGCATAATTTTCGTAATCAGCAAATTGAACATACTTTTAAACCAAAGTGGCCAAGAGTGAAGAGTCTGAAAAGTAGGGATGCGACATCGATGTCGATGTTTTCAAAACATTGATGTTTTATAAAAAACATCGATGTATTGGAGCCGATGTCGCATCACTAGTTGCTAAACCAGTTTGAAGAAATGGGGAAAAACGTTTAAATACACTGAATTTTGAAAACGTCGATGGTTTTGGTGCGATGTTTTATCAACATCGATGTTTTAATTTTTAACTTCGAAGTTTCAAAACATCGATGTTTTGCAAACGATGCAGCATCACTAGTTGCTAAACCAGTTTTAAGAAATGGGGGGAAGGGGGAGGAAGAGTTTAAATACACTGAATTTTAAAAACATCTATGTTTTGCTGCCGATGTAGCATCAATAGTTACTAAACCAGTTTTAAGAAATGGGGGAGGAGGGGAAGTTTAAATACACTGAATTTTAAAAACATCTATGTTTTGCTGTCGATGTAGCATCAATAGTTACTAAACCAGTTTTAAGAAAGGGGGGGGGGAGTTTAAATACACTGAATTTTAAAAACATCTATGTTTTGCTGTCGATGTAGCATCAATAGTTACTAAACCAGTTTTAAGAAATGGGTGGGGAAGTTTAAATACACTGAAATTTAAAAACATCTATGTTTTGCTGTCGATGTAGCATCAATAGTTACTAAACCAGTTTTAAGAAATGGGGGGGGAGTTTAAATACACTGAATTTTAAAAACATCTATGTTTTGCTGTCGATGTAGCATCAATAGTTACTAAACCAGTTTTAAGAAATGGGGGGGGGGGAATTTAATTACACTGAATTTTAGAATCATCTATGTTTTGCTGTCGATGTAGCATCAATAGTTACTAAACCAGTTTTAAGAAATGGGGGGGGGGGAGTTTAAATACACTGAATTTTAAAAACATCTATATTTTGCTGTCGATGTAGCATCAATAGTTACTAAACCAGTTTTAAGAAATAGGGGGGGGGGGAGAGTTTAAATACACTGAATTTTAAAAACATCAATGTTTTGCTGTCGATGTAGCATCAATAGTTACTAAACCAGTTTTAAGAAATGGGGGGGGGGAAGAGTTTAAATACACTGAATTTTAAATACACTGAATTTTAAAAACATCAATGTTTTGCTGTCGATGTAGCATCAATAGTTACTAAACCAGTTTTAAGAAATGGGGGGGGGGAAAGAGTTTAAGTACACTGAATTTTAAAAACATCAATGTTTTGCTGTCGATGTAGCATCAATAGTTACTAAACCAGTTTTAAGAAATGGGGGGGAGGGAAAGTTTAAATACACTGAATTTTAAAAACATCTATGTTTTGCTGTCGATGTAGCATCAATAGTTACTAAACCAGTTTTAAGAAATGGGGAGAGGGGAAGTTTAATTACACTGAATTTTAAAATCATCTATGTTTTGCTGTCGATGTAGCATCAATAGTTACTAAACCAGTTTTAAGAAATGGGTGGGGAAGTTTAAATACACTGAAATTTAAAAACATCTATGTTTTGCTGTCGATGTAGCATCACTAGTTGCTAAACCAGCTTTAAGAAATGGGGGAAAAAGTTTAAATACACTGAATTTTAAAAACATCGATGTTTTTGGGGCGATGTATTATCAACATCGATGTTTTAATTTTGAACATCGATGTTTTGCTGTCGATGTCGCATCACTAATATGAACGCACAATTTATTCAATCCTTTATGTTAGCTTCTTGTAGTGCAGTTAATAATTAGCTGTAATGATGTAAAGAACTAGCGGTTAATGTCTGTTCAGGGCAGTTAAGAGTAGTTCTCGTGATAGATGTACAGTTGCATCCTTCAATGTTAACAGTTTATTAATTTAAAAGAAAGGGAGATAGTTTCATACAGGCTTCTCTATATAAAGTAGATTAAAGGATAAGAAAATGGAAATTACCTCATTCCTTTACGATGCAGCGTTAAAAAATAAAATAAATTTATGTCATACCAAAACACTAATGGAAAATCAAAACATAATATGAGCAATGAATAAAAACAGCTATAACATGAAAGCTGGAAAATTGTTAACTCAAATACACAAACCCCGTAGAATGCGTTTACTACCGCGACAGCTAAAATATGACCGCGACATTTCCCTGTGTAACAAACCCTGTAGAACGTGTTTCCTTGTCCATGTCTAATTATTGCAGGAAAACAAACTTTAAATTTTAAAATTGGGGCTTCGAGGGGCACTTTTAAGACTTTAAGATATATATATATATATATATATATATATATATATATATATATATATATATATATATATATATATGACGTCATGTGTGAAATACGTATTTGAAATACGTTCCTTCACAGAAACACTGTCACCCCTTGAACAGCTTGGCAGAAAAAAGTTGTCAGAACCTCTTGTGGGTGGAGATCTACATTTTATTTCAGTTCATATTAACTGACGGAAAGATTTGCTAACAAACAATCGTTAGAAAGAAAGGAAATTAACTAATCGGAGCAGCTAGTTTATGTTAAATGTATTTAATTTATACATGTGATTTAATACAGACAAGAGGTAATTTCGATAATTGGTTACACTATACATATTCACACAGAATATTTCGGAATTTGCAATCACAATCAAAGCATTTCGAATGAAAGGGAAACCGATCAATTTAAAATCAGAGATGTCCCCACAGAACAGTTACGTTAATCCTATTCATTAATTGCGTATGAGTGAATACGCTTCTTCATCTTTCCCGGCATATGGACAAATAAAATTTTCTTGAGGTGAATGAACTGTTACCTTGGCGTTTCGGCTCGAACTGGAGAGAAGGCTTTTTCAATCACAGGGAGAGGCACCTGTAACAAAATATTTTCAAGTATTATTGATAGGTATATTTTTATTCAAACAAGCTTTGTACCATCATATACACCAATCAAAATGAATGTTTGTATTTGCTTCTTATAATCTGCATTCAGAAGCATGCGAGTACTTAATCATCTTACTTCAAGTAACATAAAAATAATCACGCTTAAACAAATATCTAACCTAGATTTACCTTCCTGGCGGGTATCTAGCTTAACAAACTTATGAGATCTATATGGACAAGATATCTCGTCATGAGAAGAGACTGACCAGATCTTGATCTTGATATTAAAACAATCGTCAATATCATGAACCCATCTCTCGTCATTAGCAAAATTCGTCGGATCTTAATGGTCGTCTTTGCCAAAACATACTTGGAAATTTAATTTAGTTGTATCAAAAGACTTAAATGTAAGACGACCAGGAAAAATTAATATTTTTTTGTGTTTTTGTATATGTGTGTGTGCAGCTAATTTTAATTAGTATTAAGTTGAATTTATATAGATTGTGACGTTTGGAAAAAAAGACGTTTTCGACACCCAGATCGTCGTGGGCCGACCACTGGAGAGGAGCAGAACACCCCCCCCCCCGAAGAAAAACAAAGAACACATGCGTTCTGTCGGTTCCTATTTCTTGCACCTGACACCTGCTCTAGCACACCGCTTTCTAACGGTTCCAAGATCCAAAGAGGGAACTCGCACGCGTGGGATTGATATTATCCTTCTGTGTTGCAGGTGTTGTTGGAAAACACCCGATCGACGTTCCAACAGGAAGGCGGACTCCCCCCCCCAAAAAAAAAAAAAATCGGAAAAGGAGACGGAGAGACAGAAAACACTGGACCAAGTGGTGGATGATAGAGTTCTCGAGACAGCTATACGGTGAGGAAAACACCGATAAAAAAAAGCGAAGAGAAACAAATTGTTTCTGCATTGGGCCCATTTTTCTCAGTGATTATTCTTTGTAAATTTGTAGATATTTTTGAAACTGTCATTGAAACCTTTTAAGTAAAATGAATAGCTTAAAAAAGGTAGTCACCTGAGTTTGACTCCATTGTATTGCTGTGGTGCCAAAACGGCATAAGATGTAGTATTCGCAATAGCAAATTTGTTCAAGTGTATAAACAATTATATAAAACTAGGGGGCCTGCCTCCTGCTCGCTAACGCTCGCCAACCCCCGGAGGATTGCTTTTATACCCCGAGCATATGTATATCCCGATTATATTATATGTATATCCCGATACCCCCTTTTATATCCCGAGCATATGTTCGCTGCGCGAACATATGCTCGCTTCGCTCGCCTCAATGAAGACATGTGTCCTAGCAGAAGGGATTGTTTACAAAATATGTTACAAAAAAAATGTTTTTCAAATCTAAATTTGCTGTATTACAGAAAAAATATATACAGTATCTCTAAAATCGGAATTCAAATGAAAACTTTGTGCAAATTTTGACTCGAAATTTGAGCGTTGCTTTGGAAATTGAATACCCAGCATGTTGTTTGTGTGTACATTTTCCCAGCACTCAAACGACCCACACTTTTTCATTGAGTTTGTTGCCGAAAGTTGTAGTGAAAGCGTCTTGTTGAACTATAATTGTTGGCCCTGAAAAGGACCGTTTTTTAAATGGCCCTGAAAAGATCCTCCGCTTTCTTTGATTTCTATTATAAACTAACTGCAACAGCTCATTAAAATTTCCTTTTTTTTTTTCAATAAAATTTCATCCGATAACGCTATAAATTCAATCGAAGCGCGAGACTTCTTGATAAACAAACAATCGTACAGTATTGCCAAAACGCGATTACAAATAACGTCTTTTTTGTGAGCCACGTAAGAGAATTATATATATAGATATGTATTTGTGTATGATATACCTACATGAAAGTACAAGGTATATCTTTGGTTTACAAAGGAAGCATAGAAAGTCAAAAGCCATAGTTCTGAGAAAACAAAAGGGAAAGATTATAATATTTAAGTGATGCGAAAATTGTTGTTGTTGTTTCGCATGCCTACACTGGCAGACCAGAGGAGTGCCAGGCCCGTCTAACACGGCAAGAAGCGAGGGGGGTGCGCCTTCCATGTTATTTGTCCCTTTGAGAGGAAGTCCGACTTTGCTCGACATACATGACACATCCGTTTTACAGGAAGGTCCCTTTCATACATCCATTCACTCACATCGTAATTTAGATCCCAATCAGAGGCCGATAACCCCCTGATCAGGTACCCCCAGAGATATTGATTTGGTATGGGAGCATGGGGGACTTTGTGACCACGACCTATTTAACGTGCCCCAGTCACCATTAGTGAACACGACGGTCTTTAGCCAGGTCGAAGCGCCGATCTCGCAATCATCAGAATTGCAGGCTCAGCCGAGGACAGAACCCACAACCCTTCTGATGCGAGCCCGACGCTCTACTGACTGAGCTACCGCGGCTCGCGAAAATTGTTCTTTCATGAATGTTAATTTCTGAATGAATGCTTCAAAGTTATCCTCCATTTAGTTTATCTGAAAACATTTCACTAACATCTTTTATTTTTCACAACCTACTCATGTGTCTCCAAATGTGTGAATAAAAGACTGTTAAATCACAGGACACCAATTGTGAAGGTTGAAGGGAAACAATTCCTCCAGTTAATAACACATGGCAACGATACGATGCCTCACCCGAAAGTATCCAGCTTATTCAACACGAAACACGATGTATTGCACCTAGGACTTTTGGCAAATATTCTCCTTCAAAGTAGGTACTTTGGTACCTCGTACACCCCAGTGCTCCTTCTGCCCTTCAAAACACTCTGCAAAGTTCATTGTTGGAATCTCCATTGTTGCGTAACCCCTGTTGTGAGCAACTCCCACGCCGTTTCTGGTATAGCGCCCCCTGTCGTGCGCTTGTATTTCTACCCTTTTTGGGTCATTGCACTCTTGCAAGTCATACTGTCAACAACCAAGCGCTGACAAGGCCGTAAGCGTCGTCTATCGACGACCATCTTTTGTGTTGATTGCTTAAGAAATGTATTGTCCTTTAAATTAAAAGGACTGGGTTCATTGTGTTTCATTAAAAATACACTCAATACCCACCAGCCATCATCTGCATTGTTGTTTTAAATCGCACTCATGGCTTGAAATCTATTCTCTCTCAGATGTGATTTTATCTTTATAAAAATCTGAAAGTCGTAGGGTGACAAATACGGGCTGTAGGGTAACTAAGACATCTGGGTAATTTGAACCTTGCACAACTGACAGCAATCTTGACTTGATAAATGGGCACCGCCAGATGTTTCATGCTAAGTTTAGAACAGCCAGATCACCTTCAAATTCCCTCACTGTCAATATCCGATCTTCGTTGATTGCAGCCCGTACACGTTCAACATTCCCAGTGTTGTGTTTGTTGAGGGTATTCCAGGACGTGTGGATAACTATCGACCGGCCATCTCTTTGAAGCGTCTATATTACAAGTTTATCTAAGCTGCACTCATTACATCTTTCCCCCGAAAGCTTTCTTAATCAACTAAATTGTTGTTGTTGCCAATCCCAAAGTCCAGCGGGGCTAGACTAGGTCCATGAATCCAAACACCCTGAGGAAGTCCAGGACCAGCAATGGACTTCCAAGGAGATCTTGATGGTTAAGTCCCGGGCACTCCAGGATGTGGGATGGAGAAGCCTGCTCAGAGGAGCACTTGGTGCATGTGTAGAAAGTTCTCAAGCCATCTGAGAAGGTCATAGTTCCGAGGTGTCCACTTAGGAATCGGGTAATTGCAGTTTGTATCAACTAAATAGTTTCCGTGAATGAATTTTCAAATTTAACATAAAATTTGATGTAAATCCGTTCTACTTGTTCGGTCGTTGGGTATGCGCCGGTCCTCGTCCTGTCACAGAACCTATCACTCAAGGCTTCTAGCACATAACTGATTAGTACAATGTGTTAGTGACTTTCACACATGCATATCACTGTCCCCTCCTCTTGGCTGCGAAGTTACATAGATGTCTCGCAAACCCTTCTTGTCACATTGAAAATTGGTTAGCTTAACTTAACTCCGTCACGGGATATAGACCCATAGATTGGGTTTACGGTAAACAAAATTTCGCATAAAGTGATGGTGACCAAATGAGAAAAAAAAATAATAATTTGGCGGGATGGCAAAGCAGAAATTACAAGTTAAGAAATGCACACGCAGGTAGGGATTGCAATACGATCCAGCGGATCCAGGGTCATTTGGCTACCTACAGGATCCGATAAACTCAAATTTATAAAAAATTAAGTTATCGATTATTCAAACCCAACTTTAAAGTCCCAAAATCGTTTATTAAGCAATCGATTGTAAATTAATCGATTTTATATTTTTCAATCATCAGTTTGGAGAATTCTAGCAAAAATAATAAATTAAATGATCAATAATATTTTTTTAATAAAGAGGAATTAGAAAAACAAATTCTGTAAGAAAATGAAGACTATTTCAAAAAGACAAGGCTTTAGAAAAGAAACAGATATTGAGAAAATACTGTGGAAAGAAATGTCTTCATATGAAATGGTGTCAAATGAAAATATATGTCTCTTATGTACGACTACTTAATGACGGTAGTGACCAACTAGTGTCGAAGCTGTGAGGGCCTTTTCGACCACTGGTTAGATTTGCAGCTCATTGAGAAGTAGGTTGGGGATGACACAATTAATACGATTTGTTTCCTTAGATCGTTCTTTTAAACTCAAAAGTGATTTTCATTACTATATAACTTCGATTTGAGCAACTAAGAAGAATTAAAAGTTCCCTTGTTTGTTATGTTGACCAAAAACTTCCAAAGATTAGATTTTTATGTCAGTATGAGACAAGGTTAGGTACAATTTAGATGTCATTTGCTCAACGACATTAGAGATAGAGACTGCTTAGTTTTAGATAAATAGAAAAGTGCTGCGTATAGAACAAACTAAAGTTTTTTGGTGTGGAAACTAGTAAGACGGATCATCATGAATCGTTTAATACTTACTACTAGTAGTACTAGTAGTTACTATAATTTATAGTTTCTGATTGATTTCCTACCTATGGATAATTATTAAAGTTGATTTTCTAATGCTAAAATAAACGTTTTGTTCTTCCATTTGGAATAATATCCTTTTTACCTACTTTCACTCAGCCGTTTTTGTAAAAAAAAATACTGGTTAGATAGACTTATTAACAAAGTACCAATCCGGCCGGATCTAACCCGATTAGTGTCAATCCGGCCTGAACCAGCCGGATTGAAAATCGTACCGGATTGCAATCCCTACACGCAGGTGCTGCTCTAATAAAAGTTTGCTATGAGGTTATAGACGCAATTAAAGTCTTGTAGTCAAAAAGTGAACATAAACGGCTTGCTTGAGGTCAAACTCCCTGGAGGAGACAAATCGCACTATTTGTATTATCTTCCTTTGAAGCAATGGATGAACAGCCTGGCGTCGTAGTGCTGAGGCGCTGGTTCCTTGATGTGCAGATGATATGTGATAGGGCAGGTGGTAACGTAGTTGTCCTAGTCTGCTTCCACACCACTGATGCAGAGGTCACTACAATGGATATTTATCCTAAATAGATACTGTAGGAACGGCCCGTGGCCCGTGTAAAAGTGCGTGAGCTCTGGGATGGAGATAAGGCGCTTTGTGCAGACCTTTGGAAAGAACCTGAATGTTCTCCAACCTTTAATGGAGTTTATCCATCTCTCTTGCCGGATGTTAAATGATGAATGCTTGAGGGACCTCTTCAGATAAGAGGCTGGGAGAAGGTGGGATGCTGGCTGATGAACGTATTACCGGTGGCATTTCTTGTAAGATGATCTGCTGTTTCATTAACTTCAACACCAGAATGCCCACTGACCACATATATATAAATGCACATACTTTATGGACAGACCTCTCAATGCGATTTCCAAGACAGGCCACTTTCTCAGCCCTTCCGAATAAAAATTCTAGCCGCGCCCCTGATCAGTACCTTTTTTGGATATGCCTTGTACTCTCGGGGCTTCACGAAGTTCAATTCGGGTCCTCTGAAGTACGGGCAGGGATGGGGTTCTCCAATGTTGGGAACTAAAACTGGAGGCTCCACAGGACGGCTTTCAGCGTCCGCAGAAGGTGGCAGGTCATTCCTAGGAAACAGACATAAAGGAGATTGGTAGATAGTTGAATAAATGTCGCACAGGAGCTACACGATGAGCTATTGGTGATATTTCGGGATCAATCTCGAAGGGAAAAATTCGAGGACGACACCTCGTTATTTTGAACTATTGTTAGATGACGAGGGCAACTAATAACATGGCATCCTATTCAACAAACTTGTACACTATGCTAATGTGAGGACCAGTGCTGTAGTCGTAAAAAAAACAGAGGGTATACCACGAGCACCCGCAGAATTTTTTCCATAGTGAAACATATACTTACAACTTTCACTTTCTACGGGAGGGGGGGGGATATGTACACACACGCAAATACATCTCTACTATTATAAAGATAAGTGTTTGACTGTTTGTTGTTATGTTTAAGTTCCTGACGAATCTATGGCTCTTACAGTAATGGGATTTGGCACACTGGTAGTCCGTTTTTTTTGCAAATTTTGTACGAGGCCCGAATTTTAAAATCTTATCTATAACATTCAAAAATTAATTTAATGACAGATAATTATTATTGTTTTCCCTAGAATGGCAACAGCATAAAAGATCAAAGATTCAAAAAAACATTTAAAGTTGTTTTATTTCATATTTATTATTTGAGGATATTAGGATGTGTCACACAAACATATATCATATAATGTATTTAATATATATTTGTAGCTGAAGCAAAACATTTAGTTTTTTCCAAATAATTTCTTTTAGCATATACAGTACAAAGTCTCAAATTCGTATTCCGAAATTCCGAATTGTCCAAAATCTGGACTATTTGCTAACCAACGTTTGGCGAGCGTAAGCGAGCAGGGGGCGGAGCCCCCTAGTTTTCTAGGAAAAGTGCTACGTATAGAACAAACTAAAGTTTTTTGGTGTGGAAACTAGTAAGACGGATCATCATGAATCGTTTAATAACTCTAGGAAAAGCAAAGCGTGTACGCAGTTTTTAAGAAAACGCAGAGGGTATACGGAATTTGCTGGAAAAAAAACCCAGAGGGTATACGGCGTATACCGCCGTATACCCTCCACTACAGCCCTGGTGAGGACATTTAACCTTTCAGCGGTTGCGCGTATGTGGGAGATGCACTAGAGTTGATTTTAGTTACATATTATTAGACCAAATAGCTCCTCCAAGTACTCGCTCTAGGCTATTCCTTCCGCTCACGTAGAATTACTTACAGTCATAATTTGAATTTTGAAAGGTTTATAGGTCTTCTGCAGATCCGTCATTTGTAATCAACAAACATAAATTTTAGTTACAAGAAAAATCTTTATTACGTTATTTATTACTTTTTATTACGTTACTTAAATGAAAATAATCCATTAACTATATCGACAATTTCATTCCTTTAATTTTCACCTCATTTATACAATTCTTTCATTTTGTTATTTATTATTTTTTAGGCATTTGAAATTGTTTTAATGCCTGATATTTACATTTTTTATATTATATATTAAATAAAGAAATAATATAGAAATTTGAATAGCATTTCTTCAAATAAATTGTATTGATATTATCTAAAGCATAATTTCAATAAATACAACCTTAACATTTAAAATTTTAACACCCTTTATATTTCATTTTAGACTTTAAAATAGTGTATCTTAGAAATACCCGTGACCATTCACGTTGGTGTGGAGGGCGCGACCGCTGGAAGGTTAAAGCCAAGTCAGATTTAACGTGTACCACTCCCACGTACACAACTGTCTTTGGTTGGACCGAGTTTCATCCAACTGGGATTAACCTCGATATCAATTAGGCAAACCAAATAAAATGACCATATCTAGACTATTTGAGGTACAAATTAAACGAATTCGTGAAAATTTTAAGCATGCGATTTCAGTATAGTGACTTGTTTCTTGTAATATTTGCACATGATGAGATTATTGGATGTTTGTACAATTTAGAGACTCAAAGTCAAGGCCTTTATTGAATCGTGTGCTGAGCGAATTAAATATGGAAATTTTAGAAGTACAGTGTTAGCCAAAAGCCGGTTGTCGTTTCCCTTCAACTTTAAACAACGTCCCGTAATAAAATTTCGGTTTTGGTAGTTTTGTGTTTCTTTGTTCATGTTTTTCGATTCATTATGTGATTGCAATGGAAGATATTTATTAGATTGTTTTCATTAGAACAGGGATTCCCAACCGGTGGTATGTGGCAACGTTTCAGGTGGTACGCAAGGATGATACTAGCGACCCAAATGTTCTACGAAGTTTGTTCGATTTTTTAGCATGCACAACCACGTTATGCTATTTCTTATGCTATTTGTTACTAGTTACTTGTGTGAGAGTGGTTTTTCTGAACTTTTGTGTGTAAAAAATAAATATAGAAACAGAGTAAGTGTTGAAGAGGACTTAAGAGTGAAGTTAATCTCCATTGCTCCTGATATTGATATTTTAATAAAAGACAAACAAGTTTCTCACTAAAAATTGATTTTTGATTATGTTAATATTTGTTTGCTTAGTTTGTACTAATTATTTAATATTATTTGTTTTTAGACCTGTGAGTAAAAAATAAAACTGTAATTTTCAATAATCACTTTATTTTTTCCTTTATTAAAACATCATTAATACGAAATACAAGTGCATTAATCATAAAATATGAAGCTTTCTTAGTATTCTAATTAAAATAAAACAAGCCATTGGGCACTTTTCTGACATTAGATATATGTTCTAAAAAATATAAAACTGGTGGTACGCCAAAAACTTCTACAAATTTCAAATGGTACGCAGTTACTAAAAGGCTGGGAACCCCTGCATTAGAACATTCGAAAACATTAATTAAGTTTTTTTTAAAGCTAATAAAGCTTTGAAAAATCAAACATATTTTTGAGAAGAGGGAACGTTTTTTTAAAGTTTATACTGGGCTACTAATACCCTGTACAAATGCAAACACTTTCTGAAATAAAATCGCCATTTTAATACGTTTGCTTGTTGATTATTCCAAAGCGATTTCTTAAAATAAAAAGGTTTAAACTATCAGATACGAGCAACACATAATCCAATGAAATTAATCTACATTTATCTTAAGCAACAGATTAGTAAGACTAAGAGAGCGATAGCAAAGGCTTTTTAAATAAAGTCAACGTTGTACACTTATCAGTTAATGCTAACAAGAAATAGATTTTCGCGTATGAAAATCGAACAATAGAAAAATATGCAAACCCTTTCAGCTGGAAAAAACTGAAATTGTTATCTAAATCTATTGATTGACACTATGCAATGATTTCTACCTTTAAGTACCTTATTCTCTAATATTATAAAAAGGAAGAGTTTGTTTGTCTGTTTGGGGCCGCAAAATCCTGACGATTCTATGGCACTTACAGCAATGAGATTTGGCACACAGGCAGTCCGAATAATTTGCAATTTTTGGGTTGCGGCGAATTTTAAAATTCAATCAAGAAGAATTTTAAATGAATTTAATAGTTTTATTCTCCATCACTTTTTCAAACGCGGATAACTTTTTCTACCCGTGTGATCTTGCAGTCAGGGTTTGGAATCATGCCAAGTGTTTTTCATGCGCAGTACGCGGAGAAAATTATTTTTCTCATTTCCGCTTTGATTTTGCGCGGACGAATGAATTTCCAGCCAGACAATATATCTTTTAACTAAAGTCAGTTCTTTTTTCTATCTCCAAGACCGTTAAAGATAAAGTAAAAATTTCAACGGATTTGAAATCTGCGGAAAATTTCAGTTTAGATTGATACCTAAAAATAGGATTTTCTTTAAATAAATAATTTTTTAATTGAATATATCTTCAACGGATTGGAAATCTGCGGAAAATTTTACACCAGATTAATACCTTACACTACGGGCACGGGCAACGCCGGGCTAGCCACGCAGTGGCTAGTTTTCTTAAGTAAACAATTGGGGTCTCCAATTTTCCTAAAAGTCTAAATAGTTTTCACATATATCTAATAACTCAAACTGAATTTTCCAAATATGCCGTCAAATCGTGTGTTTATTCATAAAATATGGTTTAATATATAAATATTTATATATTAAATGTATTATAGATATATTGCGATTTATATTTAATAAAACTTCCAAATTGTACCTACAAATCTGGTGTTTATACTGTGAGAATTCATTGGTGGAGTCTATCAATTAATCCTCCCAATGCGAAATTTATACCCCCGACGGAGTTCACCGACAACCACAAGTGCGAGCCACTGCGGACAATGAAGAGTCGCCGATCGTCGCAAGTCTGTCTGGAATTTTGACATTAACCGACAATGGAAATTCGTTCTGGTAAGCCCGAACTACTATCAGCTTGGGTAGAAACAGCCGAGAGCGAGTTGACGACCCGACTCCAGATATGAGGCCAATGACAGACGCAACTGACAGCCAACCAGGACCAATGGAGAACCAGCTGATTTGATCTTGTTCCGAGACACGTCTTAACTCAGAGATCTGTGTACGGTCGACAAATTCTTCCCTTTAGGGAGTTTTATTTTTGGACGCCTTACTTAGAAGCCTTGAGAGGCTGAACACTATTAGTCCGTGAGACTTATTAGTTAGAAGGAACGTCCTAGAGTTCCTAGTGTAGACCGTCACCAGATGTCTATAGTACTCCTGTGCTGATCTCACGGGAATCTTCGCCCAACGAAGTGATCTCCTCCCGAGAAGAAGTTGTGAGCGTAGTGTCGTTAGAACTATTCTAGAACCGTTCTTTGGTGTAGAGACCTTTCTTCCGTTTAGAGACTTTTCTACTGTTAGAATTGCATCCATTAGAGTTGAGACAACCTGTCGCATCAAATCATTAGAGGCCTACATGCGGTACAGAGCCTTGTATATAATTTACAGTTAATCAAGAATTTTGTAAATAAATACTGTTATGTCACTTAAGCTAGACTGTTCTCTATAGATTCCTTATCTACTTACGCTACCCAGAGAAATCCTTACAATACGTAAATATAGTACATATTGCTCACTCCTTTCAACAACGTCATATCTCGAAAATCGACGATTTTTAGTTATGCCTGTTTTCAGAATGACCTGGAAGAGTAGTATACACCTGCAAGATCGTCATACCACACCTCTCAATATTTAGCCGCTAGAGAGTAGAAGTAATATTTATTTTTAATACATTCTATTCTACTTTTAAGCTTTAAAATCACTCTCCTGAAAAATCACGTTTTTTGAGATATGGTGTTGTTGAAAGGAGTGGGCGATATATTTATAGTATATATTTTAAACACATTAAAGAAAGTTCTTAAATATAAGAAAACAAGCATATATTTCGTCTGAGTCAGGAAAAAAGGGGTTAAGTTTGAATTTTTAAGTGTCCAAAGGAGTCAGTCTCATCGTTAATTTAAGGAGTAAAATAGTATGCTTAAAACGAAAGCTCTAAATGTGTATGGATTTAGTAAACTAAATTACACTTATTTGTACTATGGCATGCTTCTCTTTCTTCCTGATTATTTGTGAGAAAGAAGGAAATATTCAACTTAGGATACTAAGAAAGTGGCCATTTTGAATTAACTCCTTTTGCCCTGACACGGAAGATTTAATCCGACACATCAACACTAAGATTTAAGTAAGGGTTAAGTCTGAATTTTGATGTGACCAAAGAAGTCAGTCGCATCGTTAATTTAAGGAGTAATATAGTATGCTTAAAATGAAAGAACTAAATGTGGATTTACTTATCTAAATTGCAATTATTTGTATTATGGCATGCTTCTTTTTCTTCCTGAATATTTGTAAGAAGAAGGAAATATTCAACTTAGAATATTAAAAAATAGCCATTTTGACAAACCCTTTTGTGCTGACACGCAAGATTTAATCCGACGCATCAACACTTAATGATTTGTTTTGTAGCGCAGATTGTGTTCATTTAAGGGAAGTCAGTATAGATGTTCCAGGAATAATTTTGCAGTCATAATAGAGATCAATATTTTGTCTTTGAAACAGGTACAACAGTGAGAATCCTTTTCATAAAGTGCAATATCTTTATCGAAATGTTCTTCAAAACTAATATTATAGGTAATAAATGTGCCCTTTCTGCAGTTAGAGAAACACTGAATAAATGCAAGGTAAATAAATGAGCTGTGTCTACACATAAATGTCTTCCTAAATCTTTTAAGATTCTCACTTACCACTTTGAATCTTTTAGCGGTGGAACGACCGGAAACGGGGACTTCAGTTCAACCCCTTCATCCGCCATGCCGCCTCTGTCTGAAGACAGCATGCCTCCACTGTCCAACACACAGGTGTTAGACAGCGAAGGCATTCTGACAAGTAACCCCCTCCGAAGATCACCCTGGATACAAACATTGCATTTTGATCACGCGATTCAATCACGCACTTTCTCCCACTTTTCATTACTATGGTCTGTCATTCTTTTCTCATCTCTCGATCGAATAAGTGGGAACATTTCGCTTCTGTTTGAATAAGCACATAAATGGAAGTGGGGGATTCAACGCTGTCGTTTACTTGTCGAGCCAGACAAAGTGTACAAAGAAATGGCTATACAAAGATACCTGAACTGTCGTTATATTTTTAAGATTCAAAACTGTACCATATTGCACTGGCGAGATTTAGAAGTGATTTTAGATAGGAATTTTGTTGCAGGAATTAAGAACTTTCCTACTTGTCCATGTTCCGAAAACCCATCATACATTGGATTGCAACTGAATCTCTGTGGGACAGTTCCTGGGTAAAAGGAATTAGTCGCTGTGCAACTTGCAAAACAGGGTCTTTTGTACTTCTAGATTTCACTATGACCATGGGGATTAGTAACAACACCTTTTGTCTGACATAGCATGGTAACATCGAAATATAAGGTCATTTACATGTCGAGGCAAAGTTCATTCAGAAATGGTTTCCCTGAAATAGAAGTTATTTATTCTTTACCTGCCTCGTATAAGTAAAAAAAACCTAGTCTGTTCCTCTCCCACATTCTTGGTATACAAAGCTACCTGGACTGTCGTTATATTTTCAAGATTCAAAACTGTACCATATTGCTCTGGCGAGATTTAGAAGTGATTTTAGATAGGAATTTTGTTGCAGGAGTTAAGAACTTTCCTACTTGTCCATGTTCCGAAAACCCATCATACATTGGATTGCAACTGAATCTCTGTCGAACATTTCCTGGGTAAAAGGAATTAGTCGCTATGCAACTTGCAAAACAGGGTCTTTTGTACTTCTAGATTTCTTTATGACCATGGGGATTAGTAACAACACCTTTTGCCTGACATAGCATGGTAACATCGAAAGTGTAAGGACATTTACATGTCGATGCAAAGTTCATTCAAAAATGGCTTCCTGAAATATAAATTATTTACTCTTTGCCAGCCTCGTAAAAGTAAAAAAAACCTAGTCTGTTCCTCTCACACAATTTTGGTATCCTACAAAGCTACCTGGACTACCTTTCAAGATTCAAAACTGCACCAAATTGCTCTGGCGAGATTTAGAAGTGATTTTAGATATGAATTTTGTTGCAGGAATTAAGAACTTTTCTACTTGTTCATGTTCCGAAAACTCAGCAAACCCATCATAAATGGGATTGCAACTGTATCTCTGTGGGACAGTTCCTGGGTAAAAGGAATTAGCCGTTGTGCAACTTGAAAAACAGGGCGTTTCGTACTTCTAGATTTCACTATGACCATGGGGATTAGTAACAACACCTTTTGCCTGACATAGCATGGTAACACCGAAAGTATAAGGTCATTTACATGTCGAAGCAAAGTTAATTTAAAAATGGCTTCCCCGATATATAAGTTGTTTACTCATTGCCTGACATACCATACCATTGGTAACACCGAAGGAACTAATTTCGATTATTTGAGAGTCAGATAAGGTGTACATAGGACTGGACAAGGACTTCCTGAAGCAGAAGTTGATTATTTAATTTCCTGACATACCATTGGTAGCACCGAATGAAACAATGCCGTTTATTTACAGGCCAGACATAGAGAATGTATACAGAGATATGTCTTGTCTGAAATAGATGTTGTTTACTCTGCTTGACATTGCATTGCCAGTACCTAATGCATGAAAGTCATATAAAATGGATATGTTTGCACTATCATCTTTATTGATGGCTTTAAAAGATGGTAATTATTATAGAAATTTAATTGCAGACAAATGAGCAAAGCTATGAAACTTTAGAACTTAGCCTTTATGTTTTTTATTCCATTTCACCAAGAAGAAAATAAAGGGACAAATAATATTAATAACACTTTAATTTTTGGAAAGTTTTACGTACGTTCATTTGGAGTACAGGTCTGTTTAATTCATTTAGTGTGCTAAATAAAGCTTAATTAAGCTTCAGAAACCGGCTTAAACGGTTTTCAGAATAAAAATAATTCAATCAGGCAAACGAAACTAAACTATTTTACACTGCTGGCCACCGTAAATGCAACGCCCTGAAGGAAGCATGCAAATAATATGAAATTTACAAGATGCATTAGCGGAGTTGAGATATGAAAATGATTAGAATATCAGCGCAGACGCACATCACGCGCGCCTGTGGCGCCACTTCAAAGCGCTATTTAAGGCTTGGAGATTTCAACGATTTCAAGTACGGCAATTGTGTTTTTCTTGTGGTTTAAAAAAAAAACGATTAATTATGCCTCGTAGAAAACAGCGATCATCTTTTCATCAATTATTCGAGTTCGACAGAGGAAGGATAGTGGCCTACCGAGATTGTGGATTATCTTTCAGGGAAATCGGTAGTCGTGTTGGACGAAACAAAACAACTGTAATGCGGATATGTGATCGTTGGATGCAGGAGGGTGCGACGGACCGGCGTGTTCGATCGCATCCACCTCAGT
The DNA here is from genome assembly GCA_947359465.1 of Metellina segmentata. Classification (NCBI taxonomy): domain Eukaryota; kingdom Metazoa; phylum Arthropoda; class Arachnida; order Araneae; family Tetragnathidae; genus Metellina; species Metellina segmentata. The sequence continues at coordinate 46,692,207 of OX375880.1, forward strand.
GCATCACTTAACGTGATGGCATATTGTGTGTATGGCAGTGACTGATCGCTCAGCCACATCACGAACCATAGCACAGCACATTCAGTCTGTAACGCATCATCCAGTGTCTGCGCGTACCATTCGACGCCGTTTACAGCAGAGTGGTCTGTCCGCAAGACGTCCATTACTTCGTATACCCTTGACGCAGAACCACAGGCGTCTCCGCCGCCAATGGTGCAATGAAAGAAGGATGTGGACGGCAGAATGGAATGAAATTGTCCTTACTGACGAGTCACGTTTCTGTCTACAACACCACGATGGTCGGATTCGAGTCTGGAGACACCGTGGAGAGAGGATGCTGAACAGCTGCGTTTTGCACCGCTACACTGGGCCTGCACCGGGTATTATGGTATAGGGCGGTATTGGATATCACTCTCGCACTCCTCTAGTACGCATTGCCGGTACTTTAAACAGCCAGCGCTACATCTCCGAGGTATTGGAGCCAGTTGTCCTTCCTTACCTTCAGGGCTTGCCCACAGCCATATTTCAACAGGATAATGCGCGACCACACGTGGCACGCATTGTCCAAGGGTTCTTCGTCAATCGCCAGATTGAATTGCTTCCCTGGCCAGCTCGCTCTCCGGATCTTTCGCCGATAGAAAACATGTGGTCCATGGTTGCTCAACAATTGACCCAGATTACATCACCAGCTGCCACACCAGATCAACTTTGGCAACGTGTGGAAGCTGCTTGGTCTACTGTACCCCAAGAACACATCCAAAGTTTCTTTGAATCAATGCCGAGGCGTGTGGCAGCGGTGATCTCCAACAATGGCGGCTACTCTGGCTACTGATTTTGGCAGGAACCACACTTCACAGAAGTCTATAAATTTAATCATTTGATGCTTGGTCAACATGTTATGTACAAAATAAATTTTGTTGTAATATCTCTTGTCTTTCTTGGTGTTGCAATTTGGGTGGCCAGCAGTGTAGTATTAAAAAATTTCTTCCGTCCATATTCATGTACTTAGAAGTACTCACTCGAAACACACAAGAGAACGGATTAAACATTCTTGATATTTTATTTCTTCGTAGTATTGATCTGGAGCATTTTTCCATTTGTGGACCTAGAGCCTTAAAAAGCAACATGGTATTAAGCTTCTAAGTCCAGAACCCTCACAGTTTTTATAAAACGTTGATTTTCAATTTATTCTAATGAATAAAATCATTGCGTTGAATTCCTAAAACTTAGATTGAATTACAGTTGAATTCCTATAAATACAATAATTTTAGTAATGATTTTTCCGATTTAAAGATTTTTCTCAAATATTTAAACTTTATTTTCCATTTTTATAATTCCTCGTTACTTTTTCTACACGCTTTGTTTTCAATGCATCGTATTGGACTGTTGTTTACTCTACTTTAAAAAAAAACTTTTGAATCGAAATACCTACGCATTTTTCCAATGCTGTACAGTAATATTTCTATAAAAATGAATTTTAACTTGATGAAATTATGAAGTGATCAGATATCTGATTATAGAAGACAGGATAGAACTATACAATTTAAATTTTTTCACTATCGTCATTAACAAAGAGAATAGATTCTGAAGGACGAGATACCTCGTCATTGGAAGAAAACTGAGCAAATCTTGATCTTGTCATCATAAAACAATCGCCAATATCTTAATGAAGAAATATGTCATCCTTGTCAAATTTCTTGATGGAAGAGTAAAGTTTCGTTACAGGATTCAAAAGTGATTTTACATTGATTATTTTTATATCACTCCTCGTCTGTCAATTTTAAAGAGAAAAACACATATGTGCATCAAATAAAATACTTGATAACTGATAAAAATATGAGAAAGTTTTAACCGCACGGAATTTCGGAACAAACGCACTTTTGGAAACGCAAATGGGAGCACATTTTCTCTGCGAGAAATGACGTACCTAAGAATTCCTGTATTCATAAGACTAAATTTAACATGTTAATCATCTGCAAACACTATTAAATTTTGTTTTTATATTGTTAAAAATGCATTGGAAAGTATAGAAAGTGAGGAGATCATGATCAATATATTATAGTTTAGTATTTTGCTCATAGATGGCGCCATGATACTCTTAATATTTTATGTCGACGTGAAAGATCTGTGGCGTATGTGGTTCTTATATTTAGCCTTATCCCCATGTATCGAGGAGGTAGGAAAATTCTTCCAGTGAAAATAAGACAAAGGTAAAGACACTAAAAGGGGGCTTGGAGAATTTATGCTCATAGCTTGTCAGTGAAAGCATGTCATTCAAAGAAATTTTCACGAAGATCTTTTTAGAACTTTAAATTTCATTGATTACTTGAAAAAAAAACTATTAGTAAAATTAAAGTAACTATAATAGAGAAAGTCAAATCTTCCTCCGAAAGTGAAAGCGTCAAGCATTTCCGTGATATTGTTTCCAAATCGACTTCACAATCGATTAACTATTAACAATAACATCCGAGAAGATAAAACAATAGAATAGACAATAAGCGTAGAGCTCAAGGAATGTGGATCTCAAGTGTGTGTGCAACATGCAAGCGTTGGTTTCGCACAACACCTACAAATGTTCTAAAAAAATAAAATTTTCAGTCGTTGAATGATTATGAACGTTCTATCTTATATTCTCTTTCGGTAAGATTTTCGTAACTAAAATCGTGAAAGTGTGAAATCTATGGCGATTAACAGTCAGGACAAACAGTGCTTTCTTTCAATGGCTTCTAAACTTTATAAACGCTTCTCCAGGAAAAATACACTTTTTTTTTGTGTAGCGGGAGTGTGATTGTTAATTTAGCCGTGTGTGACATGGCACTCCTGAACCAATTACTACGGCACACCAAAATAAAAATTATGTTAATCATACAAAAAATAGGCATAATTGATCGATTTACAAAAAACGATGCTATCTTCCCGCTCATTTAGCTCTACAGTGGTTATAAAACAATTAATTTATGATACTTTGTTTAACACAAAAATAACTATCAATTCTATTTATACGGGTCTTAAAAAACAGGTACTTGAAATTGCTTGCGCAAAAACCTCATTACTAAACCGTTGAACTGACTCGTGCAGAATAAAACAATTTCTACATCTGTAAGGCACTCCATTTCCATCTAGAAACACACTGTTTGAAAGACATCGCGTTATGAGCCGTTCCTGAAGTATTAACTGCCCACGTGCAGGTCCCAACTGGTCACCCTCTCTTCAAAAAAACAATTGATTTTGCAAAGCAATCGGCCTTGATGAGTTGGGTTTTGGAAAATGTTAAGTAATCCATGGAGAAGAATATACAGATTCAAGTTTCTATACTTAAAATCATAGAAGAAGCTAAAAGTATAGACGATTATAAGAAGAAATACTGAAGAATTTACAACTGAATATCAGGGCCAGGTAGTCCCGTTGTTATAGTTGCGAATCAGCAATCAGAGTGTTGTAAGTTTGAAACTCTATCTACCCAAAGACCGTGGAGACTGGTGAAAGTTCTCACGTGGCCTCACTTTGCCGTTGTGTGGAAGTTTGGAGAGTGGGGTAGTATAAGAAGAATACTGAGGAATTTATAACTGGATATCAGGGCCAGGTAGTCCCGTTGTTATAGTTGCGAATCAGCAATCAGAGTGTTGTAAGTTTGAAACTCTATCTACCCAAAGACCGTGGAGACTGGTGAAAGTTCTCACGTGGACTCACTTTGCCGTTGTGTGGAAGTTTGGAGAGTGGGGTAGTATAAGAAGAATACTGAAGAATTTACAACTGAATATCAGGGCCAGGTAGTCCCGTTGTTATAATTGCGAATCAGCAATCAGAGTGTAGTAAGTTTGAAACTCTATCTACCCAAAGACCGTGGAGACTGGTGAAAGTTCTCACGTGGCCTCACTTTGCCGTTGTGTGGAAGTTTGGAGAGTGGGGAAGTATAAGAAGAATACTGAGGAATTTATAACTGGATATCAGAGCCAGGTAGTCCCGTTGTTATAGTTGCGAATCAGCAATCAGAGTGTTGTAAGTTTGAAACTCTATCAAGCCAAAGACCGTAGAGACTGGTGAAAGTTCTCACGTGGCCTCACTTTGCCGTTGTGTGGAAGTTTGGAGAGTGGGGTAGTATAAGAAGAATAATGAAGAATTTACAACTGAATATCAGGGACAGGTAGTCCCGTTGTTATAATTGCGAATCAGCAATCAGAGTGTAGTAAGTTTGAAACTCTATCTACCCAAAGACCGTGGAGACTGGTGAAAGTTCTCACGTGGCCTCACTTTGCCGTTGTGTGGAAGTTTGGAGAGTGGGGAAGTATAAGAAGAATACTGAGGAATTTATAACTGGATATCAGAGCCAGGTAGTCCCGTTCTTATAGTTGCGAATCAGCAATCAGAGTGTTGTAAGTTTGAAACTCTATCTACCCAAAGACCGTGGAGACTGGTGAAAGTTCTCACGTGGCCTCACTTTGCCGTTGTGTGGAAGTTTGGAGAGTGGGGAAGTATAAGAAGAATACTGAGGAATTTATAACTGGATATCAGAGCCAGGTAGTCCCGTTCTTATAGTTGCGAATCAGCAATCAGAGTGTTGTAAGTTTGAAACTCTATCAAGCCAAAGACCGTAGAGACTGGTGAAAGTTCTCACGTGGCCTCACTTTGCCGTTGTGTGGAAGTTTGGAGAGTGGGGTAGTATAAGAAGAATACTGAAGAATTTACAACTGAATATCAGGGCCAGGTAGTCCCGTTGTTATAATTGCGAATCAGCAATCAGAGTGTAGTAAGTTTGAAACTCTATCTACCCAAAGACCGTGGAGACTGGTGAAAGTTCTCACGTGGCCTCACTTTGCCGTTGTGTGGAAGTTTGGAGAGTGGGGAAGTATAAGAAGAATACTGAGGAATTTATAACTGGATATCAGGGCCAGGTAGTCCCGTTGTTATAGTTGCGAATCAGCAATCAGAGTGTTGTAAGTTTGAAACTCTATCTACCCAAAGACCGTGGAGACTGGTGAAAGTTCTCACGTGGACTCACTTTGCCGTTGTGTGGAAGTTTGGAGAGTGGGGTAGTATAAGAAGAATACTGAAGAATTTACAACTGAATATCAGGGCCAGGTAGTCCCGTTGTTATAATTGCGAATCAGCAATCAGAGTGTAGTAAGTTTGAAACTCTATCTATCCAAAGACCGTGGAGACTGGTGAAAGTTCTCACGTGGCCTCACTTTGCCGTTGTGTGGAAGTTTGGAGAGTGGGGAAGTATAAGAAGAATACTGAGGAATTTATAACTGGATATCAGAGCCAGGTAGTCCCGTTCTTATAGTTGCGAATCAGCAATCAGAGTGTTGTAAGTTTGAAACTCTATCAAGCCAAAGACCGTAGAGACTGGTGAAAGTTCTCACGTGGCCTCACTTTGCCGTTGTGTGGAAGTTTGGAGAGTGGGGTAGTATAAGAAGAATACTGAAGAATTTACAACTGAATATCAGGGCCAGGTAGTCCCGTTGTTATAATTGCGAATCAGCAATCAGAGTGTAGTAAGTTTGAAACTCTATCTACCCAAAGACCGTGGAGACTGGTGAAAGTTCTCACGTGGCCTCACTTTGCCGTTGTGTGGAAGTTTGGAGAGTGGGGAAGTATAAGAAGAATACTGAGGAATTTATAACTGGATATCAGAGCCAGGTAGTCCCGTTGTTATAGTTGCGAATCAGCAATCAGAGTGTTGTAAGTTTGAAACTCTATCAAGCCAAAGACCGTAGAGACTGGTGAAAGTTCTCACGTGGCCTCACTTTGCCGTTGTGTGGAAGTTTGGAGAGTGGGGTAGTATAAGAAGAATACTGAAGAATTTACAACTGAATATCAGGGCCAGGTAGTCCCGTTGTTATAATTGCGAATCAGCAATCAGAGTGTAGTAAGTTTGAAACTCTATCTACCCAAAGACCGTGGAGACTGGTGAAAGTTCTCACGTGGCCTCACTTTGCCGTTGTGTGGAAGTTTGGAGAGTGGGGAAGTATAAGAAGAATACAGAGGAATTTATAACTGGATATCAGAGCCAGGTAGTCCCGTTGTTATAGTTGCGAATCAGCAATCAGAGTGTTGTAAGTTTGAAACTCTATCAAGCCAAAGACCGTAGAGACTGGTGAAAGTTCTCACGTGGCCTCACTTTGCCGTTGTGTGGAAGTTTGGAGAGTGGGGTAGTATAAGAAGAATACTGAAGAATTTACAACTGAATATCAGGGACAGGTAGTCCCGTTGTTATAATTGCGAATCAGCAATCAGAGTGTAGTAAGTTTGAAACTCTATCTACCCAAAGACCGTGGAGACTGGTGAAAGTTCTCACGTGGCCTCACTTTGCCGTTGTGTGGAAGTTTGGAGAGTGGGGTAGTATAAGAAGAATGCTGAAGAATTTACAACTGAATATCAGGGCCAGGTAGTCCCGTTGTTATAATTGCGAATCAGCAATCAGAGTGTAGTAAGTTTGAAACTCTATCTACCCAAAGACCGTGGAGACTGGTGAAAGTTCTCACGTGGCCTCACTTTGCCGTTGTGTGGAAGTTTGGAGAGTGGGGAAGTATAAGAAGAATACTGAGGAATTTATAACTGGATATCAGAGCCAGGTAGTCCCGTTGTTATAATTGCGAATCAGCAATCAGAGTGTAGTAAGTTTGAAACTCTATCTACCCAAAGACCGTGGAGACTGGTGAAAGTTCTCACGTGGCCTCACTTTGCCGTTGTGTGGAAGTTTGGAGAGTGGGGAAGTATAAGAAGAATACTGAGGAATTTATAACTGGATATCAGAGCCAGGTAGTCCCGTTGTTATAGTTGCGAATCAGCAATCAGAGTGTTGTAAGTTTGAAACTCTATCTACCCAAAGACCGTGGAGACTGGTGAAAGTTCTCACGTGGCCTCACTTTGCCGTTGTGTGGAAGTTTGGAGAGTGGGGAAGTATAAGAAGAATACTGAGGAATTTATAACTGGATATCAGAGCCAGGTAGTCCCGTTGTTATAATTGCGAATCAGCAATCAGAGTGTAGTAAGTTTGAAACTCTATCTACCCAAAGACCGTGGAGACTGGTGAAAGTTCTCACGTGGCCTCACTTTGCCGTTGTGTGGAAGTTTGGAGAGTGGGGTAGTATAAGAAGAATGCTGAAGAATTTACAACTGAATATCAGGGCCAGGTAGTCCCGTTGTTATAATTGCGAATCAGCAATCAGAGTGTAGTAAGTTTGAAACTCTATCTACCCAAAGACCGTGGAGACTGGTGAAAGTTCTCACGTGGCCTCACTTTGCCGTTGTGTGGAAGTTTGGAGAGTGGGGAAGTATAAGAAGAATACTGAGGAATTTATAACTGGATATCAGAGCCAGGTAGTCCCGTTGTTATAATTGCGAATCAGCAATCAGAGTGTAGTAAGTTTGAAACTCTATCTACCCAAAGACCGTGGAGACTGGTGAAAGTTCTCACGTGGCCTCACTTTGCCGTTGTGTGGAAGTTTGGAGAGTGGGGAAGTATAAGAAGAATACTGAGGAATTTATAACTGGATATCAGAGCCAGGTAGTCCCGTTGTTATAGTTGCGAATCAGCAATCAGAGTGTTGTAAGTTTGAAACTCTATCTACCCAAAGACCGTGGAGACTGGTGAAAGTTCTCACGTGGCCTCACTTTGCCGTTGTGTGGAAGTTTGGAGAGTGGGGAAGTATAAGAAGAATACCGAGGAATTTATAACTGGATATCAGAGCCAGGTAGTCCCGTTGTTATAATTGCGAATCAGCAATCAGAGTGTAGTAAGTTTGAAACTCTATCTACCCAAAGACCGTAGAGACTGGTGAAAGTTCTCACGTGGCCTCACTTTGCCGTTGTGTGGAAGTTTGGAGAGTGGGGTAGTATAAGAAGAATACTGAAGAATTTACAACTGAATATCAGGGCCAGGTAGTCCCGTTGTTATAATTGCGAATCAGCAATCCGAGTGTAGTAAGTTTGAAACTCTATCTACCCAAAGACCGTGGAGACTGGTGAAAGTTCTCACGTGGCCTCACTTTGCCGTTGTGTGGAAGTTTGGAGAGTGGGGAAGTATAAGAAGAATACTGAGGAATTTATAACTGGATATCAGAGCCAGGTAGTCCCGTTGTTATAGTTGCGAATCAGCAATCAGAGTGTTGTAAGTTTGAAACTCTATCAAGCCAAAGACCGTAGAGACTGGTGAAAGTTCTCACGTGGCCTCACTTTGCCGTTGTGTGGAAGTTTGGAGAGTGGGGTAGTATAAGAAGAATACTGAAGAATTTACAACTGAATATCAGGGACAGGTAGTCCCGTTGTTATAATTGCGAATCAGCAATCAGAGTGTAGTAAGTTTGAAACTCTATCTACCCAAAGACCGTGGAGACTGGTGAAAGTTCTCATGTGGCCTCACTTTGCCGTTGTGTGGAAGTTTGGAGAGTGGGGTAGTATAAGAAGAATGCTGAAGAATTTACAACTGAATATCAGGGCCAGGTAGTCCCGTTGTTATAATTGCGAATCAGCAATCAGAGTGTAGTAAGTTTGAAACTCTATCTACCCAAAGACCGTGGAGACTGGTGAAAGTTCTCACGTGGCCTCACTTTGCCGTTGTGTGGAAGTTTGGAGAGTGGGGAAGTATAAGAAGAATACTGAGGAATTTATAACTGGATATCAGAGCCAGGTAGTCCCGTTGTTATAATTGCGAATCAGCAATCAGAGTGTAGTAAGTTTGAAACTCTATCTACCCAAAGACCGTGGAGACTGGTGAAAGTTCTCACGTGGCCTCACTTTGCCGTTGTGTGGAAGTTTGGAGAGTGGGGAAGTATAAGAAGAATACTGAGGAATTTATAACTGGATATCAGAGCCAGGTAGTCCCGTTGTTATACTTGCGAATCAGCAATCAGAGTGTTGTAAGTTTGAAACTCTATCAAGCCAAAGACCGTAGAGACTGGTGAAAGTTCTCACGTGGCCTCACTTTGCCGTTGTGTGGAAGTTTGGAGAGTGGGGTAGTATAAGAAGAATACTGAAGAATTTACAACTGAATATCAGGGACAGGTAGTCCCGTTGTTATAATTGCGAATCAGCAATCAGAGTGTAGTAAGTTTGAAACTCTATCTACCCAAAGACCGTGGAGACTGGTGAAAGTTCTCACGTGGCCTCACTTTGCCGTTGTGTGGAAGTTTGGAGAGTGGGGAAGTATAAGAAGAATACTGAGGAATTTATAACTGGATATCAGAGCCAGGTAGTCCCGTTGTTATAGTTGCGAATCAGCAATCAGAGTGTTGTAAGTTTGAAACTCTATCAAGCCAAAGACCGTAGAGACTGGTGAAAGTTCTCACGTGGCCTCACTTTGCCGTTGTGTGGAAGTTTGGAGAGTGGGGTAGTATAAGAAGAATACTGAAGAATTTACAACTGAATATCAGGGCCAGGTAGTCCCGTTGTTATAATTGCGAATCAGCAATCAGAGTGTAGTAAGTTTGAAACTCTATCTACCCAAAGACCGTGGAGACTGGTGAAAGTTCTCACGTGGCCTCACTTTGCCGTTGTGTGGAAGTTTGGAGAGTGGGGAAGTATAAGAAGAATACTGAGGAATTTATAACTGGATATCAGAGCCAGGTAGTCCCGTTGTTATAGTTGCGAATTAGCAATCAGAGTGTTGTAAGTTTGAAACTCTATCAAGCCAAAGACCGTAGAGACTGGTGAAAGTTCTCACGTGGCCTCACTTTGCCGTTGTGTGGAAGTTTGGAGAGTGGGGTAGTATAAGAAGAATACTGAAGAATTTACAACTGAATATCAGGGCCAGGTAGTCCCGTTGTTATAATTGCGAATCAGCAATCAGAGTGTAGTAAGTTTGAAACTCTATCTACCCAAAGACCGTGGAGACTGGTGAAAGTTCTCACGTGGCCTCACTTTGCCGTTGTGTGGAAGTTTGGAGAGTGGGGAAGTATAAGAAGAATACTGAGGAATTTATAACTGGATATCAGAGCCAGGTAGTCCCGTTGTTATAGTTGCGAATCAGCAATCAGAGTGTTGTAAGTTTGAAACTCTATCAAGCCAAAGACCGTAGAGACTGGTGAAAGTTCTCACGTGGCCTCACTTTGCCGTTGTGTGGAAGTTTGGAGAGTGTGGTAGTATAAGAAGAATACTGAAGAATTTACAACTGAATATCAGGGCCAGGTAGTCCCGTTGTTATAATTGCGAATCAGCAATCAGAGTGTAGTAAGTTTGAAACTCTATCTACCCAAAGACCGTGGAGACTGGTGAAAGTTCTCACGTGGCCTCACTTTGCCGTTGTGTGGAAGTTTGGAGAGTGGGGTAGTATAAGAAGAATGCTGAAGAATTTACAACTGAATATCAGGGCCAGGTAGTCCCGTTGTTATAATTGCGAATCAGCAATCAGAGTGTAGTAAGTTTGAAACTCTATCTACCCAAAGACCGTGGAGACTGGTGAAAGTTCTCACGTGGCCTCACTTTGCCGTTGTGTGGAAGTTTGGAGAGTGGGGAAGTATAAGAAGAATACTGAGGAATTTATAACTGGATATCAGAGCCAGGTAGTCCCGTTGTTATAATTGCGAATCAGCAATCAGAGTGTAGTAAGTTTGAAACTCTATCTACCCAAAGACCGTGGAGACTGGTGAAAGTTCTCACGTGGCCTCACTTTGCCGTTGTGTGGAAGTTTGGAGAGTGGGGAAGTATAAGAAGAATACTGAGGAATTTATAACTGGATATCAGAGCCAGGTAGTCCCGTTGTTATAGTTGCGAATCAGCAATCAGAGTGTTGTAAGTTTGAAACTCTATCTACCCAAAGACCGTGGAGACTGGTGAAAGTTCTCACGTGGCCTCACTTTGCCGTTGTGTGGAAGTTTGGAGAGTGGGGTAGTATAAGAAGAATGCTGAAGAATTTACAACTGAATATCAGGGCCAGGTAGTCCCGTTGTTATAATTGCGAATCAGCAATCAGAGTGTAGTAAGTTTGAAACTTTATCTACCCAAAGACCGTGGAGACTGGTGAAAGTTCTCACGTGGCCTCACTTTGCCGTTGTGTGGAAGTTTGGAGAGTGGGGAAGTATAAGAAGAATACTGAGGAATTTATAACTGGATATCAGAGCCAGGTAGTCCCGTTGTTATAGTTGCGAATCAGCAATCAGAGTGTTGTAAGTTTGAAACTCTATCTACCCAAAGACCGTGGAGACTGGTGAAAGTTCTCACGTGGCCTCACTTTGCCGTTGTGTGGAAGTTTGGAGAGTGGGGAAGTATAAGAAGAATACTGAGGAATTTATAACTGGATATCAGAGCCAGGTAGTCCCGTTGTTATAATTGCGAATCAGCAATCAGAGTGTAGTAAGTTTGAAACTCTATCTACCCAAAGACCGTGGAGACTGGTGAAAGTTCTCACGTGGCCTCACTTTGCCGTTGTGTGGAAGTTTGGAGAGTGGGGAAGTATAAGAAGAATACTGAGGAATTTATAACTGGATATCAGAGCCAGGTAGTCCCGTTGTTATACTTGCGAATCAGCAATCAGAGTGTTGTAAGTTTGAAACTCTATCAAGCCAAAGACCGTAGAGACTGGTGAAAGTTCTCACGTGGCCTCACTTTGCCGTTGTGTGGAAGTTTGGAGAGTGGGGTAGTATAAGAAGAATACTGAAGAATTTACAACTGAATATCAGGGACAGGTAGTCCCGTTGTTATAATTGCGAATCAGCAATCAGAGTGTAGTAAGTTTGAAACTCTATCTACCCAAAGACCGTGGAGACTGGTGAAAGTTCTCACGTGGCCTCACTTTGCCGTTGTGTGGAAGTTTGGAGAGTGGTGAAGTATAAGAAGAATACTGAGGAATTTATAACTGGATATCAGAGCCAGGTAGTCCCGTTGTTATAGTTGCGAATCAGCAATCAGAGTGTTGTAAGTTTGAAACTCTATCAAGCCAAAGACCGTAGAGACTGGTGAAAGTTCTCACGTGGCCTCACTTTGCCGTTGTGTGGAAGTTTGGAGAGTGGGGTAGTATAAGAAGAATACTGAAGAATTTACAACTGAATATCAGGGACAGGTAGTCCCGTTGTTATAATTGCGAATCAGCAATCAGAGTGTAGTAAGTTTGAAACTCTATCTACCCAAAGACCGTGGAGACTGGTGAAAGTTCTCACGTGGCCTCACTTTGCCGTTGTGTGGAAGTTTGGAGAGTGGGGAAGTATAAGAAGAATACTAAGGAATTTATAACTGGATATCAGAGCCAGGTAGTCCCGTTGTTATAGTTGCGAATCAGCAATCAGAGTGTTGTAAGTTTGAAACTCTATCAAGCCAAAGACCGTAGAGACTGGTGAAAGTTCTCACGTGGCCTCACTTTGCCGTTGTGTGGAAGTTTGGAGAGTGGGGTAGTATAAGAAGAATACTGAATAATTTACAACTGAATATCAGGGCCAGGTAGTCCTGTTGTTATAATTGCGAATCAGCAATCAGAGTGTAGTAAGTTTGAAACTCTATCTACCCAAAGACCGTGGAGACTGGTGAAAGTTCTCACGTGGCCTCACTTTGCCGTTGTGTGGAAGTTTGGAGAGTGGGGAAGTATAAGAAGAATACTGAGGAATTTATAACTGGATATCAGAGCCAGGTAGTCCCGTTGTTATAGTTGCGAATCAGCAATCAGAGTGTTGTAAGTTTGAAACTCTATCAAGCCAAAGACCGTAGAGACTGGTGAAAGTTCTCACGTGGCCTCACTTTGCCGTTGTGTGGAAGTTTGGAGAGTGGGGTAGTATAAGAAGAATACTGAAGAATTTACAACTGAATATCAGGGACAGGTAGTCCCGTTGTTATAATTGCGAATCAGCAATCAGAGTGTAGTAAGTTTGAAACTCTATCTACCCAAAGACCGTGGAGACTGGTGAAAGTTCTCACGTGGCCTCACTTTGCCGTTGTGTGGAAGTTTGGAGAGTGGGGTAGTATAAGGAGAATGCTGAAGAATTTACAACTGAATATCAGGGCCAGGTAGTCCCGTTGTTATAATTGCGAATCAGCAATCAGAGTGTAGTAAGTTTGAAACTCTATCTACCCAAAGACCGTGGAGACTGGTGAAAGTTCTCACGTGGCCTCACTTTGCCGTTGTGTGGAAGTTTGGAGAGTGGGGAAGTATGAGAAGAATACTGAGGAATTTATAACTGGATATCAGAGCCAGGTAGTCCCGTTGTTATAATTGCGAATCAGCAATCAGAGTGTAGTAAGTTTGAAACTCTATCTACCCAAAGACCGTGGAGACTGGTGAAAGTTCTCACGTGGCCTCACTTTGCCGTTGTGTGGAAGTTTGGAGAGTGGGGAAGTATAAGAAGAATACTGAGGAATTTATAACTGGATATCAGAGCCAGGTAGTCCCGTTGTTATAGTTGCGAATCAGCAATCAGAGTGTTGTAAGTTTGAAACTCTATCTACCCAAAGACCGTGGAGACTGGTGAAAGTTCTCACGTGGCCTCACTTTGCCGTTGTGTGGAAGTTTGGAGAGTGGGGAAGTATAAGAAGAATACTGAGGAATTTATAACTGGATATCAGAGCCAGGTAGTCCCGTTGTTATAATTGCGAATCAGCAATCAGAGTGTAGTAAGTTTGAAACTCTATCTACCCAAAGACCGTGGAGACTGGTGAAAGTTCTCACGTGGCCTCACTTTGCCGTTGTGTGGAAGTTTGGAGAGTGGGGAAGTATAAGAAGAATACTGAGGAATTTATAACTGGATATCAGAGCCAGGTAGTCCCGTTGTTATAGTTGCGAATCAGCAATCAGAGTGTTGTAAGTTTGAAACTCTATCAAGCCAAAGACCGTAGAGACTGGTGAAAGTTCTCACGTGGCCTCACTTTGCCGTTGTGTGGAAGTTTGGAGAGTGGGGTAGTATAAGAAGAATACTGAAGAATTTACAACTGAATATCAGGGACAGGTAGTCCCGTTGTTATAATTGCGAATCAGCAATCAGAGTGTAGTAAGTTTGAAACTCTATCTACCCAAAGACCGTGGAGACTGGTGAAAGTTCTCACGTGGCCTCACTTTGCCGTTGTGTGGAAGTTTGGAGAGTGGGGTAGTATAAGGAGAATGCTGAAGAATTTATAACTGGATATCAGGGCCAGGTAGTCCCGTTGTTATAATTGCGAATCAGCAATCAGAGTGTAGTAAGTTTGAAACTCTATCTACCCAAAGACCGTGGAGACTGGTGAAAGTTCTCACGTGGCCTCACTTTGCCGTTGTGTGGAAGTTTGGAGAGTGGGGAAGTATAAGAAGAATACTGAGGAATTTATAACTGGATATCAGAGCCAGGTAGTCCCGTTGTTATAATTGCGAATCAGCAATCAGAGTGTAGTAAGTTTGAAACTCTATCTACCCAAAGACCGTGGAGACTGGTGAAAGTTCTCACGTGGCCTCACTTTGCCGTTGTGTGGAAGTTTGGAGAGTGGGGAAGTATAAGAAGAATACTGAGGAATTTATAACTGGATATCAGAGCCAGGTAGTCCCGTTGTTATAGTTGCGAATCAGCAATCAGAGTGTTGTAAGTTTGAAACTCTATCTACCCAAAGACCGTGGAGACTGGTGAAAGTTCTCACGTGGCCTCACTTTGCCGTTGTGTGGAAGTTTGGAGAGTGGGGAAGTATAAGAAGAATACTGAGGAATTTATAACTGGATATCAGAGCCAGGTAGTCCCGTTGTTATAATTGCGAATCAGCAATCAGAGTGTAGTAAGTTTGAAACTCTATCTACCCAAAGACCGTGGAGACTGGTGAAAGTTCTCACGTGGCCTCACTTTGCCGTTGTGTGGAAGTTTGGAGAGTGGGGAAGTATAAGAAGAATACTGAGGAATTTATAACTGGATATCAGAGCCAGGTAGTCCCGTTGTTATACTTGCGAATCAGCAATCAGAACGTTTTAAGTTTGAAACTCTATCTACCCAAAGACCGTGGGCACCAGCTCAGGTGTTGTTCTCGTTCTCTGACCGTGATTCAAAATTGCGAGATGTTGATCTCGGTTCTCTCCTTTCGGGATTGATCCTCGACTGACGCCAATAGCCCATTGAGTTTCCAGAGCGACGGTGCAACAGTGCGACGTAAATTCAATTATCTACGTGCATAACAAACAATGGATAGACCTACATAATTTTGAGATTGAAGGAATGTCGCGATTGTCTTTCGGTCGCCCTTGTTATTTTCTGAAGACGTACAAGTGCACGCCCTGCCCACCACTCAGGAACGGCCCTAAGTACACGAAACTAAGCTAAGGAATTCCAGAGCAGCAAGAATAAAAGTGCGGAATGTTGATGCACATGAATCCGGTTCCGAAACAAACAGTACACCTCTCCAAAAATCAATGCGAAAGTGACTAATTCCGAGTTGCCCAACCAGCTGAAAGATAGAATGTTTGTTTTCACGTGAGGCGAAGAATGACGATCTCATTTCTTCTGTTTGTTCTCCATACGAGAATATATGGGTGAAAGTCTAAAGAGATAACTCAGGTAGATAAACGCATTTTTAAAGGACGGGCTTTGAGACATCTTTTGTTTTATTGTTCCTTTCTCTCGTGATAAAAATGTGCCAGTGCTTTTATGCAGCATTGGTGAGCTCAAGTACGATTTTGAGGAATATTTCATTCAGTTCTGTTATTCACACAATTCAGCACGTACTCCTTGAGGTCCAAACCTCATAGGATCTTATAATTATCCCCCCCAAAACGAGGTATATATATATGAAAAATATGCAGGTATTATTGTTAAGGGGTCCCGGCGATTGAAATTCACTAAAATGTCGATTTTGGGATTTTTGCATTTTGTTAATATTTGAACAATTCTGAATAAAATGGTGTATTAGATGAAGAATTCAGAGTATTAGAAGTATTTATATTTAATATTTTAACTTAAACCACTCCTGTTAGCGGTACTCAAATAGTCAACTTCAGCGCTTATTTTCTCAGAATGCCATACTTTTGACTTAGGGAACACTTTTCTAAAAATCCACTTGAGATAAACATTTGAAACTTTTTACACATATATTTTGAGCACGTTCACAAACTTTAATGCAAGAAATAAAATCAAGAAATAAATGCAAATAAAAAATCTACATGCAATATTTTTTTTTCCAAAAATTTTTTTAACTGAAAAAAATTTGAACATTTTGAAACAAAAAAAAAAAAACTATATCTTTCTGAATTTTTCGTAAAACCACATAAACCTGTGTTTAAATGTTTATAAATGTACTCATAATAAAGTGGATTTATTTTAAAATTTTTGATTGAGTAGTTCCTGAGAAAAATGTTACCGAAGCTGCTCAATTTAACATGGACTCCTATGGGCAGGCCAAGACCCTTTAATGAAATACATTAAGAAAATAAATTTTTCCCAAAGCACACTAATTCATGTATATGAAGTAACTGGGATGTTTTTTGTTTTTCCAATACTCAACCCAAATTTGCGTCAATAGCCTGTTGTGTTGCCCTAGTACGATGCTAATTAAAATTACCTTACCTACTACCTAAATTTGCGCTGGTGCCGTCGGGGCTAGGTGGGTATGTCCACTGCGCTAGCAACCTGCGAGTTTAAGGCGGTGCAGTTACGACTCCCCTCAGGGAGTATTTCTTTCTTATCTGCTTTGTGTCAGTCAAAATTTAATTGAGTGTGTATGTCCGTTATTTGACGTTGTCTGCCTTATGTCTGGCGCAGCATTGCCAAATATGGCCCTTGCGTCATAAAACCCAACCAAATTGGAGCCACTAACACAATTATTTTGAGCTTGGATGGTTATGAATCCTGAGTATCGCACGTTCATTAAAACATATAAGCTTAGTAAAAATAATATAATTGGGAATCATTGGTTTAAGGCAGTGGTTCCAAACTTTATGTTACTACATCCCTTCACCCCCTTTAAAAATATAATCTTAGCGTCTCCCCCGTTTCATTTCATTAGATGGCAATGGTAATGGTAATTTTAGAGCAACACTAGAGCAACATAACGGGCTATTGACGACGGTCCGGAATCAGTCCCTTAAGGGAAAGATTCGAGGACAACACCTCGTAATTTTGAACCACGGTCAGATGACTCATTTCATTAGAAAGAATGACAAAAATCGTAATAATAACAACAAGATTTTACTTTACATTTATACAACTAGGGGGCTCCGCCCCAGGTCGCCATCCAAAACATCTCCTTTCCACATAAAAAAGGAAATATTTTAGCATAACATATTGTTAAAATTCAGAGGAAATCTCATCATAAATTTAAATGTTTTAGCTAATCCGTGTTTGTTGTAATAGTTTTTCTTAATATTTTCAAATTCGACTGTTGCTATGGAAACGGTAACCGAATTTGCACGTTCTTCTGAAAACATTGCAAACTCTCTAGCGCGGGCTCTCCAATTTTATGAATAAATCAATCAAAAAATATAACTGTGTTTATCGTCTGCGCGTGCTCCAAATTCATTAGCCCGTTAAACCACAAGACTCGATATCACGTGACTGGCGATTACCAATCACAAAGCGAATAAACCTGAAAAAAATTGATATTTTTATAATAATAGTCTAGGGGGTTCCACCCCCCTGCTCGCTATCGCTAGTCAACCCCGATGATTGCTACGCAATCATATTTAGTTCGCCTTGCGAACTATACTTTTATACAATGAGGGGCTGTGTTACCGCAAGCACCGCCACTAATCTTTGATTCCAAATTCCTGAAACATATGCCCGAGCCCTGCTGATGAATGTTGCAACAGCTGTCCCGTTTGTTTTGGGGTACCAGTGATTTGTGGCTGGCGGAATGGGGGGTCTGGCGACACAAGAGATCGGCTGCAGAGCTAATACTATACTATGCAATCTACCTACTTATGTCATGCCATAGTACGCACTAATTTATATTTAGTACATCATATAAATCACAATTCATCAATTTTAAGCGAAATATAATATTTTTCAAATAAATATTTCCTTATGTTTAGATCAAAGTTAAAGTGAGATAGGTGACAGTAAATGCTTTATAAAATAAGCTATAAAATTTAGTGTTATGTTATGAAAGTTTATTTAAATATGTAAAGGGGGGGATATGAAAATTACATTTCCGTTAAACTTTTCGCGCCTACCTTTGCACTAGGGATGCGACATCGATAGCAAAACATCGATGTTTTGAAACAACGATGTTCAAAATTAAAACATCGATGTTAATAATACATCGACCCAAAAACATCAATGTTTTTAAAATTCAGTGTATTTAAACTTTTCCCCCCATTTTTTAAAACTGGTTTCGCAACTTGTGATGCTACATCGACAGCAAAACATCGATGTTCTAAAGTAAAACATCGATGTTGATAATACATCGCCCCAAAACTATCCATGTTTTTTAAATTCAGCGTATTTAAATTCCCCCCCCCCTCATTTTTTTAAAACTGGTTTAGCAACTAGTAATGCGACATCAGCTCCAATACATCGATGTTTTTTTATAAAACATCAATGTTTTGAAAATATCGATGTTGCATCCCTACTTTTCAGACCCTTCACCCTTGCCCACTTTGGTCTAAAAGTATGCTCAATTTGCTGATTATAAAAATTATGCTGCTTGGTTATTTTTAAGTTTTTATAACGGTACGTTTTTCATTTAAAAATAAAACATCGACAAAGTAAAAACATCGACAGGTATAAACATCGATGTTACCAAAACATCGACCCCAATACATCGATGTTAAATACATCGATGTTTAAAAAAACATCGAAGTTTTGAAAACATCGACATCGATGTCGCATCCCTACTTTGCACTAGTCCGCGCCTCTCCAGTGAGCAGTGTCTTTCAGTTTGTGAATCGCTGGTTTAGGATATACGTTGTGTTTCCTCTGAACTTTATTTTTTGAAGTTACAAGGATATTTTATGCGAATATCTAATACTGATTTATAAGATGTCCTACTTATATGCAAATTAAATATCCTATTATCCATCTGAGTGGCACAAGATTTCGGAGCATCGCTCCAACCTACATCAATTTAATGGCTAAAAATGAACTAAATATATTGGTTGAAAGAATCATAGAGGAAACGTTCACCAAGATGTTCGAACCTTATTAGAGGTCAAACAAGGGAGATTGGCAATTTACTAAATGCATATTTGTACGTGTGTGCCCTTCAAAGGATTACAACTGATAGCCTGTTTTGTGTCAGATATCGGTCCAATGTGCTTCTTAGTGTAAACTTATAAAAGGAGGACTGATATTTTTGTGAAATCTTTATTGTTTTCTGTCTGTGTCTAATGTCTATTTAAAAATTATGAATAGCACCAGATAACATTTGCTCATGCCAGACAGTTGTCTTGGTAAGTCTGGTACATAAATGCTGTAAGCGTTTCAAAAAGTTACTTTTGAACGCAAATATAATACATGTAGGATCGTCGAATACAGGTTTTAACTGCAACATTTGTGACGATTAAAAGCACTATTTCGAGAAAAAACCCAGTGTCAAATATACATATATCACTAGTAAATTATTAATATCTTTGTATGCATCCTCCAATCTGGGTCTCTTGTTTAATCTAAATAAATTCCATTAAAAAGTTACAATAACAATACATATTACTGCAAAGAGAAAGGAGATTTTGTTGTTTGGATTACCATGGTCATGAAAATTTGTGATTTCAGTGCTTTTCAAAACCTTTCCAAAAGTACTTAAATCTTAAGGTATGTAGAATTATTTAAAAGAAATCTTTAAAGGATATACATTCATAATTTGTAACAATTGATGCACTCGGCTCACTTATCAGAGCGTATAGTAAACGGTTATTTGATATTGTGAGAGTCTAGGAAGTAGTCATAGCAACTGGGAAAGGAGCACACCAGCATAACATCTGAAGGACTAAATATGTTTATTTATAAATAGAGCTTCTGAACAAAACAAGTAATAGTCAGGAAGTATGTTTCACAACTGGCAAGTTAGTAGCTGTGCTCATCAGATGGCGCTCGTGTGTGCTGTTTTGATTGGTCGAGAGGATAATATCCTACAACTCTGTCATCGTTCACGGATGCGACCTCACTTGTGATAAGCTGTGTGTGTATGACATGACACTCAAAAAAAAATTAACACAATAAATCTAACATCAAAATAACGTCTTAAAAAATACACGTAAATGCAATGCGACATTTAAATACATTAAAAAAACCAAATTAAGTTAACACTATTAATCATATGTGCATAAAATATCGAAAAGTTAAACATATGGTGAGACAACTGTAGTAAAGCTGGCTACAATTCTGAAAACACACATGAAAAATACCCCGCACAAGCAGATTGATCATTCTGGAATAAAAGTAAGGAAGGAAGGTAAACATTTGAAAAGTACAGTCAAATTTTAAAGTTAAGTCGAAAATACACTGCAAATGAAAGCAAAGTAAAGGAAACGATTAAAACAAATTCCAAACAGTAAGTCATGAGTAAAAATAATCAAACAAATCAGAAGCCAACAGGATAATGTAAAAAATCACATGACACAAATAAATTTCTGTCTGAAAAAAAGAAAAATGTTATTCGCTGAAATAAAATTCAGAAGAATTTGTTAAAGTTATCAGTCCATGATCTTATAAATTCAGCCACTGAAGAATTTCTATTAGTTCCATCAAAGGTCGATAGTTTTCACGTCGTAGGTAGTATTTGGCTTGACTTTGGTAACACGGTAAAGCCCCATGCATTTGGAAAATGGCGAGTGCACTTTTTTGATGGCAACTTGATTATCAATTTTATATTTCTGAGATTTCTTCTTTCGTTGTATGTACGGGGCAATTTTAATCTTGGATTTTGCAGATTTGTGCTTTAGCTGATTTTTCGAGATTTTCTAGTTGCTAGAAGTTGCTGAATAGTTTGTTCAGATCTTGACTTCATTGTTAGACCAAGTAAGAGTTAAAATTGCGTCGTGTTTATACCACTCTGAAAAGTGGAGTTGATGATCTGTCTACTAACCTTAGGGACAAATTTATACCACTTATGAAGATCATAATACAATAGTCTGGAAGTAACAAAAATAATCGTTCTGTTCGTTCTTCCAATCTTACCGTTCACGTGGAAGTCCGATAGTCACGCGATGCAGTTTAATATTCTCTTGGACCAATATTTTCTGAACTCTTCAGATGTGAATACTGCATCACGATCTGTGATGATTGACGGATTACCAAAATAGCTTTTTGGAGTTCGAACTTTGTTATTACATCACTAGGTGTTGTATATAGAGATTTCGTTGAATAAAACTATAAAACTTAATGAAGGAGTCTGTGAGCGCAAGGATATGTTTATAATTTTTATTTGAATTGGGAAGGACTCCGAGATAATTTAAATGATGAATATGAAGAGGAGCATCTTACAAATGCAAACGGTGCAGGGAAACTTCTTGTTTACCAGTCTTGCGGTTAGCTAATATACATGTAACACAATTGTAATATATTGTTGCATATTTAGAGTATGTTGAGGAATGGTAAACTGAGATTTAATATGCTCTTCTGTTCATTTCACAGAAAATATCCTTTATCATGGCCATTCTTAATGATTTCTGTTTGCATACATTTAATTACAAGTAGGTACATAAAGCAATAGGCCGAATCCTAAACAGAAAAAATAACCCTAAGGTGGTTCCACCACCGAATTTCTACAGTGTACAATTACTTTTGATCATAAAGTGTATGTTCTATTTGATAACCATAGTCCTCTAGCATTAAATCCTCTGATGCTCTGTACTGAGTTCACAGTACTTTAAATCATCACAATCAGTAATATAGTTTTGAAACAAAAACTAAGAACATATACTCAAAATATTTTTAGAGCTTCGACGATAGCGAATACTTCGAGTTCATAACTGCAGTATTTTCTTTCAAGGTAGGAAGTTTTCTGGACACGTAGTAAACTGGATAAAACTGATTGTCAGTAATAGATCGTTGCATTAAACTACTACTAGTCAATCTGAGGATTAAGAATGGGCAGTAAGAAGATACTAAAAGGAGTGGCATCTAAAAATGCTTAAAGCAAACACTAATCCACTGGAACAAATAGATGCATCACTACAGTGATACCTTGTAAATGATATTTTTAAACTAAAGATAGGAACATATCGCAAATAGTTGAATACAAATTTATGCCTTCAAGTGGTTTTGACGATATCTCTTGTCCACGAAGGTGCTGCTCCAGTGTGACCCAGATTAACTACCTACAATCCATCGAGATTTTACCAATTTTGCTTATGACCAGATTTTTTGTTATCAAGATATTGCCAATTTTTCTATGATGACGAAATCAAGATCTGGTCAGTTTTTCTCTTGGACCAGATACCTAGTTCATCAAGCTCTGTTTAGTTTTGTTAATGTCGTAGAGACAACAACCTGGTGGGTTGAGGATGCAACGTTTCTGACGAAAATAGAGCATAATATAGACAAATTGATAGTACAGCACCAGGCTCATCCTTCTAAAAAGGATTAGTTTCATATGTATCAATCCAGTGTGTTTTATGTACTACTATTATGTAGAATTTATATTTTGTTACTTAATTTTGAAAGCTCTATAATTCCAATTCCAAATTAGCCTTTTAAAATTCTAAAATTCGATTCAACTACAAAAATATTTTTTCAGAAATTAAAAAATTATATTCAATATACATTATACTCGGCATCAGCTTTTTTTGGCAACAGAGAAATAAACCGAGAGAAAACGAATCAAATTGTTCCCAGCGCCGTTTCCGATATTTGAGTGCAATGAGGCAATGTAATTTAGAAATATGATTCATTTGTAAACCCCATGCATATGTAACGATTTTTTCTAGCAATTAGCGTGAAATGTTGAGTATTTTGTCTTTTACGTGCGGAGTAGTAATTTAATTTAGAATCAAGCGCCCAGTCAATAAGAACTAGGGATGCGACATCAATGGTTTATAAAAACATCGATGTATTTACCATTGATTTATTGGAGCCGATGTTTGTTTAACATCGATATTTTAACACTGTAGATGTTTTATTTTTGAATAAAAAAAGTATCATTAGCAAAAATTCAAAAAATAACCGAGCAACTAAGAATTTTTCAGTGATGACGACATGTGTCCCATAAGAAATGATATTTTCCCTAACTGATGGGAAAGTTAGTGAAAAAAAAATCGGTTTAAGATGAAGAAATATAACAAACTTTTTTTTTTTACAAACAGTAAATAACACAAATAATAGGGCATATAATAATTATAGTAATCAATATTTTTTATTTACAGTCAATAAAAAATAAGTTTATTATGTTTCTCCCCATAAGTTGATAAATAATTAATAATAACCAACAATAATTATTGTTATATACCTACCTAATTATACTTATAGTTAGTAGTACCTATGTCGAATTGTTGTAAATATTATTTTCTTTTATATTATTCAATTTAAAAATAAATGATTTAATTGTTCTTAAATTTTTATGACTTTGTTTTGACAGTTAAAAAAAATCTTAGTTATAAAGAGGCTATTCGCACATTTTTTAGACAATTTTGGTTAGCGGTAATAAAAAATCGTTTGCTGCAAAAGAAATAATTGCAGTTGTACTATGTTTTTAAAAGTCAAAATTATCGTCTGCGGCTTGAGAGGTTTGTTTTTATCCAAAATGGCGTTTTTAGCGAAGCAGTGGTTCGAAGGCTATATTTATGCTCTTTCCGAAGATAAATATTCATATTCCATTATCCAAAAACGATGTGAGAGTCATGGTTTTGTGATATCTAAAGCGTAGATAGGTAATATCGTCAACAAGAAAGGAAAAAAACGTCAAATTGGAGCCTCAAGTGGGACAAAAATTCCAAACAAGTATCCAAGGAAGAAACGGACATCTTCGACTATTGAAAAGGTACGTTGAAAGCCCCCTAGTCAAAGGACAGTTGCAAAATCATTAAAATGCTCGGTGTCCACTGTAAACAAAATGATAAACGTTGATTTAAATCTTAAGAAAGCGAAAAAAACGCAATGTGCATCGTCTTTCTCCAAAGCATATCGCTGAACGCAGTACACGTTGCCGAATTCTAAATATATGAGAAACACTTATCCAAAGAAAAATGGAAAAAAATGTTCACAATAGATGAATCATGGGTGTATTTAAATGATTGCAGCAAAAAAAAAGCCATTTATTAACATAAACGTTGAGAAAAAAATTTAAGTACATGGTTCACAGAATCCAAAGAAAGGTTTTCTAAGGGATTCATGATTGTTGCTGGTTTTTCATATAGTGGCAAGTTAAAAATAAAGAGAGTGGAAAAAAATGTCAAGATTAACTCCAAATACTATCAGGAACATATTTTATCACCAATTTTTCTGAATGAAATACCATCGCTTTACCCACAGTGCCATCAATCTGTGGAACTCCATCAAGACAAAGCTAGCAGTCACACATCAGAATCCACTGTAAATTTCCTAAAAGAAATGGAACAAAACACCGGTATCAAGGCCATACCCTTCACTGATATCCCTACTAAATCTCCAGATGTATCACCTGTGGATTTTTGTGCTTTCGGACTTTTAAATTCTGCATTATCCAGACGTCGTCCCACAACCCTTACAGGACTCTGGAAAGCTGTTCAGGAGGAATGGGATAGAATACCTCTTCTGACACTTCAAAAGGCGTTATTATCCTGGAAATTATAGTGTTGAAAGATAGTTCAGAATAAGGGCTATCAAATAGAACATTTAAAAAACAGGAATTTCATGTAATTTAGTTTTGTGAATACAATATACATTGTCTAAAAAATGTGTGAACAGCCTCTGTAAGTTAATAAGCACAACAAATGACAAATTAAATCCACCCCCGGGGGTGAACATTAATGTTTGATGTTACTAAACCAGTTTTGAGAAATGTGGAAAAAAGTTTAAAAACACTGACGCTTAAAAACACCGATGTTTAAAAACATCGATGGTTTTTGGTCGATGTATTATCAACATCGATGTTTTAATTTTTAACATCGATGTTTCATTGTCGATGGAGCCAACAAGCAGTTCGCACACTTTCGATTCTTGTTGTTTTGCGCCATTGGCAGATTGTTTACTTATCTCTCGACTGGCCATTTTTTTATGCGATGTATGTCAATACTTATATATTTTATGTATCGGTTTCTTGTGTTTTACTCAGGACGTAAAATTCGCTACTAATTTATTTATTACTTTATGTATTAACTTCATAATATTAAAAACGGGTCACAATTATTTTTCTTAAAATTAAACCATTCGCAGACCCCCCCCCCCTCCAACGTTATCCGCGCACCCTAAAATTAGTTTTACTTTGCCACCGCCGACCCCCTCAGCGGTCACAACACAAGGACCCTGGAAGTCCGTAGGAACCACTGCTGTAGATGGTCGCACTCAGGCTGCCGCTCCATTCATTTTAGGGCTGTGTCAAGGCACTCAAATGCCTTACTAGCTGACGGTTGTTACTTTAATTTTCTTATCACATAGCATTGGTTTTAAAATTTTATTTTTGCAAGAAATATCTAAGGTAAATTTTTTGGAACATAAATATGCTATATTTACATAAAAAGGATTAACATTTTTTTTTGCTGAAAAGTATTTCATATTTACCAATATTGTTTTTACATACTTCTAGGTGAAAATGTTTAGGAGGCAATAATTTAAACAGATACTACCAACAAATTTAAAAAATAACTTCAATATTATCTATTATAATTGCATAAAAATGTTTAAAAAAAACTTATTCAAGTACTTCTCTTATAAACCGACAGGCAAGCTGTTAAAAAATTTATGTGCCAAATGTAAGGCCAAATTGGATTAACGCGCCAAGTTGAAAGCTTGTAAGCGTGACCTCTTCTCGAAGCCTCTCTCTGCAACCTAACAGATTTATTTACTCAGTTTTACTTTCGCGCGCGGTGACGTCACGGCCAAGAATCACTGTCTACTATAGTATTAATTACGATTGAGATTTCCAGAGGAAGTACCAAAAAAAAAACTGTATTCGAAACGAGGGATGGAACCAAAAAATTTGGGAAACTGATATAATTTGTTCTGCGGACGCAAGATTCGATTCTATCCATGTGGAACTTTCCACATCACATCGCTTCAATTTAAAATCCAACGCTTTCAGAATGTATATGTAGAGTAGACACGCAAACCGAGTGAACAAATTGCTTCATAACACATAAAATCCCGACCTTACAAACGCAGATTCCCGCACTAACACCTCCTTATCAGCCATTAAAGTCTTGGCCGCAAATCCTGGATGCACCATATATAATTATATTACCTTCAAAAGATTAGATGAAGACAAACAAAAGATAGGATTGCTCACCTTATGTGTGTCTTAGGCCTTTTTTGGTAAGATTTTGACTCTGAGCTGCACTCAGTTTTGAGACCGTTAAGGAGTAAAATATTCCGACATGAGTTTGGTGAGAGAAATCGTAATTTTGTGCCTATTATTTGGATCTATCTATAGTCAAAACACCTCAACTTCTGAGTCAACAAGTACAAGTAAGTAAAATTGATATAGGATAAGTAAGCATCACATAGGAATTATTTATGTACATTAAGCATTTTGTTAAACTTCGGAATGTATATGTATAATTTTCTTACTTATATTCCACTTATTTATTAGTAGAAGATAAATAAGTGGAAATACTACTAATAAATAAGTTCAAAAACAACTAATAAAAAGTACTCCTATGAAACCAAGACACAAATAGTCTATAGTTATTTCGCGGAACAAGCTATAGACCATTTTATTATATTGTTTTCATCTTTATTAATAATTTTTTGCTTTTACTTTGACTACCAGTATGGTCAAAGTTTTTATCTGCTACTATCTTAATTACTTCTTCTTGTATTTTATAAAATTTTAGTTTATTAGCAACTATTTTTCAAAAGAACCTGTATTTTTATATATATTTTTAAATTGTGCCTAGCAAAATTTTTAATGTTTTACTTTTTAGTGCAATTACTAAATTATTACCCCAATAACCCAAACTCATATATGGTTTGGGTTAGTTTTTTGTCTGCGGTCGTTTTCTGAAATGGGAAAACTAATTAGAACTTTCGTATAAGGGTCATATTTGTAACAAAATTGCTCTCTCTCTCTCTCTTCGCAAGACATGCAATTTCATGTAATATGCATACATATAAGGAAAGTTTTATTGACACTAGAAATAAATACACCATAAGTAATTTACACGAATCACATCTTCATGGCCATAGAACTCATACTTCATAATTATTATTTTTCACTTCCCATGATTCATTTCGACTATAGTCTGAAGTTTGTCTTGAATAATTATACACAACAAGAAATTATTAGAAGTTTTATTTACACAGATAACATATTCATTTTTAATCTATATTAAGATTTAGTTATTTAAATAAATTTAAATTTTACTGTTTTTTATTTCAGTAACTTTTGTCAAATAATTAAAAAATGAGTCTTAATATAGAATTGAATCAAAAGATTAAAATTAGTTTTGAATCAATAACATTTTGTATAACTTCGAACACTCATCTTTTAAATTATTTTATGCTCAACTGTGTGTTTTTTTTTTAAGGTGAGTGAAAATTAACGCAGAAATAAAATATGTGAGATGTTTTATTGTAATTTTTTATTCTTTTTATTAAACTGTATTTGCGCCAGATCTACCTTATTAACAACTTATATAACCTTTGTAAAACCTGCTCTGAAATATTGCTGCAGTCTACTCATAACGCCTTCTCAAAGCTAAATGTTGCGTAGTGAAATAATTTAAAGCGTTCAAAGTAGAAAACTATCTATATATATATTTCTCTTACGTGGCACGCAAAAAAGACGTTATTTGTAATCGCGTTTAGGCAACACTGTACGGTTTGTTTGTTTATCGCGAAGTCACGCGCATCGATTGAATTTATAGCGTTATCAGATGAAATTTTATTGGAAAAAAAAAACGAAATTTTAATGAGCTGTTGCAGTTAGTTTATAATAGAAATCAAAGAAAACGGAGGATCTTTTTAGGGCCATTTAAAAAACGGTCCTTTTCAGGGCCAACAATTATAGTTCAACAAGACGCTTGCACTGCAACAAACTCAATGAAAAAGTGTGGGTCCTTTGAGTGCTGGGAAAATGTACACGCAAACAACATGCTGGGTATTCCATTTCCAAAGCAACGCTCACATTTCGAGTCAAAATTTGCACAGAGTTTTCATTTGAATTCTGATTTTAGCGATACTGTATATATTTTTTCTGTAATACAGCAAATATAGATTTGAAAAACATTTTTTTGGTTACATATTTTGTAAGCAATCCCTTATGCTAGGACACATGTCTTCATTGAGGCGAGCGAAGCGAGCATAGGTTCGCGCAGCGAACCAATGAGGATTGCGAAGCAATCCTCCGGGGGTTGGCGAGCGTTAGCGAGCAGGGGGCAGGCCCCCTAGTAGTAATTTATTAAGATAGAGTCTTTCCCGACTCTGGCAGAAATCAAAATATACATACAAGTCGCCATGGCATGGTAGCAGTTCATCAATTTTTCAAGAAAGAGAGAAGTGGGGATTTTAATATCGCCAATCTACTTTATATATCGATTGGGACCAACTTGTCTCCAAACAGCATAAATAAAATATAGGATAATGAAACCTCAGTCTCCCGTACGTCCCCTTCGTGGTGGAGGTGGAGGTTTCGTTGAAACCAAACGACCGACCAATATTATCGTATTCAACACTAAATTAATATACTCAACCATATACAGCAGGGGTGGCCAGCTACATTACCTTTAGAAGCCACATTTCAGGAAGGGATATTTGAAAGAGACATATATTTATTGCCAAACAAAAAAAAACTATGAGATAAAAGATAACCAAACAAAAAAAACTACGATGAACTGAAAATTAGTTAAATTTTTTTAAAGATTACACAGTTCCCCCCTACCTCTGGTCAGGCTGATTCATAGCTGAAGCACAAAACTGCGTTGCTTTCTTATTTGAGACAACTTTGACTGAAAGCATTTGGCTTAGTGAACAGTTTTAGTTTACCATATTTCAGACATACATTTTTCTTGCATAAGAGCCACACCACACACGACTTATAAGACGCGCTATTGACACTGAGCTTTGTGCCATCGCGATAGATGTGCAATCAAGTGGATAACGCATTGTCTCCATCGCAATGGCATATAGGAGGGTCGTTGGGAAAGCAATTCCCGTTTTTAAATAAAATACAGACCAATTAAAATGTTTCAACCATATTTTTTATTTTACATTTTTATACCTTATATTATTTTTCTACATAGTCCCCTTTCCAATTTAAACATTTGTCATGTTTTGTGATGAGCTTTTGAATGCCAGCGTTGTACTCCTCTGCCGCCTGTCCATTGAGATAAGCAGTAACGTCTGTAAGTTTTTGTGGTCGTCATTGAGCATGCGTAGCACCCACCTTGCACAAATTTTTCTGAATATGAAGTGATCTCTTACCATTTTGTAAATGACAGTGCGAGATACATGTGAAAATGTATCATGAATTTCATCCGAAGCCCCACGACGATCTTGTTTGATGAATTTGTCGACAGACTTGACGAGCTCATCTGTAATGACACTTGGGCGGCCACATCGCTCCTCATCAAGGACGTTCTCTCTTCCCTTATTAAATCTCCGGCATCGACGATGAACACATTATTCATCCATCACATCACCATACACTGCTTTGATTTCACGATAAATTTCGCTCGGTCGCACATTTTTTGCGTTTAGAAATCGGCTCACAGATATCACTTCACATTTGGTGGCAGGCTCGATTTTCTTGGACAGTTTGTGAGCTTACCAAAGCAAAAATTACAGTTATAATGCGATGTAAATCAGTAAACAACTAGCAGACGAGTCCCTAAAACTGATTGACCTTTACCGGTGCACCAGCCACCGTCACAGTGGTGCGCATGCTCATACGGGTATTGCTTTCCGAACGACCCTCGTAGAGGAGTGTCCGAGTCAAGTAGCGACAGGAACCTCCTTAGGTGCCACACGGAAACTAGCGGTGTCGGGACCACTCCCCGGCTGTCCTAGACTAATACATGTACGCTAACGAAGAAGGCTATCTGGCGGACTGCAAGAGTCTGTAAAACTCCATAGATGATGGAGCCGGTTCTGCCCACGGTACTGGATAAATAGGGAAGTTGTGGCAGCCTGCTGATCCGCTGGGCTACTCAGGAATGTCGACTGGTTCCTCGGAGATGCCTGGGTGTGCGTCTCTGATCACAAGTCGACACGAATCTATGAAGAAAACTTTTCCGGCTCAATTCGGACCTAAGGTTGACTGATAATAAAGAGACGGGCCACATATCTTCAGCGCACACAATCACGGGCCGACCACGTCTACTCCCCATCACACCCACCCAGGGTAGACGAGGGCTTTTCGGACGGCGCGTCACAGGGCCTACTTCTAATGTTTCTCATTAGAGGCCTTCCCTAGCTTCGGCTAATCCGCTGTAGGTTTTAAATAACTCGGTACGAAGGAGTCTGCTTCCATTCGAAGAAGAAGAAGGAGCGTCCGAGCAATACTCTGATAGATACAGTTGTTAGAGACCAAAAAAGATAGTATGTGCAATATTCCTAAAGTCGAGAAGACCAGGAGACAGAGAAAAGCGTGTCTGGGCAAAAAAAATCAAGTCAAATTTTGTTCTCAAGGACACAATCTAAAGAAGCTCTCCCGAGTTTACAACCATCGAGGGTGTTGGGCAAAATTAGCCCGTTTAGCATCATGGAACAATAATATTTTCAAGCAGTTTCGGAGCAGTTCCCAAAATATCCGACTCCATGCCCAGTTGTCTGTTGCAAAGCAGCATAATATCAGTTGGTGTAGTTTTTAAAGCTATTTTTATAAGGGGAAAGGCTTGATTCTGTATACCAGGGGTTACAGAATCAAGCAATATGCAACTGCGATGGAGACAATGCGTTATCCACTTGATTGCACATCTATCGCGACGGCACAAAGCTCAGTGTCAATGGCTGAGATGGAAATGGTATTTATTATGAGTTTAAAACCCTCCTTGGTGGATCCCTCGACGAGCTATGTTATAACTAGGAAATCTGATCAGATCTTGACTGACGAAACATCTCGTCAAAACCACTTGGATGGTAAACTGTATTTGTGCTACATTAGAAACTGGGTAAAATCAGTTGTGAAATAGTGCTGTTGTCCACTCACAAAGGTTTCTCAAAGGCTGATTAATTGCTAGAAAGTTGAAAACTTGGGAAGGCTAGATCTTAAGGAGAGGTCAAAACTTGATTTTTGCTCACAGAGGGGGACTGCTGCCTCCTGGTCCACTCTAGTTTAGAAAAATTGAAAACTGTTTTGATCTCTTAATGCTCGTATGGTACTAGAGTGTTGATTAGACATTCTATTTGCAATTACGATGTAAATAATATCACCCTAACACTTGGTTGTACATCCATACCGATAGCTGACAGCTTAGTGTTTTAGCAAGCCGGAATGAAACATTGCAACTTTGTCTATAAAAGCACGTCATGGTAGAGTTGGGTTATACTGTTATATACTATTGCATCGTAAGTTAATTTTTGTAGTGGTGGCTAAGCTCGCTACAATACTCCCCTCCAGAATTTATCGGTAGCCGAAACTCAATAGATTACGCCACTTGTAGAATGATTGATTTGCTTGTGACCGAGAGGCATTACTATCACTGGTTGTAATTCGTCCTGTGTTGCCTTTAGCAGCAGAGTTGAGTGCTCTAGTGAAGTGAAAGCTGAGCAGCAATGAACCAAGTGAAGCCGTGATAGTAAATGAACAGTGTCTACTAACACACATGTGTTGAAAGTGATTAGCATCGCAATGGCGATTCAACATTCGTCAGTCACCAATTTAACAAGCCGAAATGAAGCAAAGGCAACTTTGTTTTCCAAAAAGTGCTTCATGTGTAGAGATGGTCACTGCATCGTAATTTAATTTTGTAATGGTGTCTATGCTCGCTACAGTGTGAATGGCAGACATGGAGCTGGTATTTATAGCTAGGTCTTCTCATAATGTTTCTCTAGGAACACTCAATGCTAATTTTAATGAGAGCTATTCAAGTTTCTTTGCCGCATTTAAAGAGCAGCTCTGCTGTATGTACTAAAGCAATAATTATTTCCAATGCTCAAGCGTCTGTTCAGGACTATTGAAAAGTACATGTAAGCTCCCGCTTTAAGAGCTGTCATAAAATGCATATCCATTTTACACGAACTAGCTAAATGTCCCAAACAAATTGTAATTCAATGGATCCCACCCATTGTTGTATATCAGGAAATGAGGCTACCAACGCATAGAGTGGCGCAAATGTCTCTTGGGCTTCTTTCAGTACAGTTTATCACAAATCAGCAGTCTGTGATTGAAATTAAAATTCAAGATATCCATAAAGTTGGACTCGGAAAAAGAGTTCAGAATAAATCATGGAAAGAGAATATCCTCCATCTGCCTGATCGTACAAAGGGCTGTGGTGCCTTTAGACGGACTAGATGGCTAAACCTTGTTTGTCTAGCAGTCTATCTAAATAGATTTTGAGTTTTGAACAGTCCTCCATGTCCCTTCTGCACCAATAGGGAACTGAAGAGTGCTGACCATCTCCTTGCCTGTTCGGCCTTGACTGCAAAAACTATTTACTCGCATTATTGGAGACTAGACTTTTTGTCCTCATAGCTTTTTGTGATTGATTCTATCTGTTCTGCTTTAATGTTATTTGGTGCAATGTTCAGTATTTCTACACCTACACTTGCTGTTATGGAGAGTACGCATTTGAAATCGTCCTCCTTGCCAAGAGTAAACGATTCGCGTAATATCACTCTCTCTCTCAGCGCAAGTTTGTAATGCGCATGCGCGGAGCATTACGAACGGAGCGCGTGAAAATATTCTTGTTCGTCTTGTGGAATAAATTAGTTGTGCTGCATTTCTTGGAGTATTAATTGCACACCAACGAACACCACACTGTATTGGAAATAAATTTAAACTGCATTGGATTTCATGCTGTCTGTTTCTGTGAATCAATTGGAGTATTTTTCTATTGGATGTTATTATTTAAGTTGTCTGACCCGTATATAATAATGACATACAATAATTCAGCCATTTAATTTTTGACCTTCCAATCTTTTATTAGCTCAGGTATTTAGCTCAGGAGTATTAGCTATGTCATCTGACCGTGGTTCAAAATTACGTGGTGTTGTCCTCGGATTTTTCCGTTAGGGGATTGATACTGGACCTTCGCCCATAGTCCGTTGTGTTGCTCTAGTACGACGTTAACTAACATTACCTTACCTTACCAATCTTTTATTTTCTTTAAATTTCTCTGAGTTGGAGCTGATTTAAAGATATTTGTTTATGCCTCAAAGCAATTATCGTTTAAAAAAATTATTTTTGTTACTACCTCAAAACAGTAATTGTTTTGAGGTATAAAAAATTATTGTTAAAACCTCAAAACCATTGTTGTTATCAAACCAACTAATTAGATACTTTTTCTTTTCATATTGTTGTTATAAAAGGTTCAGTTATTAAAATAGATTTGTCACGCATAATTTAAACAACAAATTCGCCTCGTGTTTCTTGTTATTTAACAAATAGATTCAAACTCTAAATTTTCTATGTCCATATACACAGTCCAGTCACATTAATGTGACCACCTGTCAAAAGCCAGAATAACCATCTTTGGCAGAGCGGACCGCTGCGAGACGTGCAATGAAGAGAGTCAATTAGGTTTCTGAAGGTGTTCACTGGGATGTTGAGCCATGCCGACTCCAGTACCGTGGCCAGCTGCGCTAGATTACGCGGTTGAGGATCCGTGGCGCGAACAACCCGATCGAGGTGGTCCCACAGATTCTCGATTGGGCTTAAATCCGGTGAGTTTGCTGGCCAGGGGAGTACGGTAAACTCATCCTGGTGCTCTTCGAACCACGCACATACACTGCGAGCTGTATGACACCTCACATTGTCCTGCTGGTAGATACCATCATTCTGAGGAAAAATAATTCGCATGTAGGGGTGGATATGGTCCGCAAGGACAGACGCGTACTTGTGCTGATCCATCGTGCCTTCCACAATGATGAGTGCACCCATTGAATGCAAGGAAAAAATTTCCCCAAACAATAATGCTCCCTCCTCCAGCCTGGATCCTTCCGGAAATTGTTGCAGAGTGTTTGCTTTCAGACGTTTCACGCCGTATACGCCAACGTCCATCTGTCCGATGGAGCATAAAACGTTTCATCGGAAAAAGTCACCTGTCGCCACTCTGTGGACGTCCACTTGCGGTACTGGCGTGCAAATTCCTGCCTTCGCCGCCGATGAACAGCAGTCAGCAACAGCGCATCTCCGTAGCCTTCGTTCGCCTCTGTTATCTATAGACCGTGGTGCACCACATGTGCCACGCCGCTGATTTTGGACAGTGCCATTTTGCCATGCACGGTATACTTTTACCACGGCGGCACGCGGGCGAACAGTTCACAAAATTAGCCGTTTCCGAAATGCTTCCACCCTAGTCAATAATCATGCCCTTTTTGACGTCGGATAAATCGCTACTTTTCTGCATTACGCCAACGATTGAAATGCTTTCCGATGCCTAGGACACGTTTATATACACTCCACTGCAATGTGCTGCCACCTGCCTTTTGTGATTGGTTATTTCACGTTGACGTCGAAAGTAGGTAGTGGTCACATTAATGTGACTGGACTGTGTAAAAACAATAACACCGAAATATTTTAATTACAAAGTGTTTGAAATATTTTTAAACGGCGATTTAATATAATACCTTACTTTAGAAATAATGAATCCAAAGGAGCAATGCTGTACAATAATTAACGCAAAATTTTGAATTTCCTTGCCTTAAAGATAATACATACAATACAGAAATAAAATATCTTACTTCTATTCTGGTTGAAATTGTCTTTAATACCTCCTCATGAATAGAAACTATTTAATTTTGAATGAACGTGAAATCTTCCTTGAAATGGAGATGCAACATCTAGATTTTTAAGACTCCGTTTATTTTCTCCTTGGACTATCTTTCTACTTGGATTTCATAGTCATCCATTCATTTTTGAACTTAGTTGAAAGCAGAATTTAAACCTGTGAAATTTCAAAGAATTTAAATTGTATTCTCGAGTTGAATATGGTTTTGTTTACTCAACCCTTGATTTACATTTATATTAGTGTGCTTCGTATTTTATACTGAATTTTTTTGCTTGTAGCTACAAATGGAACAATTACAGAAATTATTTCAACTGATACTTCGACAACTGAGTCGTCAGAATATGTGACAACAGAAATCAGTGAGTAAAATACATTAATAGTAACGCAAGGTTTAAATTTTCATTGAAATTCATTCTATGTGGTATTATTTGTGATGCATCAAATAAAAATCTTAATAATTACTTTTAAGTTTTTGCATTAATTTTAATGGAACTATCTCAATTTCAATCTAGATAGGCGCTCGATTAAAAAAAATGTTTACATTTTAGTTTTAAAACGTTTCGTTTGTATAAGCAGACGAATAGAAAGTAGTTTACATTATCTAAATTGGATTAGAAGCATCGAAGTCAAGGATGATGATTAAGTTTGGCCGTTATTGGGCCTTTTCCTTACACAACGGTTTCTGCCGTTATAATTATCTGTCACGTCCGGATTTCGAAATATATCGCGATAAATTATCAGTACTATTCTGTTATCAGGCCTCATGGTCAGTCATAGATGATCAGAGCTCGTTTCACCATCTCCAACTACAGAGGCTGTTCGGACATTTTTTAGACGATTTTGGTGATGTATAAGAAACACTTATCCAAAGAAAAATGGAAAAAAATTGTCACAATAGATGAATCATGGGTGTATTTAAATGATTGCAGCAAAAAAACAGCCATTTATTATCATAAAAGGGGAGAAAAAAATCTAAGTACATGGTTCACAGAATCGAAAGAAAGTTTTTCTAAGGGATTCATGATTGCTGCTGGTTTTTCATATAATGGCAAGTTAAAAATAAAGAGAGTGGAAAAAAATGTCAAGATTAACTCCAAATACTATCAGGAACATATTTTATCGCCAATTTTTCTGAATGAAATACCATCGCTTTACCCACAGTGCTATCAATCTGTAGAACTCCATCAAGACAAAGCTAGTAGTCACACATCAAAATCCAGTGTAAATTTCCTAAAAGAAATGGAACAAAAAACCGATATCAAGGCCATAGCCTTCACTGATATACCTACTAAATGTCCCGATGTATCACCTATGGATTTTTGTGCTTTCGGACTTTTAAAATCTGCATTATCCAAACGTCGTCCCACAACCCTTACAGGACTCTGGAAAGCTGTTCAGGAGGAATGGGATAGAATACCTCTTCTGACACTTCAAAAGGCATTATTATCCTGGAAATTACGGTGTCGAAAGATAGTTCAGAATAAGGGCTATCAAATAGAACATTTAAAACACAAGAATTTTATGTACTTTAGTTTTGTGAATACAATATACACTGTCTAAAAAAAATGTGTGAACAGCCTCTATATTTCCTATATCAAGGGTCATCACTAAAGTAATTGAATAATGAAAACTATATCAATACAACTTACAAGGGTCAAAAAATAGATTTTCATATTATAGATAAATTTCCTCCAGCTCTAATTTATTTTCAATTACATAGATAAAATTAAAACGCTGTTCAAACTAAATGCAAGAATTCATATCCTTAATCTTCAAACGGGACACTAGAATTCGTACTACAAATAGTCAATGGTTTTTTTTTTCTTGCACCAATTCCAAACATTTTAATTGAATTTTATTTCTTTACACGTATTCAATTGTTTTATTACATTACACTGAAAAATAGAGCACATTCAAAAAGCAGTATAAGGAAAACAATTTGGGGAATCCGTATGAAAAATGTTTAATTTTTGCCACAAAATCTTAAATGTTTTGCCGTCTAGACTTCACTTTCATAGCATTAAAATGCGGCACTGATGTTGTTATATATATACTTTGACTACAAACACGCGGAGACAAGTCACTGCCTTTCTACTGGTACACAGACTAAAAGTGCTTCTTTCTCTAGGTAACAAAGATATTATTTATACAGGCGTACAATCAACTGAAATAGAAAAGGACACAACCAACGAAACGATTTCTACGACTGAAGTAGACACAACTACGTTGTCTAATACACCATCGGAGCCGCCTGACACGACAACTATTGCAAGTTAGTGATTCCAGCTTTCTTCTATTCTTTCAAATTTTTAATTGGAATTGCATTGAAACAGCGCTGTTGCAAGCAATTTTATTCATAAAGCAAGAACAATATACTGTTTTCTAGTAGTATTACTTTAGCCTCATTCACGCTACTCCATAATTTTCTCCCTTACCCCACTTTACTTTGGAAACACGGAAACGTACGTCGTGATCAACGCAAGGAACTTATTTATCCACATCAGTTGAGGTAGTTGAGCAGCTGAATTGACGTTGCGCTGGAGTAACATAACGAGCTATTCCCACAATCCGTTTGGCTGACTGGAAACACGGAAACGTACGTCGTGTTCAACGCAAGGAACTTATTTATCCACATCAGTTGAGGTAGTTGAGTAGCTGAATTAATGTTATGTTGGAGCAACATAACGAGCTATTCCCACATCCGTTGGTCCGACTGGTGAATCACATGGTTTTGGAGTGGTTAAATTAAGGGGCATGTTAAACGCAAAACGTTTGTCACACGATTGGCTCCTTAGCATGCGGTCTGACTCCGACTGTATCGTTCGGTGCCGTAGGTTGTAACAGTAATTTACTGTTGGTTGGGTTTTATAAAGCACAGCCATATTTGGAAAAACTTTGCCAAGCCTAAGACAGACAACGGCAAGGAACAGATATATTCGTACAGTTAAAATTTTGTTGATACAAGAGGGAAATTAACCCATGGTAGGTTACATGAATGGTAGGTTACATGAATGGTATGTTACATGAATGGTATGTTACATGAATGGTAGATTACATGAATGGTAGGTTAAATGGTAGGTTACATGAATGGTAGGTTACATGGTAGGTTACGTGAATGGCAGGTTACATGAATGGTAGGTTACATGAATGGTAGGTTACATGAATGGTAGGTTACATGAATGGTGAGTACGAAACAATAATTGCCTTTTTAACCTTCACTTACATTTATTTGCTTATGCTCTGAAAAGTTTTCCATCTTTCTGCGAATGAATTTCTCTGTGGTCATCTACCTTACCATCGGAGCCACACTGTAGTGTTTCATTTGTTGAATTTAATTTGGAATCCAAACACAAAATGGAAGAAAAGCTCGAAAATTGAGCTCAACATCTGTACTGCGATGCTACCATGATAACGGACCTTGAGATGCCTATTTAACCTCATTATTGGTTTTGACGAGACCTCTCGTCCATCAAGATTCGGTCAAGTTTGCTTATGAAGAGGTATCTAATCAAGATATTACATAGATAACATCTGTACTGCGATGCTATCATGATAACGGAAGTGGGAAAGTTGGTGTGACCTTGAGATGCCTATTTAACCTTCTTATTGGTTTTGACGAGACCTCTCGTCCATCAAGATTTGGCCAAGTTTGCTTATGAAGAGGTATCTAATCAAGATATTGCCGAAATTTTAGTAATGACAAGAGCAAGATCTGGTCGGTTTTTCTAACGATGAGGATATCTAGTCCATCAAGATCTGGTCAGTTTAGCTAATGAAAAGACAACCAACAGGAGGGTTAAAAGTACTAGACTAAGGCGCGGTGCACAGATTCGGTTTTTCAACGTGCGACGCCGCTGCCGCAACGCAAAAGCTATCTGAGATACATTAAATCCAATGGAGTAATGCGCACATGCCTCCGGTGCCCCTGTGGCGACGCACGTCCAACTTGCGTGCAATTTGTACCGCAGTTCCCCACGGTGCCGCAGCTCGACGCACACGCATCTCCGGTCTGAAATACTTTATTTTCATAAATAAATGGAATATTAATAATAATTAATAAATGATTGTATCCAGTAATGTCTTTTTTGTTTCAAAATATACTTTTTTTACACCAAGTAAGCGAAATTAACACGTTTTCTTCAATAGAACATTTAACGCAAATGGCACGAAATGAGTACTTGCGTCATTTCACGGTTATGTGAGCATAGTTGGGCTTCAAAAAAGTTGGGCTTCGTTGAAAAACAGGATGTGTGCACCGGGCCTTAGAGACTTTCGTTTACGAGAAGAAACAGCTTACAGATGGCAAATCAATTTGAAAATTTTAACAAAAGGGTAGAAGAATAACAAAATAACATTTAAAAATTAATTCAAATTGGATATAAATTTCGCTTTATTTTGTCTTACTTTTCACAACGCTGTTCACTAAAAATATCAGTACAGTAAAACTCATTAAATAAAAGCAGATATGTATTCAAGGTTTGTTTTCAAGAGGAAGATATTTTAATTAAAACATCGAGCAACAACACAACGGGACATTGGCAACGGTCCGGGGTTAGTCCCGAAGGGAAAGAGCCAAGGACAACGCCTCGTAATTTTGAGCTACGGTTGGAAAAGAACAACACACGAGCTTAATTTATCTGGGACGACACAGAATATGTAGACAAAAAGGTGTTTACAGGGAAAAATCAGTTAACACGTTATATTTAATCCCAAGCGCCCAATTTTCGTAAACTTTCAAAGTCAAAGTACCTTTTGAACCCTTTTGCGTCATCTGGAAGCGGACACTTCTGTCAACCTAGGAGGCAACAGCCGCTACATTTTGTTCTATATGCACCATTTTGAAAGATGCGCAACTCTTCTCTAAATAATCCATCCAAATATCTTTTTCAGTTGTAATAAATCCATCAGCTTGCGCCAGCAGTCCATGCAGAAATGGCGCCGTGTGCTTAGATGATCCAACGAACGCAGAATTCTACAGTTGCAAGTGCACCGAAGGTTTCACTGGAGCTCGCTGTCAAGTAGTAGATGAATGCGTTCTGAATAATGATGCAAGTATCTGTCATAATGGAGCCTGTGTATACGAGTCTGGTGCACTATCGAGAACCTGCAAGTGTTTCTATGAAATGTTTTGGGATGATGACAAAAAGGAATGCGCAGGTATGAGGTTTAAATCAATAAAAATCTCTTACCTAAAATTTCTGCTTCTAAGGGGGATAGTAGACTTTCAAAATCACCAAAAAGATTTTTTAATTTTAATCTTAAAAAGAATTGATATCAAGCTTTGTATACAGCAAAAATAATTTTTCATCAAGATCGTTTTTGGCGGCCCTATATATACACTGCTGGCCACCCAAATTACAAGACACACCAAGAAAGACAAGAGATATCACAACAAAATTTATTTTGTAGATATCATGTTGACCAAGTATCAAATGATTAAATTTATAGACTTCTATGAAGTGTGGTTCCTGCCAAAATCAGTAGCCAGAGTAGCCGCCATTGTTGGAGTTCACCGCTGCCACACGCCTCGGCATTGATTCAAAGAGACTTTGGTGGATTTGTTCTTGGGGTACAGCAGACCAAGCAGCTTCCACACGTTGCCAAAGTAGATCTGGTGTGGCAGCTGGGAATGTAATCTGGGTCAATCGTTGAGCAACCATGGATCACATGTTTTCTATCGGCGAAAGATCCGGAGAGCGAGCTGGTCAGGGAAGCAATTCAATCTGGCGATTGACGAAGAACCCTTGGACAATGCGTGCCACGTGTGGTCGCGCATTATCTTGTTGAAATATGGCTGTGGGCAAGCCCTGAAGGTAAGGAAGGACAACTGGCTCCAATACCTCGGAGATGTAGCGCTGGCTGTTTAAAGTACCGGCAATGCGTACTAGAGGAGTGCGAGAGTGATATCCAATACCGCCCTATACCATAATACCCGGTG
The DNA here is from genome assembly GCA_947359465.1 of Metellina segmentata. Taxonomy (NCBI): domain Eukaryota; kingdom Metazoa; phylum Arthropoda; class Arachnida; order Araneae; family Tetragnathidae; genus Metellina; species Metellina segmentata. The sequence goes on from OX375880.1 coordinate 46,732,970, forward strand.
CAGGCCCAGTGTAGCGGTGCAAAACGCAGCTGTTCAGCATCCTCTCTCCACGGTGTCTCCAGACTCGAATCCGACCATCGTGGTGTTGCAGACAGAAGCGTGACTCGTCAGTAAACACAATTTCATTCCATTCTGCCGTCCACATCCTTCTTTCATCGCACCATTGGCGGCGGAGACGCCTGTGGTTCTGCTTCAAGGGTAGACGAAGCAATGGACGTCTTGCGGACAGACCACTCTGCTGTAAACGGCGTCGAATGGAACGCGCAGACACTGGATGATGCGTTACAGACTGAATGTGCTGTGCTATGGTTCGTGATGTGGCTGAGCGATCAGTCACTGCCATACGCACAATATGCCATCACGTTAAGTGATGCACTGAGGTGGATGCGATCGAACACGCCGGTCCGTCGTACTCTCCTGCATCCAACGATCACATATCCGCATTACAGTTGTTTGGTTTCGTCCAACACGACTACCGATTTCCCTGAAAGATAATCCACAATCTCGGTAGGCCACTATCCTTCCTCTGTCGAACTCGAATAATTGATGAAAAGATGATCGCTGTTTTCTACGAGGCATAATTAATCGTTTTTTTTTTAAACCACAAGAAAAACACAATTGCCGTACTTGAAATCGTTGAAATCTCCAAGCCTTAAATAGCGCTTTGAAGTGGCGCCACAGGCGCGCGTGATGTGCGTCTGCGCTGATATTCTAATCATTTGCATATCTCAACTCCGCTAATGCATGTTGTAAATTTCATATTATTTGCATTATTCCTTCAGGGTGTTGCATTTACGGTGGCTAGCAGTGTATAACAACATAAAATGTACTGTACATAAGTATAGTAAGTGTACTATGAAACTAAATTTCTACGATTCAGATTGCTTGGCATTTATCTGATTTCAAAATATTCCCTTCGCATCTCGTCTTAGTCGATTTCTTTGAAAATCTTTTTGAAAAATTATTGTAATTTGTAGTATATATCAAAAAGACTATAAAAATTCACCATGCTCCTAGATTTCAAAATTTAGGTTTAAAATATTGCTTAACCTATGTCTTTTTTAGCATATATTTGACTGTTTTCGCGCAATTTTTTTTTTTTTTTTTTTGCTTTACAACTGAGGCATATACTTAACAAATGAGGGAGCTGATTGGAAATTGCGCCTTTCCAAAGAATATCCTCTTGAAAGATTCTATTGCTAATTCTCTTGGAATGAAATCTTTTGGAAAGATTATATTGCTCATTTCCATGGAATAGAATCCTTTGGAAAGATTTTATTGATAAAGATGGTCAGAATTGGTTAGCAGGGAAAATTAGCAGGAAGAAGTTGGAAATATAATAAAGTTGGCGGTTGAACGGAGAGATCCTCTATAGAGCGCAGTTTTAATCTACCCGAACGTTGGCATAATGCTTATTTAATTTATGAGTAAAATGATGTACTTTCACTATCCTTCAATTTCTTTAACCGAATGATGTTTCAAGCTAAAACTTCGCCATATGTGAAAGCAATGAAACATTCCTTTAATCTACTGTCACTTTTTCTGATAACTGTCTGAGATTAACTTGTATGGACAGACTCAAATTGCCCTATCACTCTGTGTATGTTTTACCATCCACTTAAAGATAACTGTTGTCACACCAAAACATTCTTATTTGTCTTCCAAAAGACAGCGATGGAATGCTTTCAATATCTTAGCATATTCTATACATCGATTGTGTTTTTTCCCTCGTGAATTCTCGCATATCATTTGTTTGACCTTTGGCTATCTGAAGAATGATTCCACTGGTGAATCTGTTTTTCTGATCTTATAGAAAAATAGGAAGTGGCCGCTTTACTTGTCCTGCTAATTCGAAAGTAGCAAGGTTCATATTACAGGTTATTACAATACTAACCGTGGACCCCGTTGAGATAAGAATACAAGCTTTGGAAATAATTTATTTTTATTCAAGTAGTATCAACTTTTGAGGAGTAATGGTAAATTATGAATGGAGATTGAAACATACCTTTGATATTTTTCATTGTTTATGAATGTTTACAACTCTCGAAATACCTCAGAATACTAAGTCGATTAAATTTCACAACTCAAAAATACATCTGTCTCAGCAATTGTCTCACGGAAACTCAGTAATACAAAGCTAAATAACTCAATTAAACTCAAAACCGAGAACTATTTCTCAATTAATAATTCTAAATCGAACTAAGAGATGAAACACATTTCCTTTTTTGCCAAGAATAAAAAATTATATACTTATATCGCTTGAGCTTTCTCCTATTTCACATAAATGTTATCGTTTGCAGTACTTGTTTTCTAAAATATATGTCATGTTTTAATATTTATTTATTGTGAGCGAGCAATTTTTCGTAAAGCTATTTAAATACTATAACTCTAACCCAATGAGAGAGATAATAGTTTAAATATTACTTTAACCAATAATAGAGCTAGTATGAAAAGTGATCCACGCATGTCATGACCAAATTTATTTTTGTATATCTTAATCCTAGAGGTTAGAACTTTAATTTTGAACTTAGTTTTAAAATATTCAGACATCAATGCTATGAACGAGTCCTAAAAACACCAATGAGCACAACGATTTTGAAATCATAAGAAGTTATTGTTACTTCTTAAGCACAAAAATTCGCTTCTCTTTACAAAAATTAGTATCTGTAATATATATTTATGGATATATTTGAATATAAACTCGAAAAGATGTCTAAAATAAAGTAAAAGAAGGAAAAATGGAAAATTTAAATATGGTTTCTCTTATTCCTTATCTATGCTAAAGATTTGTGACAGCATATTGATATTTTTATGAACAAATATGAAAAACAGCTTATTATTAGAGTTATTATTAGAGTTTAATTCTTTGAACGGAAATTTAAAATTAGATCATTTTGTGAGAGGAATTTTAAGTGTAAAAAAACAAAAAAGGGTGATCTGCGAATATTTAACTTTCGATATCCAAACTTTACCTCGCATGATACATATCGGGGTTGCCTTAAATATAGTCATTGGCGACATTTGATGTTATCTTATTGATGTTAACTAATCAACTATTATCTATCGATTCGGTATTCATTCTTTGAAATTTTTATTGGCAACATGATGAAATTGAAATCGAAAAACAAGCTAAGTGACGTCACTTTCGGAATATGTTCCACCGCAGAAACCCAACCGCCCCAACATGTCAAAAAAAGCGTTTCATACCTTAACTCTGCTTAAAAGATTTGACTGTAAAAATTGACATTTTTATAACCAAATAAGAAAACAGTTTATTATTACAGTTTCACCTATATTTTTAATCATTATAATTAATTAATTACAATGATTAATTAATTTATACATAATTTATAATTTTAGTCATGATATACTTAACACCAGATGTACCAATAGTTGAGCTATTCTTATTGCTATGAAACCGGTCAAAATAACTGTTTTGATATTGAGTCGTGGAAAATTATTATTTGGCCAATGAATGCAAGGGATACTAAGAAATACACATTTTAAATAATATATAGTATATTTTTCAATTAAATATTGAAATTAAAATAATTTTTCCTTAAATAGTCAGACTTTTATAAGCTATCTAGCATTTCCTTTGCTGGAATTTTTAGAAACAGAAGATTTGTTTAGTGTGCATATTCCTTCTTATAAGAAAATTGGATTAGATTATTCATGTCAAAACACGGTTCGTGTCGACACACTGTAGTTTTGACACGAATACTCGGGTCAAACTACTCGGTTGATTGTGGAATGAATGAAGCAGGCAAGAAGCTCAAACAATTGTTTATTATGAATATTCAACGATTAATTGAGAGTTCAAACGATTAAAGTGCAGTTTGATGTTAAGGACCAGTGTACACATCCGATTTTTAAACCTGCAGCGCTGCTGCTGCACCGATAAGTGAGATCAGATAGTGTAGTGTACACACACATACTACGTCCATCTTGAGTGCAATTTGTGACGTAATTCCCATGTCGCTGCCCACGCTCTCTCTCTCTTCCGGTCTCTCTCTCTCTTCCGACCTCTCTCTCTCTCAGTACCTTGTGCTCTATGGAGCTCTGCACACATCCGTTATTTTTATACTAAATATGTCGTATTATATTTTTTTTATAGGAATTATATCAATATTTTTTTGTAATAGCGGTAAATTGTGATGATTTAATTTTCCCCGTCAACTCATTTAGAAGTAATTAAAAATGCATATGAATTTTCTCGTAAATCCGCAAAAGATGTATAAAATATACCTCATGAGTTTTAAATCAGTAAATGGATATATCCAGCAACATCTATTCCGTTTCAAAATATATTTCTTGCAAGTAATGGAAACAAACACGTTTTCTTCAATCGATATCCATCGCAAACGGCGGCCATATGAGTAATGGCATTATTTCACGGTTGTGTGTGTATAGTTGGCTGCGGCGACGTTGCGGCAATGCAGCTTCTCCGTATGTTTAAAAATATTATGTGTACACCAGTCGTTACTGTCGTTGTTCAATATTTATTGTAGCATAGTTGTTCGTAGAAGTAGCTTTCGAATGATACCACTTACGCATTCCTCACCCCACGCAATACAAAGTTACACTGGCACATACCTAGCCCATCACCATAGAGTTTCGACGTGTTCGACACTTGCGCACTCAACTTGAAGGTCATTTCCGGTACGATCATCCTTTGTCTATATGACCATATTTATCTTCTGGATGTTTCTTCTCGTTCTTATATAACAATACAAAATTGTTGTAGCGGTTTTTTGAAACAGTAGTGTGGCGTCTGGCGTATTGCTGACGGGGACGCATAGAAATTGCCAGTTAAAACATAACAAGATTTATTAGTTTCGTGATACAACTGATACAAGGAGAATTCTAGGCCGCAACGGATCTGGCCTATCTGCCGCTAATGGCGAAGTCTGCTATGACGGACGTCCTAATTCTGACCGGTATGATGGTTTGGTAGCACAATCTGTGACTACCGAAATTATAGGCCTCAAAGAATCTGGCCTATCTGCCAATATTAGCTATCTGACCTGAATGGTTGTTTGGTAGCTGGCCGCAAGGGATTTGCGCCTACCTGCTGCTAAAGACGAAGTCTGCCTCGGCTTCCGGATTATCCGTGTCCAAACAGGGCGTTCGGATCAGGTCCGTACTCACAAAGTCGGAAATCTCACTATCGAAGTTGATCACAATACTTTTCGGCTCGGCATCGTGTGAGGCAAATCTGTGTTTACCCCCACGTCCGATGACACACTGGCCTTACCTTAGGAGGTGGTCATCAGGGGCTGTCGAACCTATCAAGGGGTCTACACTAAGAGAATGTGGGAGGCCAAATGTCACACTAGACTATCCTGCATGTCATCCCCCAGTACTGTTTCAATTTTAAAGACGCATTCAAGTCAAAAATCATTTGGATAAGATTTAGTTTTATAACCAGGTGTAAAACATTTTAATACTCTTTTTCAACAGTTTGAATTCGTCGTGGAAGATATTACTATCTCAACTTTTACAGAAATGGATAATCCACATTTAGCTATGGGACCACAGAGTAATTTTATGAGAAATACCTTTTAGGTACTTTTTATAGTTGATAGTTATATCTTAAAACTCTTTCAGAACGAAGACCACCTTGCTTCCCAAATCCCTGTCTCAACCATGGAGTCTGTGCAGAACACGGCGACAGTTTTACGTGTGATTGTCCTAGTGGTTACGAAGGAAATACCTGCGACATCGCGGATGAATGTGGGGAAAACAACTGCGTATCTGGAGAGTGTGTTACGAAAGATAATTTGAAATACTGCAAATGCAACAAAAACTTCTACTGGAACGAGAACACCAAAGCATGTGAAGGTATGAATTCCTACATTATACAATATGTTCTAAGACAAATGGGCACATCAGAATGCTAGGCAAAGTCAATTTATTTCGAACCTCTTTACTTTAGCATCCATTAACCCTCCCGGTGGTTGTTTCGACGAGACATATCGCACCCCGGCAAAAAAAGTGACACAAGTCAAAAAATAAAAATTTTGATGTTATGTCATTGAAAAATATGCATGAGGTGCCCCAGAGAGTGTTATATTGCTATTCTATAGAATATCATAGAAGTTACCACCTTAAATACTTACCTAAAATTTAAAAGAAGCTTATACTATTTCAATATAAGTTTTATAGTATCCTTTAAGTTGATGTTTCTCAAATTCTGCAATTTTGTGTTGTGACAAGTTGTTGAGTTGCCGGGGTGCGATAGATCACGTCATTTGTAAAACCGACCAGATCTTGATGTACGAGATATCATCTCGTCATTACCGAATTTGGTAAGATCTTGATGGACGAGATATCTCGTCACTAGCGAACTTGGTCAGATCTTGATGAACGAGATATCTCGTCACCAGCGAACTTGGTCAGATCTTGATGAACGAGATATCTCGTCATATAAGAAGGAAACAGACCAGATCCTTATCTCGACATCATGTAAAAATTGGAAAACCTCTATGGATGAGATAATCGGTGATGAATATATAATAATTCGATGATAGATAATAATTCGATGATAGATAATAATTCGATGATAGATAATAATTTGGTTATGGAAAACGGTCATCATCATAACAGAAAAAATAATGGTATTTTTTTCAGTTCTGATGATGGCGGCCATGATGAGAAAAATTGTTATGAAATATTTTTTGACATGCTTGCATCTTTACTAATCTTAGTAAATGGAGTTTTTGAATTTTACCTTCTCAAACTAGGGCTTGTTTAAAGAAACTATTCAATTTCAGTGATGTGCTTAACCTTATTTTAAATTTTGCAGCTGTCCAACCTCCATGTCTTCCGAACCCTTGCAAAAACAACGGCCGATGTGAGCCAGTAACGACAGAAGACTTCAACTGCACGTGTCCATACAACTTCGTTGGAAAAACGTGCGACGTTCAAGATTTTTGCGCAGTGCCTGAGGGTGAAACAGAAAGATGTAAAAATGGAGAGTGCGTCGATGCTAATGGTTCTCGAAAATGTCATTGCAAAGAAGGGTACTTCTTGAACGAAGATTCTAATGACTGCGAAGGTTAGCATTACGCATTTATCCTTTCCGAACTCTGGCGCCCATAAGCGATATCTGGAAAGAAATGTAACAATTCGACAAGCCACACATTGTTCCACTATTACCATTGTGACACTAAATTTGGTGAAATGCGCATGCGTACCGACATGTTTTCTGAACAGAAACGGAGCACGCATGCGCATGTCGTATATTTTGTTGCATGCTGCTTCAGTCATCGACCTTATAATGAAATAGACGGAGTATGAGCGCGCAGCTTCATGCAATTTTTTTCCTGCACGCTCGGTTTGAAGATTTATCCCGTGGTTGTGAGGAAAAGCATGAATCCTAATGTGGGGCAATTCATAGATTGGTTAAAGTGCTTAAACAGCTTAATTGAAAAAACACTTCTCTGAGCCAATCGTCAGTGGTAGATTCATAAGTTTAAGTGACATTTTTCTGAGATCTTACTCCATCGACTCCGCCCACATCGACTCCGTCTATTTCGATGGCTCCGGTATGTGGAATTAAAATGTGCCAGAATTAAAAAAAAAAAAACTCGTTTTATAACAACGCTCTGCTTCTCTAGGACAGGGATTCGTTCTTTATATCAACTTTTTCAAACTTCCCTGGTCCACGTCTCACTATACTTAAGATACCAATCACAACGACTCATTTACATCTGTCTTTTCTGTGTTTGGCGTTGCTTGTCTAAATATGGAATTGCGCAATAAACCCAAAACCAACCAATCAACCTTGTCTAGAACTGGTGTCTGCAACAGATTTTTGTTCAGAAGTTAAAATCACTACAGGGCAGTTTTTGACGCAAAGATAAACCAATGGGAGAGAGAAAGAGAGAGAGAGAGAGAGAGAGAGAGAGAGGAGAAGAGAGAGTGGGTTATATCATCAGTTGTACCTTGATCCGCGCCCAGAAATTATTTAGACTGCGGCCAGTACAGTCAGTTGTAAATTGAAAGTTAAAATAATCGGCGCAAGAAAGAATTTAGACTACGGCCGTTATAGTAGTTGTATCTTGAAAGTTATAAGAATCCCACTTTTTATATCTATAGCCGTAGTCAAAAGGTTGAGATGAAATTTGAGAATTAAACCCGTGTAGCAGTTGATTTCATTCTGTTATATACTTATCTCTACTAGTATAAAATGAAGTGTTTGTCTGTTTTCTGTTTGTTTGGTCTCTGTTATCAAAGTCCTGACGAATCTATGGCACTTACAGTAATGGGATTTAGCACACAGGTCGTCCGAATTTTTTCGCAATTTTTTGGGTCGCGGCGATATTTAAAATTTAATCTAGAACATTTTAAAATGAATTTAATGAAATTTAATTATTATTGAATGCAACAGCACAGAAGATCACAGATTCTAAATTTATGTTTTTCGTTTCCGTTTTCATAGAGAAAAATTTCAACGGATTTGAAATCTGCGGAAAATTTCATATTAGATCGATACCTAAAAATATGATTTTCTTTAAATAAATAAAATTTTAAAATTGAATCTATTTTATATTTTTGCTAGAGATTGTGACGGAGATTGTTGCGTTCAAAAATAAACAGAACTTTTACCATTTCAGCGAAGGAAAACAAAAATATAAAAAACATTTTGGCTGGCGTTGTTTAGTTCTTTTTTTTTGTAAAATCGGGATCGTTAGAGATAGATAAACAATTTCAACGGATTTGAAATCTACGGAAAATTTGACACCAGATAGATACCTCATACATTTGATTTTCTTTTAATAAATAATTTTTCAATTAAAGATTTATATTTTCGCAAAAGATTGTGAAGTTACGCCGAATTCCCATTAGATTTGTGAAGCCAACCAACACCACGGGCAATTCCTTTATGGCTGTTATCCAATAGGCTACGAATTCCCATTTGGTTTGCCAAGCAAACCAATACTACTGGCAACTCCGTTATGGCTGTTATTCTCTAGAGTACGAATTCCTATTTGGTTTGCGAAGCAAACCAATAACCCCACAAAAGCAACTGGCCAACACCGGGCTATCCACGAAGTGGCTAGATACGATAGTTGCCATTAGCCAAATATGACCTTGCGCTATAAAACCCCCAAAACCAAAACCAAAAAAAAAAAACGATACCTGCCATCACCAATTCATAAATAATGTCAACTTCTATGCCTCGTACGTTAGTGAAATGGTTAGTGAATAGTAGAAAAAGGTTTCAAATCATCTAATCAAGGTAAGCATGCGTTTTTTTCTCAATGTGATGTTAGGGTTGGTCTCATTCCAGTGATCCATCTACCTTGTCATCCAAACCCGTGCAAGAATGACGGTATATGCTTGCCCGTGTCATCAAACCTCTACAACTGCACTTGCTCTCATGGGTTCGCCGGGGAAACCTGCACGGATTTGGATTACTGCATATTAGACGGCGGAACTGCATTTTGCGGGGAGGCCACTTGCCAAAACGACCGGAATCTAGCAACCTTCTATTGCTCCTGCGAAAGTGGAGAGTATTTTGACTACGTTTCGAGGGCATGTAAAAGTAAGTGATGTCTCTAAATAAATGTGAAGATTCAGAAATTTTGTAAGTGGCCAGAGGCCACTGAACGTGGTTAATTCTGTGGCCACTTGCGAGGATTCACTTTTTTTGTAGATTTTCTGTCTCTGCGAAGTACCAGCAATATGGAAATACCCCATGTCACGTGCACATGCATGTACTAATCTCCAACCAGCTTTTCCTAGATCGCTTTAGTTTTTTTCCCTAAATTCCAAATACTATTTTCTATGTTTATTCCCATGCTTCTTTTCTTTCGTCAAAATTTTTTTTTTGCGGTCCTCAGAAAAAAAAACCATAAGATTGGAAGTTTGACCATATAAACTAACGTTTTTAAGAAATTGTGGTGACTTTTACAAAATTTTTTTGGTCTCCACTTTCAACCATTTAGTCAACACGTTAATTTTCACCTTTATCTCTAAAATGTGGTAAGTCCTCACGTTGGGTTGGTGTGGAAGTTTGGAGAATGGGGTGAAAGCTCAGGTGTTGCTTCATCATCTGACCGTGGTTCAAAATTACGAGGTGTTGTCCTCGGATCCTTTTCTTAAGGGATTGATCCCGGACCGTAATCAATAACCCGTTGTGTTGCTCTAGTACGACGTTAACTAAAAATTACCATGACCTAAACCGTGGTAAGAAAAACGGTCATCAGACATATAGTTATTTCGCATGTTGCATCAGTAGCGTGAAACCAGGATTTTATTTCGGAAGAGAAAGAGAGAGAGAGAGAGGTCCAAAATAAAAGTCCATTATGTACACGAGAGACGGTACACGTTAAATATGGCGGGGCCTCCTCACGTTGGCGTGGTGTAATAGTTTGGAGAGTTGTGTGCTCAGCTCAGGTGTTGACCTCGTCATATGACAGTAGTTCAAAGTGACGAGGTTTTGTCCTCTGATCTTTCCCTTAGCGATTGATCCTGGACCGTCGCCAGTGTGTATCGCTTCAGTGTAATGTTAATTACCATCACCCAAATAAAAAAGAAAATTTTTATGTATAGATCTCATCAGACATTTTAAGGTGTTTGTATGTACCACACTATAAAAAGATCAATATCAGCATATAAATGTTACACATTTCAGTTGAACTAAGAATGTGAATAAAAATGATTTCCCAAAGGTCAGCGTTAAGTTTCAAACTTTTAAAACAGAAAACCATTCACATTTCTCATCTCATATAATCATTTAGAATGAATACAAGCATCAATATACGGATCATACCTTCAAATGAAATACAATTTTCTAAAAAATAGAAAGTGGCATTCAATATACTTCTAATTGGTTTTATTTATTCTTACTACTTATGAAAAAAAGTGAACACCTCAGTCATATCACAATTAGCTTCCAAACTTCAACTATAAAAAACTATACCGCTGGAGAATTTCATTAGAGTCGCGATTTTCTTCCATAGAGTTTTAACAATATTATGCAGTTCGGAAGTTCAAACCAAGCATACTTAACCCAAGCGGTGAAATCCCGTAATGGTTGATTTTATACTCTTTCGATTCAGTACATTCTGTGTACAGTAGTTCAATATGCAAGATAGTAACTGTGAGTTATAAAAGTAATGCGTATTTTTAAAGAAAAAAAATAACAGTACAGAAATTTTAAAACAGAAAAATATAGTACAATGACATCAATCAATAGTTTAATTTTACAGTAAATATAATATAAAACCTTGCCTTTAAATCTAGGTATATTTTTCAACGATCAACAAATTTTTAGAAATGTTTTGTAATGTTTTACCATTTTGTTTTAGTTTTTCTTAGATATGGTATTATTGAATATTCTTTCTGTTGTGACTCAGAGGGATCAGTTTTTTGTATTTCTGTTTGTTTGTTCATAAATAATGTTGGATGATGGACTTGCTTGCTGTATATAACAACACAGAAAGAGCTATAGAACTAAAATAAAGACACCGATTATGAAATCATCTAATTTCTTATCATTGTACATCACCTTAGCTTACTTGCTGAATAAACACTTGCTTAGTTTTTAGAGCTCCTCAAACAGAGTGCGATTCTTTGTTACATAATGTAACGCCGAAGTAAACTTTATTTAGGTATATTTAACTATGCAAAATCTTACGCAGAAGACTAATAAGAGCTCTCAGCTTTTTTTCAATAGATGAATTCGAAACATGAGTTAATTTTAATTAGTAATTATATATTGCTAGATCTTTTTAGATATAGAAAAGCACATATTTTAAATACCTAATAGATGATCTCGCTAAAATTTCATTCGAATAACTGCCATTAGTTTAGATTTCTAGTCTGTGTACGAGAAGTAATTTTAAATCGTTGAAAGTCAGAGTATTTTCCTGATGTGTCAACATTCACATATGTATCTTTAAAACAGTTATTTAACTAGAGTGTGTGAATGCTTATTAAAACATGAATGTTGACAAAACCCACGAAATATTAATTGGTATACAAACGTATACAGCACCCATTTTTTAAACATCGAATAAATTTCAAATCGAATGTATATTTTAATGTTTTTTTATTTAATTAATATTTTTATTATTTCAGGAATAAATTTCTGTTCTTTGATGAACTGTAATGACAACGAAATCTGTGAAGACAGTAAATGCATTTGCAGAGAACATTACGAATGGAACAACTCATCCCAAAAGTGTGAACGTAAGTCCTAAAAAGTCATCATACTTAATAAAATACTATAGAAGCAAAAAAAAAACAAAAAAAACAGCTGTTTGCATTTTGTTTCTCACGAGAATTATACCGTCTATAGAAATTACACTATTGGTATCATCTAGAATTAATCTATTTTTGTATGAGTAAACAAATTTAAATAGGCTGATTGCACTTTTTATGAGAAGGGTTCTCTGTGCAAACCAACAAGCCACACGGGAAGCAAATATTTTACTTCTGATACCCAAATGCTCTCGCAAGACACATATCGGGGTTACCCTAAAAAGTAATTTATCATAATTTTGGTGCTTAACTTAATTGCAATTGACCAATCAACTATTATTTATCAATTCGGAACTCCTTCCTTGAAATTTTTAAATACGAAATACTGAAATCCTATTTGGAAAAGCATGTTAAGTGACGTAATTTTTATAATACGTACAAGAAACGCCCGTTTTGCCACATAAACATTGCAGACATCATTTTTAGATTGACACGAAATAGTTTCTCTGATTGAGTTATATGGATGTTTTCCTGTCGTTTGAAATTTGAAAATTATTATTTCGTGTTTAGTTTAATGTTGGTTAATAATGTTTATATTAATGATTGTATTTCTAAGAAAAGGTTATTTATAAAATAATAATAAGGAATATCAAGGTTTTACTCATTTATGAAATAATGGGATAATACATAAGGTATAATATATTTGTAAAGTAACAAAAGTCCATTATAATTACCAAACTATTCTTTGCAATCTCTCTATCTTCAATTGTAACCCCCCCCCCAAGTTCATTTAAGTAACACAATAAAATAATACCAAAGCTTTGGAACGAACACCAAATAAATAAATTTCACACTTTCGAAACATGACAGTAAATTAAAAATGTTTCGATGCATTAGAAAATTATCCTAGATGTATTCTAAAGATGTAAGGAAAAACTGTAAACTTGTGTTGGTCCTTTTTGAATACAGTATTTTTATTATTTTGTAGCAAATTTCTGTTCCTCCAATCCTTGTCCTGCCCAAGATTTACTTTGCTCAGAAGGTGATGGAACAAAGGAGTACGAGTGTGCATGCAAAAAAGGTTTTGCCTTTGACGGAACTCATTGTAAACGTAAGTTTTGTTCAAACAAGGCTGCCAAACAAACCACTGGCTTCTAAGTCTTTCATTCAATATTTTCGCGGGATGCATGATTGGTATAGGATAGATTAAGTAAGGCGAAAAAATTACAGCATAACCTGGCTTAAAAAACACAGAAGAGCAATGTCCATTGGACAAGCTCGTGCTTTTCCATGGACATTACCTTGTCTGTCTAGTAGGCATTTTCCACAAAGCTATACTTCATTTCAATTTTCTGATCACTTGTCACTCTTGATCATTTAAGGAATAATCCAGAAAATGTATTGTATGTTTAGAAGAATGGATTATTGGCTTTGATCGACAGTGTGGAAAGACCTAGTAGAACTAGTCACTGCTGCTAAAAGCGTAACTGTTTTCGATAGATTGATTGGATCTGCTTGTGAAATATTTTTATTTTCCTCCCGGAACCAAAAACGATGGTAAGTTGTATGGAGGGCCTAAACGTTTGTTTTGACATGAATACTCGGACGTGATGTTGAATGAAGCAGACATAGGAATTTTGAACGTATATTTATTGTGAGTATTCAATAATTTATTCACAGTTTGAATGAGATTAAAGTGCAGTTGGATATTAATATAGAAGAATAATTTTATCTGTTAAAAACCTGTGACTGGAGCGTAGTTTGGTAGTTTTATAATGACACCCCCTACAGTCCTCACTCTACGCAATCCAAAGTTACACTGGCACAAAGTTCTCTTAGCAAAGTAGAATTTCGACTTATTGCATACCCTTCTCCAAGCACAGTGCGTCTACGCACCTGTCATGTCTCCGAAGGTCATGCCAGTTATGGAATTTTTTTGTCTACACGACCGTATATATTTATCTTCTGAGTATTGCTTCCAGTTCTGAAATCAAAAGACAAAACAGCTGTAACGTTTTTTGGTGATGTTCGAATTTTTGTGCATGCCCTCCCTCTTCAGAACTATCCCGATTATGGAGACGTATTAACGTCAAGAATAACATTTTGTCATCGAAAAGCTAACCGATATCAAAACTACTTTTTCCTATATTTTTGCGGGATATGCACCAATTTACTTCTTCCTTTAAACGGTTCAAAACCCTGAAATTTATTTTGATGGTAAATAATATTATTTCGTTGTTTCAAAACCTCTTTTTTCTTGAATTTTTAAGATGGATCTACCTGCCTTTTTCCAATTTTGAATAAATGTGGACAGTTATGTCAAGGTCTTGAAGAGGAGTATTCATGCAGCTGCTTGGAAGATTTTGAACTGAAGGATAACAAGACATGTGGTGAGTGTTTTAGATATTGTTTTTAGTTTTTATTAGTTGGTTACATATTAAACTTCTGAAGTTGACAACAAAAAAAAACTTATTGATTACATATTAAACTTCTAAACTTCAGAAGCACTATTTCCTCTTGAGACTTAGTCTTCCTTGTATGACTTCGAACCATTTTTGACCTTGACCAATGGAATCTTTCTTAGGTTTTAATCAACAGATGTGATTATATAGTTGTTGTTGTGGGGGGCTAAAAGCAATATTACACAACTCGGAAATCTCGTGAACTTCAGAAGGTTAAATTGAACATTCACATTGTTTGGAATTATCTATATTCTATTCTTACGATAGACAAGCTATAAAATATACCCATATAACTTAAAATATATCTTACATATGAGGGCAAAAGAGGTTCAAAATGGTTACTTTTCAGAACATCTCAAGTTGAATATTTCACTCTTTTCACAAACATTCTATGACAAACTTCAAAAGGAAAAAGAACCATGCCATTACAGAAATAATTGTAATTGAGATGAGTTTAGTTTTACAACTTTGAGCACATTAGATTATTTTTTAAAATTAATGATACAATTCACTCCTTTAGACCAGACATGGAAGATCTATATTTTGTTCTTGTTATAAATAATGAAAAAAATTTGGGACAGTTTTATCAAATTACAGCGAGTTATTTTTAAATACCTACTTGTTTCGCGGATTTATGTACTTTACGATGCCAGGAACCGTTAATTTATTTGAGAAACAAAATGCTTCAAAAATAGTTACATAATTATTATGCAAATTAATCTTTATGTTAGCTTTTCACAGTACCTCACGACACTCGCGACACATTAGCTTATCGAGAAAATGACGCAACTCAGAATGAAGCCTTTTATTTTGGGAACAGCTACACTCTACGTTTATGAGCAATGACAATGGCCTTGGCGATTTTTTTGGCGCACTTCTAAAGTCGCCAAGGAAATAATTATTTCTTAATTCTTTTTCTGTCACAATTCTTTTTTTTTTACGACACACTTTTTAAACACATTTCAGAACGTCTCAAAAAGTATATTTTTAAAAAACTTTCACAAAAAGTAGTAAGCTTAAGCACATATCAAAACACATTTGTGAACCAGTAGAGAAACTAAGCTACGAATGTTGGGTAAGAATACCCTGAAACTTATCAATTACACTAAATACAGTTGTCATGTTGAAAAAGAAAAAGATTTACAAAAGAAAAAAAGCAAGAAATAATACAACCTGATAATGTCAGAATTCTTTCTTAAAAAATAATAAAAACAAAAATGGTCAAAAAAAAAAGCTCTTAATCCTTTCGTGAAAAAACTATTATAGTAAAATAAAAATTCCACAACTGTCAAAATACAAATAAATGGACCAATGGTATCACAGAAAACGATTTAAAAGGAACAATGCAATAATTGATATTTTAAAAACAAAATAACTAATGGGAGGAAAGAAAAAATTTCAAACAAATTAATAAAATCAAACGAATTTAACGGATTTTGGAAGAACTTTCCAGAATATTCAAAATGAAAATTGAAAGTTTTCGTTAGCCGAGGTTGCCATGAAAATTGCAACAACCGTAACGAAAGACGGGTTGCCTTAATTTATCGTAACTCGCTACTAGAAGTGCGCCAAAAAAAAACGCCAAGCCGTTGCCATCACTCATAAACGTAGAGTGTAGCTGTACCTTTTTTTGTAATGAAAACATGGTACTATTAATTAAACTCGACAATACCATAGAAATCATATCAGGAAACATGATACAAACTTTATAAGGATAGATCGTTTATAATTTTTTACTTAATGTTATAGAAGATCAAGTAAAATATATGTAAATATTTTATTTCATATATAAAACGTATGTAAATATTTTCAATCTTATTTGTCTTAACAAAAACATTTATCTTATGAGTAGTGTTATTTTTCTTGAGAGAGTGCGATTTTTATTATTGATGTAAAAAGCCATGCATCTAAATTTAGACAGAAATTTTACTTATTATGAAGTTCCCTATATATATTTTGTATACACTGATGAATATTGTGGAGAATGTTTTTATGCATTTTAGATTACGTTGGCAATTCAACGTGTGCTAACAAGACATGCAGTATAGGTTCGTGTGTGGAAGAGAAATGTGTTTGTCCCCCTGGTTTCAAAGAAGTCGAAGGACAATGTAAAGGTAAACAATTCACAATGAACGCGAACATTTTAAAATCCTTGTTTGATTTACTGTTGTACACGCCTATTTTGAGATTATAAAATCGGGTTCTTTTAAAACCTTTGTCAAATTGACCGCAAAAAAAAACTATATATATATATATATATATATATATATATATATATATATATATATATATATATATATATATATATATATATATATATATATATATATATATATATATATATATATATATATATATATATAGAGAGAGAGAGAGAGAGAGAGAGAGAGATGCGATCTTTTTACCACCTGTTCAGTTTTTACCAAAAAAAAAAAAAAACACTTATCGTACCCGGCTAGAAAAGTGACACAACTCAAAATTGCAGAATTTGAGAAACATCAACTTAAAGGATACTATAAAACTTATATTGAAAAAGTATAAGCTTCTTTTAAATTTTAGGTAAGTATTTATGGTGAAAACTTCTATTATACTCTATAGAATAGTAATATAACACACTGGGGCACCTTATACATATTTTTTGAATAACATAACATCAAAATTGTAATTTTTTGACTTGTGTCACTGTTTTTGCCGGGGCGCGATATGTTTGGAATGTTTTCCTCACTGTTTCAATGCTATCGATGACACGTCTTCACAAGTTTGTGAAGATGTCTCTTTTGTATTGCAAATCTTTTAGTATGGTGAACATACACAGTCCAGCCACATTAATGTGACCACCACCTACTTTCGACGTCAACGTGAAATAATCAATCATAAATGGCAGGTGGCAGCACATTGCAGTGAAGAGTATATAAAGATTGTCCTAGGGCATCGGAAAGCATTTCAATCGTTGGCGTAATGCAGAAACGTAGCGATTTATCCGACGTTCAAAAGGGCATGATTATTGGCTTTCGGGCCAAGGGTGGAAGCATTTCGGAAACGGCTAATTTTGTTAACTGTTCGCGTGCCGCTGTGGTAAAAGTATACCGTGCATTGCAAAATGGCACTATCCAAAATCAGCGGCGTGGCACATGTGGTGCACCACGGGCTATAGATGACAGAGGCGAACGAAGGCTACGGAGATGCGTTCGGGCGAATAGACGTGCAACTGTTGAGCAACTGACCGCCCATATGAACCAAGCAGCTACCAAGAGTGTATCCTCAACAATGGTTCAGCGAACGTTGCTGCTCATGGGCCTCCGCAGCAGACGCCTGGTTAATGCACCTATGCTGACTGCTGTTCATCGGCGACGAAGGCTGGAATTTGCAAGCCAGTACCGTAACAGGACGTCCACAGAGTGACGACAGGTGGCTTTTTCCGATGAATCACGTTTTATGCTCCATCGGACAGATGGACGTTTGCGTATACGGCGTGAAACGTCTGAAAGCTAACACCCAGCAACAGTTGCCGGAAGGATATAGGCTGGAGGAGGGAGCATTATGGTTTGGGGAATGTTTTCCTGGCATTCACTGGGTGCCCTCATCATTGTGGAAGGCACGATGGATCAGCACAAGTACGCATCTGTCCTTGCGGACCATGTCCTCCCCTACTTGCTAATTATTTTTCCTCAGAATGATGGCATCTACCAGCAGGACAATGCATGGTGTCATACAGCTCGCAGTGTATGTGCATGGTTCGAAGAGCACCAGGATGAGTTTACCGTACTCCCCTGGCCAGCAAACTCACAGGATTTAAACCCAATCGAGAATATGTGGGACCACCTCGATCGGGTTGTTCGAGCCATGGATCCTCAACCGCGTAATCTAGCGCAGCTGGCCATGGCACTGGAGTCGGCATGGCTCCACATCCCAGTGAACACTTTCAGAAACCTAATTGACTCTCTTCCTGCACGTCTCGCAGCGGTCCGCTCTGCCAAAGGTGGTTATTCTGGCTTTTGACAGGTGGTCACATTAATGTGACTGGACTGTGTATTAGAGATTTATGTACGATTTTATAGGAAAAATAAGTTTAGAACGTTTCACTACTATTATCGTGCAATTAATATGCAGGGTCGAATTAGCTTGAACTTGCTATCATTCCTATAAGTCTTAAAATAATATCTTTACGTGGTTTATGAATTAAATAACGATTATTAAATACAAGGGAAATAGGTTTGCATATACAAAGGTAATGCATATCAAAGATGTAAATTTCATTTAAATAAAATAGACGATTTAAAATAACATAATTTTTCACATAGTTAGCTTGCTTTCCACGCGTCATCTTATATGAAACAGTTTATGATCTGAAACAAAGGGCTTTCAGTTGAGCAAAAGAGTCATACAAGCATCACTTGTTTCAGTTCTTGGTAACAACCATACTGTTGAAAAATCCCAGGTATGGGTGATTCAGAAAGTCACTTCCCGAACAGCGTTCATACTTCAAAATACATTTTCTGATATACATTTCCTACTTTTTGTGCATTTAACTGATGCATTTGTTGTGTTTAGATTTATGTTCTGCTGGGGCCTTACCTGATGGATTTTGTCCTGGAAATCAGTGTGAAACCACAAGCACAGGATTTCGATGCAGGTGCGAAGGGAAGTACATGTTTTCCAGTGATAAAACGACATGTACAGGTTAGTTTGCTTCGTTCAGTTGAAATCACTCCACATTTGTTCGTAATTCAATGCTTCTTGAAAATTAAATCATCAATAATCAAATAATAAATTGTAATTACGAAATAAAAGAATCTTCTTTATATTACCATTACACAATGTCGTGAAAGATTAATTAAAAAGATGTTTAGTTGAAAATCATTTTCTAAAAATGGAGTAGTTTATCAATTTTTGCTATTCTGGAGCTCTGTCTACCACGATAATTATTCCTGACACAAAAAATCTGCCTCTCTTGCAGCAGAAACAAATTTCATCTTTATTGGTGTGATTGAAGAAATGTATTCAAGTTTGTCACACTGGTGCTTGGCTCAAACGTACTAGGTGTTGTCCTCGATCCTTCCCCTCTTCGGATTATTCATGGATAATCACCAATAGTACGTTGTATTGATGCAGTGCAACGTTAATTAACTACTTACCTACCTTGTCACATTAGTGAACTTTACATTTGTTTTTATGTTTACTGGTCGACTAGATAGATCTATACCACCTATCTTTAGTCTTTCAGTCTCCAACATATGTGAAGTACAAAACAAAACACGTCATCCTCAAGAGTCATTCCTACTCAAAATGGACGAGGCCTGTTTCTATAGCGACCAACACAACCTAATCTTTGCGTCGGGAGTATTTCTAGTGGTAGACAGACTGAAAGCCTTAATAAAACTCTATTTTCGGATTTTCTGGTATCATAAATTCGACAAGGAATAGAAAAATTGTTCGTATGCGCACTATATTTTTTCACAATTAGGACATTCAATTATTTTTCCATTTTTGTCTACGAAACGTCGTTACTGACTGTGTCTTCCAAGAATATATTAGGATTTTAAATGTCCTCAAATTTAAAAAAGTCATTTGAAACAATCCCGACAGTATATGTTTAGTTAATCGAAATCGCGATTCCACATCTCTCAAGACACTTACTAGTCGTTTTACTATAAGAACCTCATAAGCTATTTTTATTTTGAGATTTTAGTATTTTTCTTGACAAAAATGCTTATTAAACTTGATTTAAAAAATCCTGCGTTTACATCAATTATAAAAGCCTTTGTCAAAACAAATTTTACTGTTTGGTATCTAGTTTTTCATTGGTAATGAGCAATTTTGAATTCAAGACACGAGGTTTTGAAAATAAAACGACAAAGGAGGTCTAATTTTGATTTATTGAAGTTGAGCGTTTGTATTTTGATTTCACGACATAAGAGGTTGTGAAAGCAATGCGACAAAGGAGGTATAATTTTGATTTATTGAAGTTAAGTGTTTGTACTTCAAAAGATTCTACTTGAAAGTTGTACATTAGTTCGTTTGAAGTGTACGTCATCTTATTAAGATTTTCCCGAAATCTTATACGATGCAATCTTTGACATTTTCGCGTCAGTTTGATACGTTACACTTGTGGCTAAGAGTTTCGTTACGTATAAATATTTTATCAAACGGCGTTGTTTTATCAAGCGGTTTTTCCAGTTTATATACACACACATTTGATACAGATACATCGGCTTATCTTTCACATCGTTCGAATTGTTGACTCAACGATTGATTTCAGCAATAATGAATAAACCTTTTTATATCTCATCAGTTGCAAACGGAGGAGGTAAGAAAATTAACTGCCATAGATTACATATACAGGCCCAAGGTGACCGTATTTGAACTGCCTGAGCGTCACGAGATTTCTAAAAGATTTCTAATTAATGTAATACTGCTTTTGCCCCACATAATGACTAAATAAGCACATCTATTTGCGTGGGACTGCCAACGCACTAGAATTCGTAAACTTAAACCGTCGTTCTTTTCAATAAGATATTTTTAAATTTCAAAGAAAACTAACAGATATGAACTAACGTTCTGTTTTCACTGTTAGAATTTGTTCTGGGGAAATTCGATTAATAACACGATACTACCCGTACTATAGTATCTTTTGTGGAGATTAGGTCTGTTTTATTATCTCGTCTTACTTTACAGCAATTCAGGATGTTTCGAAAGTTGGGTTGATTTCACTGGGATAATGATAGACACGTTCCCCGCTCTTTATTGCAGAACAGAATAACTAACTAACTAACACCAACACACACTCCCGTGCCTAGTGTCGTGAGACACTGTACCAGTTTAAATAAGTGTGGTTGGATGAGTAAAGCATGCCACCAAGGTGACATGTCTACCTAGAATGTTAGAGCACATTACATTACATTTATACATCCTTACATCTGTACAGTATATACATTAAATCATTATACTAGGTTACATTATAAATATATATATACATCATGCAAGGTGAGAAAAAAGTTCGTTTTTCTTAGTCTCAGGATAATCAAGTCCTGGTGATTTTCAATGAATCTCATCATGTTAATAATTTTAACCCTCGAACCCTTGTTGCATGCAATGTTCCTGAGCCATGCAATTTTTAAGTGGTCGGCAGGTGTTCTCATATGCCATGAGGCTGTAAGGGGGCAAACTGTGATGTAATGTAGAGGTGTGCCAATTTCACCACAGGAGCAGTTTTCGGACTTGATTTTCTTAAACCTCGTTAGGTAGGATGGGAATGGGCCGTGCCCTGTGAAGAAAAGTGCAGAACAGAAGCTGAATAACTACATTTAAAAAAACTATTGACATAGGCGATTTAAATTTTCATTCACTTCTTTCGAAATTGTGTTTGGGAAGGCAGGCAGTTAATTAACTTCGCTCTGGAAAAACACTGGGCTATTAGTGACGACCCGGAACCATATCCAAAGGAAAAGATCCGAGTTCAATACCACTTATCTTTGAACCACGGTTAGATAACGAGGTCACACCAGAGCTGGCACTCTATTCTCCAAACTTCTACACCACGTCATTTTAAACTACTATAGATTTAACATGCACCAGACCTCCTTATAAACGACGGCCTTTGGTTGGATATGAACTTACAACCCCCCCCCCTCCCGGTTACTAATCCGTTACTACAGGCCTCGAAATAGATTTTTTAATACAGGTGCACGAGTTGCACCTAAGTTTTTTAATTAGGTGCACAGATTATATTTTTGGTGCACACATTAAAAAAAACGTAATATAAGAGCATTAATGTAATGTAAACTACTTTATTAGTTGGGTATGTTTGGATATGTTACTAGTAGATAAGAAATAAAAATATTTAACCATTTTTTTTTACCTCCGAAATTATTACTTACATATATTCAGTCATCATCAGACATTGGTGGGCAATCAGAAACGTTTACGTTTATGGCAGATCTTTACCCATAAGATTTAGTGTCCATCCTTCTTTTAATATTTTTCCTTCATTGCAACATAGCATTTTTTGGATTAAAGTTTTTGCATAATGTGTATTTGAGAATTAAAATTACTGCGTGCACCTAGAGGGAATAAATTAGGTGCACAATTTTATTTTCAGGTGCACAGTGCACCTGTGCACCCGGGTATTTCGAGCCTTGCGTTACTATTTCAATCGAGCTACCATGGCCAGCTATTATTTAGGAGACTTGTGATGTTCCAGAATAAACTTAATTCCAATAAAGGTAAGACAAAGTTGGAAAAGTCGCAACCACGAATCATTTGTGTTAACTTACTGCCTAAGACACGTCGTATCGCATGTTACCATATATATGAACAAAGACACTCACTATGAAAAAGAAATACAACACATATGTGAAATAGATGAAAAATGCGATGTAATATAAGTTTAGCCAACCATCTTCACTGACATAGGGCAGGCCTCGAAATATATTTTTTAATACAGGTGCACCTCGTGCACCTAAGTTTTTAAATTAGGTGCACAGGTTATATTTTAGGTGCACAGGTAATATTTTAGGTGCACATTAAAAAAAAAACGTATTATGAGAGCATTAATGTAATATACTAGGGGGCTCCGCCCCCTGCTCGCTTACGCTCTCCAACCCACTGTAGAAATTTCGCTTTGTCAACTTTGACACTTAATTAACTCTAACTAATAGCCGCATCGGAAAGAAAATCTTCAAAATTGTTCAGGGAACACGATAAAGAACAAACCATGTTTATTTCGTAATTTTCTGATCCGTATTATCTCGGGAAACTGTCTATGAATCGACCTAAACAACACATTTTTCAATCCTGCAACGTCAACTTTTTTTTAATAGAGAGAGAAACTATTTTATTTGTTGGTTATGTTTATATACGTTAGTCGTAGATAAAAAGAAAATATTTAAGCATCTAAATTCCCCCTTCTCCGGCGCACGGCTGTCGCTTCAACAGAGCTACCTGGAAAATGTTTCGATCATCGGAAAGTTCGGGTAGCAGAGACACAAATAA
The DNA here is from genome assembly GCA_947359465.1 of Metellina segmentata. NCBI lineage: Eukaryota > Metazoa > Arthropoda > Arachnida > Araneae > Tetragnathidae > Metellina > Metellina segmentata. The sequence goes on from OX375880.1 coordinate 46,756,639, forward strand.
ACCTTCCTCCTGTATAAACCCGTCACGACCCAGCGATTTTGTTTTCGTATAGTGTGTATTTAGGAATTTCAATTACGTTCCTTTAAAGCGAGAGGTAGATACTAATATTTTGTTCAAACATCAAAATAACATAATTAACAGATAAATAAATAACATAATAACATCATTAATTTTAACGTTAGGTACACTGCGTGCACCTAGCGGGTATAAAATTAGGTGCACAATTTTATTTTCATGTGCACAGTGCACCTGTGCACCCGGGTATTTCGAGCACTGACGTAGGGTGTTAATTAAATTCCTGTAAGAGCAAGGCGAACTTTTTAAAACCCAATGGTTTAGTTGAAAACATGTGCTCAAGTGTGCATTTCCCAGCATGATGCATAACGGTCAAATTGAACACCTTCTAATGAAATAGACGGAGAATGTGCGTGAAGTTTCTTCTGATCACTCGATTTGAAGTAAAGTGGCATATTGGGAGAAAGCACGAATCCTATTCGACCAATTATTGACAGGATATTTCTATCATCAAGCGGATAAAAACGCTCTAGTTTGCGCTTCTGCAGCCAATAAGACCGAATCGATTCCCAAACCCACGTGACCAACGCTTCTGAGGTCTCACGACAGACACTCCGCCCACATGCTCCTTCTATTTCATTAGAAGGTTTATGAACTTGAAAGCGTTGAGAGACGCTTCCAGTTGTAGAATATTTGCATGTAGATCGGATACTAAGAGCCTATCTAGGTGGAGCTATCGCCATACGACCCCAACTGGACTGGCAGGTATGACACTTACTTGTAGATGTTTTGAATAAGATCTTAGTGAGGCTGTAAGAACCTTACATCTCTGTACATATATCAATATGCATAATCTTTAAAAAAACTAGTGAAATAAAGAAAACCACGTGATAAATACAGCCATGGAACAAAGTGATGTCAGGAAGTCCTTAGTCCTTGAAAAGTCCTTAAAAGTTCTTGAATTTTATTTTCCTTACTAGGGTCATTGAAAGACCTTGAAAATTACAGAATTTGGTAAAAAGTCCTTAAAGTACTTGATTTTTTTAAAACTAGTACATAGTTGTGTAATTTCGTCTTGCATTGGAACTAGTTTTCCTCCACAGCAGGTGTGCCATTCGAGCGTCATTCTGTATGAAACAGGTGTTTTGCGCTTTGATACTATGTGATATACCAATAAAGCTACATCTAGATCGTTCATTTTCAACAGTATTCTGTCCGTCTAAGTTGACACCTCTGGTCTCCGTTAAGACGGCCGCCTAGTTTTGCCTGCCACATCATGACGTATCACGGCCGCTAGATAACGGCACCGTTGTTTTTAGAAAACCATAGCTTTTGCAGTCAGGACGTCATTGGAAACCTGGTACGCATCCAAAGAAATGAAACCAAATTCTTATTGCAAAAATATAAAAGTTGCAATTTAAAAATTAAATTTTTAAGAAAATCACATTTCATATATCTTATTGTTGTGAAATTTTCTGCAGATTTCAAATCCTTTCAAATTTTTACTCTATCTTTAACGATTGCAAATATAGAAACTTAGACTAGAGAATAAAAAAGCCTTAACACCAGTCAAAACTTGATTTGTTTTGTTTCTCAAACCAAGTAAACCACGACAGTCGTCTGTTGTAGTGGCAGAGGACGACAGCAAAATGGAGATTGTGTCGTGTAGATCGAACCATGTGTGTGCACGCTCCCATACTCTTCTTCGTGCCACAAAAAGAATTTATCGTACTATGTTTTATCGCATGACCGAAATCGATATGTGTGCAAGCAGCCTGATAGTTAGTATTGAGATGAGAAGCCCAGTTTGAACAACAAAAATCACAGGTTCTGCGAGAAAAGAAAATCCAGATTATAACCAAAATTGATGACAACCTTTCTTTTTTTCTCTCACACACACACAGTAGTTATAAAAAAATTGTATTTTTTTAACATTTTTCTTTTTAATTGACAACTTTTGTGTATGCCTTGTTTTAGGTCGTTATAAAAAATTTTAGGTCCTTGAAAAATAGTTTTTTAGTTTTAAAAGTCCTTGAATTTTTTTTGGATAAAGGTGTGGGAACCATGGATGTGACTGACCCTTGCCTGTAATTACGGGTTAATCTAGGATTAATAAGTTTAATTTGCATACTAGTATTACTAATCACCACTTTGGTAAAAATTACGTGAGGTTAGCATTCTAGTGATAAAACAAATTTATTATCTCATATAATAAAAAGAAAGTTATAAGGTTTTCACAAATATTTTAATGTATTCCATGAAATCCACTATTTTAAAGACTCAGCTAATAACTAATAAACGTACTTTTTTCGAAAGTGAGAAAAATGTGCCAGAGATCTGAAGAAGGCTGGAAGACATGTACAGCTCTCAATGCTATTTGCAAGGATGAATGGTCCAGCGATGTAGGATACAGATGCCAGTGCGGCAGTGGGCTTGTTGAAAATGAAGATGGAACTTGTCAAGGTAATGTACAGAGCCCTTCATAGTCCGGAGACAATATAGATATTTAACTGACTAAATATAATTGAATTCGTAGTTCTAAATTTTATGAAAAATGATAAACCATGCATCAAGCCAAAGTAGTAAGTCAAATAAGCATTAGAGGGGAAAAAACCTAAATCTGTAGAGATACAGTAAATTAGATTGCATATTTGCATCACCAATAAAGTGATAAATTATTAGTGACGTAAGAAGTGTTTTAACATTTCTTCGAACTATTTTATGGTTTAACTTTGCGTCGAAAACAATTGCTCAAAATTGTCACACAAAAATATAATTTATCACTACTGATTGGAAAGCAAAAAGTATTTTTCCCAATTAAGTGTTAAAATAATAATTAACTCCAGCATATGCTTTTTAAAATTATTTATAACCCTTTTTACTAAAAGCCTTCATAATTCTCTAGTTTTCTAGAACATTTGGATTTGCATATGAAAGGCAAATATACTGATTATTATCATCGAAATCTATTCATTATCTTAAGCGATAAGATATATAATTAAAATTGTATGGTGCGATTAAAAATAATCTTAATGCTCTCCACATGATACGTCCTTTCTTATCTTTCCAAGGTTACTGGTATCGTTGATATTAATGTAAAAAATTATATTCTATAAATATGAGGTAACAGAATTATCATATAGGAGAAACATAATAAAAACGCCATTGAAAGTTTAAACTATAAAAAATAGTTCAACAGCATAACAAAAATGTTATCGCAGAACGCTGAATATGTTAAACCATTGTTCAGAGGAAAATGAAAGCTGTTGTTTTTATCAAGGTTGGGAAATTTAGTAGATTGCATATAGAACGCAATCCGTAGTTTTGAAGTGAATATTAGAGCCTGATGAAGGATTGGGGAATAAATAAAGGAAATAGGAAGTTTGAATGATTGATTATTGTGAATATTAAACAATGAATCGATAGTTGGAATGATTAAAGTAAAGTTTAATATAAAAATGGAAGGATAATTTCACATTGATTAAAGGCCTGTTTGACTGTAGTGCAGTTTAGAATGATGTCACTACGCAGTCTTCATTCCACGCAATCCTAAGTTACACTGACTCATAGTTCGCACAGCACCGTAGAATTTCGACATATTGCGAGCACCCCTCCCCGCGCTCAATATGCATACGAACTCGTCTGTCATGTCATGTACGGACATCCTTTGTCTATACGACTCTATTTTTATCTTCTGGATGATTCTTCCAGTTCTGAAATAAAAAGACAAAATCGTTATAACGCTTTTTTTTTTAAATTTTGTAACGCTCGAATGTTCATGCATGCCACTCCCCAGTACTGTTCGGAGTTTAAAGACGTGTTCACTTCAAAACAAACTCAAGCTAATAAATAAGTTATTCCATTATCTTTATCGTTATTTAAATGGAAACTGATTATTTCACTACGCGCCATCATGTTCTTGTAGTGTTAACTGTCTATTATTGTCTTGTAAAAATGTATCTGTTTTGGCTGTTAGTTAAAATAATTATATGTTACTAGGGGGCCCGCCCCCTGCTCGCTGACGCTCGCCAACCCCCGGAGGATTGCTTCGCAATTCTCATTGGTTCGCTGCGCGAACATATGCTCGCTTCGCTCGCATCAATGAAGACACGTGTCCTAGCAGAAGGGATTGATTACAAAATATATTCCAAAAAAATATTTTTCAAATCTAAATTTGTTGTATTACATAAAAGATATATACAATACCTCTGGAATCAGAATTTAAATGAAAACTTTGAGCAAATTTTTACTCGCAATGTGAGCGCTGCTTTGGAAATTGAATACCCAGCATGTTTGTGTGTACATTTCCCCAGTACTCGAGCCACCCATACACTTTTTGACTGAGTTCATTGTCGAAAGTTGTAGTGCACGCGTCTTGTATTGTCGTCTATAATTGTTAGCCTTGAAAAGGACCGTTTTTTAAACAGCCCTGAAAAGATCCTCCGCTTTCTTAGATTTCTATTACAAACCGCAACAGCTCGTCTAAAGTTCATTTTTTTTTTCAATAAAATTTCATCCGATAACGATATAGATTCAAATGACTCGCGAGGCTCCTAGTAAACAAACAATCGCACAATGTTGCCAAAACGCGGTAACAAATAACGTCTTTTTTGCGTGCCACGTAAGAGAAATATATATATAGATTCGCTGGATGATGTTGGTACCGACAAGATCCACAGACCTATTCACGTCAAAAAGCAGATGAATAGTTTAAACATTTTATTCCTTTCCTTAATATTACTCTTATTTTCCTTCGTTTATTCACACATTTGTATGAGAATAAAAATTCGAGTAAAATCCTTTGGTCAATAAGGATGAACAGCTAAAAGCACGAATACTGTGTGGTTGGGTTTTATGGCGTAAAAGCCATATTTGTTCAAACTGCACCAAACGTAAGACAACGTAGGTAATGGACATACATACAAGGAAAGGTTTACTCATACAGATGAAAGAACTGCTTTAGAGACTACGTTGAAAAGATGACGTACGTCTTATGAACATTCGAAACGATTACGTCTTTAGTCATCCAATCATACACGAAATAGGTTCCTGTTTCGCTTGGAGCAATAGCATAAAAGTTCTATATTTCTGAATTCCGTTCAAAAAGGCAACAATAACAATACGCAATAAGGAACAGTTAAAGGTACTGTGTGGTTGGGGTTTATGTCGTAAAAGCCATATTTGGTCAAGCTACACCAAACATAAGACAACGTCATATAAAGGACATACACACACAAGAAAATGTCAATAAGGAACAATTAAAATTACGAATGCTGTGTGGTTGGGTTTTATGGCATAAGAGCCACATTTGGTCAAGCTACACCAAACATAAGACAACGTCAGGTAATGGATACACACACAAGGAAAACTTTACTCAAACAGAAGAGAAAACGACTTTAGTGACTGCTTTGAAAAGACGGTGTACGTCTTATGAACATTTGAAAAGATTACATCTTTACTCATCCAATAATACACGAAATAGGTTCCTGTTCAGGCTTGGAACAAGAGCATAAAAGTTCTATATTTGTAAATTTAGTTCAGAAAGGCAACAATAGCCAATACGCCTGTGAAGTATAGATCAAATTCTGGCTTAGAATTGTGTAAATTAAAGATCCCATTTAGGTGAAACTTGAGGTACCATTTTTATGAACTAGTCTATCACAGCTTGTAGAATAACCCAGGAAAAAAAATCAGCAAAAAAACTTAAAAAAAAACCTGCAGGTTTCCTGCATGAATTTCGGACAAAAAACCTGCAGGTTTCCTGCAGGAATTTTGGACAAAAAACCTGCAGGTTTCCTGCAGGAATTTTGGACAACATTCCTGCAGGAAACCTGCAGTTTTTTGACTGTTTGTCATGATGATGATGAATGACTGGTGGCGCCATTTGGTGGTGATATAAGTAAACACATTATTTTGGATTCATAAAAAAAAATTTCGTTGGAATAACGTCGATCTAGAGCAACACAACGGGCTATTGACAATGGTCCACGATCTATTAACAGGGGAACGAACCGAGGACAACACCTCGTAACTTTGAATCACGATCAGAAGATTGGACTCGAATCCGGGACCAAGGATCTGGAGTTTAGCATGCTATCCATTAGGCAGTAACAGTCATATCCAAGCGTGGTGAATTAATGTAGTGTTTGTGTTTTCTCTGTTTTGGACTTTGTTTTTTTTCACTATGAATAAATTGAAAATGGTTTAAAGGGGTCCGAGACACAAAAATCGTCAAATTTTCGAAACACTTTTTATTATTTTAAGAAATTATCTGTGTTTTTCTGCTTAAAAAGACGTCTAAATCATATTTCTATCTTAATTAGAACTAGAGATATAATAATTTTTGTGGTGCTTTTTGTTCTGAAAATCTAACACTCTTGACAGTTGTTGTCATGGAAACAACATCTGTCTTTAAAACTTTAAATGCGTTTTTCTCCATGTTACATTTTTTCGAGATTTCCTATATTCAAATTACTATAAGTCGAAAACCGATCAAATTTAGGGGTTGAAATTTGGAATATATCTTTTTCAAACATTCTACTTTAATTTTGATTCAGAAAATTTGAAACAAATATTTACTTTTAAAAATATAACTAAAAAAAAGTACCTTACAATTTTCAAAAATTTTCATTCAAATATTTTTTATTTTTTATTAAATTAATATTTTTTAAATTGTTGAATCAAAATTAAAGTTTATAAATTTGTGAATAATTTACTGCAAGAATTTTGAAAATTGTGCAAGAATATTTTGAATTTTAACAATTTAAAATGACCACTCTCTTTTTCAAGAAATTTTAATTTAAAATTTTAGAAAAACTTTTGGAAAAATTTTGTGTTGTGATTTTGCTTATTAGTTAGATGGGTAATCAGTACAAAAAAAATCAAAATTCTAAATTAATTAATAACAATTTTTTTTCAATGTGTCCCAGACCCACTTAAATTTTGTTTGGAGGGATTTAATACTTTTACAAAATAAGAAACCAGGTGATATATAACAGACCAAATTCAGATATTTGGTATGTTGGAGAAATACATTAGATGCGTTTAAATAAAGATTTTAATCGAATGTTGGCTAGCAGTATCAAATACAAGGTTAATGCAATTTTTTTATTATGGAAAATTTTCACTTTTTTTTAAGAAAATATTTAATATATATATATATATATATATATATATATATATATATTAATTTTAATAAAACATAATAGTTGATAAGTGTTTTCATAAAAACTACATTTTTTATGAAACAAAACTTCAAATTTTATTTTTCCTTCAAAAAAACTGCAGTTTTTATGAAGGAAATATGCTTTTATAAAATTCCTTCATAAAAACTGCAGTTTTTATGAAGGAAAAATGCAGTAAAAATGCCTTCATAAAATTCCTTCATAAAAACTGCAGTTTTTTTGAAGGAATTTTATGAAGGCATTTTTACTGCATTTTTCCTTTATGAAAACTGCAGATTTTATGAAGGTAAAAATTAATTTGGAAAAATTATAAATTTAATTTCCGAAAAACTGCAGTACTAATGAAGGAAACCATTATTCCTTCAAAACCTCTGCATTTTCACCGCGTAAAATCTGCACTTATCTAACTGCCTTCAAAAAACCTGCATTCACCTGCAAAAAACCTTCAAAATAGATATTTTTTTGAAGGAAAGATGCTGATTTTTTTTGCTGGGAAGTTTACGATACATATAGAGAAGCAAATATTTCGTACTAGAACCCAACAAACTGGTAGTGCACATTAAATTGTTCCAATTGAAACTCTACTCCTATTGTTTTTTTTTATCGAAGTATCAGTTTGATATTAAAACTATTACAATCAATGTACAAAATATTTCTGTACCTTGGTAGAAATAGAACCAATATCCAAATTCGTTGATTTTGAATTATATCCACCAAACTCTGGAATGTAATGAAAGTTGGTATAGAAAAAAGTGCCCATGGTCCTCTTTTAAATACATTATTAAATGAATGTAAACACTGGAAAGTATTCCTTGTGCGTTGTATTTAAATATTAAAGAAGTAAAATATATAAGAAACAAACGTGCAATCCTGGGAGCAGTAAGTGCTTAAAATTGCGATGTACGTCGCAGAACAAAGTCTTTGCAGACCAATTTTTCCTTAATTTTATCAAAATTTTGGCCGATTGTTTTTTTCAATCATAAGTTACGATATTCTACAGTGCAAAGCGCACTCTTTGTCATACCTTATTTCCTTTTCTAGCTACAGAATAACCTCCCTACACTACCCAAATTACCACAAACACTTTATAAATAACATATCTTCTATGTCAATGACAAAATATTTACTTCAAAAGTTATCGACAGAATTGCAAATTCTGAAAATATGACCTGGTTTTAAATAAAGTAAATGAATTAATTATGATGTGTTTTATTATAAGTATGTAATACATATTTAGCCGATAATTATGTTTCATACGTCTGTTTTTGATTTTACTGCAGTGTTTTCAAAATTCGGACAAAATGCCGGGGAACAATTGTAATTGCTTGGAGTTGTGTTGCAGAACACTGAATATAATTCTGCACCTGTTTGTGTAATATTTTATAGTTACTTGATATTCTAATGCATTCTTATTCCAATGCTCTTACAGATGTTTGCAGCATTGAAGAGAATCAGAAAATTTGCTCAATGTTTGGAGCGAAATGCGACGTGGATGGTAATGGAAATAGGATCTGCAAATGCCCTCCGTATTTCCAACCATTTGAGGACGGAAAAGTTTGCAATAAACCAGGTAAATATAAATTAACACATTTTATAATTAATTTCGTATGAAGACAGTATGTGTACGAGCGACAAGCATATAGTATTGATGAAATATTAAAAAGCTTAATTCCAATTAAGTTTTCTCACATTATTAAGAAACTAAAAGCAACCAAGGGACACGAAACAAGTTCCTTAAATATATGTTACATCATAGGCTGATAGTTATTTGTGAAATTTTCTTGGATTCGTCCTATAAAGTGATCTTAACAAACAAATAGTTGCACAAATTATTTTCTTTTAAAATGCTCGAGTTTTGCTTTGACTTTAACCCTCCAAGTTGCTTCGACGAGATATCTCTCCCATCAAGGTACTGCTTCTTTTTTTACGATTACGAGATCAAGATCTGGTCAATTTTCTTTTAACGACATGATATTTCATCCTCCAAGATCTGGTAAATTTTCTTCTAACGACGTGGTATTTCGTCCACCAAGATCTGGACAATTTTCTTCCAATGCAGCAAAATCTGGTCAACTTTCTTCTAATGACGTGGTATTTTGTCCAAGATCTCGTCAGCTTTGCTCATGACGATATATTTGTCTAGACAACCACCAGAAGGATTAAAGAACTCATTAGTCAATAATTCAGATTGAGTTTGAGTAACGAAAGATTCTTTAATATCCAACCAGGAGTTTCAAATCTTTTGAGCCAATTCTTTCACACTCTAATTCAGATGTATGAATCGCTCAGAAGACAATACAGTAAAGTCCAGAAAACAAAAATTGAAAAATTAGTGTTTTTTAATAAATAGGTTTTTAAATATTTTGTTTATTATTTTGATCAGAAAAGTATATAAAGTCTTTTATCACATGGTAGCTCAGCAATAAAACAAGATATGTGCAGGATTTGCAAATAAAAACGTAAGAATTTATGTAAAAGTAGATTGTTCGAGATTTTTCTGTGTTTGTTGTTCTTGTTGTAATGTATCACATCGTTAGAAAATGCAACTTCAGAACTGGTGAAACGGAGGTCACATGACGGATTATTTTCTGGTTTATACTTTTTTCAAAGAATTGTTTACGAACGCGACCTCAGTGTTACCAACACATATTGAAAGAAGAATAATTTCGTTTTTTTTATTTCGAAGTTTAAGAAAAAAAATATATTGAAATAAAAGTGGACTTATTCCCAATGGCTTCTGAAATTATAATACAACATATTCAGAAGGGTTGAAAACAAGATCATTTTAACCCCTTCCCTCCAAAAAAAAACGAAGCAAGTAGTAAATCCTTTAATCCTTTCATCCCCGGTGTTCCACAGCATTTAACACCTAACTTGATTCGTTTCGCAAATCGTTAAATTCGACTATAAATGAATACAAATAGGTTAATTTTTTACTTTCAACTTCCCTTTTCAGTAATACATGGCAGCACGACAGAAACCGATTCATTAGTTTTAGCTATTATGCTTTATTGAAAACACTGATTTTCAAAGTCATTTTGTCTAATTTATGCTCTAATACAAAAAAAATTGCCTGAAAAAAAATTTCCATGTTATTTTGTTGGCTGTACTCTAAACTATCTATTCTATATTTTTAAAAAAATTTTATACAAAAAACATACGCAGAATGAATGAATGAACAAAGGTGTTCCATCCTATGGAACACTGAAGATTCAGAACAGCGATCACGGGTTACGAGGTTGTTTTCTCCTTTGGGTGAATGAACTCCTCAAGCTAGGGAATGGTTCGTGGGTGTTGTAACGTCGTGAGTATAATTTACGTGGCGAGTGGCTTGAAGGCAATTGAAACGACATTTAAAATTACAGCATTTATAATTAATTATTGAAGATATACATATAAGTTAAGGCTATTTATTGCAATAGTTATTGTATACAAATAGGGTTTGAGTCCCGCGTCTTCAATCGGAGCAGAGTTGTTCTGCGTCCGCTCACGTTCCTGCTTTCCACGATTCTCCCTTTTTTCTCGAGAGAAGACCCCACACGTTCTTCCGAAATCGCTACAGTCCAAAGAGATGGGGATACCCCATCCGGTCATAAATTCAAGGACCACCATGAAAGCTGTGGTCAGAGAGCTCCCTGCGACGACGCTATAGTGTGTTTGTTGTCTTTGAAGGGAACACGGGAGGCTCTGGAATTTTGTGGGGTGCTTTGCTTCTTTCAGGATTTTATCAGTATAGCATAGCTCGAGTCCTCTCTACATAGAGCTGCGCGAATTATTTGCTCTCGCTTTTGAATTTTTCTACCGCTTATTTTATGTAATTGTAGATATTTATTTTGAATATATATATTTTATAGCTTATTTTTTATTGTAAATATAATTATAGTTAGTTTTTTTGCGTTTTATTCAATTGTGGTTCATGCTAAATCTGCTACACATGTACAATACAGTGTTTTCTCATTCATATGCAAAAGCTTTTACTCATTTTTGCGCTTCACCGCAGTGCTCGCTTAGCCGCACTTCAAAGCTCTATTCTCCCAGTGTTCCACAACATGGAACACCCACAAAATCAAAACAGGAAGTGCAATCTTTATGAAATTTTAACTGCATGCTCCTTTAGGCCTAAACAGAGTGCCTACAACTTTTTAGGTCTGAATTTCAATTTTAAAGGGTGGTGGGAAACAAAGGGTTGATAACTAAAAATAATATTATTTATTCCATTAAAATTTACAAAAATCTGAAAAATATCAAAAATGGATTAACCGAATTGGCTTCTGAGCTCCTGTTCCTTAATCTGAAATATGTTTATAGAGGCTTAGTTTGCAATTTTGCTATTTTCAGTTTAGAATGAATTTTATGGATAGATTTCACCGTACTTGAAGTTTATTCGTAAATGTTTGTTTCCAAACCAAACCAGGAAATTATAACTCTGGTTGATACTTTAGTTCTATAAAATGTATCGAGTAACGCCAAAAAAATAAATATGTTACAATTATATTCGGTATGGAGCTTTGAAAAATCGCTTTCTTTAAAAACTTTTTTAATTTGACCATGCCTAAATAACTTTATTTTGCTAGAATTTATGTAATATTTTATAACATTCATATTATGTAACCCTTGGTACCATTTGAATTAAAACTAATAAACTACACTCGTGTGTTAAAAATAAGAGAATTTGCACATTTTGTCGAATTTCTGAAAAACTAATGAACAGATTTGAATGAAATTTGGTACGAATACACAGTTATAATAGAGAAAGAGATGTACCATACAAAAGTCATGGTATGCATGCAGGATTGTCAGTAAAGATAATCAGTACAGGAATGTCTAAAATCCAGGTTGCGTGATCGAACCGAAAATGAGTCTAATATGGGGTATGGTCCTCTCTCACAGTCACACAGACAGATAGCAGAGGTTTATAGCAAACGTGCTGGTCGTTTACCTACTGCAGATTTAGTTTTCGAAGTTCATTTATTACATAATACAATTTTACAATTTCCAAAACTCTACTGAGGACTTTTTTCTAAATATTTAAAACACGAATTAATCTATTTCCTTTTATATTTCAGCCCTTTTTTCATATATATGGTCTCTACCTTTGAATCCCTCTGTCTATGAGAAAGCACCAAGTGATCCTGTTAAAATGGAAAGACAGGCCAATACCGAATATACAGTGGATTACAACCGAGTGCAGAAGGATGTTCAAAAAGCGGTAACAATTGCCAAGATGTTTTGAATAAGATAGCGTGCATTTCGTATTCATGCCTTTCTAACAAGGGTTATATTTAGGGTAATATATCCACTCTATTAAGAGCATGGGGTTCTTGATACCACGAAACCAGGACTGGGTGTCCCAAGAAATATGAAGATATATTTTTACACTGAACATTTTAGTATAATTGCATCTGCATATTGCAACTTATTGTCCGATTTTTAAGTTTAATAGTTCTCGACAATCCAGCGGAAATCCCCAAGTTCTGCCCATACACAAGATTAAGCGAGGGCCGTCAAAGATGGTAACATAACATAAGGTCCTTGTGAAATAACACCAAAACCAGCTAACTATCTCTAGTCTAATAAAAAACTTGTCTCTTTATTCTTATAAAAAAAAACTCGGCCGTTTGTCGACGAGCAGCCCAATAGAGGCATGAGGCAATAAAATGTTTATAAAATACTATCGACTGTATTGGAAATTCCAATGTCAGAAATTTTAGGGCCGTCCTTGAGGTGATTTTCAGTCATTTTGTTCAGTTAGCAAAGGGTGGGTGATCACAACAGCTACGAACAAGGAACATAGGAAATTTCTAAACTAAAATCCAATATAAAAAGTTCAGATATAAATATTTTCAAATGTAAAGGACTTAAAAGAAAAAGTACAACTACGAGCAGAGTATAGAGGCAAAACTACCTCCAGGAAAAAGCTCAAAACCTGCAAAGTAATAAAAAAACCACGCGGTAATGTCAGATTTTGCTTTCTGCGAAATGGCATCCAAATTGACCACCAATGGCAACTGTTCTTTGTGTTCTGACGTTCCGATCAGAGCTTTGAAAATTCTTGTGATCTACGAACTTAAAAATTAGGAACAAAAAGAAGTAGCGTTTGTTTTAAGTTCTCGATTCATTCTAGCTTTCTGTCTCGGAGGCTGTGAAATTACGTTCAATTTTTGTTGATTTAAATAAGCTAATTTCTGAAGTTATAACTATGTTATAATTAAGCAAGTTTTATCCATTCTGATGTTATGTCTACATGCTTTCAGTACTTACGCTAATTTAAAATTACACTTAAGAAAACTTGCGTTTGGTACAAACTAACCGCCAGAATTGGTGACACGGCAAAAAGTGACACTCTCCGATTGAATTTGATACCCATTACAAGAACTTTTAAAACTACTTCTTAATTTCCTGTGCCAAGTCTCTGCTTTTGAAGCGTTTCATATAGGTTCGAGGCTTGTCATATGACCTATTATAGGGTCCTGAGTATATATACGGAACCATGTTTCAATTCCTTTCACAAGGGACGATGCACTTGCTAGGAAGAATTTTTGTTAAAAGTGGCGCATTTAAAAATAGCCCCTCTCTCTCTAGGTAAGATATTATATTATTTGTTATTAAAATCTCAAGACTCTTCAAGCAATTTGTTAAAAATTTATTGTAAATAATTTTTATTCTTTGTAGAACAGAGTAATACGTTTTCTAACAAAAGGGAATTTAAAAATTATGAAAATTCTAAAATGTTTTTAACTTTTAGGTGGATACATTAATACCAGGACTATTGCACTTAAATGTGCTGAGCTATAAGTGAGTATCTACTTACGATTATGAAAATTTTAAATAATTTAACCCTCCGAGTTTCACAAGTTTGTCGTAAGGGTAGCATTGCTTTTACCCACGTGACACATATCTAAATAACTATATCTTATTAGTTGAAAGAATCATACGAAAGATTCGATGGGTCAAGAACGTCAAAACTAATTAGAAGTAAGGTAGGGAGACAAATAGATAGTTGAAATTACGTCGCACTAGAGCAACACAGTGGCTTATTAGTCATAAAGGGAAGGCTGCAGAACGGATATATGCGTATGAACCCTTTAAAAGATTAAAAAAAAACCTGGATGAGATAACTTTGTCTGATGTTAACAGATTTATATGTCGAGCACAGTTAATTCGTTTCTATTTACAATCAATTTCCAAATTAAGATTCTCTCTAAAAATATAACCCTTTCATAATTTTAAAGTTGTGGAAGGAATAATTTTAAATTATTTATTATATTCGGGGTTACTTCGTTAAGATTACCCTACAAGGTTGAAAAATAAACAATGAGAAATAATACAATAATACAATTAGAAACAATGCAAAAATAAGAAACTTCATAAATCTACTCAGATACAGAATTCGAGATAAATTTTAGGAAATATTTTGTTTCGATATAAAAGAATATATAAATATTTCTATAAAATGCCTTAATAATTTTCAGGGAGTAAAGTCTTGGAAAACTATTGAAGCATTTTATAAGGTGCGTCCTAGATCCATGGATTTATAAGAAACTATCCTCTGTCTGGTTTTATCTATAAGACCTGTTTTGTTGATAAAACCTTTCAAAATCCTTTTAAGAACTTCAACATACTTTTAAAATAGTTCAATTATTCAAGTTAACTGATTTTGTCCTAGTTGAAAACATTTTCATCACTTTTTCATGTAGAAAAAACCAAAACTACATCCTGTGCAAGGTGGAAATGCAGTTTTCATCGGTCACGAAGGATGCTTTGAAGCGATTCAGCCAACCGGAATTATGCCAGACAAGGACTGAATCACCGTCATCGTGTTTGATTTCTCCTTCATTGGTGTTGCAAAGAGATTATGTCAAGGACATTGGTACACTATTATTTTTTATTTTATATAAAACAGTTGCTGAATAACCAGGAGTATCTAGGGTTGAAATGGTGAAATGTTGATTGAAAAGTGTCCTAGGCCATTCGGTGTATCGCCACGTAATTTTGAACCACGGTCAGATGACGAGGCAACATCTGAGCTTGCACCCCACTCTCCGAACTTCCACACCAACCCAACTTTCGGACTTTCGGCCATGACAGATTTAAGGTGCACCAGCCGCCTCTACACCATACGCTTACAAACATCCATGCCCTGACCCCGGATTGGAACCATGAACTTTCCGATCAGAGGCTAACACCTTAACCACTATACCGGTTGGTCGGCTCCTGAGCTGAAATAGAGCAATTCGAAAAAAGACATTAGAAAAATATTGATAAAGATGATAATGATTTATGAAATTTCGATAAAAGAGACATTAGCAAAATATATCGATAAAGACTATAAGGATTTATGATTTATGAAATTTAGTATTGCTTAAATATGACTGCGACATTTCCGTGCTAAGTTTCCTGTAGAACGTGTTCCCTTGTCAATATTCAATTATTGCAGGAAAACGAACTTTAGATTTTAAAATTGGGGCTTCGAGTGGTACTTTTAGGACTACCTTGTGTGCCAATTTTCATGGTCGTAAGTGCTACTGATAACCTATGTTTTCCGCAGTGTTCTGAAGTATAAGTGTACCAAATTTGGTATATATATATATATATATATATATATATATATATATATATATATATATATATATATAGAGAGAGAGAGAGAGAGAGAGAGAGATAACTGGAGAAAACGTTTTCTAAAATTAAAAAGTGTGGGAAAAGTTCTCAGTAACCGGTTTTGAACAATTTCCCAAACGTATTAGTAAACCTTAAAATGTTAAAAAAAAATCTAGTCGGCTTACCGGTGAAACCCATTAAGTCAAAAACAGTTCTAAGGAAACGATTGAGGCAAAATTCTGTTCATTATACTGCACTCAGGGTCTTTGGTAAGATCGAGTTTCGAACATGCAACCCCCCGGTTATTACTCCTCTGCACTACTAACTGGGCTACAGCGTTCCACTAATGAAGAGCGAGCGAAATATTAATTTTGTGATGCAAAGAACAATATCGAATGTATTGAAATTCATTTATCAAAATTTTTGTTTTCTTAAAGCGCAAAAGTTTTTCAAATTTTTTATTTCTAATCCCTTAGATGATGGAACTTAAATTTATTGAACAGACACAGTATGATTTTAGAAGTACTGCGCAAACTCGATCTAAAGAGATACATATTACTCTGTTATTATATAATACTTTACACATAAGTAATAAGTTACATTTTAGTTAACGTAAAGGAGCCGAGCAACCGGTATAGTGGTTAAGGTGTTAGCCTCTAGATCGGGAGGTCCCCGGTTCGAATCCGGGTTCGGGCATGGATGTTTGTAAGCGTATACCAGATCAGGTGTTTCTTCGTCATCTGAACATGGTGAAAAATTACGAAGTAATTGTTAGGATAAATGATGGTCCTCCCACTGGGTGCTCCTTCACAAGTGGCCATCACTTCCGGCCTTGTAGTGGCCAATGACTTCGGTCAAATGTGCCCGCCTTTAGAAAGAAAAAAAAATGTTAACGTAAAGGTGTGATGGAAATTTCTTCATCTAATGTACAATTTAAATTTAAAAAAAATTCGTTCTGAGTTGTTCCGAAATTTTGCGGCCTGCGAAAATCGAAACGACTAATCAAGAATAAAATTCCTAATCAAAGAAAAGAAATTTTTTCTTATATTTGAATTCTAATGATATAAATCTTAACACCAATCTTCTAAAGTAATACAATTATTTGTTATTTAATAGTACATTGTAAGCTATGTGCTTTCATTACTTTGTCAGAATTTCTATGAACCTATTTCAAGGGCTGTAGTTCCGTGATTTCTTCTATAGGTAATCATTTATATATTCCTCATTTAACGACAGCTAGGACTTACTATCAACTCTTTCTGTTCCTTGTCAAAGGCCGTTTTCATACAGTTTCATATGTACATTTCATACAGTGTCTATGATACATTGCATTCAAAAGAGGATTTTACTTGTAGTCAGATCCCTGCCGCCACACTGGCGTTGAACTCGACAAATCGATACCAGATTTTTCATTAACACTGGCGTTGAACTCGACAAATCGATACCAGATTTTTCATAGCATGTTCTGTTGGTGATCGGCACGCCTTGCTTACCATACTTCTTTCATTTGTTCATATGATTACTCAGTGGTAACTATGTTCTGAACAGTCCCCAAAATTGAACCCCTATTTATCGACACCGTCGATGCCGGTGTGTGTGGAAAGCATTTTTTATTCAGAACATAAACGGTTAATCTCCTAATCCCTAAGATAAATTCGCTTAACGACTTATTCGTAGGAAAGAAATTCGGTCGCCAAGTGAGGAGTGCTTGTACATAAATTGAAAACTTTTCTTTTTCAATGGCCTGTAGAAATACACTCTATACCAAAAAAATCGACGCTCCAAGAAGGAGTCCGATGGAGACAAAAATTGGTGGATAGGAAAATTATGTACAGAATAGAAAATGGTTAAAATTTCAGAACAATTGAATGATTTATTTCAGAGTTACAGTAACGAGCTCAATAAGGTGTTGACACGCTTCTAGCCTGAATGCAAGCTGCCACACGGCGTGGCATAGACCGATAAAGCTCCCGGATGGTCTCCTGCGGTATTTCTTGCCAAATTTGCTCCAATTGTCGGACTACATCATCAAAATTCCCTACCGGATGCAGTCGCCTTCCCATCATATCCCAGACATGCTCGATGGGAGAGAGATCTGGTGATCTGGCTGGCCAAAGAAGTGTTTGACAAGCTTGAAGACAGTTCATAGCAACACGTGCCGTATGTGGTCTGGCATTGTCTTGCTGAAAAATAAGCACAGGGTACTGCGAAAGGAACGGTAGCAAAACAGGTCTCAGAATGTCGTCAACGTACCGCTGTGCGGTAAGTGTACCTCTAATGACGACCAAAGGGGTCCGGCTATCAAGGGAAATGACACCCCAGACCATAACTCCTTGTTGAGGGCCCGTGTGGCGTGCAATAGTGAAAGCAGGATCGCCACGCTGCCCTGGGCGTCTCCAGACACGTCTTCGATGATCGTCAGGACACAGTTGGAAGCGTGATTTGTCGCTAAAGACTATACAGTCAGCATCATTCCAGCCTGATCGAGCCAAGCACCACTGTAATCTGGCTCAACAGTGTGCAGGTGTGAGTGGCAGGTGGCGTAACGGTCGGTACGAGCTTAGATTTCGCTCTCTCAGCCGTCTAGTCATGGTGGACACTCGTGTGTGGGTCGCACGACTGATGGTTGATAGCGATGAATCAGGCGCTGTGACAGCTGATCTGACAATCACTCTGTCCTCGCGATCTGTTGTGGCCCTACGTCGACCGCTACCATCATGACGCTGAAATCTGCCATTGTCCACCCACTCTTGCCAGCATCTTCTAATCGCCGCATCGCTTCGGCTCACATGACGAGCGATTCTCCGATTTGCCCAACCTGCCTCTTTCAATCGAATGATACGACCTCTTTCGAACTCTGAAAGTTGCTCGTAATGAGCTCGAATCCTGCGGCGAGGCATTTTTTCAGTCGTTGAAAGGTATCAGTAATAATTTTCTTGCTATCTCTCCTTAATGGTGAGAGCTAAAAGGGGAATTAACTCTATGACTATTTAAGTTCAAGGAGCAGATCTAGGTTGGTTCGAAACAAATACGTTTATTTGTTATTCTGGATTAAATACAATGATAATGATGTATACAGTTTAATAACAATGATGATAAAAGTAATAAATGATACCCATGGATGCATCCGTTACCTAAAGAAAATAGTGGGAGAGAAACGTTAGTAATTAGAGTTTAAGTGGTTAGTAAAATCAGAGCTCGATGCCATGGCGGCAAAATCGGGGCCCTGGAGAAACGTTAGCTTTCTCGAGAGAGAGAGAGAGATAAAACCTAGCAAGGTCGTTCTTCAGAAAACTAGAATACAAGAATGCCCTCTTTCGGACTGGGGGTTATCCCCTCCCAAACAGGTTGCCATTCCACGCACTTAGCGCCAAGCGCATTACCAGGGTAAGTATGTATCGCCCTCTTTGGGATTGAGTCTTACAATATCCTAAATCGCAATGCACACAGAAATTTTTAACAACAGTTCAAGAACAACTCCTTATATACATCTGCTGGATGCGCAGTTCCGATGCGCTGGATATCGCTTTATTCTTTCATTGGACACCAAATTGTAATCATTTGCATATTTGGTCAAAACATTTTTGCATACGAAATTTCAAAGCAATCGGATGATTTCTTATTGGTGCGTCGATATTTTTGTTATAGAGTGTAATTAAATTAACTTTATAATACGGACTTGAGGACAGTCTGTACAGGATCTTTCAGATGCGTAAGTGTATTATTGGAAATTCTGTGTTATCTAGAGCTATCTTCGCTCCATTTAGGATTGATCAAAGAGTGCAATAGCTTTATGTTCCTTCCGTTTGTTTAAAAAATATTCTCATTTCTCTGTCCTTTTTAGCTACCGTTAGTAAGACAGATCCATGCGATTTTGACATAAAGGACGCACTTTGTGAATCAGAAACATCATGTTCCAGCTCTGTCGATGACTCGTCATTCAATTGCACGTGCAATTCCGGTTTTGCAGTTCGAAACAAACTATACCCATTTGGTACCACGAAGTCATCCATAGAGAGTTGCAGAGGTATGTCAGTAATTACTCTGTTTTCTCACGTACTTGCATGCATTTAATTTCCTATTTTTCATTGTATATGTAACATTGATTAATTTATATCGATATAATGTTCCCCAATGTTGAAATAACACATTAAAAAAAGGCTCTTACAAGTTCTTATTATTTAGGATCTGTTTTAATTTTAGAAACAATCAAGGAAAAAATATGCAGATGTAGTAGAACTTCGATTATCCGAGATGATATGAACAGAAGGCACCTCGGTTAACCAGAAACTCGAATAATACGGACTTAGTATTACAAAGTAGGGATGCGACATCGATGTCGATGTTTTCAAAACATCGATGTTTTTTTTTAAACATCGATGTTTTTTTTAAAACATCGATGTATTGGGGTCGATGTTTTGGTAACATCGATGTTTATACTTATCGATGTTTTTACGTTGTCGATGTTTTATTTTTAAATGAAAAAAGTACCGTTATAAAAATTTTAAAAATAACCAAGTAGCATAATTTTTATAATCAGCAAATTGAATATAACTTTAGACCAAAGTGACCAAGGATGAAGGGTCTGATAAGTAGGGATGCGACATCGATGTCGATGTTTTCTAAACATTGATGTTTTACGAAAAAAAACATCGATGTATTGGAGCCGATGTCGCATCACTAGCTGCTAAACCTGTTTTAAGAAATGGGGAAACAAGTTTAAATACACTGAATTTTAAAAACATCGATGGTTTGGGGGCGATGTATTCTCAACATCGATGTTTTAATTTTGAACATCGATGTTTTGCTGTCGATGTAGCATCACAAGTTGCTAAACCAGTTTTAAGAAATGGGGGAAAAAGTTTAAATACCCTGAATTTTAAAAACATCGATGTTTTTGGGTCGATGTATTATCAACATCGATGTTTTAATTTTGAACATCGATGTTTTGCTATCAATGTCGCATCCCTAGTACAAAGCAGCTCGTACGAAATGCTGAAAATATTACTGTGCTACACGTTACAACTAATGCTACTGAAACATTTGTAAAGCTAGTATTAAGAATAATCTATACTCGGATTTGTGTCACTGTAATTATTGAGATAATGTTGCTATAAATGTAAACGCGAGTTATATACAGTTGAACTCTCTTGAAATCTTCTTACAGTCTTTTGTTTCGTTGCACTTTCTTAATGTTTGATGTACAGTCTGTATTCTGTGTCAGTAAAAAGCTTTTTGCGTGTCTATTCCTAGACGACAATTTATAAGCGGATCCTTGAGATCAGGCACACAAGTCGGATTGTATGTGTACTCAAACATTCAATCTTGGGACACACTTCTGTTCTGGCGATGGTTGACGGCTTGCTCCACCGAAATGACCATCGACGATCTTTTTTAGTTTTTAATCTTTGTTAATCATTGTTTTGAAGTTTAATCATTATTTGCTTTATTAAGATCATCTTTACTTTAAACCTTTTATCGATAAACTTTTACGACGAGACCTCAATGTAATAATTTTGAATTATTTAAAAATGAGAACTCTACACATGTTAACAATATCATTCCGTCGAGTCTTCAATGAATATTTTGCTTTGTTTTGCAGACATAGATGAGTGTTCTCTAAGTAATCCCTGTCCACAAAACATGAAGTGCCAGAATACATTTGGTAGCTATGAGTGTTCCTGTAAACCTGGTTTTCGAGTTGATAGGGACTCTTCTAATGAAAAATGCGTTGGTAAGTTTCATTTACTGCGCCAAACGATTCGAGAGAAGAGGAGCAAAATAAATAAACATTTTTGACTGCCATTGATTAATTCGTTTTTGTAAAATCGGGATCGTTAAACACAGAATAAAAATTTCAACGGATTTTAAATCTGCGGAAAATTTGACACCAAATCGATACCTTAAATGTGATTTTCTTTAAATAAATAATTAATTATTTAATAAATAATTAACTAATCAAATGGTAAATAATTAAACAATAAATCTGTTTTTAATATCGATCAGGCGTAGAAATTTACGGTGATTTGAAATCTGTTGAAATTTTCACTCTAGCTTCAACGATCCCGAAGTTAGAAACTTTGAACGAGAGAATAAAAAAACACTTTGTCTTGTTTCTCGAATAAAATACACCATGACAGCCGTCTGTGTTGCCCATTCTCCAACGTATTCTGTCCGCCTAAGTTGACACCTCTGGATTCTTGTTTAGACGGCCGTCTAGTTATGCCCGCGGCATCATGACGTATCACGGCTGTTAGATAACGGCTCCACTTTCTTAGGAAACCGAAGCTTAAGGGTAAGATACACTGACAACGTCTCGTAATTTTTAACCACGGGCAGATTATGAGGTCAACACCTGAGCTGGTACTCCTCTCACCAAATTTACACAAAACGCCAACGTGTGAGCATGATGGATTTAATGTGTACACGCCTTGGTTTGACCTAGTTTCGAACTCGCACCTGCCGTTTACTAATCTTTTTCTTAGAATATAATCCTGATGAAATATGCTATTGTTCATTTCTCCATAATAGATTCCTTTGGAAATATTCATTGGGAAATAGTGTTGGGAAATATTCATATTCATGTCCTTAGAATGGAATACTTTTAAAAGATTCTACTGCTAATTTTTCTTTAGACTAGAATACTTTAAAATGATCTACTGCTCATTTTTCTTTTGAATAGAATCCACTGGAAAGATTTATTCATCCCTTCTTGAAAATAGAACAGTTTGGAAATATTTTATTTCTAACTTCTTCAAAATAGAATTATCTAGAACTTGTAGTAGCATGTTTTGTATCATGTAGTCGATGAAGCAAGTAATAAACTTTTGATGAAGTTGAAAACATTAATATATAGTGCCATGATTATCCATGAGGTCTACACCGTAGAAGAAACATGAGGGGCTAGTGAAGAATGGTAACCTTTTTATGTTCCCAGGATCATATGACCGAAATTAGCAGTAACGTGTCCCTTAGTCCTTATACGTCCGTCTGCTGGGTGGAAATGAGCATTCATCCTGTGATTGCTCCATAGACTGATAGACACTAATTGATTAATTAATTACCTTATTGGTCCATGAGACATAGCTGCAGACTAAAACAATTTTTATCGCCACTCTAGCAATGCGCATCCAGTCACTCACACTGTCTTAAAATGAAATATCCCCAATATAGGTGATAAGATGCCAAATCTGCCAACCAAGTTTGTTTCACAAAGCAGTCGCGTGACTACTTGGTGTTGTCGGTCATATTTTTTGGAACTTCTCTCAATAGCAATGCTCAGTTTACACATATTTCAAGTCTATGATTCACACTCGTGCACCCACAGTGATGCCACTGAGACAAATGGCTCCATAGAGGTTGCGGTTAGAGTTACAAATATTTGTGTCGAATCACGAAATCTTTGAAAATGTGTCTACTTAATATCTACTACTCAATGAGGTATAATAGGATTATATTGTACAAAGTGAGCAAGGATTTCCAATTGCAGTGTAGTTCGTAATATTTGTTTTAAAATAAAGACAGATTCCCCGAGGGCTGTTTTTCTTCCACCACGAAACTGATAGTGCCTTGATATTTTTTGTGTCACTGTTATCACAGCATTCGGTGCAGTTACCAATAGCAACCGAAACAGTTTCCTGTGACATTGTTTGCATGGCTCAGAATTTAATCTAGTGTTATCATCGAAGTGACAATGGGATACATTGCTTGTGGTACGTTTAGTGACATCATAGCATACGTTTTAAATTTTTGTCATTTTTCTGAGATCGAAAGAGATTTATCAATATATAATTTATCGATTCAAATAGAAACTCAAATGCAACAAACTATATATATCGTAGATTAAACGTTGCGTAACTCCTTGTGAATATTATTTGACGTATTTCAAAAGTGATGTACATAGACAAGGTTCCAAAATATATAAATTTTCGCTCGAATTTGATCGACTTTTTCAAATTTTGAAATATTAGATCCTCAAATTAAGAATTCATGAGAATTGTAAGAATGTTTCATTGATTAGAAATGAATAATTTCTATTGTTTTAGGATAAAAATAACCGTTAGGATTGTTTTCGTAATGGAACAACTTATTTCAAACTCTCGTCAGTAATATCCAACTTTGAGGCTAGAAATTTGTTTTTGTCAGAATATTTCGACACAAGTATTTTAATCTTCCTGCTTGGGTGAAGCCTGATATGACATGGAAAACTTTCCTTGATTTTAAATTATATTTTTTTTGCAGAATTACTTTCGAATACTGTTCATTCTGCATGGCTTTAAATTCTAAAAAAACATTTTAGAGTATTTTACAGGTTTTTGAAATCACAAATATTCATAACTACCAAAAACATAATAATGTATCGATATAATCAAATTAGTTCGTATATTTTGTAAAGTTTTATGCCTAAGTTGATCAATATGGTCAAAGGATTCACATGAATATGGAGACTTTCATATGGAGAGCAAATATCGATGAAATACATCTCGCAATATTAGATTTTATAGGCATTTATTCGACACACAAATAGGGGCAATAAGACGAGAAAAAGTATAGGAAAAGGGCTTTCATTAAGAGTTTAATAATATTGGTTACCAATTTAAGTTGATTCAGAACTGTTATTTTTTTTCAGAGTTATGTAATCCAAATCCTTGTGTACATGGGGTGTGCAAAGAGATTGCAGATTATGGTTTTCAGTGCAGGTAAATACCTATTTTCTATAGAAAACTCACTAGTACATCACTTTTCACCTTTTTATAAAACGTTTTACAAGACATTTATAACTCTTATGAAATGCAAAAACAAATATTGTGTTGTTACAGAAATCTATCGAAAATTGTATTTTATGAAGATTATACTTGCAAACTTTCAGAATAACTTGGGAAGCTTAAAAATGTTATGTATTCCGTTCACTGTTTGAACTATACTATCAAAAACAGAATGTTTGTTCTTACATTGAATATTTCCGCCCCATTTCAAGTTAATTATCCATTTTTTGGTCATTTTAATGCAATAGCAGGAGTTTCGACGGTTGGTATTTGTATATGTGTGCCCGTACCACGTTTAAACAACTAGATATATTTTCAAGAAACTTTGCATACTATGCGGTCTTCCAGTTGTATGCCTGTTTTTGCCTTTGTGTGTTTACAAAATATTTAATAAATGTTTATAAAATGCTTGAAATAAGTTTTATATTTTATAAAGCCTATTTTGACAGTAAATACATTATAAACGTTTTTTTTTTGCCTACATTCATTGGCACGTTTAACGCTATAACAGCTGAAAAACCATACTTAAATCAACCTTAATTCGGCAGCTTAGCTTCGGAGAAGATGGGATATAAATTGAACCCTGCCAATACTAGGATTGTTTTACCAGTAAAGCTGGAAAAGCAATTCTCCAAAAGTTATTTTTATAGAATGAGGAACTTGCAAGAGTGAGGAAAATGCTCATTTCTGTGTTTTACTAATAGATTAACCGTCAAAATGTTCAAAAACGACAGTTAAAACCCATAAAATGGACTTAATTAATTAAAATTCCAAGTTTTAAGTTACCGAAAAGTGCGGCAAGCACATGACCTCAAAACGCTACGTGACGTCATTGTGCACCACGATGTGATATTTACATTTGTCTAGCGTGTTGAAATTTCATATTGTTATCTATATATATAAAACACTAACGTACGTGGACCCGAAATCGTCGTTATTTGTGTATCGTCGAATGGCAACAATCAAACGTAAATAAAATAACCCAGATATTTTGAATTCTTGCTGTTTTTAAATAGCCGAGGTCAATTTCTATGCAAAGTAAGGAATTAAATTGTAAAAATTTATGTTTGAACTGACTTCTTATTTCTTCCTTTGATGTAAAAGTAATTTAAACGTGATTTTGCTACCCGGTATCTGGCCACTTCAGAATTATATGTTTGCTTTTTTAATTTGAATAGAATTCCGTGTTTGCGTATTTGAGTTGACTGCGAGATGTTGTGGACATATTTGAGGATTCCCAAGTATTATAAATATGTATTTTTTTTGTTAATAAATCATTATTGTCTTTGTCAATATCGTTGAAAAGTTTTTTGTCGCATTATTCTATTTCACAATATATTCAGGAAATCTAAATTCAACACGTTTGCATAGATACGTACGTATTTTTTTTCTTCGGAATTTTGCATTTTTTCAAGGATTGGAATTTTATTTTTGTTTGCATTATATGTTCTGGTATATTACCTATTGTAGAAATATTATTTAGGAGTTAGATTTAAATGATATGTCTATTTCCTGCAAACTATCACTAGACATGTATAATTTTGTAGCGGTATATGTATATTTCGACCAACTTTCCTTAAATATTTGATTGAATACGCTCGCAATGATTTGAAGAATTGTTTCATAAAAATAAATAAAATATACAAATCAAAACATGCTTGATTACGGTGCGTAAAAAAGTTTTAAAAAAGCACTATTATACACCGCCGAGCGCTAGCCGGCGCAGCCCGGCTAGTATTGTTTACTCTTTTAATTTTAAAACATAAATTAAAAAAATTATTTTTTTGCTATTTTAACATCGCTATCAAAGTAAACTAACCTTCATAGTATAAAATGACGTTTGAGATGAAGTAAATAGTGCGAACTTAGAAATTTTTTTATTTTACCTTTTCGGGCTATAAAATAAAAAAAAGAGATACTTTCCATCATATTTTTTCATTTTCTATATTATAAAAATATAAACAAAAACGTGGAAGTTCCTCATTCAATCTTTGATACCTTTCTTTGCTTACTTACACATGATTGCAGAATTCCATTTCCTGATAATAATTCAATGTACTTTAAAATTTTGATATATATTTCTTTTTAAATACGATAAAACCTATTAAAACTATAAAATACTTTTAATCTACAGTTACCTTATTCAACTCGAGTAAAGTCGGGTAATTCTGCTGGGATTTAATAAATTTTGAATCGATTATACAACGGTTTAATAATATTGAAGTAAGTTTCTTTTAAATTTATAGTAATTAAAACTATTATTGATGCAATATATCTTACAGGTGTGATGCAGGTTATAGAGGAAACACATGCGACTTGCAAGACGAAAATTTTAAACGTAAGTTCTTTTTTTCTGCTATAAATTCACCAGGTTTTTTTTTCAGTTAAATAAATTTCTCTAAATTAAGATAAATTTGGGTATTTTTATAGTAGTATTTTAAGTACGCTTTTATTGTGGCTGAAATGTTAAGTATACCAAACTTCTTCTCTTGTTTTTTAATTAAAGAATGAGTCACGTTTTGCTTTTTACTACTTACACATTCATAATGGTGAAAACTAAGAACTTATTCCTTAAAAAAAGCTTTAAAACAGTCATTAGGAGTTATTGAAAGAGAACATATTAGTGTATGTACTAATTACTTAATAACCGGAAATCTCTGTACTATTGATAAATAAATATATATGATTTTTAGTATTGAAATACCAAACCGAAAGTACGAAGTCCATTCTTCAAATGACTATTGAAAGGTGTAACTTTTAAAAATAGTTCATTCATGTGGGACACAACAACCAAACTTCAGTAAAAAAAGAGACGGATATAAATTAAGAATTTAATTTGAGTTAAAAATAGAGGTGGAGTGGTCGTTCACGGTAAGACGTTTGTCGCCAACTAATTTTTGTCGCCAAATCTAGATGGCGGTCGAATTCCGTAACAGCAGATAGGGTTACCATAACAAAAACGGCAGATGTGAAAAAAAACCGCAAAAGGTGAAGGTTACCATATTTGGCGACAAATCGCCTTCTTACCGTGAACGACCACTCCACCAAAATAGATTATTTACAAAAATGAGATGAATTAAGAGGGGGTGGTCTATCGAATGCCTCAATTTTTGAAATTAGAGTACGTTTCTTAGTGGCCATCTGCCGCACCGTCTTTTTCATTCAATTATCTCAGTTCTGTTCCGAATTTTTTTATCCGATTTGGCTGTAAATTATTTGACGCATGCGCAAGTGTCTCGCGGATTCAGGCGCCCTTTCGTCGCGATAGCTACTGCGTTCACTGAGTGACGAGGAATTTTGAATATAAATTACACTGTGTGAAAGCAATATTTATATAACATATAGTCATGAGAAAACAAACAAATGTTATATAAAACTAGGGGGCTCGCCCCCTGCTTGCTAATGCTCTCCAACCTCCAGGTGATGATTGCTTTGAAATCCTCATTGGTTCGTTCGCTCGCATCAATGAAGACATTGTTTACAAAATATGATGTTCCAAAATTTTTTTTTCAATTACAAATTTATTTTACTACAGAAAAATTATACAGTACCTCTGGAATCAGAACTCGAACAATTTGGAATTCATATGAAAACTTTGAGCAAATTTTGACTAGAAATGTGAGCGCTGCTTTGGAAATCGAATACTCAACACACCGTTTGTAAGCTGCAACAGCTAGACTAATAATCATTTTTTTTCTCAATACAATTTGATCCGATAACGCTATAAATTCAATTGCTGCGCGAGACTTCGTGGTAAACTAACAATCGTACAGTGTTGCCAAAACGCGATAACAAATAACGTCTTTTTTTGCGTGCCACGTAAGAGAATTATGTATATAGATTGTTTTACAGGTTCTATTTTTAAATTTGTCTAAACTATATTTTTATTTAAAAGATGCTCGTACGAATACGATAGTTGTTGGAGCTGTTCTGGGTGGAGCCCTATTGGTTACAATCATTCTTAGTTATGCATTCATTTCCAGGTATGTTAACCCTTCCTCTCCTTCGTTTTACTTTAAACATTTAATATACTGCTGAATAAACAATAGAACAAAAAGTTTAGCATTTGCTATGCTTTTAGATATATGTGCAAGGTATGTCAAAAAAGTAGCATAACTATATTCTTGAATTTTGCAGATTGAAGAAAAGAAAGTACATAGATGACCCAGATCACATGCTTTACGCGACTGAAATGGTAAATTCCTGTTGCACTTCAAGTCACTGATTCTAATTTCACACACTTAAATTAAAGTACATTTAAAGTTGCTGCCTTCAAATATGACCCAGCAGCGGTAAAAATTGTATCTTCCCTTTTTAATAGCTCATTTTCATATTAGAACATTTTTAAACGTACCTTTCAATAGGAAATAAAATCTTTGATGAATTTATGTGAACCAAATGTGCTCAAGGTGTCGTTTCCATATCAAACTTCACAATTCTCAAGGATTGCACTCTATTTTGATATAAAACTTGACCTCAAATATCATGTTTCAAGATATTTTGTTCAACCGTTTTTGGATAAGGTGAAAGGAAAATTTGAAGCACTGAAAGTTAAATTAATTTCGTGAAGTTCCAAAGTATAATCTTCCTATTACTTTGACTTTTAATTACTTTAAAAAAATTATTAAGTAACCCAAATGAAATTGCCTTAATATTTCTTTTCTATTTTAATTTTTAGGTAGCAACATTAATTTTAAAATTAATATAAAAATTAGTTGTATCAACTATTGTATATTTTGATGGAAATAGCTTCATGACTTCGAATATACCAATGCAGAATTCCAGCATTTTCCTCCTAATAGTTTTTACAGAGTAGTAAGTTTACAATTCTCTCATTTAAGGCAATTTTTTTGCAACAAGAAATCACTAAATTCCAAGACGAGAGCTAAATTTTTGCATTTCCATGAAGCCCTAAAAAGATTTCCATCAAAATGCATGAGGATTCTTGATTTGTTCAATGTTAATTTCGTAATTAATGCTACATACTAAAATGTAGCTCAAAAAGAAATATTACATAGATTTTGTTAGAGTCCTTCAATAGTAAATAGCCCGTTGTTTTGCTTCAGTGCGACATTGATTAATTATATATATACCTCTTTAATAGTAGCGTAATAAACACATCTAGCTTAGTCAAAGAAACTAACTTAAGATTAGATGCTATAAAAATTTTACATTTATAATTTAGAAAAGGTTGATCTAATGACTAAAAACTTGATATCCAAGGTTAAATTTTTCATACATAGATTCAAAATTGAGTTTTGTCATCAAAAATCAAGCAGTTTGTGTTCAATTTGATTTGAAGACAACCTCATAAGTATAATAGATCTTAATAAGACCATAACGATTCTATTTCTCACGTTAAAAGTCTGTTAAAGTTAAAATATCACATTAAGCATAACTACATCACGATCTTCAGTCAATGGCGAAAACTCCCTTGTAGTTAATCATTTTTAGAACAAAAAATAGACAGTTTCAATGATCTTTGTTAGAACATAGCGCTTTTTAGAAAATTGACCCTCGTGAAGATTTATCTTTATCGATATCTGGCCCTGTAGTGCCCAGCCTCTAACCTGTTCCAAAATGTCGGGAATTCTGGGCGAGGAAGTATTATATTTGCTTTTTCTACTTGGATTTTGATTCAACCTTGGGACAATAGGCCATTTTTCTATAGGCATTGGGGCATTAGGGTAACGAGAAATCTCATCCTTGGCAACATTGACCAGATATTGGACTAGATATATAGTCAATACACTTCGAGGGTTAAATAATGGGGGGAATGGTTTAATTTTCTTAAAAATTCTTTAGTTCTTAGCTAGTGAAAAATTGAATGTTTTCCGAGAACTCTTTGGAATTTATAAAATTTATTAATTAAAATTAGTCAAACATTTCAAAATTTGGTTAAATATTTTAACTAAGGACTTATTTGTTTCGAAAGAATATGGTTCTGTTTGGAATAAATACAATACAATTTGCGATCTTGTATTATTATTTTTTGGTATAAAAGAAATGCTTTATTCTATTTCAGACTGAGAGGAGAAATGTGGACTCTGGTGCAATAAACAATGCCTACCACAGAGACTGACGTAAGCTTGGATGCAGTGAGGGTATTGAATTTGAAGATGTCTAAAAATGGCCGACACAGAAGCATAATATTCAAACATGTGTACAAAATACTTATGTATTCTCAACCACAAAAGTACAAGAGATGGAATCAAACACAATGAAAGGTTTAAACTCCGAACTATGAGCACTTATTTCAATTATGGATTACGATTTTATTGGGTTTAATTTTTAAACGTTTTAAGATTTTATTAATATAGGATTCGTTTTTACTGTTCACTTTGAGTGGTCATTATATGAAGATAAAACTCACAGAAAACGACTTATAAAGATTTTAATAGAATATTTATTTATTGGTTTGCAAACATTTAGACTTATGTTTCTTAATCTAATAAGCTTTCGTAGTCTTACTCGTGGCTTCAAAACCTATCGATGAGCAAGGTTTTCACACCTAAACCAAATTCTATATCCTATTTTTGCTATTCATTTAGAGGTAGTGCATTAGATATTTTCATTTCGTACATACTTTATCCATAATTATGCAACCATATTCATTCCATTCCCTGATTTTCCTTCATTTTTACTGATTTAATGCATTTTTTCAACAGTAATTCATTATTCTTGTGAAGAAGTATCGATTGTCAGCGCTTATTGATTTCAAGTTCGTACATTTTAACTTCCATCATGTTCCGAAGAACCTGTTAATACTCTTTATGAAACAATTTAGGTTCTGAACCAGGTATCATTTGAAGGTATATTGATCAAGACGATGCATGCACTTGTATAAAAATATTTTATAGATTACTATTTTAATAAAAAATATATTTTGAAATTTTTTATTATTACTTGATAATACGATTTTTGCTGTTTCGTTGTATATATTGTATCAAAAATAAAGCGATTTACAATGGATCTGTGATTTTCATACCGAATATGCATTACCACTTTTAGAATCAACTATTTTTTGGCACAATTTAACCTTTAAGTGTTTATTTTCACAAACTAATTAATGATGCGTTTTACTTTTCTCCAAAATCTGAAGAAAGAAAATTTGTTCGGAATACAAACTCTAATGAATTAAAAACTAAAATTTGACACAGCTTTTCAACAGATAGGATTCCAAACAGCAATTCTGATTGGGCTGTGTTTTGCTTCCTTCATACATTGAAACCTATTGTAGAAATCTCCCATTTTT
Source organism: Metellina segmentata (assembly GCA_947359465.1). NCBI lineage: Eukaryota > Metazoa > Arthropoda > Arachnida > Araneae > Tetragnathidae > Metellina > Metellina segmentata. The sequence goes on from OX375880.1 coordinate 46,788,459, forward strand.
AATCTCAAGTTCACTTAATACGGTTTACGAATTTTAAAGGAAAACTCATATAAATCTTAGATAAGGGAAATTAAATTTGCATAGAAAGGGATAATTTTAGCTAACATTTTTAAACGAACAGATTTTGAAATTTCTAATAGTTTTGAATCGCTTTTTTGTTAGAAAGAACCATTCTACAATTTACTCTCAAGAGAAAGTTTACTGTTGTTTAAAAGTAAAGTAAGTTTTGAAATTGAATTGATATAAGGATAAAATATGAATGAATTAAGCACATATTATTTAAGTTTTCAGAAATTTTCATTCTAAGTCCTGTAAGCTTATATTTAGTTTTTTTCGAGGACATACCAAAAATAGAATTATATGCATTTAATGAAATTTCACTGCTTCTAATTATTCTTTGAAACGGAGTTTATATGGATTTGGGAACCAAAACTGAAAAATTATTCTCTATTTAGAACAATGAATTGGCATTTCAGTATACCAATCACTAACCATTCATTAACAGAAATCTGCGCACTACACTAATAACATATTCGATAAAGTAAACTCCTATAAATTAGAAATGAAGTAGTAAATCATCTTATTATTGGCTCAGAGTTGCACAAAAGAGCTCCACCGTACATTTACTAGACAGATAAAACGATTTCGCAATTCAGGGAATATACATATAGAGACGGTTCCGCATAATAAAGATTAGGAACACCAGAGATGATTGGGTTACCATGACAATTCTTAAGAGGAGAGGTAAAAGATATTATAAAGTCAGATTAACGATACTTTGGATGTTATTTGTTGCTATTTTCCAAATATAGCATAGCTTATCCCTACTGTTTGCTGCCTTGACAAGGTAACTCGTCTTTAGCAAAGCTGATTTTATTTTGGCGAAATATCTAGTAATTAGAAGAAGGACTAGATATTGACGTTGTCATCATAAAAAAAGCTAGCAGTATCTTGATGGACAATATATCCTGTTTAAACCACTTGGAAGGTGAATTTACGCAATAGTTTACCAACTAGTAAATCCAGCTGACAAGTAGGTTACCGGATAAACTTGTATTCACACTAGGGTTTTGGAACTTACGTGAATGTTGTTCTTTCGGACAATATAGGAATCTAACTTTATATTCACTATAAAATGTAAATTTCGCGTATTGTTTAGAATTTCTATCGGAAAAATGATTTTTTTTTCATAAAGGAGTCTCAGGAATAAAAAGTTTAGTAACTTTATTAACGCTTCGATAGAAATCACATATCAAACATAAACTCTGCTTCGAAATGATAGAAGCCTTTTTAATAAGAAAACGCATGACAAGTAAATAAACAATAAAAAATACGTTAACTAGAACCGATTCGAACCAAGTTACGAAATAATAGAATGGAAGTAGAATCGAATCAAGCGTTTCGAGTTTGGCATCTAACCATATTTTTACGATCAAAAATAGAATCGTTCTTGAAGATGCAAAATATTGATCGTTGCTAAATCGAGACACTAGTGAATTAAAGGGAACCACAAGCTTTTATATTTACAATCCACTCAATCGTGTGATCTGTAAAACGACAGCAATATAGCCCAGTCATGAACTCAAGTTGACTTGAACAAGTGTGGAAAAGTCTGATGTAAACCGTTTTACCTACTATACGTGCTATTTGTTAATTCGCGTAAACGTAATTATAAAACACAACTTCAAAATATTTGAAAGAACAACATCTACATTTATTTTCTAACGAACGACTACTACACAAGAGTGTTGCCATGCAGAGACAACTAAGTAATTTTATTTAATCTCGTACCGGCGTGCAACACTATTGGTGTTTAATATGCTCAAAAGATATATAGATATAGTTACTCAACGAGATTACAAAACTGCATTTCCCGTTCACTACATACTATACCAAATAGGATATATAAATCATTTACTATACCTTTAATATTCAATAAAAAATTTATTTCTACTGGTGGTACAGTATCAATTTTGAAACATTAAAAACATTTTAAATGAAGGAAAAACTTTTATAGTCAGTGAAAACAGAAACAAAATAAAAATGTATAAATAATGCAAGTAGGAAAAGAAAAGCTCAAGTACAATATATAGAAAGTTATTACGCAAATACAAATTATATTTAGCCTACTAGTTACTTGAGAAAATAGCACTACTAAATAAAGCAGAACACCTAGCTCGTGGAACGCAGTAAGATAAAAATCATCTGGCTTCATGAGAGTTTGAGAAATGTTCTATTGTATCGAATGAGGATTGTTCTGGGTAAGGATTCTACATTAAACTGCCAAAGCATAAAATAGCTTTAAAAAATTTCATTTGCCATCCGTATACGCGGCTCATTAACGCTCTGCGGATGGCAAATGGAATTAAAAAACAATTTCTCCAGGCTTTGACCAATTCAAGATTGGCAAGCCAACAGTTGTCGAAAACAATTCTGGCCCAGAAAAATTCTCATTCGATACACTAAGACATTTCTTAATTTCTCATGAAGCCATGAACTTCTCATGACTTTCACCTTGCTGGGTTCTACGAGTTTAGTGCAGAACATACAGCCAGATAAGAATCGCTCAAGATATTAGTACCTCCTTAGAGGAGACAGTATAAGGATAGAAAATAATGTATTACTAATATTTCTAGAGCTAGTATTGTAATATATTGCTAGTGGGTTTCTAGATACTCGTGTTCGGTCGAAAAGCGGCGAAATAATTTTACCTAGTACGATCCAGCAGGTAATTGAACCTCTCCACCTACGGACCGTCACCAATAGCCCATTGTGTTTCTCCATTGTGACGTTAGTTCAATTACCTACCTTCTAATCCTTATTACTATTATCTAGAATTTATATCAGTTCTGTCAGAGTTTGCAGTGGAAATTATCTGTTTAAAAGTATTTAAGTTTTATTTAAACCACAAACTGTGCTATTAAATTAAAATATACAGCGACGACAGTTACCCCTGAATAATTTCAATAACTATGGAGATGGTTATGGTTAATACAATTTTGGAAATGAGTTTTATATGATGATTACTCTGCTGACCCTGAATCTAGTCTTGCTGATGCAAATAGTGAACCGTGGATCAATGGAAACTGCAGGTGGTACAAGGGGATGAAACAGTGCTATTGCTCATAATCATTCTAGTACAACTCGACATGAATATTAATTTAATATCTTACCATTTTGTTTTTAACAATATACGATTCATGTAGAACACATAATCTCACACATAACTGGAAGTCAGTAGTTCGAAGTCATCTTAGGCAAAGGTCTCAATATGTGAACATGAAATACAACAAAATAAAAACAAACTCGTTTATTTCCTTTTGCTTTAAACTGTACTTTTAGCATAAATTACAAATAATTATTCACTATGACTGTATTTTATTTAATTATTACTTAAGAAAATTACCTGAAATAAAGAAGGTGTTTAGTGAAGTACATTACTTATCTTTCAATTGCTTACATTAGGTTTAACCCTCTGAGATTTCGTAGTAGTGTAGTATTGTTTCTACCCCATAACACACTTCAAAAATCACATAGGTTGTATGAAATAATCTATGGATTCTTTCAACCTTTAGAAAGATTCTATTAGTTCCCTTCCCTTAGAATAGAATACTTTGGAAATATTTTATTGCTCTTTCCCTTAGAATATAATCCTTTGAAAATGTTCTATTGTTTATTTCATTAGAGTAGAAACCCTTGAAGCGAGAGAGATTCTATTGGTCCTTTCCTTAGAATAGAATCATTTGGAAATAGTCTATTGATCTTTTCCTTAGGATATTATCGTTTCGAAAGATTCGATTGCTAATTTAATTAGAGTAGAATACCTTGAAATGAGAGAGAGTTTCTGTTGGTCCTTCCCTTAAAATAGAATCCCTTGGAAATATTTTATTGCTATTTTCTTTAGAATATAATCGTTTGGAAAGGTTATAGTGCTAATTTTCTTAGAGTATACACCCTTGGAACTACAGGTCACTGGTGTCCTTTCCTTAGAATATAATCTTATGGAATAAAATATTCTATTAGTCAAAAATGTCAAAATTCGTTAAAAGTCATGCAGGGAAAACTTAAGGCAGCAAGGAGGAATGATAGGGTTAATAGTCCACTTTCTGCTGCACATTGGGTAACAGTCAGAGAGTTAAAAGTCTTTATTTGATAGAACAAATAAATAACGTAGAATAGTAGTTTTAGAAACGAGAACGGTTAGAGATTTCCTGCATCTCAACTGAAAGCACTTGGAATAACTCTCTCAGTTTAAATTTTACCCTTCTTCCTACGCTTTTTCACATTTGTAGACTTGTGAAAGCCGAACAGTATATTTTTTCTGTTCAACATGGCCTCAACAAGCAAAGATCTAGCATTCAATGTCAATATTTGTTTGAATAAGGATGGTGGATAAGGATCTAGACTAAAGTTTCTCTTCATGAAAGTGACTTAATATAAGAATCAGAAATAAGGTAACATAATTCAAAACTTTATATTATTATGTAACTTACAACTTAATGAGAAATTAAGCTTGAAATTGATAAATTTCGGCTTAGTGCTACTTTAAATATAACTTTTTATAGCTACATTTTAACTTAATAAAACTTCTAACTTAAAAAATATGTTATTAAAATTTTGTTCTTAGTTTATTTTGAAGGAAGTTGGGGGGAAGGGAGGTTATTTTATTAGATTATTTACCTTTAAATACTGTTTCTATTCAACTCTGATTGACTTCAAGTAAATACTTTCAAATTTAAAATTCATGGTGAATAAAACACATATTTTAGCTAGGGATTGTATGACATACTTAACTTGCTCTGAATAAGCTCTTCATTTAAAGTTATTTTTGTTCATAGTTAAATAAAGTTATTTTAGTTCCTCCTGAAATTGAACAACTGTACTTAAGCTAAAAATGGCATTAATTGTGTTCCTACCGAAACTAAACAATTTGTTTAAGCTAGAATTGTGATTAATTTTATTCCTGCTAAGACTAAACAATTATATTAAAGCTAAAATTGTGATTAAATTAATTCATCCTAAGACGAAACTACTACATTAAAACAAAACTTTTGAGTATATCTGTTGCTCTTGAGACTAAACTGTATTTAAACTAAAATTCCAATTGTAATGGAAGAAATTGGAGTCACTTGATCCAATTACAAGTGTGATCCAATTTCAAAAATGATGTTTGATCTCAAAGTTTGAGGGATAGCAGAAGCTTATAGCTCCATAGCCGACGCCTCGCCGATTGCTCCCTTGTCATAGATTAAAGTTATCTTAAGCAAAAATTACGACTAATTATTCCCTCTTAAGACTAAAATGCTATGTTTTAGCTGAAATTAATTGAAAAAATAATGTTGTTCCACCTGAGACTAAACTAAACTAATACTATCTAGACTAAACTCCGAGATTAAACACTCGTCACCTCATTTCAAAATTACATGGTGTTAGACTAGGATATTTTCCCTGGAGATTGATCGCAGACCGTTGCCAATTTCCCACGTGTTGCTTCAGTTCGACGTTAATTAATTACAATTACTAAATTAAACTAAAGCAAAATTACAATCCGCTTTGTTCACCCTGTAACTAAACCACTCCATTGAAACAAAAATCATGCTTATTTTTGTTCCTCCTGAGACTAAGCAACTACATTTTAATTGAAATTAAGATTACTTTTGTTCATCTTGATGTGTACACATTTAAGCTTAAAATGCAAAGTTGATTGCTGCGGGAAATATAACAACAAACAAGTTATCACAGGGATACATTTTTGGAACAGGAATGGAATTGTAACACTTTTTAGAAAAATACCTTTCCGACTTACTCTTTGGTATATGTTCAGAAAGAAAACGCACCTACGAAACCGATAAGAGGCATTTTTTATCCACTTCGAAACCGTATCGATAAGGCTGCCCAAAGGTCCGCTCTCGTTAGCAACAGGTGTGGAGTAATCGTTTTGTTCATTTTTTATCTTTTTTGCATAGGGAAAATATCGATAAACTTTGAGGGGCGTCGGAGAAATCATCCATTTGTTCATCGTGTCCCGGACAGGAGGGCCATTCAAGGGAAATAGTGTGGTGTTGTGTGATCAACTCAAACATGAGATCCGTTAAGGGGTCTGTTTTGGGACTGGTATTGTGTTGGACAGTGGTGTGTACTGGAATACAAGCACATGGGAAATCAAATGAAGACTCCCTAACATCTAATGTGGAGGATATCTTAGATTTACTGAAAGCGGAACAACTATTTCTGAGTGTAGGTGCTGAAGAACCGGTAGAAGGTAAGAAAATTTTAACAGCTTTAGAAAATTGAGCTGCTGGAGATGAAACGAATTTCAAAAGCAGCTAGTCTGTGATGCGAGTATATTAACCCTATTGATGGTTTCCTCTGGACGAGGTATCTCGTCATTAGCAAAACTAACCACATCTTATAGGACGGGATATCTCGTCATTCGAAGAAATTTTGATCGCATCATCATGATCAAAAATCGGCAATATCTTCATTATTCGTAATTCATTTAATAGGCATTGTTGATGACCAGATATCTTGTCATTAGCAAAATTGGTCAGATCTTGGTGGATGAGATATGTCAAAACCATTTGGAGAGTTAATTGCTGTGTAATTAAAAGTTGTTTCTGTTACCAGATGTTACCAATTAACAAAAAATTCTCAGTCGGAACCGAGTGAAAATAACGAAACATTTTACATAATATTGCATTTTTAAGGCAGAATTTTGAAACGTTAACCGTTAAACAATTGATTACTTAAACTGAGAAACAAAAATATATTTGAAGTTAAATGCCATCTAGTTAAGGATCTTTGGTACCTGACCTGTATTCTTGTTTCAGAAACTCTGAAATTTGTATAGGAATTGGATAAATTACGGTTGATGAGGTTTAATCTAACTGGCAGCTGACTGTCTATAAATATAATTCCGTTTCCATTATAATTTTAAAGCAAGGATTATGTTTCATATATATGTGTCTCAATTCATAATGTAAGAATTTTAAGGCCTAAGAGTTTTTATTTGATTAACTTGAAGATATAACGTTTTAATATTTTTTTATTATATAACCTTTGGTACTGACTGCGGTATGGTAAATGCTATAGGATAATATTTTCATAAAAGGAAATGCAATGCAGTTATTAACGCAACTTTATCGAATGAGACCTGTGATATACTACACGGACTACGACTATTCTGCGAGTAATATGTTATAAGAACAGTTGTGTTCTTGTTGTAAATTAACATCGATAGATGACTGCATGAATTCTGATACGATTAAGAATATGAATTATTGTGTGCTAATACAGAAAAGAACACGAATTAAATACAAATATTATACAATTCGGAATGTGTCGTTAACAACCTTAGTATATAGAACTTTTTGAAGTCACACTCGTCTTTTCCGAATGTCTTACTTGCGCGTCTGGCATTACTTCAAGCAACGAGAGTTGGAACTTTAATAGCGGAAATATATATGTTACTACAAATCAAAACACACAAATGTTTAAAATTTGCACATTTAGAAACTAAGGATGCGACATCGACAGCAAAACATCGATGTTTCGTTCAAAATTAGAACATCGATATTGATAAATACATTGCACCAAAAATATCGATGTTTTTAAACATCGATGTTTTTCAAATTCAGTGTATTTAAACTTTTTACCTCTTTTCTTAAAACTGGTTTAGCAACTAGTGATGCTACATCGATAGCAAAACATCGATGTTTTGAAACTTTGATGTTCAAAATTAAAACATCGAAATTGATAAAATATCGCCCCTAAACCATCGATGTTTTTAAAATTCAGAGTATTAAACTTTTTTACCCATTTCTCATTTATTAAAACTGGTTTAGCACCTAGTGATGCAACATCAGCAGAAAAACATCGATGTTCAAAATTAAAACATCGATGTTGATAATACATCACACCAAAACCATCGATGTTTTTAAAATTCAGTGTATTTAAACTCCCCCCCCCCATTTCGTAAAACTGGTTTAGCAACTAGTGATACGACATCGGCCCCAATACATCGATGTTTTTCTATAGAACATCAATGTTTTGAAAACGACATCGATGTCGCATCTCTACTTTTCAGACCCTTCAAACTTGACCACTTTGATCTAAAAGTATATTCAATTAACCAATTATAAAAATTATGCTACTAGGTTATTTAAAAAAAATTTTAAACCGTACTTTTTTCATTTAAAAATAAAACATCGACAACGTAAAAACATCGACACGTATAAACATCGATGTTACAAAAACATCGACTCCAATACATCGATGTTTTTAAAAAAAACATCGACATCGATGTCGTATCCCTATTAGAAACCAGCTTTATGTAGCACTCGTTTCAAGCGACGTGGGCCGTAGCATGCCGATGGCTCCGCCTGTTGTGTTGATCATTCGTTGAGAGCTGTTCATTCCAAGATGTAATTAGTGGTAGATATAAACGAAATACGAAAAATTGTTAACTTCGTTTCAAGGATCAAATCGAACTCAGAGGGGTTTTTAAAGTCTGGAGAGTAAGACATGTGGTTGAGTATTTCCCAGTTCCCTCAGGTAAACAATTGACTCAGAGCGCCTACACACATCGTGTACTCGAGCGCTGTTATTTAAACCAATGGATGTGTTATACTAAGTATCTATGATTCTTCCTTAAAGGGACGAATATTGTTTTACATAAATGTAAAGTAACGTTGCGCAGCGTTCATCCGATACAGATGTAACAAATCTGCTGATCCATTTCTTGCTAAGCCATTGCCATGAAATGACAGCTGTTATTTAATCTTTAGAATTTAAACGATGTCGTAAGAGCAAACTATCACCTTTTTCTTAGTTAGTATCAGTGTCAACCTCCTGTGTGAGAAAGGTCGCAGGTGGGGATTTACTTTTTTAAGGAACTTCACCGAAATTTTCTTTGCTTTTTAACAAGGTAACCAGGAGTGCACGTCAAACAGATCAGTACATTAAAAGGACAGGCTCGGGGAAACTTCTAGCTTATCTGATGTTGCATGAATGCATGAATTAAGAAACCGCTGCTTCACTTTCCAAATTATCATAATTTTTTTATGATTAAATCTCGTCTGTTGTTCCGCTTATATATATATATATATATATATATATATATATATATATATATATATATATATATATATATATATATATATATATATATATATATGTACCGAAGTACAGAATTCAATACACATGGATAAACATATTTGAAAATGAAATTTCCTCTGCAAACATTGCAAGCTTATCGATTGCACCGAGTTAATAAGAGAAAGATTCTCGTTGAAAAAAGTAACACTGAGTACTCTAAATACATATTATTAGTTTGGTGAGAAGCGTCATGTGAACTGGTACTGGGCTCCGACTGAAGGTAGAGAGGGACACGACATAAGACATAATTGGGGACCACCAGCAACTATCCTTGTAGTTTATATATAATCTGATGTCTATAAAACGTACTGTATGCATAAAATTAAAGTAGATAATTTTAATGCTTAAGAAAGTCGAAAAAAAACATTATCTGGAAAAATAGAGTTATAGACATTAGCAAACGAAATCCTCTAAATAGAAATTAGCTGAGTTTAAGAGGATTTGTGTTTCGTGTTAAAGTTTTGAGATTTCAGGTTTCCGAGAAAATATTCGTCGGTCAGTAAAATTCGTTAAATAAAAATTAACTGTATAAATATCAACTGTACCCAATAACACATAGTGTCAGTCGCATTTGTGTGCAAATGTTCATATTTTCCAAAACATAAATATCTCTTGAGTCTTTGGAGTCGAGTAAATATAAATTTGAATTCAATACAACAAAACCAAAGCTTGTAATAAAATTAAAGATTATTTTAGGAAATATTTGAATTCCCCGAAAAAAATTCATAAGTGCAATAATATCTCAACACATACTGCGGCAAAGCCAAATCTCTGTTTTTCATTACATTATTTTTACGTTCCATGACATTGGATATTTTGTATAAAAATTCCGATTCGTTCAGAAGTGAGTTGCTAGCCCTAATTCTTGGAACAAATTCTGATTTCGATCGGGTTAGAGGCATAAAAGTACGACGCATGGAAATCCATTTGGAACAGTAGATTTAGGTCAAATTAGCCACACGTAGTAAAACCACGCTCGTTGTAACGAAGTAAAATCCTCAGAGGCGAAGCTAGACGTTTGGGGACCTGGAATATAGGAGGTTGAAGCCGCCCTCCTTGCAAATACAAAATAATGATAAAGTAAATTAGTTAAATAATTGTTATAAAATATACTAATAAGATAGATAGATAGATAGATAGAGAGAGAGAGAGAGAGAGAGAGAGAGAGTACAATATTTGTTGATGTATTACTGTTCAGTATTGAATTTTAGCAGCATTTTCTTATTGATTATGCGTCCTTTGTAAGGGTGTACGTTTATGCTAGAAGATTTTTTTTTATAATTTTGTCTTTAAAAATCCAGTTTTATTTCTACATGTAATTGTTGTATTCTTAAAATCATTTCAAGGAGAGAAAAAAATCAGGCTTTGGAAATAATTAATTATTTAATTCAGATATAATTAGCTAATTAGCATGGTATTTGAAACGTGATATCTCAAATTCTAAATTGTTCAGAAAGACAGTACCATTTGAAAACAATTCCTAATATTATTCTTCATGTTTTGAACCTCCATCAAGTTGCTAAATGAAATAGTACTTTCATAATTTTTCAATCAAAGAAACATAAAAAAAGCAACATTTTTAAAGGAACTTCGACATTTAAAAATCAATTTCTTGACTAAATACTTTGATTGATATTCAAAAGATCCATTGTATTATATAAATCATACTGATACAAAAATGATTATAATAGTTGAATTTATTGTGAAGTTATCACGTTTTGAACAAACATCGCATTGCAAAACACAGTTCTTTAGTTTGAAGTCTTGGAAACATGTCTGTTCATGGTGACAATACCTAACAAAAACCCTTTTAACTAAAAACCTATTTCAAATATTTGCAAGATCTTGGCAATGTTTGAAATCTAAGAAATTGGAAAAATATTTGAATTAAGTAAAAAACATTGATTTCCTAGTACATTTTCGTGATTTCTTGGGTATACATACTCTAACATTTCAAGTGGTTCCGACTATACATTTCGTCCATCAAGATTTGACCAATTTTGCAGATGACAAGACATCTCGTCAAAATATTGCCGACTTTTTGATGACCATAAAATCAAGATTTAGCCAGTTTCCCTCAAATAAAAAGATATATCGTCCATCAAGATCTGATAAATTTTGCTAATGTGTGTAAAATGATGTTAAAGTCTGTGTTTTTTTCACGACTAGGAGGCTCCGCCCCTTGCTCGCAAACCCCCAGCGATTGATCCCATTTGAGCAGTACAAACCCCGACCCCCAACACTCCTTTTGCAGAGTCAATATTCAGTGACGGTGAAACCTCCACCCCCTTCTCGCCAACACACGAAATCCCATTTGGTTTGCTTCGCTAACCAACACTCCTTTTGCATATACAATTTGGTTTGTTTCGTAAACTAAAACTACTTTTCAATATGAATCTCTTGCGACGGCGAAACCATCTTAATAATTCGTATAATCCTGATTTGACTTTCCGGTCCATGACGTCACAGCGAGGGCTTCGCCCCCTGCTCGCAAACTCCCGTTGATTGCTACGCAGTCCCATTTGGCTTGCTTCGCAAACCAACAATCCTTCCGCAAGTGATTTCGCTTTTTTTTTTAAAGTTTAACACATAATGCACCTTAAACTAATACTTGCATCAGTAAAGAACCTTCGCGATCTTGTTCCCTAAAAGTGAGATCAGCTTTTTGGAATCCGGGCCAGACGTCACATCCAGTTTCAACAGAAAAATTGATTTAAAAAAAATTGTTGCTATGGTGATTGTAGCTACGATAAATTATATATCTGGCAAACCGGTTCGTTAAAAATGCAACCTTTCGTTTCATCGTTTCCTCTGCCACTGCCTCTGCACAATCAACAATTTGTACACTCACGAAATTATACTTTTCCTGACATCGAATTTATTTATGAACCAATTTTAAAAAGAAATATACCATAAGAAAGAGTGCATTCTAAGCTTTCACGTGGTATCTTCAAATTTTAAAACCAATAGTATTAAGCTAGAGAAAGAACAGTTTTAGTTTTGTATCGGAAATTACGATCTAAAAGTTCCGAAATTTGTATGACCAACTTTTAATTGCATCGCCTTTATTTATCAACCAATTTAAAAAATAACTATACTATAAGAAATAATATATTCTAAGGTTTTCGTTGATGTTTTCAAATTTAAAAACTAATAGTAACAAGATATAGACGTGATAGTTAAAAAAAGTAACGAAAACGTACCGCTTTTTACCGAATTAAAAAAAATATTATCAGGAACCAAATTAATTAAAATTTCTAATAAAACTCGGGGTCCCGGAAAAATTTACATTTAGAAGTACTCTAAAAAAATCACGGCTGAAATTTTGTACGTGTTTTGCTCACTCGCATTAGAAATTTCATTCTTACAACTTTGACATTTAATACACCTTAAAGTAATAGCCGCATCGGAAAATTTTTTTTATTCGTTTTGTTCCCTGTACAATTTTGAACTACCCATGTTAATTTTGTAATTTTCTGATCCGTACTTTCATAAGAAACCTTCGAAAAATCGAGTTTTCAATCCTGCGGAGGCGGCGGTAACTTTTTTTTATTTAGAGAGATAACAAGATCAAGATCTGATCAATCTTCTTTAAATGGCAAGATATCGTATCCATCAAGATCTGGTCAGAATTACGAATTGTGTGATACCACGTTGAGTCAACCACCAGAAGGGTTAATTGATCTTAGGGGCGGAAGTAAGAAGATGCACCCTTTATGTTATTTTGTACACCATACGTTTGTAAATTTTTTTTTTATTATTTTGTCTCCTCTCTTCAAAATAGATATAACGATTGAAGGGTTTACACAAAAGAAAGAATTGACTTTTAAACGTATTCTGAAAGTGGAGTGGACGAATGCATCCACTCTCAGCACTTTTAAATACTGTTGTGACAAGGACGAAATTATGCCTAGTATATTTTGCAAGACAAATTACAAAACGTAACGCAACGTTTAAGTAAATATTTCTGAAATCCTGCGCCATTACATTCCCACCCCCAGCTACGCCTATGAAAATCTTAAGTTTGGAACTAACTTTAATAATATAAATTTTCTCTACCACTTACGTCTCACACATTTTATTCTAGGTAAGTCAATAATTACCCTATATCCTCAATGTTGCTGCATTTGTGTTTTATAAAACTACTGTCATTTTAATGTTATCTCAAGGAGAGAGATATAATCTTTACTATCCAGGTTTGAAGTTGCTAGGTCTATTCACTAGATGCTTCCGTGAGATTAACAATGACTATACCGTTTTCATACAAACCAAAAAAAACAACCGTTATTGATATGGAGATCTTTAATCTAAATATATATCAGGGGCCAAAACCGTCTAGATATTCCCAACCTAATACGAAAACGGTATTTTTCAGCAAAAGAGCATCCACGAATCTCCTGGTAACCTCCTTGCTTCTCTGGTGTTGTCTAGAGAAGATGTGTCTTGGACTTTTTGAAAATGCAGGAATCTATCCTGTCTAGACTAATTAGAATAAGACACGCGATAACTGCGACACGATTGATAAGTTCGAAAGGAACTTATGTCGCACAAGGAAACCCTGACTGTGTTGTATATCACCACTGCTAATTCCACCAATAAATTTATTTGATTTGTTTTGTTTTTTTAAAACAAAAATGAGGCATGAATTGGTAAATAAAAGTAGTAAGAAATCAATCCGGTGGTTGTACACCTCTGCACTACATCACAGTATGCTCCCTCACAGCATCATGGCATTATGAAGTCACTTAACGACCACCTTAAAATCGCGCGACTCAGGAACATTGTCTGTAACAAGGACTCGAGGGTTGAATTATTGACATGACGAGATTCATAGACTCACCATGAAAACAATCCCAAGATATTAGCTTTCTCACACGTTGTATGTGTACTGTAACATAGTACAGGCCTCGAAATATATTTTTTAATATAGGTGCACCTTGTGCACCTAAGTTTTTAATTTAGGTGCACAGGTTATTTTAGGTGCCCCTTTAAAAAAAAACGTAATATAGGAGCATAAATGTAATATACAAGGGGGATCCACCCCCTGATCGCTTACGCTCGTCAACCCCCTGTAGAAATTTCGCATTTTCAACTTTGACACTTAATAAACTCTAAACTAATAGCCGCATCGGAAAAAAAACTTCAAAATTATCCAGGGAACACAATGAAGAACAAACATGTTGATTTCGTAATTTCTGATCAGTACTATCTCAGGAAACTGTCTATGAATCGAGCTAAACAACGCAGTTTTCAATCATGCAACGGCAACTTTTTTTTAATATAGAGAGAAACTACTTTATTAGTTGGGTATGCTTATATTGGTTAGTAGTAGATAGTAAATAAAAATATTTAAACATCTAAATTCTCCCTTCTCCTGCGCACAGCTGTCGCTTCAACAGAGCTAGCTGTAAAATGTTTCAATCATTGGTAGGTTCTGGTAGCAGTTACAAAAATAAATATTCCTCCTGTATAAACCCGTTATGACCCAGCGATTTTGTTTTCGCATATTGTGTATCTAGGAATTTCAATTACGTTCCTTTAGATCGAGAGGTAGATACTAATATTTTGTTCAAACATCAAAATAACATAATTAACGAATAAATAAATAACATAATTTACAAATTAATATTAACGTTAGGTGCACCGCGTGCACCTAGCGGGAAAAAATTAGGTGCACGATTTTATTTTCATGTGCACAGTGCACCTGTGCACCCGGGTATTTCGAGCCCTGACATAGTATGATGTATAAATGTAATAAAACTGTATTGGATGTAAGAATGCACAGATGTAAAAATAGTGTATAAATGTAATATGCTCTAATATTCTGGATAGGCATGTCACCGAAATTCTGCATTGGGGAGGGTAGTTGTTGACTCAACCTCTACATCAGAACGTTTTCAGAAGATATATCGTATTGATACTCAAATGAAAACAGCGTTGCTTTGCTTTAAGTAAAAGAACCACATATAGTCACCGATACTGCTACTAGATTTATAAGATGGAAGTCAAGATTTCGAATTTTCATTAGAAAATTAGAATTTTCATTTCTTAAGCATTGATTAGTATGTTAAATTTTATTCCTATGAGAATGAAAATATGAACCTATATACTATGTTTACTTATTTGATACTTGGAACGAATTATTCACATTGACATATCGGACGAGAAGAGTAACAAAAATAAAAATATACTATTGGTGCACTGTTAAAATTAACTGAAAAATAGTTTTGAGGCGTACGATGAATAAGATTATTTTAAGAGAAATGTCTCTTTTTAGAAAATGTACTTGTGTCGCAATTGAAAGAATACTTCAATCATTAATTTTTGCAGTTATTATGAAAATCATAATTTTTGCTTTATACTTGATAAAATTGGAGATGTTTAGTTGATCGAATTCCAAATTCTCACACGAAACACGTTGTATAACATTTCCATGACAATTATTGCAGTACTTAGTAGCTCAAGAAGTACATCATTAGAAAAGTTGTTGGGTCAACTCTTCGAATAATTTGTGATTTCTATTCAAGCAAATTGGATACAGTAGGGTTGACTTGGTGGACTTTTCTAGGAAAAATTTAAATAATGAGGATATGAATTTTTTTTTGTTTTAAATTTGAGTAGAGTAAAATTTGCATATTGGCTAGGGTACGTATCTGAAATGGGTAGAATCACATTTGATGCTGCAACCCTTCGATGTCCCCGAACAATTCTACAAGTTCATTCTGAAACATTGTTATGCCAATGAAATTCAAATATTTTTTTTATTTATAAAATCTATTTAAAAAATATATACGTATATGAAGAAATCTGAACAACTTTTTTCCCACCTTCTTTTGTTTTATTTCACCTGTTTTCGGTTTTAAATATTTATTTTACTAGGGGGCTCCGCCCCATGCTCCCCTACGCTCTCGAACCCCCGCAACCTACGCAATCCCATTTGGTTTGCTTCGCAAACCAACACTCCTTTCGCTTAGTTTTCAATCCTCTGCGACCGCTGGACTATCTTAAAATTCCGCTCATTCCTTCTTTCCAGAGTCCTGTAAGTGTTGTGGGACGACGTTTGTATAATGCAGATTTTAAAAGTCAGAATGCACAAAAATCCATAGGTGATACATCGGGAGATTTAGTAGGGATATCAGTGAAGAGTATGGCCTTGATACAGGTTTTTTGTTCCATTTCTTTTAGGAAATTTACAGTGGATTTTGATGTGTGACTGCTAGCTTTGTCTTGATGGAGTTCCACAGATTAATGGCACTATGCCTAAAGCGATGGTATTTCATTCAAAAAAATTGGCAATAAAATATGTTCCTGATAGTATTTGGAGTTAATCTTGACATTTTTTTCCACTCTACAATCATGAATCCCTTAGAAAAACTTTCTTTCGATTCTGTGAGCCATGTACTTTAATTTTTTTCTCCCCTTTTATGACAATAATTGGCTCTTTTTTTGCTGCAATCTTTTAAATACACCCATAATTCATCTATTGTGACAATTTTTTTCCATTTTTCTTTGGATAAGTGTCTCATATAGAATTCGGCAGCGTGTCCTGCGTTCAGCGATATGCTTTGGAGAAAGACGATGCACATTGCGTTTTTTCGCTTTCATAAGTTTAAATCAACGTTTATCAGTTTGTTTACAGTGGACACCGAGCATTTTAATGATTTTGCAACTGTCCTTTGACTAGGGGGATTTTCTTTTAACATTAAACAACGTACCTTTGCAATAGATGAAGATGTTCGTTTCTTCCTTGGATACTTGTTTGGAATTTTTGTCCCACTTGAGGCTCCAATTTGACGTTTTTTTCCTTTCTTGTTGACGATATTACCTATCGACGCTTTAGATATCACAAAACCATGACTCTCACATCGTTTTTGGATAACGGAATATGAATATTTCTCTTCGGAAAGAGCATACATATAGCCTTCGAACCACTGCTTCGTTAAAAACGCCATTTTAAATAAAAATAAACCTCTCAAGCCGCAGACGATAATTTTGACTTTTAAAAACATAGTACAACTGCAATTATTTCTTTTGCAGCAAACGATTTTTTATTACCGCTAACCAAAATCGTCTAAAAAATGTGCGAACAGCCTCTGTATTAGAATACATTCAGATCATTCTCGAATCCTCGCGACATAGCGGTATTGTTTTGTGGATAAAAGGACTGCACATTTTTTTTAATTTTTTGTCGCTTTAAGTTAATTTTTTACAATGAGAGGACCAATTATAGTCACCCAAGACATGAAATGAAACACACACACAAACACACGCACGCACACACACACACAAACACACACACATATAACCAAACCCAGAGTAGATTCAAACCGTCCAGATTATTAAGATAAAAAGGGACTAGATCTCCAATACGAGGTAAGGATATTAATTTCGGTCCATGTTTCGTTTATAGTAGTAGATACAGGGGTTGGACAAAATAATATGAACTCTTGAGAAAAAATATCACTCGAAAGAAACCTCTCGTATATTCCTACTCTCTAGCGGTGAAGGGTGCCACCTAGCGGATGAGAAAGTACAGACATCAGTCTGCTACTAGCAGTGATAGAAGTCGGATGCGAAATATATTTCTGTGTTAAAATTACGTTATGGCTGACCTATCTGATTTGGAAAGAGGCATGATTGTTGGGGCCCGTCTTGCTGGAGCCTAAGTAACGATAGCAGCCACCCTTCTAGGTGTTCGGAGAATTACAGTGTCGACTGTAGAGTCAGCATATTTGAAACAGGGAAAAACATCATCTAAAAAGCACAACAGTGGTCGAAACTCAAAGCTGATTGACAGACAGAAGGGTTTCAAAGCGAATTGTGGAGAAAAAAAACCACGAGACAACAGCATCCGAGATAACATCTGAGATGAACACACATCTACAGAAAGCAGTTTCATCAAAAACTAGCCGGCGTGAACTGCATATGGCAAATATTCATGGTAGAGCGGCTATTTCAAAACCATTGATTACACCATACAATGCCCTGAAGCGACGAATATGGTGCCGCGAGCATAAAAATTGCACACAACAACAATGGGAGAATGTAATATGGTCAGACGAATCGTCGTTCACATTTTTCCTGACAAATGGACGTGTTTACGTTTGGAGAACGCCACCAGAAGCCTATCAAGTTGACTGTATTCGGCGTACGGTTAAGCATGGCGGCGATTCAGTGATGGTCTGATATGCGATATCACATCGTGGTCTTGGCCCACTTGTTGTTCTGAATGGCCGTGTAACAGGAGAGGATTATGTCAGTCTTCTGGCCGACCATCTACACCCAATGGTGCAAACTGTGTTTCCTGATAAACGACCAGTCTTCCAAGATGATAATGCCCCTATTCATACCTGTGGAATTGCCCGAGACTGGTTTTATGAACCCGACGACGAAATAAAGCACCTCATCTGGCCCCCTCAGTCCCCTGATTTCAATATAATTGAACCTTAGTGGGGTATTTTGGAAAACAAATGGACGTGGCATATGGTGCGCAGTGGATTCCCCCCGCTCCAAGGACCCTTTGTGAATTAGGGACTTTTTTGCAATTTGAGTGGGAACGTATCCCTCTGAATGTTATACGTGACTTGTATTTGTCAATTCCACGTCGGATACAAGCTGTAATACATGCAAAATGAGGACCAACGGCCTATTAAAAAAATTATCTTTTCACACGTGTTCACATTATCTTGTCCAACCCCTGTACACTGTCCAACCCCTGTCGAATATTATCCGTGGGTTTCTGAAACCGTTATTTTTTTTTTAATTTGCGGATTTAAGAATTGTCTAGTTTTTAAAATCATTTAATAAAGTAAGCGTAACTGAAGTTTGAAATTTTTGTATCATAGTTCAATCGAAAGACTATACTCGTTGAACGATCCTAGTATTGTAATATTGCTAGTGAAATTGCCGTTATTGGTTGAGTTGATAAGGTGTTGTGAATGTTCTTTCATTGTTTTATTTCATTTTTCAGACGCTGAAAAATGTAGTGAAACTAAATTGGATGAATGCACAGCATTGAACCAGCTTTGTAAAAAGGAAAGCGATGAAGAGAAATGTGACGGATGCATTAAAGGTTTTTCGATGGACAAGGACAGTATATGCAAAGGTGAGAAAAAGATTTTGATACATTTTCTGTTCATTCAAATTCCCGTATAACAGCCTGCGTGGCTTCCAATATTTTAAATAGCATTTTGTATTATAAATTTTAAAATTTTAAAGTGCTTGTGAACTATTGAAATACATTATATATATAATTCAATTAGGCACAAATATATAAGGAAGTAAAATTTCTTCCTTTTTGGTAACACGGTGGGTTTTCCACTCTAGATTTTTTATCGGATGAAACTTATGGCATATTCTTTAAAAGGGCATAGACATAAAGGTGATAGACAAACGTGAAACGTCTTTTTAAAATATCTTTTTAACATCAATTGACAGTTTGGTATTTTCTCTCTTTTCAACTTACTCTTTTTTTAACCTCGGTACAACTAAATACCGTCGTGTACGCGCTATTTAATCCTAAACGGAGATTTTGTAGATTAGTAAACTTTGAAGGGTCTGTTCTATGATGGTTGCAAGAACTTATGATTAGCATTATTACTCAGAGAAACGTATAACACTATGCATACATTAGTCCTTCTGCACAGAACGAATCCTTTGAGAAATGATTGGACAAGGGGTTGGGTTTCAGAAGTCTAATGCACCTTCGAAGTCGTCGCTGTGGATTTACACATACGGGAAGAAAAACTAGGATTTTAGAATTTCTGAAAAGTTTACACGTTAAATTGAACGTTGCTTCAAATACCATTTTCCTCAATTGTGTTTTTTAAGACCGGATCGGATGCCTTGAGACCTTTATCCCACCGATCAGTCCAGCGCATATCTTAGATGTTTTCAACTGTTGGAGGGTACGTTAGTATGGGCATTGCATTAGTGATGGTAAGTATAGTTAATATTTTATGAATAGAACAATTTTTTGAAAGGCTGGACTAGTTGACGCGGTCAGAAACGATTCAACTACGAAATCTAGAACTTGAATCCCATCCGAAGGACAGTAGATGCACTGACATTGTCCACATGATTTTCCATGGGAAAGACATGAAATCTACTGAACATGTTGCCCTGTGTTATAACACTGACGTCACTGTATGTGTGTGAACTAGAATATATGGTTAGTAAATCTACAAGATGGGATGGGTGAAACAAATAGAATAACTGATATTGGGTAATGGTAATGGTAATTTTAGTTAACGTCGTACTAGAGCAACACAACGGGCTATTGACGACGGTCCGGAATCAGTCCCTTAAGGGAAAGATTCGAGGACAACGCCTCGTAATTTTGAACCACGGTCAGATGACGAAGCAACACCTGAGCTGGCAACCCACTCTCCAAACTTCCACGCCAACCCAACGTGACAACTGATAGTGGGATAAGTGAATAATTACTGGAATCGGTCAGGACATTGATTATGAAGTTGAGTTTGATTGTGGGTGGAGTTTGGAAAATAATTGTAATTTCTGTGACAAACGGATCTACCTACTTATACTGCTAGAGGATATTATTTATGTCATTCGTGCTCTACAACGCTTCTCTGACACCTGTTGATACAAGTCCTATACCTTTAGGCTTAAGATGTTGGAAAGGGTAAATCGGATGTGGGTCAGGCAAAGAGAAATATATCAGTTAAATTCTTCGTGTCGCATTGAATTTTAAACTTCTGACGCATCGCGTAAGGTTCTGATCAATGTTTAATCCACTTTGAAAGCGAAACAGATACAGATTTTTAAAAGCTTTTTATTTGTAGACAGAAAACAGGTGTGTGATAAACACACAAATTATGAAAAAAGGCAGTATAAAAGGTTTAGGAACATTAAATTATGTTGGGATTATTAATTTATCTTGAAAGAAGTACGCCAAACCAATCCGTTTATTTTAAAGGACAAATATGTTCATTCGTGTATCAACTCAGAAGTAGGGATGCGACATCGATGTCAATGTTTTCAAAACATCGATGTTTATACTTATCGATGTTTTTACGTTGTCGATGTTTTAATTTTAAATAAAAAAAGTACTGTTATAAAAATTTTAAAAATAACCAAGTAGCATAAATTTTCTAATCAGCAAATTGAACATACTTTTAGAACAAAGTGACCAAGGGTGAAGGGTCTGAAAAGTAGGAATGCGACATCGATGTCGATGTTTTCAAAACATTGATGTTTTAAAAAAAACATTGATGAATTGGAGCCGATGTCCCATCACTAGTTGCTAAACCAGTTTTAAGAAATGGGGGGAAAAAGTTTAAACACACTGAATTTTAAAAACATCTATGTTTTGGGGACGGTGCACTATCGATGTTTTAATTTTGAACATCGATGTTCTGCTGTCGATATCGCATCACTACTTACTATCTGCTTATTTGCTGATGAATAGAAGGATTCAAAAGGCTTTGGGTACGATAGGCAGGAAAAATAATTTTACAAAAGTAAAACGTACAAAATTCTTATGTATATATGACTGTAGCATTTCGCGTTCTTAACATTCATAAAGAAACTAAGAATTCAAAACTAGTTCACAAATGAAAAATTTATCATGGTTTGGCCAGATAACGAGTAGAGGAAATACACTCATTTAAAAAAGGTTTTTTCGCTTGCGCTCTACGAATAAAAAAATGTAAGTTATAGAAGATAAAATACTCTAAATCCCTTTAAATAATTAAGCATATTAAATTATCAAAGCATTCATAAAAAATATTAAAACTATGGAAAGCAAAGCATTAGTTCAGAACTTAATTCGAAAAAATAAGTAAGCAAACAAGTATATACTTAAATTCGATCAAAATAAGTTAATTAAAATCGCACTGGGAGAACACAACGGGCTTTATTCTATCGTCCTTGATCAATAACGAAGGGCTAGATCTAAGGACAAAACCATGTAATTTTGAGCCACGATACCAGGATTAGTCCACTTAGCCGGCATCCGACTTTTCACACTTCGATACACAGCGAAATGAGTATTTTGGGAAAAATACTTTTTCAACAATAAGGTAAAACAATCTGAGCTTCAACCTTAATCGCGATAGTGTTCAATGTTATTCCTATGTGGATTTCAAGCAGTATCTTGTCCTCTCTAGACACCCAAAACGCACGGTGTGAAATATGTATCATTAGGTACTTGGTACTTTGGTACTTTTTTTGTTAACGTCGTACTAGAGCAACACAACGGGCTATTGACGACGGTCCGGGATCAGTCCCTTAAGGGAAAGATCCGAGGACAACACCTCGTAATTTTGAACCACGGTCAGGTGACGAAGCAACATCTGAGCTGGCACCCCACTCTCCAAACTTCCACGCCAACCCAACGTGAGGACTTTCGGCCACGACAGATTTAAGGTGCACCAGCCGCCTCTACACCATACGTTTACAAACATCCATGCCCGGACCCGGATTTGAACCAGGAACCTTCCGATATAGAGGCTAACACCTTAACCACTATACCGGTTGGTCGGCATGTATCATTAGGTTTCTCCAGGGCTTTAAAGAATAACTGCATTAATTTGGGTGTGAATTGTATAGAGCAGACAGACGTCACTTCTATGTATATAGTTAGATATGTCTCTAAAATTTAGATAATATTTCTATTTATGAGGGTACAGCTTCAGTCTACGTTTATCACGGTTTCAATGGCCTTGGTGCTTTTTAGCGCACTTTTAGAAGCGAGTTATGGCAGATTGAGGTTGCCTATCTGTATTAAGTTTATTTCGGTTTTACGACACCCTTGGCAAGTGGAATGAAAGTATTAACAAGCGAAAGTATTAAGCAAGGAAAGTATTAACATTTCAATACCAAAATTTATGTATTGAAAGGTTTGAATCAAATGTGTTGAAACTTTGTATCTGATAAAGGATTTATATTTCATGGTGAAATTTTTAATTAATTTGGTGTTGGGAAATTCTGAAACTTGTGAGCAAGTTAAGATGAAGAAGTCCGTGATACAAATTTTGTATCTTGGTTATTTATTTTAGATTCATTATCACATCTTTTGGACAAGAGCTGTAGGTTCTATTTACAAATTATAAACACATTCAAAATCGTAGCTTTCAAGAAACCAGCAAGTTCTGTCTTGGCATCGTGGCCTGCTAAACTGGCCCCAACGAAAGGTCCTTTCTTAGAAGCTTGAATTCTATCGTCTTCCCCATTCTGCTTCGTTTCTCCTGAAATGGACATATACAGCATAGTATATTTATCCGTCAATTTGATTACATGTCACCGACATCATAGACGGATTTTAAGAACCACTCCCCTATCTAATATTTACATTAATATTTACGGGTTTCTAATTCATTCGCCAGTGTGTGTACAATAATTGTACAGTTACATGAACTACAGCAGTGTTTTAAATAGAAATCGACTAAACGTTTGATTTTATATGAATGACAGTCGACTTCTTTGTTCACGATAGTCTTAATGGGCTCTATGCATGACCAGATATCCTACAAGTAATCAGTATGTCAGAACTGTATAGGATGCCATGGATCTCTGAGGGTCATTTCCCAATTTCCCATAATGATAGCTATTTTATAAATTGAACCGACGAACTTCAACTAGAAGGAAAGAACTGAAAATCTCCTTGGTCATAAAAGTTCTTCTCTGTCCATTTCTATTAAATATATCAAGTTCATATAAATTCATATAAAGTTCAGAAACATCAAATTCATGCTAAAATTTTAGGTTCTTTTAATAGAGTACAATGAAAAATTTCGGCAGTAAGATATGTATGGTCAGGAAAAATATTTAACACAAAACGATCCGAAATATATCTATTCAAAATATTGAAACAGTTGAATAAAATAAGTTAAAACTCTATTGACAAGATTTTGCTTTTATGTGAAATTTTACATCCATACCGGTGTTGGTATCGGAAATTCTGAAGCTGTCAAGGATCAAGTTGGTATGAAGCGTTTCTTATAGAAAATTATTTCCATGAATAAGATACGAGAGGTTAGTCCCATAAATTATAGCTTTGATTTATCTCCATTATAAAACATTCACGAATCAAGAGTGGGAATTTTTAAGGAATATTACTATTTTAACGATTACACAAGATTTCTAATTAATTTTTAAATAACTGCTCTTATTTTTAGTATTCTTTCAGTTGAATGTATAAATTTTACGTTCTATGGTTCCTGTTAATCAAAGAAATCGAGTTCATTCCTTTTTTTTTATCATTTTTAAGCAAATTTATTTAATTGAAGTGCATAAGCTTGGAGCTTAAAGGTGTTTAAGGTTCTGTAATATTTTTTTATGTCACGGGAACAAAATTGCTTTTATTTCAATTTTTGATAGTAAATTTCATTACACTAAAATTATTCCTGAGCGCTGAAAATTAAAATTCGCCTAATGACTTGTACCTTCCAATTTTTTTAAAAATAGAATGCGACTGCGGAGACGCTACTTGTGAGCTAGACGACAACGGAAAGAAAAAGGACTGCAAGTGCACTGAAAAGCAGAAGGAGCATAGTGGAAAATGCGTAGGTGAGTTGATCAATATTAATTTTAAAGGACTCGACACTGTTGATAGGATTCTATTCCAGATTTTCCATATTATCTCCAAATTTAATTGTTCTTTCAAAAGAAAAAATATCAGAGAACAAAATATATCTGAACCAAAAATGCTCAAAAATCCTACACTCACAAGCGGTTAGAGAGCTGATAAAGCAAAATGTTATGGCAAAGATGTCAATTTTTAAATTATACACAGGGTCCTTTAATTTAGGATGACAGTATTCTGTATTAATTGAACTATATAATGAACAGAGACTGGTCTCAAGAATGTTCCATATTTTTGTGAGTCGAAAATTAAAACACTGCTCATCGCTTAGTACAGAACGCAATGATGAATGTGATTTACGAACTACATTTTATTGTTAAGTGTCTCATTGTGCATATGAATAAACAAATAAGGCAAAGGATAATCGTCGTTTTTAAAATGACGAAGTGTTGCAAATGGATCTTTCTTTCCGCAATTGATACAGAACCGTCGCCGATAGACCTTGTTTTACTCCAGTACGATGTTAATTAACTACCAACCTACACCCGGGCCGTTGCTAATAGTCAATTGTTCCAATTCGAAACTAATTGACTTCCTATCTACCGACTTGCTGATGAATAAAAGGATTAAAAAGGCGCTGGATTTAATTATCATAGATAGAAAACATAATTTTACAAAAATTAAACATGCAAAATTCTTATGTATATGACTGTAGTATTTCGCGTTCTTAACATTCATAGAGAAACTAAGAATTAAAAAACTAGTTAAAAAAATTAAATATTTATTATGGTTTTGGCAGATATCGAGTAGAGAAAATACTCTTTTAAAAAAGGATTTTCGTTTGCACTCTCCGAACCAAACAGTCATCTTCCTTGACAAATATAAGTTAAAGAAGATAAAATAATTTAAATCCCCTTACATCGCTAAGCACTTACTCATAAATTACATTAAAATTATGGAAATTGCAAAAAGTGCGACGGCAGAGACGCTACTTGTGAGCTGGACGGAAACTGACTGAAAACTAAATGCGAGTGCACTGGAAAGGTGAAAAGCATGGTAGAAAAAGCATAGGTGAGTTAATCAATACCTATTTTAAAGAACAAGACACTATTGATAGGACTCTATTCTAGATTTTCGTAATTACCTATAGATTTAATTGTTTCTTTTTCTACAGAAAACAATATCAGGGAACAAAATTTATCTTAATAAAAAATTCTCAAAAATCATATACTCACAAGCAGTTAGAAGACATAACAAACAAAATGTTGAGGCAAATATATCAATTTTCAAATAATCATACCCAAGCCCTTTAATTTAGGATGACAGTATTCTTTATTAATTGAACTAATTAATAAGAACAGAGACTACTGCCTCAGGAATGTTCCATAATTTTGTGAGTCAAAAATTAAAACACTGCTCATCGCTTAGTACAGAACGCAATGATGAATGTGATTTACGAACTACATTTTACTGTTAAGTGTCTCATTGTACATATGAATAAACGAATAAGAGACCATAAATAAAAATATTAGCATTTGACTCATCAATGTCTATCCGCATATAAATAGGATAAGAATCTAATACACAATATGGCCATGCCTAAATTCCAATCAAAATAAATGTTTTAGTATCCAATTAAATCGAAAAGATAGAATCTTGCGAGATATTGCATTATTATTAATTAATACCAATTTAGAAGATATACAATTTAGTTCTTTGTAAAATAAGCTTGTAAAACCTATGCTGCTGTTTTTAATACATTTACCAACCTTTGAGTTTATAA
Source organism: Metellina segmentata (assembly GCA_947359465.1). Classification (NCBI taxonomy): domain Eukaryota; kingdom Metazoa; phylum Arthropoda; class Arachnida; order Araneae; family Tetragnathidae; genus Metellina; species Metellina segmentata. The sequence continues at coordinate 46,814,945 of OX375880.1, forward strand.
ATTTTTTCTCAAAAACCTGTGACTGCGGAGATGCTTCTTGCAAGTTTGAAGACTCCGGTAAAAAAGTGGAATGCAAGTGCAAAGCAGAAGAAACATGATGGAAATTAACAAACTTGAACATATTGAAGAACGTATTGAATTAATTAAAAATACTCATAGGATTAGCCGACCATACTCGATTCTAATTGTTTTATTGAAGATTGAAAAATTGATAAGATAATAATTCTTCCCTTTCTCTCAAAAGTGCCAACATAATTTTTCTTCCAGGAAAATAACTTTTTAGCACCTTTAGGAGGTTTGTTTAGATTCTACAATAACTACGAAATTTTTGTTACATATGGGAGGCTAACGTGAGAAAAATTTATTTACCACATTGACTAAGGAGGAATGTTTTGTGATGTCATGAGTGAGCATGTTTTATTTACAAATGTACTTATTTTTATACTATGAAACGGTTTGTAGTAGAGGAAGAAAGGTTATGAAATTTCACATGTAGTTGTACAAATTTTCATCTAATATTTAATCTTCCAACCTAATCTACCTATTGATGAGTTCATGATCATCGAACCAAAATCGGTAGTAAAGCTAAACTTAGACAACCTTCATATGCTGGGTGGAACCTAACATTCATCGTATGATTCATGATGAGACGCGTAAAAATGCCCTTCTATTCATTCCACATCTACTTGGTCGATTAACATGATTGGATAGTAGTACACTTTTGCCAATTTTAGCACTTTTGTCGTCGCATTTATAGACAGGCGCAATTACACACTTACCGTGTCATGATACCAAATCGGCCGACCAACCGCAATGTTACTTATTCTTCGTACCGATTGAAGCTGTTTCCATTAGCAGTACTCGAGGTCTGCTCATATTTCAAGTCTATGGTAACACCCTGGTTGCGAAAGTTGTGTAAGCGAAGCGTTTGTGCTGAATTAGAACACATGTTACTACGGACATACAATATATAGCTATTCCTCACTTAAGTATTCTATTTACTCCAAAGTTTAACAACGCCGTTAATAAAGAATTGCATGAATTAGAAAAATGCTATCAATCTTTTTTTAATAAGGTTATATTAACGGTATGTACTTTAAATGAAGTGATTTCGTTTTATCTCTTATCGACCTGTTTAAAAAACACCACTCCGTCCTATTTAAAAAGGTTGTAAGGTATATATTTTTTTCAATTTTTCGAAATAGATTACTTCAAATCATTAGTAATTATACCATATAAGAACTTAACATTAAACATACTTTTTTTTACCAACTTGAAATGCAACCATGCATGTCATCTTTTGAACTGGTATAAGTAATATTCGTTAAAACAAAAATCCCGATGAATAAAATTTACAAAAAATAAATTGTCAGAAAAAACATAAATTCCACAGTAGTATCTGTACAAAGTGTAATGAAACAATTTTATTATTTAAAACCTGAATTGTGCAAAACAAAACTGTTATAAGGAAGTGTTGGAGATATTTACTTTGTGTCTGCTCACGAATTATAATCTTTCGACTGTGGTTAAAAATAACTTATTGCTGTCAGTCACAAATTCCCATGGAGAAGTTAATTAAATTCCTAATTAATTTCTTATGAATACAACATTTCGAAACGCCTTGTATGGAATATTGATACAAAAAAAATAATTATTTATTTACATATTTAACGTATGCATAATATTTATGTTAAAATATCAATGTATTAAGATATATGTAGAAACTGAAAATTCTAAATCGGTATGAAAAATGAAACAAACAAAACAACAAACAGAAAATATTCAAAATTGAAACACTGAAGTAAAATCATTGCATGGTTAAAACAAAATATTGTGGCTATATGAATAAAAATTGTTCAAACAATTACTCTCAGATGTTTTAATTTAGGATGTTTAAAAAAATATTCACGGTTTATCAATCGACCAATGTCTTGGGAGTATTCCATAATACAAAGAGAGGAATTTAAAAACTTGTAAATATCTTCAAAAAGATAATGGCTTTAAGTGAGTAAGATATTTTGTAGTCGAATGTCTTATAGCGGATATGAAACAATGAAAAGTGATAATGAACCGGAGTACAAAAAATGGGACTTACCTATTCCACACCAAATCGTAAAGAGGGAAATCCCTCAATATATCCAAAAATATCTGTAAAGTGGGATAAATGATTGTATGAACTAAAATCAAATCAAATATAATTTTGTGATAAATTAGGTTTTTTTTCTGTGAACTCCATATGATAAAATATTGGATTTCGTTCTCTGATATATAAAATTGGCATATTTAGTCAGTTTGGCATCTTCTCTTGAAATGAAGGATAGGTTTTACTATGCAAGGATAGTGTTTAAGTTGCATTGCTACGGATTGTCATTGAAATCCCCAGTATTTAAGTACTAGATAATAGATTAATGTACTAATCAAGTGACGAATCATTGAATACACGTCCTCTCCACTACGCAGTTTAATAATATAAAGAATGTTATGTTCAACCCAAAGAGAATATGTTGAAGTAAATTGTGATATGGTAAGTATTTTTGAGTTCATGATCATAGTACCAAAATCGGTAGTGAATCTAAACTTAGACATCCTTCGTGTGCTGGGTGGAACCATTTATTATGATTGATGGACTACACTCAAAATATGCCCATCCAATTGTTCCTCATCTGCTAAGTCGTTTAATTGCTCATCGGATAGTAATAGATTTTTTGCAATTTTAGCATTTTTGTCGTCACATTTATCGAAAGTCACAATTTTACACTTACCGTGTCATGATACAAAATCGACCAAATCGCATATATACACAAATATTTTTATGATATAAAAAGACTACAAACCACTAATCTACTTATCGTTCGCACTTTTCGAAGTTCTTAGCTGATAATGCAAATTTTCTGTTTTCACCAACTGAGAGATATTCGGTTGACGGACACCCAAAAGGAAAATATAACTGTGATACACATAATATATGGAAAAAATGTTTCATCTACTGTAATGAATATCTAGAAATATATATGCAATGCTCTGTAAAGTAAACAAATATGAATAAACAATTTTTAAGTTAAATAAAATTAAAATATTGAAATGGGTGGCATTGCCTGAAGGTGTTAGGTAATTACTTTCACCAAAGTGTATAATTACCATCATATTTAATGTTATCAATTGAACTATGGCATACTACAGAATTACATTTCATAGCATTACATTTTGCAGTAACAAGTGTAATTTTTAGCCAGGTCAGTCTCGCTTCATTCCTTCCGAGTCATTTTGAAAACATTCGAAATCGAATTTCATTGTTTCCATCTAATTTAACGTATAAAAGTGTTCAATTTATTAATTAAAAGCACCTTTATCTAACTGATCATCAATGGTATGAACCTCATCTAAGCTCTCTCTGATGAACACGATTAGGCCGTCATGATCCGATTTCGTCATTATTAAATTGGACATTAAATATACGCTTTAACTTAATTACCTATTTGATTTGCTACAAAACTACCACATGCACATAGAGAGGGAGAGGATTGAGAGAGATAAAGTGAGATATGTTTCTACAATAATTCTACTATGACATACATTTAGAAAAACGACATCAGTGTTTTAAATAGAAATCGACGAGAAGTTTTGATTTCATATCAAACACATATACTTACTTCATTGTTCAGGATAGTATCAGTGGAAACATTGCATTTTATCCTGTTGGCAGGACATCGCAAGTACGTCCTTACAAATAAGTACGTTAGATTTGCAAAGGATGCCATTCTCTTCTGTGCGTAGTTACCCTACTTTCCCCTAATTGTCTATATTTTCCGCAGTTTTACAAACGAAATTCAACTAAAGAAATAGACCTCAATATCTCCCTTAGTCATAAGAAGTTCTATTGTGTCCATTTTAATCAAACACACGATTTCAAACTAACTCATATAAGTTATCCGAATATAAATTTAAAAATCCTTAATTTTTATAATTTCACACTGTAATTGTTGTGATATTTTAATAAGCATATAATAAGAAATGATGGCGAATAGGAAGATATCAATCGTCCGGGAATTTATTTAACATTACAAGCTCCAAAATTAATGCACTCATCTTAAAACGATTGAATAAAAGGAGTTCAAACTGTATGCGATTATATAAATAGGATAAGCATAATAAATTATCAAAGTATTCATAGATTGTATTAAAATTGTGGAAAGCAAAGCATTAGTTCAGATATAAGTGCAAGAACTTAAATTCGGTAAAAATAAATTTCTGGGTATGTAAATAGGAAGTTAATTAACATCGCACTGTAGCAACACAACGAGCTGTATTCTACCGTCCTTGATCGGATCCTGAAGGGCTAGATCTATTGTCAAAACCATAAACTTTTGAGCCACAATACCATGACTAGGCACCTGAGCCGGCAGCCCACTTTTCAAACTTCCAAACAAAGCGAAATGAGTATTTTGGTAAAAGTATTTTTTCAACAACAAGGTAGAACAATCTGAGCTTCAACCTTAATCGCGAATGTTTTCAATGTTATTCCTATGTGGATTCCAAGCAGTATCTTGCCCTTTCTAGATACCCAAAACGCACGGAGGAAAATATTTATCATTAGGTTTCCCCCGGGCTTTAAAGAATAAGTGCATTCATTTGGGTGTGGATTGGATAGAGCAGACAGACGTCACTTTTATTTATATAGTTGGAGATATCTCTCAAATTTAGATATTATTCCTATTTCTAAGGGTACAGCTTCAGTCTACGTTTATCAAGTTGGCAATAGACTTGGCGCTTTTTTGGCGCACTTTTAGTAGCGAGTTATGGCAGATTAAGGTTGCCCATCTGTATTACGTTTAATTCGTTTTTAATGCAACCTCGGCAAGTGGAATGTTTAAATTTTTTATTTTGAATATTCTACGAATCTCTTTTAAAATCCGTTAAACTGTCGTTTGATTTCATTGGTTCGTTTGAAATAGTTTTCTTCGATTCCACTGGTTATATTAATTTTAAACAATCCTTTGATTTCATTATTACTTTTTAATTTTATTCTTCGATTTCATTCGTTTCGTTACTGTTTTTCTTTCCAGTGGTTGATTTTTCTTTAATTTTAATTTATGGTACGGTACAGTGCTTTCGTGCCATGTTGTATTTTACAAATAATTTATTTTCTTATATTTATATTAATAACGCATGCGATATACTTGTAAAACGTTTACAAATGTGTTTCTAGACCTTGTTTTCTTCCCTTGAAAAAAGAAAGAGTTTTTTGAAGTAATTCATTCTTTGGCGACATTAGAAATGCGCCCCCCCCACAAAAAAAAAGGCTCCAAGACAGTTTCCACCTCGATAAACGTAGACTGAAGCTGTGCCTTTTTCAGAAACACCTTACTGCTGGTATCCCAAAGTGTGTGCCGCGGTACTCCGGTGAGCCACGTAGAGAGATTATTGGTGCCGCAAAGCGCCCATGAAGTGGTTGCTATTATACGGAGCAAATATCATTCGAAAATTAATGTCGTAATATAAATGCGAGGAATTGTATCACTAGGAAATAGCGAGTAGCTGTATTTGAATTCCACGATTCGATGAATTGTGCAGTGAGCAGCAGGTTCACTCGTCGCACTAAACACACAAGTATACACCTCCAAGAGCGTCTTGAAGATAATTTTGTGAGTTTTATTTAAATTTTCATTTACACCTATTGCGACTTTGGCAAATATAGAGTAGTTAGATTACATTTTATTTAACGGAGTGTTTTTTGTTTGTACTTTCCAAACCAGACTTCTCCAATTTGAAATAAGCTATAGAACATAAATACCCTTTATATCAGGGAACAGATATTTATAAAATATACTAAAAATTATGATATAAATAAAAAGTAATTTCTCAGAAATAAATATTAAAACTCAGGGTGTGTTAAATAAGTAATTGGATGGGTAGTTAAGTAACGTCGCAATGGAGCAACAGAGCGGTCTATCGTACGTGGACCTTGGGAAATTCTGAAGGCGAAGATCCAAGGAAATATCCATGAAATTTCGAGACACGACCAAATGACGAGGTAAACATCTGAGCAGGCTTCTCACTCTCCAAATTCCATACAAAGCCAAATAATTTTTCATGGAAAAAAAATGGTTTACCTGTAATACTGGTAAAACACTCTGAGACTCAACCGCAATCGTGACAATTGTCAGTGTTATCATTAAAAGGATTACAAGAAGTTTCTAGACATGTCTAACATCCTATAAAAGAGGTTGAGAAAAATGCATTAGGAGTTATCCTCAGTGATTTAGGATTTACTGTCTCTTCCTAAAATATTGATTTGATTGAAAAGAAAACAATTTCTGTGTCGTCCAGAGTTTTGAATTTCATATAACTTCTTTTAATAAATTCTAGAGTATACAATGAACGTGCACTGCAAATAATAGTTAGTCAAAATTTATATATGTTTCAGTCTCTTTAAAAAGTTTAGTATCAAATTAAATACTTTAAACTTAAAATCCTACTGTAGAAATTCTTGCAATCATTGTATGGACATATATTTATTTTAATATCGGTTGATACGTTTACAAAAATCGCTTTAGAATTAGGACTTAATAACAAATCAATTAAATAACTTGTCTCTTCATTCTTTTTTTAAAAGACTGTGACTGCGGAAACGCTGATTGTGAGCTGGACGATAAAGGAAAGAAAAAGGATTGTGTGTGCACTGGAAAGCAGCAAGAGTTCGAAGGAAAATGCATAGGTGAGGTGACCTAAATAGTATAAAAATTCTCGAAAACGTTGGTAAGATTCAATGTGTTCAACTATATCCTTTTATTTTTTACAACATTTAAAAAAAAATGCAATTCATTTATAAAGAACCAAAGATATTCATTTCAGAAAATATTCAAAACTGGTACACTGAAATAAAATCATACCATGGGTAAAATAAAATATTGTGGCTGCATAAATAAAAATTTTCCAAACAATTACTCTCAGATGTTTTAATTTAGGATATTTAAGAAAAATATTCGCGGTTTATCAATCGATCAAGGTTTCTGGAGCATTCCATAATAGAAGGTGAAGATTTTAAAACCTTGTAAATTGCTTCGAAAAGAAAACTTTAAATGAGAAAGATATTTTCTAGTCGAATGTCTTATAGCGGATATGAAACGATGAAAAGTGTTAATGAACCGGAGTACAAAAAATGGGACTTACTTATTCCACACAAAATCGTAAAGAGGGAAATCCCTCGATATATCCAAAAATATCTGTAAAGTGGGATAAATGATTGTATGAACTAAAATCAAATCGAATATAATTTTTAGATAAGTTAGGTTTTATTTTCTGTGAATTCCATATGATAAATTATTGGATTTCGTTCTCTGATATATAAAATTGACATATTTAGTCAGTTTGGCATCTTCTCTTGAAATGAAGGATAGGTTTTACTATGCCAGGATAGTGTTTAAGTTGCATTGCTACAGATTTTCATTGAAATCCCCAGTCTTTAAGTACTAGATGATAGATTAATGTACTAATCAAGTGACGAATCATTGAATACACGTCCTCTCCACTACGCAGTTTAATCATATAAAGAATGTTATGTTCAACCCAAAGAGCATATGTTGAAGTAAATTGTGATATGGTAAGTATTTTTGAGTTCATGGTCATAGCTCCAAAATCTGCAGTGAATCTAAACTTAGATATCCTTCGTGTGCTAGTTGGAACCATTCATCGTAAGATTGATGGACTAGACTCTAAAAAATGCCCTTTCAATTGTTCCTCATCTGCTAGGTCGATTAATTGCTCATCGTATAGTAGTACATTTTTTGCAATTTTTTTTCTTTTGTCGTCACATTTATAGAAAGTCACAATTATACACTTACCGTATCAGAATACCAAATCGACCAAATCACAATTATACACAAATCTTTTTATGATATAAAAAGATTTGTGTTATCTCTTCTTCTTTTATGATATAAAATCTTTTTATGATATAAAAAGACTACAATCCGCTAAGTTACTTATCGTTCGCACCTTTTGAATTTCTTAGCTGATAATGCAAATTTTCTGTCTTCACCAACTGAGAGATATTCGTTTTAATAAATACATGGAAAATTAGGATTTGACGGACACCCAAAAGGAAAATATAACTGTGATACACATAATATTTGGAAAAAAATGTTTCATCTACTGTAAAGCGTATCTAGAAATATATATGCAATGCTCTGTAAAGTAAACAAATATGAATAAACAATTTTTAAGTTAAATAAAGTTAGAATATCGAAATGGGTGGCATTGCCTGAAGGTGGTAGGTAATTACTTTCACCATAGTGTATAGTTACTATCATATTTAATGTTAGCAATTGAACTATGGCATACTACAGAATTACATTTTATAGCATTACATTTTGCAGTAACAAGCGTAATTTTTAGCCATGCCAGTCTCGCTTCATTCTTTCCGAGTCCATTTTGAAAAGGATTTGAAATCGAATTTCATTGTTTCGATCTAATTTACCGTATAAAAGTGTTCAATTTATTAATTAAAAGTAGCTTTATCTAACTGATCATCAATGGTATGAACCTCATCTAAGCTCTCTCTGATGAACACGACTAGGCCGTCATTATCCGATTTCGTCATTATTAATTTGGACATAACATATACGCTTTAACTTAATTACCTATTTGATTTGCTACAAAACTACCACATGCACATAGAGAGGGAGAGGATGGAGAGAGATAAAGTGAGATATGTTTCTGCAATAATTCTTCTATGACATACATTTAGAAAAACGACATCAGTGTTTTAAATAGAAATGGACGAGAAGTTTTGATTTCATATCAAACACATACGCTTACTTCATTGTTCAGGATAGTATCAGTGGAAACATTGCATGTTATCCTGTAGGTAGGACATCGCAAGTACGTCCTTACAAATAAGTACGTTAGATTTGCAAAGGATGCCATTCTCTTCTGTGCGTAGTTACACTACTTTCCACTAAATTGTCTATATTTTCCGCAGTTTTACAAACGAAATTCAACTAAAGGAATAGACCTCAATATCTCCCTTAGTCATAAGAAGTTCTCTAGTGTCCATTTTAATCAAACACACGAGTTCAAACTGACTCATATAAATTATCCTAATATAAATTTCAAAATCCTTAATTTTTATAATTTCACACTGTAATTTTTGTGGTATTCTAATAAGCATGTAATAAGAAATGATGGCGAATAGGAAGATATCAATCGTCCGGGAAATTATTTAACATTACAAACTCCAAAATTAATGCACTCAGTATTTTAAAACGGTTGAATAAAAGGAGTTCAAACTGTATGCGATTATATAAATAGGATAAGCATAATAAATTATCAAAGTATTCATAGATTGTATTAAAATTGTGGAAAGCAAAGCATTAGTTCAGATATAAGTGCAAGAACTTAAATTCGGTAAAAATAAATTTCTGTCGCACTGTAGCAACACAACGAGCTGTATTCTACTGTCCTTGATCGATCCTGAAGGGCTAGATCTAAGGTCCAAACCATGTGCTTTTGAGCAACAATACCATGACTAGGCACCTGAGCCGGCAGCCCACTTTTCAAACTTCCAAACAAAGCGAAATGAGTATTTTGGTGAAAATATTTTTTCAACGATAAGGTAGAACAATCTGAGCTTCAACCTTAATCGCGAAAGTGTTCAATGTTATTCCTATGTCGATTGCAAGCAGTATCTTGCCCTTTCTAGATACCCAAAACGCACGGTGGAAAATATTTATCATTAGGTTTCCCCCGGGCTTTAAAGAATAAGTGCATTCATTTGGGTGTGGATTGGATAAAGCAGACAGACGTCACTTTTATTTATATAGTTGGAGATATCTCTCAAATTTAGATATTATTCCTATTTCTAAGGGTACAGCTTCAGTCTACGTTTATCACATAGGCAATAGCCTAAAGCGCTTTTTTGGAGCACTTTTAGTAGCGAGTTATGGCAGATTAAGGTTGCCCATCTGCATTACGTTTAATTCGTTTTTAATGCAACCTCGGCAAGTGGAATGTTTAAATTTTCATTTTGAATATTCTACGAATCTCTTTTAAAATCCGTTAAACTGTCGTTCGATTTCATTGGTTCGTTTGAAATACTTTTCTTTGATTCCACTGGTTATATTAATTTTAAACAATCCTTTGATTTCATTGGTACTTTTTAATTTTATTCTTCGATTTCATTCGTTTCGTAACTGTTTTTTTTCCAGTGGTTGATTTTTCTTTTATTTTAATTTATGGTACGGTACAGTGCTTTCGTGCCATGTTGTATTTTACAAATAATTTATTTTCTTATATTTATATTAATAACGCATGCGATATACTTGTAAAACGTTTACAAATGTGTTTCTAGACCTTGTTTTCTTCCCTTGAAAAAAGAAAGAGTTTTTTGAAGTAATTCATTCTTTGGCGACATTAGAAATGCGCCCCCCCCCCACAAAAAAAAAGGCTCCAAGACAGTTTCCACCGCGATAAACGTAGACTGAAGCTGTGCCTTTTTCAGAAACACCTTACTGCTGGTATCCCAAAGTGTGTGCCGCGGTACTCCGGTGAGCCACGTAGTGAGATTATTGGTGCCGCAAAGCGCCCATGAAGTGGTTGCTATTATACGGAGCAAATATCATTCGAAAATTAATGTCGTAATATAAATGCGAGGAATTGTATCACTAGGAAATAGCGAGTAGCTGTATTTGAATTCCACGATTCGATGAATTGTGCAGTGAGCAGCAGGTTCACTCGTCGCACTAAACACACAAGTATACACCTCCAAGAGCGTCTTGAAGATAATTTTGTGAGTTTTATTTAAATTTTCATTTACACCTATTGCGACTTTGGCAAATATAGAGTAGTTAGATTACATTTTATTTAACGGAGTGTTTTTTGTTTGTACTTTCCAAACCAGACTTCTCCAATTTGAAATAAGCTATAGAACATAAATACCCTTTATATCAGGAAACAGATATTTATAAAATATACTAAAAATTATGATATAAATAAAAAGTAATTTCTCAGAAATAAATATTAAAACTCAGGGTGTGTTAAATAAGTAATTGGATGGGTAGTTAAGTAACGTCGCAATGGAGCAACAGAGCGGTCTATCGTACGTGGACCTTGGGAAATTCTGAAGGCGAAGATCCAAGGAAATATCCATGAAATTTCGAGACACGACCAAATGACGAGGTAAACATCTGAGCAGGCTTCTCACTCTCCAAATTCCATACAAAGCCAAATAATTTTTCATGGAAAAAAATGGTTTACCTGTAATACTGGTAAAACACTCTGAGACTCAACCGCAATCGTGACAATTGTCAGTGTTATCATTAAAAGGATTACAAGAAGTTTCTAGACATGTCTAACATCCTATAAAAGAGGTTGAGAAAAATGCATTAGGAGTTATCCTCAGTGATTTAGGATTTACTGTCTCTTCCTAAAATATTGATTTAATTGAAAAGAAAACAATTTCTGTGTCGTCCAGAGTTTTGAATTTCATATAACTTCTTTTAATAAATTCTAGAGTATACAATGAACGTGCACTGCAAATAATAGTTAGTCAAAATTTATATATGTTTCAGTCTCTTTAAAAAGTTTGGTATCAAATTAAATACTTTAAAATTAAAATCCTACTGTAGAAATTCTTGCAATCATTGTATGGACATATATTTATTTTAATATCGGTTGATACGTTTACAAAAATCGCTTTAGAATTAGGACTTAATAACAAATCAATTAAATAACTTGTCTCTTCATTCTTTTTTTAAAAGACTGTGACTGCGGAAACGCTGATTGTGAGCTGGACGATAAAGGAAAGAAAAAGGATTGTGTGTGCACTGGAAAGCAGCAAGAGTTCGAAGGAAAATGCATAGGTGAGGTGACCTAAATAGTATAAAAATTCTCGAAAACGTTGGTAAGATTCAATGTGTTCAACTATATCCTTTTATTTTTTACAACATTTAAAAAAAAAATGCAATTCATTTATAAAGAACCAAAGATATTCATTTCAGAAAATATTCAAAACTGATACACTGAAATAAAATCATACCATGGGTAAAATAAAATATTGTGGCTGCATAAATAAAAATTTTCCAAACAATTACTCTCAGATGTTTTAATTTAGGATATTTAAGAAAAATATTCGCGGTTTATCAATCGATCAAGGTTTCTGGAGCATTCCATAATAGAAGGTGAAGATTTTAAAACCTTGTAAATTGCTTCGAAAAGAAAACTTTAAATGAGAAAGATATTTTCTAGTCGAATGTCTTATAGCGGATATGAAACGATGAAAAGTGTTAATGAACCGGAGTACAAAAAATGGGACTTACCTATTCCACACAAAATCGTAAAGAGGGAAATCCCTCGATATATCCAAAAATATCTGTAAAGTGGGATAAATTATTGTATGAACTAAAATCAAATCGAATATAATTTTTAGATAAGTTAGGTTTTTTTTTCTGTGAATTCTCCATATGATAAAATATTGGATTTCGTTCTCTGATATATAAAATTGACATATTTAGTCAGTTTGGCATCTTCTCTTGAAATGAAGGATAGGTTTTACTATGCCAGGATAGTGTTTAAGTTGCATTGCTACAGATTTTCATTGAAATCCCCAGTCTTTAAGTACTAGATGATAGATTAATGTACTAATCACAAGTGACGAATCATTGAATACACGTCCTCTCCACTACGCAGTTTAATCATATAAAGAATGTTATGTTCAACCCAAAGAGCATATGTTGAAGTAAATTGTGATATGGTAAGTATTTTTGATTTCATGGTCATAGCACCAAAATCGGTAGTGAATCTAAACTTAGATATCCTTCGTGTGCTAGGTGGAACCATTCATCGTAAGATTGATGGACTAGACTCTAAAAAATGCCCTTTCAATTGTTCCTCATCTGCTAGGTCGATTAATTGCTCATTGTATAGTAGTACATTTTTTGCAATTATTTTTCTTTTGTCGTCACATTTATAGAAAGTCACAATTATACACTTACCGTATCAGAATACCAAATCGACCAAATCACAATTATACACAAATCTTTTTATGATATAAAAAGATTTGTGTTATCTCTTCTTCTTTTATGATATAAAATCTTTTTATGATATAAAAAGACTACAATCCGCTAAGTTACTTATCGTTCGCACCTTTTGAATTTCTTTGCTGATAATGCAAATTTTCTGTCTTCACCAACTGAGAGATATTCGTTTTAATAAATACATGGAAAATTAGGATTTGACGGACACCCAAAAGGAAAATATAACTGTGATACACATAATATATGGAAAAAAATGTTTCATCTACTGTAAAGCGTATCTAGAAATATATATGCAATGCTCTGTAAAGTAAAGAAATATGAATAAACAATTTTTAAGTTAAATAAAGTTAGAATATCGAAATGGGTGGCATTGCCTGAAGGTGGTAGGTAATTACTTTCACCATAGTGTATAGTTACTATCATATTTAATGTTAGCAATTGAGCTATAGCATACTACAGAATTACATTTTATAGCATTACATTTTGCAGTAACAAGCGTAATTTTTAGCCATGCCAGTCTCGCTTCATTCTTTCCGAGTCCATTTTGAAAAGGATTCGAAATCGAATTTCATTGTTTCGATCTAATTTACCGTATAAAAGTGTTCAATTTATTAATTAAAAGTAGCTTTATCTAACTGATCATCAATGGTATGAACCTCATCTAAGCTCTCTCTGATGAACACGACTAGGCCGTCATTATCCGATTTCGTCATTATTAATTTGGACATAACATATACCCTTTAACTTAATTACCTATTTGATTTGCTACAAAACTACCACATGCACATAGAGAGGGAGAGGATGGAGAGAGATAAAGTGAGATATGTTTCTGCAATAATTCTTCTATGACATACATTTAGAAAAACGACATCAGTGTTTTAAATAGAAATCGACGAGAAGTTTTGATTTCATATCAAACACATACGCTTACTTCATTGTTCAGGATAGTATCAGTGGAAACATTGCATGTTATCCTGTAGGTAGGACATCGCAAGTACGTCCTTACAAATAAGTACGTTAGATTTGCAAAGGATGCCATTCTCTTCTGTGCGTAGTTACACTACTTTCCACTAAATTGTCTATATTTTCCGCAGTTTTACAAACGAAATTCAACTAAAGGAATAGACCTCAATATCTCCCTTAGTCATAAGAAGTTCTCTAGTGTCCATTTTAATCAAACACACGAGTTCAAACTGACTCATATAAATTATCCTAATATAAATTTCAAAATCCTTAATTTTTATAATTTCACACTGTAATTTTTGTGGTATTCTAATAAGCATGTAATAAGAAATGATGGCGAATAGGAAGATATCAATCGTCCGGGAAATTATTTAACATTACAAACTCCAAAATTAATGCACTCAGTATTTTAAAACGGTTGAATAAAAGGAGTCCAAACTGTATGCGATTATATAAATAGGATAAGCATAATAAATTATCAAAGTATTCATTGATTGTATTACAATTGTGGAAAGCAAAGCATTAGTTCAGATATAAGTGCAAGAACTAAAATTCGGTAAAAATAAGTTTCTGGGTATGTAAATAGGAAATTAATTAACATCGCACTGTAGCAACAGTACGAGCTGTATTCTACCGTCCTTGATCGATCCTGAAGGGCTAGATCTAAGATCAAATCCATGTACTTTTGAGCCACAATACCATGACTAGGCACCTGAGCCGGCAGCCCACTTTTCAAACTTCCAAACAATGCGAAATGAGTATTTTGGTAAAAATATTTTTTTCAACGATAAGGTCGAACAATCTGAGCTTCAACCTTAATCGCGAAAGTGTTCAATGTTATTCCTATGTGGATTGCAAGCAGTATCTTGCCCTTTCTAGATACCCAAAACGCACGGTGGAAAATATTTATCATTAGGTTTCCCCCGGGCTTTAAAGAATAAGTGCATTCATTTGGGTGTGGATTGGATAAAGCAGACAGACGTCACTTTTATTTATATAGTTGGAGATATCTCTCAAATTTAGATATTATTCCTATTTCTAAGGGTACAGCTTCAGTCTACGTTTATCACGTTGGCAATAGCCTTGGCGCTTTTTTGGCGCACTTTTAGTAGCGAGTTATGGCAGATTAAGGTTGCCCATCTGCATTACGTTTAATTCGTTTTTAATGCAACCTCGGCAAGTGGAATGTTTAAATTTTCATTTTGAATATTCTACGAATCTCTTTTAAAATCCGTTAAACTGTCGTTCGATTTCATTGGTTCGTTTGAAATACTTTTCTTTGATTCCACTGGTTATATTAATTTTAAACAATCCTTTGATTTCATTGGTACTTTTAAATTTTATTCTTCGATTTCATTCGTTTCGTAACTGTTTTTTTCCAGTGGTGGATTTTTCTTTTATTTTAATTTATGGTACGGTACAGTGCTTTCGTGCCAAGTTGTATTTTACAAATAATTTATATTAATAACGCATGCGATATACTTGTAAAACGTTTACAAATGTGTTTCTAGATCTTGTTTTCTTCCCTTGAAAAAAGAAAGAGTTTTTTGAAGTAATTCATTCTTTGGCGACATTAGACATGCCCCCCCCCCGCAAAAAAAAAAAAAAAGGCTCCAAGACAGTTTCCACCGCGATAAACGTAGACTGAAGCTGTGCCTTTTTGAGAAACACCTTACTGCTGGTATCCCAAAGTGTTTGCCGCGGCACCTTGGGATGCCACGTAGAGGGATTAGGGGTGCCGCAAAGCGCCCATGAAGTAGTTGCTATTATACGGAGTAAATATCATTCAAAAATTAATGTCGTAAAATAAATGCGAGGAGTTGTATCACTAGGAAATCGCGAGTAGCTCCATTTGAATTCCACGATTCGATGAATTGTGCAGTGAGCAGCAGGTTCACCCGTCGCACTAAACACACACATATACCTCCAAGAGCGTCTTGAAGATAATTTTGTGAGTTTTATTTAAATTTTCATTTACACCTATTGCGACTTTGGCAAATATAGAGTAGTTAGATTACATTTTATTTAACGGAGTGTTTTTTGTTTGTACTTTCCAAACCAGACTTCTCCAATTTGAAATAAGTTATAGAACGTAAATACCCTTTATATCAGGAAACAGATATTTATAAATTATCCTAAAATTTATGATATAAATAAAAAGTAATTTCTCAGAAATAAATATTAAAACTCATGGTGTGTTAAATAAGTAATTGGATGGGTAGTTAAGTAACGCCGCAATGGAACAACATAGCGGTCTATCGTACGTGGACCTTGGGAAATTCTGAAGGCGAAGATCCAAGGAAATATCCATGAAATTTCGAGACACGACCAAATGACGAGGTAAACATCTGAGCAGGCATCTCACTGTCAAATTCCATACAAAGCCAAATAATTTTTCATGGAAAAAAAATGGTTTACCTGTAATACTGGTAAAACACTCTGAGACTCAACCGCAATCGTGACAATTGTCAGTGTTATCATTAAAAGGATTGCAAGAAGTTTCTAGACATGTCTAACATCCCATAAAAGAGGGTGAGAAAAATGCATTAGGAGTTATCCTGAGTGATTTAGGATTTACTGTCTCTTCCTAAAATATTGATTTGATTGAAATGAAAACAATTTCTGTGTCGTCCAGAATTTTGAATTTCATATAACTTGTTTTAGTAAATTATTGAGTATACAATGAACGTGTACTGCAAATAATAGTTAGTCAATATGTATATATGTTTCAGTCTCTTTAAAAAGTTTGATATCAAATTAAATACTTTAAAATTAAAATCCTACTGTACAAATTCTTGCAATAATTGTATGGAAATATATTTATTTTAATATCGGTTGATACGTTTACAAAAATCGCTTTAGAATTAGGACTTAATAACAAATCAATTAAATAACTTGTTTCTTCATTCTTTTTTTAAAAGAATGTGATTGCGGAAACGCTGATTGTGAGCTGGACGAAAATGGAAAGAAAAAGGATTGTGTGTGCACTGGAAAGCAGAAAGTGTTCGAAGGAAAATGCATAGGTGAGGTGACCTAAATAATATAAAAATTCTCGAAAATGTTGGTAAGATTCAATGTGTTTAACTGTATCCTTTTATTTTTTACAACATTTTCAAAAAAATGGAATTCATTTATAAAGAACGAAAGATATTTATTCCAGAAAATATTAAAAATTGATACACTGAAATAAAATCATACCATGGGTAAAATAAAATATTGTGGCTGCATAAATAAAAATTTTCCAAATAATTACTCTCAGATGTTTTAATTTAGGATGTTTAAAAAAAATATTCGCGGTTTATTTAATCGACCAATGTGACTGGAGCATTCCACAATAGAAGGTGAGGAATTTAAAACCTTGTAAATCGCTTCGAAAAGAAAACAACTTTAAATGAGAAAGATATTTTCTAGTCGAATGTCTTATAGCGGATATGAAACAATGAAAAGTGATAATGGACCGGAGTACAAAAAATGGGACTTACCCATTCCACACTAAATCGTAAAGAGAGAAATCCATCAATATATCCAAAAATATCTGTAAAGTGGGATAAATGATTGTATGAACTAAAATCAAATCAAATATAATTTTGTGATAAGTTAGGTTTTTTTCTGTGAATTCCATATGATAAAATATTGGATTTCGTTCTCTGATATATAAAATTGACATATTTAGTCAGTTTGGCATCTTCTTTTGAAATGAAAGATAGGTTTTACTATGCCAGGATAGTGTTTAAGTTGCATTGCTACAGATTTTCATTGAAATCCCCAGTCTTTAAGTACTAGATGATAGATTAATGTACTAATCAAGTGACGAATCATTGAATACACGTCCTCTCCACTACGCAGTTTAATCATGTAAAGAATGTTATGTTCAACCCAAAGAGCATATGTTGAAGTAAATTGTGATATGGTAAGTATTTTTGAGTTCATGGTCATAGCACCAAAATCGGTAGTGAATCTAAACTTAGATATCCTTCGTGTGCTAGTTGGAACCATTCATCGTAAGATTGATGGACTAGACTCTAAAAAATGCCCTTCCAATTGTTCCTCATCTGCTAGGTCGATTAATTGCTCATCGTATAGTAGTACATTTTTTGCAATTTTTTTTCTTTTGTCGTCACATTTATAGAAAGTCACAATTATACACTTACCGTATCAGAATACCAAATCGACCAAATCACAATTATACACAAATCTTTTTATGATATAAAAAGATTTGTGTTATCTCTTCTTCTTTTATGATATAAAATATTTTTATGATATAAAAAGACTACAATCCGCTAAGCTACTTATCGTTCGCACCTTTTGAAGTTCTTAGCTGATAATGCAAATTTTCTGTCTTCACCAACTGAGAGATATTCGGTTTAATAAATACATGGAAAATTAGGATTTGACGGACACCCAAAAGGAAAATATAACTGTGATACACATAATATATGGAAAAAAATGTTTCATCTACTGTAATGAATATCTAGAAATATATATGCAATGCTCTGTAAAGTAAACAAATATGAATAAACAATTTTTAAGTTAAATAAAGTTAAAATATTGAAATCGGTGGCGTTGCCTAAAGGTGTTAGGAAATTGCTTTCACCATACTGTATAATTAACAACATATTTAATGTTATCAATTGAGCTATAGCATACTACAGAAATCACGTGTCATAGCATTACATTTTGCAGTAACAAGTGTAATTTTTAGCCATGTCAGTCTCGCTGCATTCTTTCCGAGTCCATTTGAAAAGGATTCGAAATCGAATTTCATTGTTCCGATCTAATTTACCGTATAAAAGTGTTCAATTTATTAATTAAAAGTAGCTTTATCTAACTGATCATCAATGGTATGAACCTCATCAAAGCTCTCTCTGATGAACACGACTAGGCCGTCATTATCCGCTTTCGTCATTATTAAATTGGACGTAACATATCCGCTTTAACTTAATTACCTATTTGATTTGCTACAAAACTACCACATACACAGAGAGAGGGAGAGAGATAAAGAGATATATGTTTCTACAATAATTCTACTATGACATACATTTAGAAAAACGGCATCAGTGTTTTAAATAGAAATCGACGAGAAGAAGTTTTGATTTCACATCAAACACATACGCTTACTTCATTGTTCACGATAGTATCAGTGAAAACATTGCATGTTATCCTCTAGGTAGGACATCGCCCGTACGTCCTTACAAATAAGTACAGTAAAACTCCAATTATCCGAATCAATTGGGACCAGACCCCATTCGGATAATCAAAGATTCGGATAACTGGATTTTTTCCGAAAAAAGGGTCTAGTATGTTTTTTAATTCATTACTGTATGTTTGTAAGTATGTTGAAAATGGAAGAAAAAACTACTTTTAAAGAAAAAGAGCTTTATTAATTAAATGAAAAGCCAACACTTTTACTGGTTAAGCGTACTTACAAGTGGTATCCATTAGTACAGTATGTACTTACCGTACTGTAAATGAAAGTCATTGCTTGCTGAACAGCTCGATTAAAGTAAGCTGTTTGACTGTCTATATACCTTTTCGGGCAGCCAAGTCGGGCATTCGCTTGACAGTGAGAAGTTGCATGTAGTCACACTAGGGCAGACGCTCCATCCACTTCGACGCAGTTTTAAGGTCGGCAAATGCTTCACTAGCAGATCGTCCCGTGTCTGCTTCAACTTCGACATTAAGGTCATCTTCTTCCTCGACACTTCCTTTTCTCGCACTTTCAATAAGTTCATCATCATTTAGAATTTGAAACCCAGAATCATTTTTTTTGCGAATCGCAATACGTTTCCGTCTTAATTTTTTTTCTGAAATTCTGAAAGCGATTCGGATAATCAGCGATTCGGATAGTCGGAGCTCGGATAATTGGAGTTCTACTGTACGTCAGATTTGCAAAGGATGACATTCTATTCTGTGCATAATTACCCCACTTTCCACTAATTGTCTATATTTTCCGCAGTTTTTCAAACGAAATTCAACTAAAAGAATAGACCTCAATATCTTCCTTAGTCATAAGAAGTTATCTAGTGTCCATTTTAATCAAACACACGAGTTCAAACTAACTCATATAAATTATCAGAATATAAATTTCAAAATCCTTAATTTTTATAATTTCACACTGTAATTTTTGCGGTATTCTAATAAGCATGTAATAAGAAATGATGGCGAATAGGAAGATATCAATCGTCCGTGAATTTATTTAACATTACAAGCTCCAAAATTAATGCACTCAGTATTTTAAATCGGTTGATTAAAAGGAGTTCAAACTGTATGCGATTATATAAATAGGATAAGCATAATAAATTATCAAAGTATTCATTGATTGTATTACAATTGTGGAAAGCAAAGCATTAGTTCAGATATAAGTGCAAGAACTAAAATTCGGTAAAAATAAGTTTCTGGGTATGTAAATAGGAAATTAATTAACATCGCACTGTAGCAACAGTACGAGCTGTATTCTACCGTCCTTGATCGATCCTGAAGGGCTAGATCTAAGATCAAATCCATGTACTTTTGAGCCACAATACCATGACTAGGCACCTGAGCCGGCAGCCCACTTTTCAAACTTCCAAACAATGCGAAATGAGTATTTTGGTAAAAATATTTTTTTCAACGATAAGGTCGAACAATCTGAGCTTCAACCTTAATCGCGAAAGTGTTCAATGTTATTCCTATGTGGATTGCAAGCAGTATCTTGCCCTTTCTAGATACCCAAAACGCACGGTGGAAAATATTTATCATTAGGTTTCCCCCGGGCTTTAAAGAATAAGTGCATTCATTTGGGTGTGGATTGGATAAAGCAGACAGACGTCACTTTTATTTATATAGTTGGAGATATCTCTCAAATTTAGATATTATTCCTATTTCTAAGGGTACAGCTTCAGTCTACGTTTATCACGTTGGCAATAGCCTTGGCGCTTTTTTGGCGCACTTTTAGTAGCGAGTTATGGCAGATTAAGGTTGCCCATCTGCATTACGTTTAATTCGTTTTTAATGCAACCTCGGCAAGTGGAATGTTTAAATTTTCATTTTGAATATTCTACGAATCTCTTTTAAAATCCGTTAAACTGTCGTTCGATTTCATTGGTTCGTTTGAAATACTTTTCTTTGATTCCACTGGTTATATTAATTTTAAACAATCCTTTGATTTCATTGGTACTTTTAAATTTTATTCTTCGATTTCATTCGTTTCGTAACTGTTTTTTTCCAGTGGTGGATTTTTCTTTTATTTTAATTTATGGTACGGTACAGTGCTTTCGTGCCAAGTTGTATTTTACAAATAATTTATATTAATAACGCATGCGATATACTTGTAAAACGTTTACAAATGTGTTTCTAGATCTTGTTTTCTTCCCTTGAAAAAAGAAAGAGTTTTTTGAAGTAATTCATTCTTTGGCGACATTAGACATGCCCCCCCCCCCGCAAAAAAAAAAAGGCTCCAAGACAGTTTCCACCGCGATAAACGTAGACTGAAGCTGTGCCTTTTTGAGAAACACCTTACTGCTGGTATCCCAAAGTGTTTGCCGCGGCACCCTGGGATGCCACGTAGTGGGATTAGGGGTGCCGCAAAGCGCCCATGAAGTAGTTGCTATTATACGGAGTAAATATCATTCAAAAATTAATGTCGTAAAATAAATGCGAGGAGTTGTATCACTAGGAAATCGCGAGTAGCTCCATTTGAATTCCACGATTCGATGAATTGTGCAGTGAGCAGCAGGTTCACCCGTCGCACTAAACACACACATATACCTCCAAGAGCGTCTTGAAGATAATTTTGTGAGTTTTATTTAAATTTTCATTTACACCTATTGCGACTTTGGCAAATATAGAGTAGTTAGATTACATTTTATTTAACGGAGTGTTTTTTGTTTGTACTTTCCAAACCAGACTTCTCCAATTTGAAATAAGTTATAGAACGTAAATACCCTTTATATCAGGAAACAGATATTTATAAATTATCCTAAAATTTATGATATAAATAAAAAGTAATTTCTCAGAAATAAATATTAAAGCTCATGGTGTGTTAAATAAGTAATTGGATGGGTAGTTAAGTAACGCCGCAATGGAACAACATAGCGGTCTATCGTACGTGGACCTTGGGAAATTCTGAAGGCGAAGATCCAAGGAAATATCCATGAAATTTCGAGACACGACCAAATGACGAGGTAAACATCTGAGCAGGCATCTCACTGTCAAATTCCATACAAAGCCAAATAATTTTTCATGGAAAAAAAATGGTTTACCTGTAATACTGGTAAAACACTCTGAGACTCAACCGCAATCGTGACAATTGTCAGTGTTATCATTAAAAGGATTGCAAGAAGTTTCTAGACATGTCTAACATCCCATAAAAGAGGGTGAGAAAAATGCATTAGGAGTTATCCTGAGTGATTTAGGATTTACTGTCTCTTCCTAAAATATTGATTTGATTGAAATGAAAACAATTTCTGTGTCGTCCAGAATTTTGAATTTCATATAACTTGTTTTAGTAAATTATTGAGTATACAATGAACGTGTACTGCAAATAATAGTTAGTCAATATGTATATATGTTTCAGTCTCTTTAAAAAGTTTGATATCAAATTAAATACTTTAAAATTAAAATCCTACTGTACAAATTCTTGCAATAATTGTATGGAAATATATTTATTTTAATATCGGTTGATACGTTTACAAAAATCGCTTTAGAATTAGGACTTAATAACAAATCAATTAAATAACTTGTTTCTTCATTCTTTTTTTAAAAGAATGTGATTGCGGAAACGCTGATTGTGAGCTGGACGAAAATGGAAAGAAAAAGGATTGTGTGTGCACTGGAAAGCAGAAAGTGTTCGAAGGAAAATGCATAGGTGAGGTGACCTAAATAATATAAAAATTCTCGAAAATGTTGGTAAGATTCAATGTGTTTAACTGTATCCTTTTATTTTTTACAACATTTTCAAAAAAATGGAATTCATTTATAAAGAACGAAAGATATTTATTCCAGAAAATATTAAAAATTGATACACTGAAATAAAATCATACCATGGGTAAAATAAAATATTGTGGCTGCATAAATAAAAATTTTCCAAATAATTACTCTCAGATGTTTTAATTTAGGATGTTTAAAAAAAATATTCGCGGTTTATTTAATCGACCAATGTGACTGGAGCATTCCACAATAGAAGGTGAGGAATTTAAAACCTTGTAAATCGCTTCGAAAAGAAAACAACTTTAAATGAGAAAGATATTTTCTAGTCGAATGTCTTATAGCGGATATGAAACAATGAAAAGTGATAATGGACCGGAGTACAAAAAATGGGACTTACCCATTCCACACTAAATCGTAAAGAGAGAAATCCATCAATATATCCAAAAATATCTGTAAAGTGGGATAAATGATTGTATGAACTAAAATCAAATCAAATATAATTTTGTGATAAGTTAGGTTTTTTTCTGTGAATTCCATATGATAAAATATTGGATTTCGTTCTCTGATATATAAAATTGACATATTTAGTCAGTTTGGCATCTTCTTTTGAAATGAAAGATAGGTTTTACTATGCCAGGATAGTGTTTAAGTTGCATTGCTACAGATTTTCATTGAAATCCCCAGTCTTTAAGTACTAGATGATAGATTAATGTACTAATCAAGTGACGAATCATTGAATACACGTCCTCTCCACTACGCAGTTTAATCATGTAAAGAATGTTATGTTCAACCCAAAGAGCATATGTTGAAGTAAATTGTGATATGGTAAGTATTTTTGAGTTCATGGTCATAGCACCAAAATCGGTAGTGAATCTAAACTTAGATATCCTTCGTGTGCTAGTTGGAACCATTCATCGTAAGATTGATGGACTAGACTCTAAAAAATGCCCTTCCAATTGTTCCTCATCTGCTAGGTCGATTAATTGCTCATCGTATAGTAGTACATTTTTTGCAATTTTTTTTCTTTTGTCGTCACATTTATAGAAAGTCACAATTATACACTTACCGTATCAGAATACCAAATCGACCAAATCACAATTATACACAAATCTTTTTATGATATAAAAAGATTTGTGTTATCTCTTCTTCTTTTATGATATAAAATATTTTTATGATATAAAAAGACTACAATCCGCTAAGCTACTTATCGTTCGCACCTTTTGAAGTTCTTAGCTGATAATGCAAATTTTCTGTCTTCACCAACTGAGAGATATTCGGTTTAATAAATACATGGAAAATTAGGATTTGACGGACACCCAAAAGGAAAATATAACTGTGATACACATAATATATGGAAAAAAATGTTTCATCTACTGTAATGAATATCTAGAAATATATATGCAATGCTCTGTAAAGTAAACAAATATGAATAAACAATTTTTAAGTTAAATAAAGTTAAAATATTGAAATCGGTGGCGTTGCCTAAAGGTGTTAGGAAATTGCTTTCACCATACTGTATAATTAACAACATATTTAATGTTATCAATTGAGCTATAGCATACTACAGAAATCACGTGTCATAGCATTACATTTTGCAGTAACAAGTGTAATTTTTAGCCATGTCAGTCTCGCTGCATTCTTTCCGAGTCCATTTGAAAAGGATTCGAAATCGAATTTCATTGTTCCGATCTAATTTACCGTATAAAAGTGTTCAATTTATTAATTAAAAGTAGCTTTATCTAACTGATCATCAATGGTATGAACCTCATCAAAGCTCTCTCTGATGAACACGACTAGGCCGTCATTATCCGCTTTCGTCATTATTAAATTGGACGTAACATATCCGCTTTAACTTAATTACCTATTTGATTTGCTACAAAACTACCACATACACAGAGAGAGGGAGAGAGATAAAGAGATATATGTTTCTACAATAATTCTACTATGACATACATTTAGAAAAACGGCATCAGTGTTTTAAATAGAAATCGACGAGAAGAAGTTTTGATTTCACATCAAACACATACGCTTACTTCATTGTTCACGATAGTATCAGTGAAAACATTGCATGTTATCCTCTAGGTAGGACATCGCCCGTACGTCCTTACAAATAAGTACAGTAAAACTCCAATTATCCGAATCAATTGGGACCAGACCCCATTCGGATAATCAAAGATTCGGATAACTGGATTTTTTCCGAAAAAAGGGTCTAGTATGTTTTTTAATTCATTACTGTATGTTTGTAAGTATGTTGAAAATGGAAGAAAAAACTACTTTTAAAGAAAAAGAGCTTTATTAATTAAATGAAAAGCCAACACTTTTACTGGTTAAGCGTACTTACAAGTGGTATCCATTAGTACAGTATGTACTTACCGTACTGTAAATGAAAGTCATTGCTTGCTGAACAGCTCGATTAAAGTAAGCTGTTTGACTGTCTATATACCTTTTCGGGCAGCCAAGTCGGGCATTCGCTTGACAGTGAGAAGTTGCATGTAGTCACACTAGGGCAGACGCTCCATCCACTTCGACGCAGTTTTAAGGTCGGCAAATGCTTCACTAGCAGATCGTCCCGTGTCTGCTTCAACTTCGACATTAAGGTCATCTTCTTCCTCGACACTTCCTTTTCTCGCACTTTCAATAAGTTCATCATCATTTAGAATTTGAAACCCAGAATCATTTTTTTTGCGAATCGCAATACGTTTCCGTCTTAATTTTTTTTCTGAAATTCTGAAAGCGATTCGGATAATCAGCGATTCGGATAGTCGGAGCTCGGATAATTGGAGTTCTACTGTACGTCAGATTTGCAAAGGATGACATTCTATTCTGTGCATAATTACCCCACTTTCCACTAATTGTCTATATTTTCCGCAGTTTTTCAAACGAAATTCAACTAAAAGAATAGACCTCAATATCTTCCTTAGTCATAAGAAGTTATCTAGTGTCCATTTTAATCAAACACACGAGTTCAAACTAACTCATATAAATTATCCGAATATAAATTTCAAAATCCTTAATTTTTATAATTTCACACTGTAATTTTTGCGGTATTCTAATAAGCATGTAATAAGAAATGATGGCGAATAGGAAGATATCAATCGTCCGTGAATTTATTTAACATTACAAGCTCCAAAATTAATGCACTCAGTATTTTAAATCGGTTGATTAAAAGGAGTTCAAACTGTATGCGATTATATAAATAGGATAAGCATAATAAATTATCAAAGTATTCATTGATTGTATTACAATTGTGGAAAGCAAAGCATTAGTTCAGATATAAGTGCAAGAACTAAAATTCGGTAAAAATAAGTTTCTGGGTATGTAAATAGGAAATTAATTAACATCGCACTGTAGCAACAGTACGAGCTGTATTCTACCGTCCTTGATCGATCCTGAAGGGCTAGATCTAAGATCAAATCCATGTACTTTTGAGCCACAATACCATGACTAGGCACCTGAGCCGGCAGCCCACTTTTCAAACTTCCAAACAATGCGAAATGAGTATTTTGGTAAAAATATTTTTTTCAACGATAAGGTCGAACAATCTGAGCTTCAACCTTAATCGCGAAAGTGTTCAATGTTATTCCTATGTGGATTGCAAGCAGTATCTTGCCCTTTCTAGATACCCAAAACGCACGGTGGAAAATATTTATCATTAGGTTTCCCCCGGGCTTTAAAGAATAAGTGCATTCATTTGGGTGTGGATTGGATAAAGCAGACAGACGTCACTTTTATTTATATAGTTGGAGATATCTCTCAAATTTAGATATTATTCCTATTTCTAAGGGTACAGCTTCAGTCTACGTTTATCACGTTGGCAATAGCCTTGGCGCTTTTTTGGCGCACTTTTAGTAGCGAGTTATGGCAGATTAAGGTTGCCCATCTGCATTACGTTTAATTCGTTTTTAATGCAACCTCGGCAAGTGGAATGTTTAAATTTTCATTTTGAATATTCTACGAATCTCTTTTAAAATCCGTTAAACTGTCGTTCGATTTCATTGGTTCGTTTGAAATACTTTTCTTTGATTCCACTGGTTATATTAATTTTAAACAATCCTTTGATTTCATTGGTACTTTTAAATTTTATTCTTCGATTTCATTCGTTTCGTAACTGTTTTTTTCCAGTGGTGGATTTTTCTTTTATTTTAATTTATGGTACGGTACAGTGCTTTCGTGCCAAGTTGTATTTTACAAATAATTTATATTAATAACGCATGCGATATACTTGTAAAACGTTTACAAATGTGTTTCTAGATCTTGTTTTCTTCCCTTGAAAAAAGAAAGAGTTTTTTGAAGTAATTCATTCTTTGGCGACATTAGACATGCCCCCCCCCGCAAAAAAAAAAAGGCTCCAAGACAGTTTCCACCGCGATAAACGTAGACTGAAGCTGTGCCTTTTTGAGAAACACCTTACTGCTGGTATCCCAAAGTGTTTGCCGCGGCACCCTGGGATGCCACGTAGAGGGATTAGGGGTGCCGCAAAGCGCCCATGAAGTAGTTGCTATTATACGGAGTAAATATCATTCAAAAATTAATGTCGTAAAATAAATGCGAGGAGTTGTATCACTAGGAAATCGCGAGTAGCTCCATTTGAATTCCACGATTCGATGAATTGTGCAGTGAGCAGCAGGTTCACCCGTCGCACTAAACACACACATATACCTCCAAGAGCGTCTTGAAGATAATTTTGTGAGTTTTATTTAAATTTTCATTTACACCTATTGCGACTTTGGCAAATATAGAGTAGTTAGATTACATTTTATTTAACGGAGTGTTTTTTGTTTGTACTTTCCAAACCAGACTTCTCCAATTTGAAATAAGTTATAGAACGTAAATACCCTTTATATCAGGAAACAGATATTTATAAATTATCCTAAAATTTATGATATAAATAAAAAGTAATTTCTCAGAAATAAATATTAAAGCTCATGGTGTGTTAAATAAGTAATTGGATGGGTAGTTAAGTAACGCCGCAATGGAACAACATAGCGGTCTATCGTACGTGGACCTTGGGAAATTCTGAAGGCGAAGATCCAAGGAAATATCCATGAAATTTCGAGACACGACCAAATGACGAGGTAAACATCTGAGCAGGCATCTCACTGTCAAATTCCATACAAAGCCAAATAATTTTTCATGGAAAAAAAATGGTTTACCTGTAATACTGGTAAAACACTCTGAGACTCAACCGCAATCGTGACAATTGTCAGTGTTATCATTAAAAGGATTGCAAGAAGTTTCTAGACATGTCTAACATCCCATAAAAGAGGGTGAGAAAAATGCATTAGGAGTTATCCTGAGTGATTTAGGATTTACTGTCTCTTCCTAAAATATTGATTTGATTGAAATGAAAACAATTTCTGTGTCGTCCAGAATTTTGAATTTCATATAACTTGTTTTAGTAAATTATTGAGTATACAATGAACGTGTACTGCAAATAATAGTTAGTCAATATGTATATATGTTTCAGTCTCTTTAAAAAGTTTGATATCAAATTAAATACTTTAAAATTAAAATCCTACTGTACAAATTCTTGCAATAATTGTATGGAAATATATTTATTTTAATATCGGTTGATACGTTTACAAAAATCGCTTTAGAATTAGGACTTAATAACAAATCAATTAAATAACTTGTTTCTTCATTCTTTTTTTAAAAGAATGTGATTGCGGAAACGCTGATTGTGAGCTGGACGAAAATGGAAAGAAAAAGGATTGTGTGTGCACTGGAAAGCAGAAAGTGTTCGAAGGAAAATGCATAGGTGAGGTGACCTAAATAATATAAAAATTCTCGAAAATGTTGGTAAGATTCAATGTGTTTAACTGTATCCTTTTATTTTTTACAACATTTTCAAAAAAATGGAATTCATTTATAAAGAACGAAAGATATTTATTCCAGAAAATATTAAAAATTGATACACTGAAATAAAATCATACCATGGGTAAAATAAAATATTGTGGCTGCATAAATAAAAATTTTCCAAATAATTACTCTCAGATGTTTTAATTTAGGATGTTTAAAAAAAATATTCGCGGTTTATTTAATCGACCAATGTGACTGGAGCATTCCACAATAGAAGGTGAGGAATTTAAAACCTTGTAAATCGCTTCGAAAAGAAAACAACTTTAAATGAGAAAGATATTTTCTAGTCGAATGTCTTATAGCGGATATGAAACAATGAAAAGTGATAATGGACCGGAGTACAAAAAATGGGACTTACCCATTCCACACTAAATCGTAAAGAGAGAAATCCATCAATATATCCAAAAATATCTGTAAAGTGGGATAAATGATTGTATGAACTAAAATCAAATCAAATATAATTTTGTGATAAGTTAGGTTTTTTTCTGTGAATTCCATATGATAAAATATTGGATTTCGTTCTCTGATATATAAAATTGACATATTTAGTCAGTTTGGCATCTTCTTTTGAAATGAAAGATAGGTTTTACTATGCCAGGATAGTGTTTAAGTTGCATTGTGTAAGGTTCGCCATCTCGCATCTTACAAGAAGTGAAACGCCAAGTTGGCAACCCTACATAGAAAACGCCAAGCTGGCAACCTAAGAACAAAGCTTTTTCAATTAAAAGAAACGTCCACAAGATTTCAAGCCGAGGAAGTGCGGCAAAAGCCAATTAAAAAAGTCAGAGCAATAAATAGTTATAGTTACCAAGACAACTAAAAGATAAAATCCATCTTTAGAACAGAGGAGAAAAAAAAAAGATTTTATACAGCGGTGGGAGGAAAGTTACAATTTTGAATGCCTATCCAAATGTAATTGCTACTTTATACTACATGTAACTTACGTGACGATCGATTAAATTTAGTAAAATATACTCCAAATACAGAATTTTGACTCTGTGTCTTTTGAGTTTTTTTTACTAAACTTTCACGACGGAGTTCATCAACAACCATCGGCCTCGGACCACTACTGGCGCAGTCGGTAGGATCTTCGAACCCTGGAAATGAAGGTGAGAGCTCATCCTGAGTTTTTATTTTTTTAATTCATGCAACTCCCACACAATTACGGAGCGAAAGTAGACTTTGTTGAAAGCTAATGCTATTCATTTTGTTTAGAACACTTACGTGTTATGTGCACCACAGTGCAAATTTTATTTAGCACACCATGTGTTAATTAGATTAATGGTTAATTGTGAAACAGTTCATCAGAACTAGATATTTTTTGTGTTATTGGGTTAGAGAATAACTATTTCGTTTTGGAAAACGGGGATTTCTGGGAATGCTTGTCGCTAAGGCGTAAAGTTAATATAAATCATAATTTTAGACTATTTAGAGTGAGGTTTCCAACCTTTTTATTTTTTTTATTTCTGCATTCTGTGGCGTAAATTTAATTCCTGAGTTAAATTTGTTTGGGATGGCGTATCTCGCGAAAGCAAGGAAGGAGGATTTGAAGGTGTTGGCAGATGAATTGGGGTTAGATGTGTTGCCGCAACACAAAATCATCGATTTAAAGAAATCAATATTGAACAGCGAAGAATACGAACAGGAGTTTACCGAAAATCTTTTAAACAGTATCATAACAGATCGGAAAAATTCCGAGGAAAGACGTTTCTTGGCTGAAACTGAGCAAAAGCGCCTCGCTGCTGAGTCTGAAGAAAGACGTTTTGTGATGGAACTTGAGAAACGTTCTGCTTTCGAGTTAGAAAAGCTAAGGCTCGAAATGCAAGGCCGTCACAATACAGAAACATCAAATGAAGGGAATTCGAGCAACTCTAAGCACATATACGATCTACAAAGAGTGATGCAGAAGTTCGATCCTAAAGAAGGAGACATCAGTCTATATCTGGTTCTTTTCGAGAGGCAGGCATTCCATGCTCACATAAAAAGGGAGGACTGGGTGTCACAGCTTTTGGGTTTATTACCCTATGACATTACTCAGTTAATTGCTAGAGAAGAAGCGGCCGTCGCATATGACTACAGTCACGTGAAAGGGTTATTGCTAAAAAGGTTTAAACTAAGCCCAGAAACCTTCCGATTGAAATTTGTCCAGCTCAAGCGGACTGAAGATAAATCGTGGAAGGATTTTGCCTTTGAATTGACAAATTATTTTGAAGAATGGATTCAAGGTCTTGAGGTTGCGGATTTCGAAACGTTAAAGCATCTGGTAATTACGGATCAATTCAAACGTAAGGTACCTCCGGAAATGCGAGAGCATTTTGTCGATGTGAGTGGAGCACAATAAAATCTCCTACTACTCTAGCGGAACTCCTTGACAAATACGAAAGTGTTCGAGGGTTCAAGAAGAAATTCCATTCACCTGAAAACATAGTAAATAAGGAAAGAAATTCACATTTTCAAGAAAGAAGACGCTTTCAAGAAAGGAACTCCGATTTTCCTGCTAGATATGGACAGTTTCACGAGAGGAGTACTCATCAACGTAATACGAGTCCGAAAAATGAAGCGGGAAGGAAGAAGAAGATTCAGTGTTATTCTTGCGGATCATTTCAGCATCTTAGAAACGCATGTCCTAAGCTAGGAAGAAGACAAACTTCAGCAGTTGTGAGCAATATTGGAGCCCAAGACGCTACAACATCATGTGCAAGGGAAGACATGGTGGAGCCTCCATCGATGTTGACGGCAAAAGTGACCGTTCCAGTCACAAAGCCTGTAGAATACCAAAGAGGTATTGATGAACTCAAGATAGTGAGTTTAAAAAGCGGTAATAATATCTTCGACGGTATTATCGACTCTGGAGCGCAGATTTCAGTCATCCGGGCTGATCTGATTGAGGATTCTCAAAATGAAGGGGAAGGAAAAATTAAAATTGTATCCGCATTTGGTGAGACAGAAATGGCACCTCTCAAGATAATCCATGTGAAAATCAATGACGGACGACACGGAGAAATCCCAGTGACATGTGCAGTGTCTGAAAAATTAGTAAGCGACATGCTCGTAAGCGTTTCAACGTATGACGCTTTAAACTCGAAGGTGGAACTTTATGGCAATATTATTAGCCAAGAAGGGGTTTCTCGAGTTGGAGAAATTTATTCAGTTTCGTCCTTAAACGAACTTACCTTGGCCCGTAGTGACACCGCAAATCACCCTGGGGTTAATGAGAAACGGAACGAGTTCGTGCAATTTCAATTGGAAGATGAAAGTTTAAAGGATATTTGGGAATTAGCAAGAAATAGAAGAAATGCATTCGAAGTGCAAGATGGGTTATTGGTACACTCAGAAATCGTAGGAGGAGAGAAAATTCAGCAGGTAGTTTTGCCTAAATTTAAAAGGCCCTATGTCCTAAAAATGGCACACGAAATTCCATTGGCCGGTCATTTAGGAGAACAGAAAACCAAACAACGGATAAAGTATTCCTTTTACTGGCCGAATATCAAGATTGATGTCAAGCATTTTTGTGAAAGCTGCAAGGTCTGCCAGCTACGTAGAGGTACCACTTACAATGACAGAATTCCTATCCAACCTATTGTGAGACCTGAAAATCCTTTTGAAGTGTGGAGTGTAGATTGTATTGGTCCCCTAGAGCCACCATCCTCAAGAGGGCACAAGTTTATCGTTTGTGCTGTGGATTTGTGCACGAGATGGGCGGAAGCTATACCAGTCAAGAACATTACTGCGAAAACAACTTGCGACGTCCTGATGAAGATTTTCTCCCAGACGGGGTTTCCTAAAACTATCTGTACCGATCAAGGGACAAATTTCACAGCACAGCTCACCAAGGGCTTCATGCAAGTCATCGGGGTGTCACCAAGATTTTCAACTCCGGGGCATCCAGAAAGCATGGGAGCCGTGGAGAGATGGAACAAAACCCTGAAGGATATGCTCAGTAAGAACATACAAGAAAATGGTCGACAATGGGATATTCATCTCCCTTTCTTACTATTCGCATACAGAGAAGTACCTCACAGTACCACGGGAGTATCGCCATTTCAGTTGGTATATGGAAGGTTACCTCCAGGTCCATTAAAATTAATTAAGGAGAGTTGGTTAGGAGAAACCGAAATTCCAACAGGAGCATCTCCTTCTGTTGAAAAATACTTAGAAGACCTTCGTCAAAGGATGAAAACGGCACACGAGATTGCCGCAGGGAATGCCGAAAAGGCACAAGGCTATTACACATCTAAATATAATCTGAAAGCGAGAGAAAAGACTTTCAAGGTTGGTGATAATTTACTGATCCTTATTCCATCTTCTAGTCACAAACTTCTGAAGAACTGGTCAGGACCTGCAACTATTATCCAGTTAACTCGACCTCATTCTGCGTTGGTCGAGATGGAGGATAAAAGCCGAAAAGAGCTGCATTTCAACAAACTACGACCTTATATAGCCCGAGTTGAACAGGTGGGGTTGATTTTCGAACAAGATCAGGACTTTGGGGAAATCTTTTATGCCCCTACTCGAAATAAGAGTCAATCTGCCGACGATATTAAGGGTCATGTGTTCCAGACTACAGAGGCGTTGTGCGAAGAACAGCGACACCAATTAGTTCAGACCTTGGAAGGGTTTCGAGAAATTTTCAGTGCACGACCTGGCCGAGCCAGAGTTGATGGACATTCAATCAAACTAACTAAAGATTGTGTGCCAAAGAAAATGCATCCCTATCGGGTTCCCATCGCCTTACAAAACGAGGTGGATCGCCAAATCCAAGAGTTACTTGAACAAGGACTGATTGAAGAGAGTGACAGTGAGTGGGCACACCCAGTCGTCTGTGTGGCCAAAAAGGACGGAAGTATAAGACTTTGCGTCGACTTTCGAGTTTTGAACAGTTTTACTGTCCCGGATGCTTATCCAATGCAACAGGCCACCGAGTTACTATTTGAAATTGGTAGTGCTCCTTTCATCAGCGTTCTAGATTTGACAAAGGGTTATTGGCAAATCCCTTTAGAAGAAGAAGCTAAACCATATTCGGCATTTGTGACACATTCTGGTCATTTTCAATGGAACGTTTTACCATTTGGACTTAAAAATGCTGGAAGTACGTTCCAAAAGTCCATAGACAAAGTACTTAAGACACACAGAAAGTACTGCCGTGCGTATATCGACGATCTGGCCATTTTTTCCAGCTCGTGGGAGAATCACTTGCGTCACATCAGAGACGTGCTGAGAACTCTACAGACCGTTGGATTAACAGTCAATCTTAAAAAGTGCGAGTTCGGTAAAAAACAAGTGAGGTTCCTGGGACACATTGTAGGTTCCGGAAGACATGCACCAGATCCCCAGAAAATCGAAGCCATGCAGAACTTAGCACGTCCAACTACTAAGAAAGAGTTAAGAGGCATAATTGGTCTGGCAAGCTACTATCGGGAGTACATTCAGGATTTCTCGTCCTTGGTTTTACCCTTGACAAACTTAACAAAGAAAAGGGTGCCCAACAAAATACCTTGGAGTGATGAAGAGGAAGCAAGCTTCCAACAATTGAAGCAAAGGCTGACGGAAATTCCATTCTTATATACTCCAGTGTTAGATCAGCCATACCAGTTGTACACCGATGCTTCTGCAACAGCGATTGGAGCGTGTCTAGCTCAGCAAGACGAAGACGGAAAAGAACGTCCTATCGCCTTTTACAGTAGAAAACTCACCCCATGCCAAACTCGTTGGGCTACTATCGAACGGGAGGCGTATGCTGTTCTAAGTGCGTTGAAAAAATTTGACACTTGGATATTTGGAGCACAAGTCCAAATTGTCTCCGATCATAACCCCCTTACTTATTTGACCCAGGGAATGCCACAGGGTGAAAAACTTGCACGTTGGGCTTTGGCATTGCAAAGATATAACATGAATATATTGTACAGAAAGGGTAGTAAGCATGGCAATGCAGATGCCTTATCGCGCATCAAAATTGATGAACCCTAGTTTTTATTCAGTTCATATAAATATGTATATATTTTTTTTTCTTCTCAAAACTGTAATCTGATTTAGATAATTTTGATAACGTTCTTGTGTCTTGTATTATGTATTTTATGTGGGAGTTCATGAATGTTAGTGTAGATATTTTTTTTTGAGCTCTCACGCTTCTCTCGAAGGACTGGATATCGTAATGAAGACCAGCTAATTAATTATGACTTTTAGTTATGATTCTAGATGGCGATTGGCAGCAGCATCATCACTTATGACTTAAGTGATGGATGTGCTTCCCCGGAGGGACATGTAAGGTTCGCCATCTCGCATCTTACAAGAAGTGAAACGCCAAGTT
Source organism: Metellina segmentata (assembly GCA_947359465.1). NCBI lineage: Eukaryota > Metazoa > Arthropoda > Arachnida > Araneae > Tetragnathidae > Metellina > Metellina segmentata. The sequence continues at coordinate 46,850,009 of OX375880.1, forward strand.
GGCAACCCTACATAGAAAACGCCAAGCTGGCAACCTAAGAACAAAGCTTTTTCAATTAAAAGAAACGTCCACAAGATTTCAAGCCGAGGAAGTGCGGCAAAAGCCAATTAAAAAAGTCAGAGCAATAAATAGTTATAGTTACCAAGACAACTAAAAGATAAAATCCATCTTTAGAACAGAGGAGAAAAAAAAAAAAGATTATATACAGCGGTGGGAGGAAAGTTACAATTTTGAATGCCTATCCAAATGTAATTGCTACTTTATACTACATGTAACTTACGTGACGATCGATTAAATTTAGTAACATATACTCCAAATACAGAATTTTGACTCTGTGTCTTTTGAGTTTTTTTTACTAAACTTTCACGACGGAGTTCATCAACAACCATCGGCCTCGGACCACTACTCATTGCTACAGATTTTCATTGAAATCCCCAGTCTTTAAGTACTAGATGATAGATTAATGTACTAATCAAGTGACGAATCATTGAATACACGTCCTCTCCACTACGCAGTTTAATCATGTAAAGAATGTTATGTTCAACCCAAAGAGCATATGTTGAAGTAAATTGTGATATGGTAAGTATTTTTGAGTTCATGGTCATAGCACCAAAATCGGTAGTGAATCTAAACTTAGATATCCTTCGTGTGCTAGTTGGAACCATTCATCGTAAGATTGATGGACTAGACTCTAAAAAATGCCCTTCCAATTGTTCCTCATCTGCTAGGTCGATTAATTGCTCATCGTATAGTAGTACATTTTTTGCAATTTTTTTTCTTTTGTCGTCACATTTATAGAAAGTCACAATTATACACTTACCGTATCAGAATACCAAATCGACCAAATCACAATTATACACAAATCTTTTTATGATATAAAAAGATTTGTGTTATCTCTTCTTCTTTTATGATATAAAATATTTTTATGATATAAAAAGACTACAATCCGCTAAGCTACTTATCGTTCGCACCTTTTGAAGTTCTTAGCTGATAATGCAAATTTTCTGTCTTCACCAACTGAGAGATATTCGGTTTAATAAATACATGGAAAATTAGGATTTGACGGACACCCAAAAGGAAAATATAACTGTGATACACATAATATATGGAAAAAAATGTTTCATCTACTGTAATGAATATCTAGAAATATATATGCAATGCTCTGTAAAGTAAACAAATATGAATAAACAATTTTTAAGTTAAATAAAGTTAAAATATTGAAATCGGTGGCGTTGCCTAAAGGTGTTAGGAAATTGCTTTCACCATACTGTATAATTAACAACATATTTAATGTTATCAATTGAGCTATAGCATACTACAGAAATCACGTGTCATAGCATTACATTTTGCAGTAACAAGTGTAATTTTTAGCCATGTCAGTCTCGCTGCATTCTTTCCGAGTCCATTTGAAAAGGATTCGAAATCGAATTTCATTGTTCCGATCTAATTTACCGTATAAAAGTGTTCAATTTATTAATTAAAAGTAGCTTTATCTAACTGATCATCAATGGTATGAACCTCATCAAAGCTCTCTCTGATGAACACGACTAGGCCGTCATTATCCGCTTTCGTCATTATTAAATTGGACGTAACATATCCGCTTTAACTTAATTACCTATTTGATTTGCTACAAAACTACCACATACACAGAGAGAGGGAGAGAGATAAAGAGATATATGTTTCTACAATAATTCTATTATGACATACATTTAGAAAAACGGCATCAGTGTTTTAAATAGAAATCGACGAGAAGAAGTTTTGATTTCACATCAAACACATACGCTTACTTCATTGTTCACGATAGTATCAGTGAAAACATTGCATGTTATCCTCTAGGTAGGACATCGCCCGTACGTCCTTACAAATAAGTACAGTAAAACTCCAATTATCCGAATCAATTGGGACCAGACCCCATTCGGATAATCAAAGATTCGGATAACTGGATTTTTTCCGAAAAAAGGGTCTAGTATGTTTTTTAATTCATTACTGTATGTTTGTAAGTATGTTGAAAATGGAAGAAAAAACTACTTTTAAAGAAAAAGAGCTTTATTAATTAAATGAAAAGCCAACACTTTTACTGGTTAAGCGTACTTACAAGTGGTATCCATTAGTACAGTATGTACTTACCGTACTGTAAATGAAAGTCATTGCTTGCTGAACAGCTCGATTAAAGTAAGCTGTTTGACTGTCTATATACCTTTTCGGGCAGCCAAGTCGGGCATTCGCTTGACAGTGAGAAGTTGCATGTAGTCACACTAGGGCAGACGCTCCATCCACTTCGACGCAGTTTTAAGGTCGGCAAATGCTTCACTAGCAGATCGTCCCGTGTCTGCTTCAACTTCGACATTAAGGTCATCTTCTTCCTCGACACTTCCTTTTCTCGCACTTTCAATAAGTTCATCATCATTTAGAATTTGAAACCCAGAATCATTTTTTTTGCGAATCGCAATACGTTTCCGTCTTAATTTTTTTTCTGAAATTCTGAAAGCGATTCGGATAATCAGCGATTCGGATAGTCGGAGCTCGGATAATTGGAGTTCTACTGTACGTCAGATTTGCAAAGGATGACATTCTATTCTGTGCATAATTACCCCACTTTCCACTAATTGTCTATATTTTCCGCAGTTTTTCAAACGAAATTCAACTAAAAGAATAGACCTCAATATCTTCCTTAGTCATAAGAAGTTTCTAGTGTCCATTTTAATCAAACACACGAGTTCAAACTAACTCATATAAATTATCCGAATATAAATTTCAAAATCCTTAATTTTTATAATTTCACACTGTAATTTTTGCGGTATTCTAATAAGCATGTAATAAGAAATGATGGCGAATAGGAAGATATCAATCGTCCGTGAATTTATTTAACATTACAAGCTCCAAAATTAATGCACTCAGTATTTTAAATCGGTTGATTAAAAGGAGTTCAAACTGTATGCGATTATATAAATAGGATAAGCATAATAAATTATCAAAGTATTCATTGATTGTATTACAATTGTGGAAAGCAAAGCATTAGTTCAGATATAAGTGCAAGAACTAAAATTCGGTAAAAATAAGTTTCTGGGTATGTAAATAGGAAATTAATTAACATCGCACTGTAGCAACAGTACGAGCTGTATTCTACCGTCCTTGATCGATCCTGAAGGGCTAGATCTAAGATCAAATCCATGTACTTTTGAGCCACAATACCATGACTAGGCACCTGAGCCGGCAGCCCACTTTTCAAACTTCCAAACAATGCGAAATGAGTATTTTGGTAAAAATATTTTTTTCAACGATAAGGTCGAACAATCTGAGCTTCAACCTTAATCGCGAAAGTGTTCAATGTTATTCCTATGTGGATTGCAAGCAGTATCTTGCCCTTTCTAGATACCCAAAACGCACGGTGGAAAATATTTATCATTAGGTTTCCCCCGGGCTTTAAAGAATAAGTGCATTCATTTGGGTGTGGATTGGATAAAGCAGACAGACGTCACTTTTATTTATATAGTTGGAGATATCTCTCAAATTTAGATATTATTCCTATTTCTAAGGGTACAGCTTCAGTCTACGTTTATCACGTTGGCAATAGCCTTGGCGCTTTTTTGGCGCACTTTTAGTAGCGAGTTATGGCAGATTAAGGTTGCCCATCTGCATTACGTTTAATTCGTTTTTAATGCAACCTCGGCAAGTGGAATGTTTAAATTTTCATTTTGAATATTCTACGAATCTCTTTTAAAATCCGTTAAACTGTCGTTCGATTTCATTGGTTCGTTTGAAATACTTTTCTTTGATTCCACTGGTTATATTAATTTTAAACAATCCTTTGATTTCATTGGTACTTTTAAATTTTATTCTTCGATTTCATTCGTTTCGTAACTGTTTTTTTCCAGTGGTGGATTTTTCTTTTATTTTAATTTATGGTACGGTACAGTGCTTTCGTGCCAAGTTGTATTTTACAAATAATTTATATTAATAACGCATGCGATATACTTGTAAAACGTTTACAAATGTGTTTCTAGATCTTGTTTTCTTCCCTTGAAAAAAGAAAGAGTTTTTTGAAGTAATTCATTCTTTGGCGACATTAGACATGCCCCCCCCCCCGCAAAAAAAAAAAAAGGCTCCAAGACAGTTTCCACCGCGATAAACGTAGACTGAAGCTGTGCCTTTTTGAGAAACACCTTACTGCTGGTATCCCAAAGTGTTTGCCGCGGCACCCTGGGATGCCACGTAGAGGGATTAGGGGTGCCGCAAAGCGCCCATGAAGTAGTTGCTATTATACGGAGTAAATATCATTCAAAAATTAATGTCGTAAAATAAATGCGAGGAGTTGTATCACTAGGAAATCGCGAGTAGCTCCATTTGAATTCCACGATTCGATGAATTGTGCAGTGAGCAGCAGGTTCACCCGTCGCACTAAACACACACATATACCTCCAAGAGCGTCTTGAAGATAATTTTGTGAGTTTTATTTAATTTTTCATTTACACCTATTGCGACTTTGGCAAATATAGAGTAGTTAGATTACATTTTATTTAACGGAGTGTTTTTTGTTTGTACTTTCCAAACCAGACTTCTCCAATTTGAAATAAGTTATAGAACGTAAATACCCTTTATATCAGGAAACAGATATTTATAAATTATCCTAAAATTTATGATATAAATAAAAAGTAATTTCTCAGAAATAAATATTAAAGCTCATGGTGTGTTAAATAAGTAATTGGATGGGTAGTTAAGTAACGCCGCAATGGAACAACATAGCGGTCTATCGTACGTGGACCTTGGGAAATTCTGAAGGCGAAGATCCAAGGAAATATCCATGAAATTTCGAGACACGACCAAATGACGAGGTAAACATCTGAGCAGGCATCTCACTGTCAAATTCCATACAAAGCCAAATAATTTTTCATGGAAAAAAAATGGTTTACCTGTAATACTGGTAAAACACTCTGAGACTCAACCGCAATCGTGACAATTGTCAGTGTTATCATTAAAAGGATTGCAAGAAGTTTCTAGACATGTCTAACATCCCATAAAAGAGGGTGAGAAAAATGCATTAGGAGTTATCCTGAGTGATTTAGGATTTACTGTCTCTTCCTAAAATATTGATTTGATTGAAATGAAAACAATTTCTGTGTCGTCCAGAATTTTGAATTTCATATAACTTGTTTTAGTAAATTATTGAGTATACAATGAACGTGTACTGCAAATAATAGTTAGTCAATATGTATATATGTTTCAGTCTCTTTAAAAAGTTTGATATCAAATTAAATACTTTAAAATTAAAATCCTACTGTACAAATTCTTGCAATAATTGTATGGAAATATATTTATTTTAATATCGGTTGATACGTTTACAAAAATCGCTTTAGAATTAGGACTTAATAACAAATCAATTAAATAACTTGTTTCTTCATTCTTTTTTTAAAAGAATGTGATTGCGGAAACGCTGATTGTGAGCTGGACGAAAATGGAAAGAAAAAGGATTGTGTGTGCACTGGAAAGCAGAAAGTGTTCGAAGGAAAATGCATAGGTGAGGTGACCTAAATAATATAAAAATTCTCGAAAATGTTGGTAAGATTCAATGTGTTTAACTGTATCCTTTTATTTTTTACAACATTTTCAAAAAAATGGAATTCATTTATAAAGAACGAAAGATATTTATTCCAGAAAATATTAAAAATTGATACACTGAAATAAAATCATACCATGGGTAAAATAAAATATTGTGGCTGCATAAATAAAAATTTTCCAAATAATTACTCTCAGATGTTTTAATTTAGGATGTTTAAAAAAAATATTCGCGGTTTATTTAATCGACCAATGTGACTGGAGCATTCCACAATAGAAGGTGAGGAATTTAAAACCTTGTAAATCGCTTCGAAAAGAAAACAACTTTAAATGAGAAAGATATTTTCTAGTCGAATGTCTTTTAGCGGATATGAAACAATGAAAAGTGATAATGGACCGGAGTACAAAAAATGGGACTTACCCATTCCACACTAAATCGTAAAGAGAGAAATCCATCAATATATCCAAAAATATCTGTAAAGTGGGATAAATGATTGTATGAACTAAAATCAAATCAAATATAATTTTGTGATAAGTTAGGTTTTTTTCTGTGAATTCCATATGATAAAATATTGGATTTCGTTCTCTGATATATAAAATTGACATATTTAGTCAGTTTGGCATCTTCTTTTGAAATGAAAGATAGGTTTTACTATGCCAGGATAGTGTTTAAGTTGCATTGCTACAGATTTTCATTGAAATCCCCAGTCTTTAAGTACTAGATGATAGATTAATGTACTAATCAAGTGACGAATCATTGAATACACGTCCTCTCCACTACGCAGTTTAATCATGTAAAGAATGTTATGTTCAACCCAAAGAGCATATGTTGAAGTAAATTGTGATATGGTAAGTATTTTTGAGTTCATGGTCATAGCACCAAAATCGGTAGTGAATCTAAACTTAGATATCCTTCGTGTGCTAGTTGGAACCATTCATCGTAAGATTGATGGACTAGACTCTAAAAAATGCCCTTCCAATTGTTCCTCATCTGCTAGGTCGATTAATTGCTCATCGTATAGTAGTACATTTTTTGCAATTTTTTTTCTTTTGTCGTCACATTTATAGAAAGTCACAATTATACACTTACCGTATCAGAATACCAAATCGACCAAATCACAATTATACACAAATCTTTTTATGATATAAAAAGATTTGTGTTATCTCTTCTTCTTTTATGATATAAAATATTTTTATGATATAAAAAGACTACAATCCGCTAAGCTACTTATCGTTCGCACCTTTTGAAGTTCTTAGCTGATAATGCAAATTTTCTGTCTTCACCAACTGAGAGATATTCGGTTTAATAAATACATGGAAAATTAGGATTTGACGGACACCCAAAAGGAAAATATAACTGTGATACACATAATATATGGAAAAAAATGTTTCATCTACTGTAATGAATATCTAGAAATATATATGCAATGCTCTGTAAAGTAAACAAATATGAATAAACAATTTTTAAGTTAAATAAAGTTAAAATATTGAAATCGGTGGCGTTGCCTAAAGGTGTTAGGAAATTGCTTTCACCATACTGTATAATTAACAACATATTTAATGTTATCAATTGAGCTATAGCATACTACAGAAATCACGTGTCATAGCATTACATTTTGCAGTAACAAGTGTAATTTTTAGCCATGTCAGTCTCGCTGCATTCTTTCCGAGTCCATTTGAAAAGGATTCGAAATCGAATTTCATTGTTCCGATCTAATTTACCGTATAAAAGTGTTCAATTTATTAATTAAAAGTAGCTTTATCTAACTGATCATCAATGGTATGAACCTCATCAAAGCTCTCTCTGATGAACACGACTAGGCCGTCATTATCCGCTTTCGTCATTATTAAATTGGACGTAACATATCCGCTTTAACTTAATTACCTATTTGATTTGCTACAAAACTACCACATACACAGAGAGAGGGAGAGAGATAAAGAGATATATGTTTCTACAATAATTCTATTATGACATACATTTAGAAAAACGGCATCAGTGTTTTAAATAGAAATCGACGAGAAGAAGTTTTGATTTCACATCAAACACATACGCTTACTTCATTGTTCACGATAGTATCAGTGAAAACATTGCATGTTATCCTCTAGGTAGGACATCGCCCGTACGTCCTTACAAATAAGTACAGTAAAACTCCAATTATCCGAATCAATTGGGACCAGACCCCATTCGGATAATCAAAGATTCGGATAACTGGATTTTTTCCGAAAAAAGGGTCTAGTATGTTTTTTAATTCATTACTGTATGTTTGTAAGTATGTTGAAAATGGAAGAAAAAACTACTTTTAAAGAAAAAGAGCTTTATTAATTAAATGAAAAGCCAACACTTTTACTGGTTAAGCGTACTTACAAGTGGTATCCATTAGTACAGTATGTACTTACCGTACTGTAAATGAAAGTCATTGCTTGCTGAACAGCTCGATTAAAGTAAGCTGTTTGACTGTCTATATACCTTTTCGGGCAGCCAAGTCGGGCATTCGCTTGACAGTGAGAAGTTGCATGTAGTCACACTAGGGCAGACGCTCCATCCACTTCGACGCAGTTTTAAGGTCGGCAAATGCTTCACTAGCAGATCGTCCCGTGTCTGCTTCAACTTCGACATTAAGGTCATCTTCTTCCTCGACACTTCCTTTTCTCGCACTTTCAATAAGTTCATCATCATTTAGAATTTGAAACCCAGAATCATTTTTTTTGCGAATCGCAATACGTTTCCGTCTTAATTTTTTTTCTGAAATTCTGAAAGCGATTCGGATAATCAGCGATTCGGATAGTCGGAGCTCGGATAATTGGAGTTCTACTGTACGTCAGATTTGCAAAGGATGACATTCTATTCTGTGCATAATTACCCCACTTTCCACTAATTGTCTATATTTTCCGCAGTTTTTCAAACGAAATTCAACTAAAAGAATAGACCTCAATATCTTCCTTAGTCATAAGAAGTTTCTAGTGTCCATTTTAATCAAACACACGAGTTCAAACTAACTCATATAAATTATCCGAATATAAATTTCAAAATCCTTAATTTTTATAATTTCACACTGTAATTTTTGCGGTATTCTAATAAGCATGTAATAAGAAATGATGGCGAATAGGAAGATATCAATCGTCCGTGAATTTATTTAACATTACAAGCTCCAAAATTAATGCACTCAGTATTTTAAATCGGTTGATTAAAAGGAGTTCAAACTGTATGCGATTATATAAATAGGATAAGCATAATAAATTATCAAAGTATTCATTGATTGTATTACAATTGTGGAAAGCAAAGCATTAGTTCAGATATAAGTGCAAGAACTAAAATTCGGTAAAAATAAGTTTCTGGGTATGTAAATAGGAAATTAATTAACATCGCACTGTAGCAACAGTACGAGCTGTATTCTACCGTCCTTGATCGATCCTGAAGGGCTAGATCTAAGATCAAATCCATGTACTTTTGAGCCACAATACCATGACTAGGCACCTGAGCCGGCAGCCCACTTTTCAAACTTCCAAACAATGCGAAATGAGTATTTTGGTAAAAATATTTTTTTCAACGATAAGGTCGAACAATCTGAGCTTCAACCTTAATCGCGAAAGTGTTCAATGTTATTCCTATGTGGATTGCAAGCAGTATCTTGCCCTTTCTAGATACCCAAAACGCACGGTGGAAAATATTTATCATTAGGTTTCCCCCGGGCTTTAAAGAATAAGTGCATTCATTTGGGTGTGGATTGGATAAAGCAGACAGACGTCACTTTTATTTATATAGTTGGAGATATCTCTCAAATTTAGATATTATTCCTATTTCTAAGGGTACAGCTTCAGTCTACGTTTATCACGTTGGCAATAGCCTTGGCGCTTTTTTGGCGCACTTTTAGTAGCGAGTTATGGCAGATTAAGGTTGCCCATCTGCATTACGTTTAATTCGTTTTTAATGCAACCTCGGCAAGTGGAATGTTTAAATTTTCATTTTGAATATTCTACGAATCTCTTTTAAAATCCGTTAAACTGTCGTTCGATTTCATTGGTTCGTTTGAAATACTTTTCTTTGATTCCACTGGTTATATTAATTTTAAACAATCCTTTGATTTCATTGGTACTTTTAAATTTTATTCTTCGATTTCATTCGTTTCGTAACTGTTTTTTTCCAGTGGTGGATTTTTCTTTTATTTTAATTTATGGTACGGTACAGTGCTTTCGTGCCAAGTTGTATTTTACAAATAATTTATATTAATAACGCATGCGATATACTTGTAAAACGTTTACAAATGTGTTTCTAGATCTTGTTTTCTTCCCTTGAAAAAAGAAAGAGTTTTTTGAAGTAATTCATTCTTTGGCGACATTAGACATGCCCCCCCCCGCAAAAAAAAAAAGGCTCCAAGACAGTTTCCACCGCGATAAACGTAGACTGAAGCTGTGCCTTTTTGAGAAACACCTTACTGCTGGTATCCCAAAGTGTTTGCCGCGGCACCTTGGGATGCCACGTAGAGGGATTAGAGGTGCCGCAAAGCGCCCATGAAGTAGTTGCTATTATACGGAGTAAATATCATTCAAAAATTAATGTCGTAAAATAAATGCGAGGAGTTGTATCACTAGGAAATCGCGAGTAGCTCCATTTGAATTCCACGATTCGATGAATTGTGCAGTGAGCAGCAGGTTCACCCGTCGCACTAAACACACACATATACCTCCAAGAGCGTCTTGAAGATAATTTTGTGAGTTTTATTTAAATTTTCATTTACACCTATTGCGACTTTGGCAAATATAGAGTAGTTAGATTACATTTTATTTAACGGAGTGTTTTTTGTTTGTACTTTCCAAACCAGACTTCTCCAATTTGAAATAAGTTATAGAACGTAAATACCCTTTATATCAGGAAACAGATATTTATAAATTATCCTAAAATTTATGATATAAATAAAAAGTAATTTCTCAGAAATAAATATTAAAACTCATGGTGTTTTAAATAAGTAATTGGATGGGTAGTTAAGTAACGCCGCAATGGAACAACATAGCGGTCTATCGTACGTGGACCTTGGGAAATTCTGAAGGCGAAGATCCAAGGAAATATCCATGAAATTTCGAGACACGACCAAATGACGAGGTAAACATCTGAGCAGGCATCTCACTGTCAAATTCCATACAAAGCCAAATAATTTTTCATGGAAAAAAAATGGTTTACCTGTAATACTGGTAAAACACTCTGAGACTCAACCGCAATCGTGACAATTGTCAGTGTTATCATTAAAAGGATTGCAAGAAGTTTCTAGACATGTCTAACATCCCATAAAAGAGGGTGAGAAAAATGCATTAGGAGTTATCCTGAGTGATTTAGGATTTACTGTCTCTTCCTAAAATATTGATTTGATTGAAATGAAAACAATTTCTGTGTCGTCCAGAATTTTGAATTTCATATAACTTGTTTTAGTAAATTATTGAGTATACAATGAACGTGTACTGCAAATAATAGTTAGTCAATATGTATATATGTTTCAGTCTCTTTAAAAAGTTTGATATCAAATTAAATACTTTAAAATTAAAATCCTACTGTACAAATTCTTGCAATAATTGTATGGAAATATATTTATTTTAATATCGGTTGATACGTTTACAAAAATCGCTTTAGAATTAGGACTTAATAACAAATCAATTAAATAACTTGTTTCTTCATTCTTTTTTTAAAAGAATGTGATTGCGGAAACGCTGATTGTGAGCTGGACGAAAATGGAAAGAAAAAGGATTGTGTGTGCACTGGAAAGCAGAAAGTGTTCGAAGGAAAATGCATAGGTGAGGTGACCTAAATAATATAAAAATTCTCGAAAATGTTGGTAAGATTCAATGTGTTTAACTGTATCCTTTTATTTTTTACAACATTTTCAAAAAAATGGAATTCATTTATAAAGAACGAAAGATATTTATTCCAGAAAATATTAAAAATTGATACACTGAAATAAAATCATACCATGGGTAAAATAAAATATTGTGGCTGCATAAATAAAAATTTTCCAAATAATTACTCTCAGATGTTTTAATTTAGGATGTTTAAAAAAAATATTCGCGGTTTATTTAATCGACCAATGTGACTGGAGCATTCCACAATAGAAGGTGAGGAATTTAAAACCTTGTAAATCGCTTCGAAAAGAAAACAACTTTAAATGAGAAAGATATTTTCTAGTCGAATGTCTTATAGCGGATATGAAACAATGAAAAGTGATAATGGACCGGAGTACAAAAAATGGGACTTACCCATTCCACACTAAATCGTAAAGAGAGAAATCCATCAATATATCCAAAAATATCTGTAAAGTGGGATAAATGATTGTATGAACTAAAATCAAATCAAATATAATTTTGTGATAAGTTAGGTTTTTTTCTGTGAATTCCATATGATAAAATATTGGATTTCGTTCTCTGATATATAAAATTGACATATTTAGTCAGTTTGGCATCTTCTTTTGAAATGAAAGATAGGTTTTACTATGCCAGGATAGTGTTTAAGTTGCATTGCTACAGATTTTCATTGAAATCCCCAGTCTTTAAGTACTAGATGATAGATTAATGTACTAATCAAGTGACGAATCATTGAATACACGTCCTCTCCACTACGCAGTTTAATCATGTAAAGAATGTTATGTTCAACCCAAAGAGCATATGTTGAAGTAAATTGTGATATGGTAAGTATTTTTGAGTTCATGGTCATAGCACCAAAATCGGTAGTGAATCTAAACTTAGATATCCTTCGTGTGCTAGTTGGAACCATTCATCGTAAGATTGATGGACTAGACTCTAAAAAATGCCCTTCCAATTGTTCCTCATCTGCTAGGTCGATTAATTGCTCATCGTATAGTAGTACATTTTTTGCAATTTTTTTTCTTTTGTCGTCACATTTATAGAAAGTCACAATTATACACTTACCGTATCAGAATACCAAATCGACCAAATCACAATTATACACAAATCTTTTTATGATATAAAAAGATTTGTGTTATCTCTTCTTCTTTTATGATATAAAATATTTTTATGATATAAAAAGACTACAATCCGCTAAGCTACTTATCGTTCGCACCTTTTGAAGTTCTTAGCTGATAATGCAAATTTTCTGTCTTCACCAACTGAGAGATATTCGGTTTAATAAATACATGGAAAATTAGGATTTGACGGACACCCAAAAGGAAAATATAACTGTGATACACATAATATATGGAAAAAAATGTTTCATCTACTGTAATGAATATCTAGAAATATATATGCAATGCTCTGTAAAGTAAACAAATATGAATAAACAATTTTTAAGTTAAATAAAGTTAAAATATTGAAATCGGTGGCGTTGCCTAAAGGTGTTAGGAAATTGCTTTCACCATACTGTATAATTAACAACATATTTAATGTTATCAATTGAGCTATAGCATACTACAGAAATCACGTGTCATAGCATTACATTTTGCAGTAACAAGTGTAATTTTTAGCCATGTCAGTCTCGCTGCATTCTTTCCGAGTCCATTTGAAAAGGATTCGAAATCGAATTTCATTGTTCCGATCTAATTTACCGTATAAAAGTGTTCAATTTATTAATTAAAAGTAGCTTTATCTAACTGATCATCAATGGTATGAACCTCATCAAAGCTCTCTCTGATGAACACGACTAGGCCGTCATTATCCGCTTTCGTCATTATTAAATTGGACGTAACATATCCGCTTTAACTTAATTACCTATTTGATTTGCTACAAAACTACCACATACACAGAGAGAGGGAGAGAGATAAAGAGATATATGTTTCTACAATAATTCTACTATGACATACATTTAGAAAAACGGCATCAGTGTTTTAAATAGAAATCGACGAGAAGAAGTTTTGATTTCACATCAAACACATACGCTTACTTCATTGTTCACGATAGTATCAGTGAAAACATTGCATGTTATCCTCTAGGTAGGACATCGCCCGTACGTCCTTACAAATAAGTACAGTAAAACTCCAATTATCCGAATCAATTGGGACCAGACCCCATTCGGATAATCAAAGATTCGGATAACTGGATTTTTTCCGAAAAAAGGGTCTAGTATGTTTTTTAATTCATTACTGTATGTTTGTAAGTATGTTGAAAATGGAAGAAAAAACTACTTTTAAAGAAAAAGAGCTTTATTAATTAAATGAAAAGCCAACACTTTTACTGGTTAAGCGTACTTACAAGTGGTATCCATTAGTACAGTATGTACTTACCGTACTGTAAATGAAAGTCATTGCTTGCTGAACAGCTCGATTAAAGTAAGCTGTTTGACTGTCTATATACCTTTTCGGGCAGCCAAGTCGGGCATTCGCTTGACAGTGAGAAGTTGCATGTAGTCACACTAGGGCAGACGCTCCATCCACTTCGACGCAGTTTTAAGGTCGGCAAATGCTTCACTAGCAGATCGTCCCGTGTCTGCTTCAACTTCGACATTAAGGTCATCTTCTTCCTCGACACTTCCTTTTCTCGCACTTTCAATAAGTTCATCATCATTTAGAATTTGAAACCCAGAATCATTTTTTTTGCGAATCGCAATACGTTTCCGTCTTAATTTTTTTTCTGAAATTCTGAAAGCGATTCGGATAATCAGCGATTCGGATAGTCGGAGCTCGGATAATTGGAGTTCTACTGTACGTCAGATTTGCAAAGGATGACATTCTATTCTGTGCATAATTACCCCACTTTCCACTAATTGTCTATATTTTCCGCAGTTTTTCAAACGAAATTCAACTAAAAGAATAGACCTCAATATCTTCCTTAGTCATAAGAAGTTATCTAGTGTCCATTTTAATCAAACACACGAGTTCAAACTAACTCATATAAATTATCCGAATATAAATTTCAAAATCCTTAATTTTTATAATTTCACACTGTAATTTTTGCGGTATTCTAATAAGCATGTAATAAGAAATGATGGCGAATAGGAAGATATCAATCGTCCGTGAATTTATTTAACATTACAAGCTCCAAAATTAATGCACTCAGTATTTTAAATCGGTTGATTAAAAGGAGTTCAAACTGTATGCGATTATATAAATAGGATAAGCATAATAAATTATCAAAGTATTCATTGATTGTATTACAATTGTGGAAAGCAAAGCATTAGTTCAGATATAAGTGCAAGAACTAAAATTCGGTAAAAATAAGTTTCTGGGTATGTAAATAGGAAATTAATTAACATCGCACTGTAGCAACAGTACGAGCTGTATTCTACCGTCCTTGATCGATCCTGAAGGGCTAGATCTAAGATCAAATCCATGTACTTTTGAGCCACAATACCATGACTAGGCACCTGAGCCGGCAGCCCACTTTTCAAACTTCCAAACAATGCGAAATGAGTATTTTGGTAAAAATATTTTTTTCAACGATAAGGTCGAACAATCTGAGCTTCAACCTTAATCGCGAAAGTGTTCAATGTTATTCCTATGTGGATTGCAAGCAGTATCTTGCCCTTTCTAGATACCCAAAACGCACGGTGGAAAATATTTATCATTAGGTTTCCCCCGGGCTTTAAAGAATAAGTGCATTCATTTGGGTGTGGATTGGATAAAGCAGACAGACGTCACTTTTATTTATATAGTTGGAGATATCTCTCAAATTTAGATATTATTCCTATTTCTAAGGGTACAGCTTCAGTCTACGTTTATCACGTTGGCAATAGCCTTGGCGCTTTTTTGGCGCACTTTTAGTAGCGAGTTATGGCAGATTAAGGTTGCCCATCTGCATTACGTTTAATTCGTTTTTAATGCAACCTCGGCAAGTGGAATGTTTAAATTTTCATTTTGAATATTCTACGAATCTCTTTTAAAATCCGTTAAACTGTCGTTCGATTTCATTGGTTCGTTTGAAATACTTTTCTTTGATTCCACTGGTTATATTAATTTTAAACAATCCTTTGATTTCATTGGTACTTTTAAATTTTATTCTTCGATTTCATTCGTTTCGTAACTGTTTTTTTCCAGTGGTGGATTTTTCTTTTATTTTAATTTATGGTACGGTACAGTGCTTTCGTGCCAAGTTGTATTTTACAAATAATTTATATTAATAACGCATGCGATATACTTGTAAAACGTTTACAAATGTGTTTCTAGATCTTGTTTTCTTCCCTTGAAAAAAGAAAGAGTTTTTTGAAGTAATTCATTCTTTGGCGACATTAGACATGCCCCCCCCCCCGCAAAAAAAAAAAAAGCTCCAAGACAGTTTCCACCGCGATAAACGTATACTGAAGCTGTGCCTTTTTGAGAAACACCTTACTGCTGGTATCCCAAAGTGTTTGCCGCGGCACCCTGGGATGCCACGTAGAGGGATTAGGGGTGCCGCAAAGCGCCCATGAAGTAGTTGCTATTATACGGAGTAAATATCATTCAAAAATTAATGTCGTAAAATAAATGCGAGGAGTTGTATCACTAGGAAATCGCGAGTAGCTCCATTTGAATTCCACGATTCGATGAATTGTGCAGTGAGCAGCAGGTTCACCCGTCGCACTAAACACACACATATACCTCCAAGAGCGTCTTGAAGATAATTTTGTGAGTTTTATTTAAATTTTCATTTACACCTATTGCGACTTTGGCAAATATAGAGTAGTTAGATTACATTTTATTTAACGGAGTGTTTTTTGTTTGTACTTTCCAAACCAGACTTCTCCAATTTGAAATAAGTTATAGAACGTAAATACCCTTTATATCAGGAAACAGATATTTATAAATTATCCTAAAATTTATGATATAAATAAAAAGTAATTTCTCAGAAATAAATATTAAAGCTCATGGTGTGTTAAATAAGTAATTGGATGGGTAGTTAAGTAACGCCGCAATGGAACAACATAGCGGTCTATCGTACGTGGACCTTGGGAAATTCTGAAGGCGAAGATCCAAGGAAATATCCATGAAATTTCGAGACACGACCAAATGACGAGGTAAACATCTGAGCAGGCATCTCACTGTCAAATTCCATACAAAGCCAAATAATTTTTCATGGAAAAAAAATGGTTTACCTGTAATACTGGTAAAACACTCTGAGACTCAACCGCAATCGTGACAATTGTCAGTGTTATCATTAAAAGGATTGCAAGAAGTTTCTAGACATGTCTAACATCCCATAAAAGAGGGTGAGAAAAATGCATTAGGAGTTATCCTGAGTGATTTAGGATTTACTGTCTCTTCCTAAAATATTGATTTGATTGAAATGAAAACAATTTCTGTGTCGTCCAGAATTTTGAATTTCATATAACTTGTTTTAGTAAATTATTGAGTATACAATGAACGTGTACTGCAAATAATAGTTAGTCAATATGTATATATGTTTCAGTCTCTTTAAAAAGTTTGATATCAAATTAAATACTTTAAAATTAAAATCCTACTGTACAAATTCTTGCAATAATTGTATGGAAATATATTTATTTTAATATCGGTTGATACGTTTACAAAAATCGCTTTAGAATTAGGACTTAATAACAAATCAATTAAATAACTTGTTTCTTCATTCTTTTTTTAAAAGAATGTGATTGCGGAAACGCTGATTGTGAGCTGGACGAAAATGGAAAGAAAAAGGATTGTGTGTGCACTGGAAAGCAGAAAGTGTTCGAAGGAAAATGCATAGGTGAGGTGACCTAAATAATATAAAAATTCTCGAAAATGTTGGTAAGATTCAATGTGTTTAACTGTATCCTTTTATTTTTTACAACATTTTCAAAAAAATGGAATTCATTTATAAAGAACGAAAGATATTTATTCCAGAAAATATTAAAAATTGATACACTGAAATAAAATCATACCATGGGTAAAATAAAATATTGTGGCTGCATAAATAAAAATTTTCCAAATAATTACTCTCAGATGTTTTAATTTAGGATGTTTAAAAAAAATATTCGCGGTTTATTTAATCGACCAATGTGACTGGAGCATTCCACAATAGAAGGTGAGGAATTTAAAACCTTGTAAATCGCTTCGAAAAGAAAACAACTTTAAATGAGAAAGATATTTTCTAGTCGAATGTCTTATAGCGGATATGAAACAATGAAAAGTGATAATGGACCGGAGTACAAAAAATGGGACTTACCCATTCCACACTAAATCGTAAAGAGAGAAATCCATCAATATATCCAAAAATATCTGTAAAGTGGGATAAATGATTGTATGAACTAAAATCAAATCAAATATAATTTTGTGATAAGTTAGGTTTTTTTCTGTGAATTCCATATGATAAAATATTGGATTTCGTTCTCTGATATATAAAATTGACATATTTAGTCAGTTTGGCATCTTCTTTTGAAATGAAAGATAGGTTTTACTATGCCAGGATAGTGTTTAAGTTGCATTGCTACAGATTTTCATTGAAATCCCCAGTCTTTAAGTACTAGATGATAGATTAATGTACTAATCAAGTGACGAATCATTGAATACACGTCCTCTCCACTACGCAGTTTAATCATGTAAAGAATGTTATGTTCAACCCAAAGAGCATATGTTGAAGTAAATTGTGATATGGTAAGTATTTTTGAGTTCATGGTCATAGCACCAAAATCGGTAGTGAATCTAAACTTAGATATCCTTCGTGTGCTAGTTGGAACCATTCATCGTAAGATTGATGGACTAGACTCTAAAAAATGCCCTTCCAATTGTTCCTCATCTGCTAGGTCGATTAATTGCTCATCGTATAGTAGTACATTTTTTGCAATTTTTTTTCTTTTGTCGTCACATTTATAGAAAGTCACAATTATACACTTACCGTATCAGAATACCAAATCGACCAAATCACAATTATACACAAATCTTTTTATGATATAAAAAGATTTGTGTTATCTCTTCTTCTTTTATGATATAAAATATTTTTATGATATAAAAAGACTACAATCCGCTAAGCTACTTATCGTTCGCACCTTTTGAAGTTCTTAGCTGATAATGCAAATTTTCTGTCTTCACCAACTGAGAGATATTCGGTTTAATAAATACATGGAAAATTAGGATTTGACGGACACCCAAAAGGAAAATATAACTGTGATACACATAATATATGGAAAAAAATGTTTCATCTACTGTAATGAATATCTAGAAATATATATGCAATGCTCTGTAAAGTAAACAAATATGAATAAACAATTTTTAAGTTAAATAAAGTTAAAATATTGAAATCGGTGGCGTTGCCTAAAGGTGTTAGGAAATTGCTTTCACCATACTGTATAATTAACAACATATTTAATGTTATCAATTGAGCTATAGCATACTACAGAAATCACGTGTCATAGCATTACATTTTGCAGTAACAAGTGTAATTTTTAGCCATGTCAGTCTCGCTGCATTCTTTCCGAGTCCATTTGAAAAGGATTCGAAATCGAATTTCATTGTTCCGATCTAATTTACCGTATAAAAGTGTTCAATTTATTAATTAAAAGTAGCTTTATCTAACTGATCATCAATGGTATGAACCTCATCAAAGCTCTCTCTGATGAACACGACTAGGCCGTCATTATCCGCTTTCGTCATTATTAAATTGGACGTAACATATCCGCTTTAACTTAATTACCTATTTGATTTGCTACAAAACTACCACATACACAGAGAGAGGGAGAGAGATAAAGAGATATATGTTTCTACAATAATTCTATTATGACATACATTTAGAAAAACGGCATCAGTGTTTTAAATAGAAATCGACGAGAAGAAGTTTTGATTTCACATCAAACACATACGCTTACTTCATTGTTCACGATAGTATCAGTGAAAACATTGCATGTTATCCTCTAGGTAGGACATCGCCCGTACGTCCTTACAAATAAGTACAGTAAAACTCCAATTATCCGAATCAATTGGGACCAGACCCCATTCGGATAATCAAAGATTCGGATAACTGGATTTTTTCCGAAAAAAGGGTCTAGTATGTTTTTTAATTCATTACTGTATGTTTGTAAGTATGTTGAAAATGGAAGAAAAAACTACTTTTAAAGAAAAAGAGCTTTATTAATTAAATGAAAAGCCAACACTTTTACTGGTTAAGCGTACTTACAAGTGGTATCCATTAGTACAGTATGTACTTACCGTACTGTAAATGAAAGTCATTGCTTGCTGAACAGCTCGATTAAAGTAAGCTGTTTGACTGTCTATATACCTTTTCGGGCAGCCAAGTCGGGCATTCGCTTGACAGTGAGAAGTTGCATGTAGTCACACTAGGGCAGACGCTCCATCCACTTCGACGCAGTTTTAAGGTCGGCAAATGCTTCACTAGCAGATCGTCCCGTGTCTGCTTCAACTTCGACATTAAGGTCATCTTCTTCCTCGACACTTCCTTTTCTCGCACTTTCAATAAGTTCATCATCATTTAGAATTTGAAACCCAGAATCATTTTTTTTGCGAATCGCAATACGTTTCCGTCTTAATTTTTTTTCTGAAATTCTGAAAGCGATTCGGATAATCAGCGATTCGGATAGTCGGAGCTCGGATAATTGGAGTTCTACTGTACGTCAGATTTGCAAAGGATGACATTCTATTCTGTGCATAATTACCCCACTTTCCACTAATTGTCTATATTTTCCGCAGTTTTTCAAACGAAATTCAACTAAAAGAATAGACCTCAATATCTTCCTTAGTCATAAGAAGTTATCTAGTGTCCATTTTAATCAAACACACGAGTTCAAACTAACTCATATAAATTATCCGAATATAAATTTCAAAATCCTTAATTTTTATAATTTCACACTGTAATTTTTGCGGTATTCTAATAAGCATGTAATAAGAAATGATGGCGAATAGGAAGATATCAATCGTCCGTGAATTTATTTAACATTACAAGCTCCAAAATTAATGCACTCAGTATTTTAAATCGGTTGATTAAAAGGAGTTCAAACTGTATGCGATTATATAAATAGGATAAGCATAATAAATTATCAAAGTATTCATTGATTGTATTACAATTGTGGAAAGCAAAGCATTAGTTCAGATATAAGTGCAAGAACTAAAATTCGGTAAAAATAAGTTTCTGGGTATGTAAATAGGAAATTAATTAACATCGCACTGTAGCAACAGTACGAGCTGTATTCTACCGTCCTTGATCGATCCTGAAGGGCTAGATCTAAGATCAAATCCATGTACTTTTGAGCCACAATACCATGACTAGGCACCTGAGCCGGCAGCCCACTTTTCAAACTTCCAAACAATGCGAAATGAGTATTTTGGTAAAAATATTTTTTTCAACGATAAGGTCGAACAATCTGAGCTTCAACCTTAATCGCGAAAGTGTTCAATGTTATTCCTATGTGGATTGCAAGCAGTATCTTGCCCTTTCTAGATACCCAAAACGCACGGTGGAAAATATTTATCATTAGGTTTCCCCCGGGCTTTAAAGAATAAGTGCATTCATTTGGGTGTGGATTGGATAAAGCAGACAGACGTCACTTTTATTTATATAGTTGGAGATATCTCTCAAATTTAGATATTATTCCTATTTCTAAGGGTACAGCTTCAGTCTACGTTTATCACGTTGGCAATAGCCTTGGCGCTTTTTTGGCGCACTTTTAGTAGCGAGTTATGGCAGATTAAGGTTGCCCATCTGCATTACGTTTAATTCGTTTTTAATGCAACCTCGGCAAGTGGAATGTTTAAATTTTCATTTTGAATATTCTACGAATCTCTTTTAAAATCCGTTAAACTGTCGTTCGATTTCATTGGTTCGTTTGAAATACTTTTCTTTGATTCCACTGGTTATATTAATTTTAAACAATCCTTTGATTTCATTGGTACTTTTAAATTTTATTCTTCGATTTCATTCGTTTCGTAACTGTTTTTTTCCAGTGGTGGATTTTTCTTTTATTTTAATTTATGGTACGGTACAGTGCTTTCGTGCCAAGTTGTATTTTACAAATAATTTATATTAATAACGCATGCGATATACTTGTAAAACGTTTACAAATGTGTTTCTAGATCTTGTTTTCTTCCCTTGAAAAAAGAAAGAGTTTTTTGAAGTAATTCATTCTTTGGCGACATTAGACATGCCCCCCCCCCCCCGCAAAAAAAAAAAAAAAGCTCCAAGACAGTTTCCACCGCGATAAACGTATACTGAAGCTGTGCCTTTTTGAGAAACACCTTACTGCTGGTATCCCAAAGTGTTTGCCGCGGCACCCTGGGATGCCACGTAGAGGGATTAGGGGTGCCGCAAAGCGCCCATGAAGTAGTTGCTATTATACGGAGTAAATATCATTCAAAAATTAATGTCGTAAAATAAATGCGAGGAGTTGTATCACTAGGAAATCGCGAGTAGCTCCATTTGAATTCCACGATTCGATGAATTGTGCAGTGAGCAGCAGGTTCACCCGTCGCACTAAACACACACATATACCTCCAAGAGCGTCTTGAAGATAATTTTGTGAGTTTTATTTAAATTTTCATTTACACCTATTGCGACTTTGGCAAATATAGAGTAGTTAGATTACATTTTATTTAACGGAGTGTTTTTTGTTTGTACTTTCCAAACCAGACTTCTCCAATTTGAAATAAGTTATAGAACGTAAATACCCTTTATATCAGGAAACAGATATTTATAAATTATCCTAAAATTTATGATATAAATAAAAAGTAATTTCTCAGAAATAAATATTAAAGCTCATGGTGTGTTAAATAAGTAATTGGATGGGTAGTTAAGTAACGCCGCAATGGAACAACATAGCGGTCTATCGTACGTGGACCTTGGGAAATTCTGAAGGCGAAGATCCAAGGAAATATCCATGAAATTTCGAGACACGACCAAATGACGAGGTAAACATCTGAGCAGGCATCTCACTGTCAAATTCCATACAAAGCCAAATAATTTTTCATGGAAAAAAAATGGTTTACCTGTAATACTGGTAAAACACTCTGAGACTCAACCGCAATCGTGACAATTGTCAGTGTTATCATTAAAAGGATTGCAAGAAGTTTCTAGACATGTCTAACATCCCATAAAAGAGGGTGAGAAAAATGCATTAGGAGTTATCCTGAGTGATTTAGGATTTACTGTCTCTTCCTAAAATATTGATTTGATTGAAATGAAAACAATTTCTGTGTCGTCCAGAATTTTGAATTTCATATAACTTGTTTTAGTAAATTATTGAGTATACAATGAACGTGTACTGCAAATAATAGTTAGTCAATATGTATATATGTTTCAGTCTCTTTAAAAAGTTTGATATCAAATTAAATACTTTAAAATTAAAATCCTACTGTACAAATTCTTGCAATAATTGTATGGAAATATATTTATTTTAATATCGGTTGATACGTTTACAAAAATCGCTTTAGAATTAGGACTTAATAACAAATCAATTAAATAACTTGTTTCTTCATTCTTTTTTTAAAAGAATGTGATTGCGGAAACGCTGATTGTGAGCTGGACGAAAATGGAAAGAAAAAGGATTGTGTGTGCACTGGAAAGCAGAAAGTGTTCGAAGGAAAATGCATAGGTGAGGTGACCTAAATAATATAAAAATTCTCGAAAATGTTGGTAAGATTCAATGTGTTTAACTGTATCCTTTTATTTTTTACAACATTTTCAAAAAAATGGAATTCATTTATAAAGAACGAAAGATATTTATTCCAGAAAATATTAAAAATTGATACACTGAAATAAAATCATACCATGGGTAAAATAAAATATTGTGGCTGCATAAATAAAAATTTTCCAAATAATTACTCTCAGATGTTTTAATTTAGGATGTTTAAAAAAAATATTCGCGGTTTATTTAATCGACCAATGTGACTGGAGCATTCCACAATAGAAGGTGAGGAATTTAAAACCTTGTAAATCGCTTCGAAAAGAAAACAACTTTAAATGAGAAAGATATTTTCTAGTCGAATGTCTTATAGCGGATATGAAACAATGAAAAGTGATAATGGACCGGAGTACAAAAAATGGGACTTACCCATTCCACACTAAATCGTAAAGAGAGAAATCCATCAATATATCCAAAAATATCTGTAAAGTGGGATAAATGATTGTATGAACTAAAATCAAATCAAATATAATTTTGTGATAAGTTAGGTTTTTTTCTGTGAATTCCATATGATAAAATATTGGATTTCGTTCTCTGATATATAAAATTGACATATTTAGTCAGTTTGGCATCTTCTTTTGAAATGAAAGATAGGTTTTACTATGCCAGGATAGTGTTTAAGTTGCATTGCTACAGATTTTCATTGAAATCCCCAGTCTTTAAGTACTAGATGATAGATTAATGTACTAATCAAGTGACGAATCATTGAATACACGTCCTCTCCACTACGCAGTTTAATCATGTAAAGAATGTTATGTTCAACCCAAAGAGCATATGTTGAAGTAAATTGTGATATGGTAAGTATTTTTGAGTTCATGGTCATAGCACCAAAATCGGTAGTGAATCTAAACTTAGATATCCTTCGTGTGCTAGTTGGAACCATTCATCGTAAGATTGATGGACTAGACTCTAAAAAATGCCCTTCCAATTGTTCCTCATCTGCTAGGTCGATTAATTGCTCATCGTATAGTAGTACATTTTTTGCAATTTTTTTTCTTTTGTCGTCACATTTATAGAAAGTCACAATTATACACTTACCGTATCAGAATACCAAATCGACCAAATCACAATTATACACAAATCTTTTTATGATATAAAAAGATTTGTGTTATCTCTTCTTCTTTTATGATATAAAATATTTTTATGATATAAAAAGACTACAATCCGCTAAGCTACTTATCGTTCGCACCTTTTGAAGTTCTTAGCTGATAATGCAAATTTTCTGTCTTCACCAACTGAGAGATATTCGGTTTAATAAATACATGGAAAATTAGGATTTGACGGACACCCAAAAGGAAAATATAACTGTGATACACATAATATATGGAAAAAAATGTTTCATCTACTGTAATGAATATCTAGAAATATATATGCAATGCTCTGTAAAGTAAACAAATATGAATAAACAATTTTTAAGTTAAATAAAGTTAAAATATTGAAATCGGTGGCGTTGCCTAAAGGTGTTAGGAAATTGCTTTCACCATACTGTATAATTAACAACATATTTAATGTTATCAATTGAGCTATAGCATACTACAGAAATCACGTGTCATGGCATTACATTTTGCAGTAACAAGTGTAATTTTTAGCCATGTCAGTCTCGCTGCATTCTTTCCGAGTCCATTTGAAAAGGATTCGAAATCGAATTTCATTGTTCCGATCTAATTTACCGTATAAAAGTGTTCAATTTATTAATTAAAAGTAGCTTTATCTAACTGATCATCAATGGTATGAACCTCATCAAAGCTCTCTCTGATGAACACGACTAGGCCGTCATTATCCGCTTTCGTCATTATTAAATTGGACGTAACATATCCGCTTTAACTTAATTACCTATTTGATTTGCTACAAAACTACCACATACACAGAGAGAGGGAGAGAGATAAAGAGATATATGTTTCTACAATAATTCTATTATGACATACATTTAGAAAAACGGCATCAGTGTTTTAAATAGAAATCGACGAGAAGAAGTTTTGATTTCACATCAAACACATACGCTTACTTCATTGTTCACGATAGTATCAGTGAAAACATTGCATGTTATCCTCTAGGTAGGACATCGCCCGTACGTCCTTACAAATAAGTACAGTAAAACTCCAATTATCCGAATCAATTGGGACCAGACCCCATTCGGATAATCAAAGATTCGGATAACTGGATTTTTTCCGAAAAAAGGGTCTAGTATGTTTTTTAATTCATTACTGTATGTTTGTAAGTATGTTGAAAATGGAAGAAAAAACTACTTTTAAAGAAAAAGAGCTTTATTAATTAAATGAAAAGCCAACACTTTTACTGGTTAAGCGTACTTACAAGTGGTATCCATTAGTACAGTATGTACTTACCGTACTGTAAATGAAAGTCATTGCTTGCTGAACAGCTCGATTAAAGTAAGCTGTTTGACTGTCTATATACCTTTTCGGGCAGCCAAGTCGGGCATTCGCTTGACAGTGAGAAGTTGCATGTAGTCACACTAGGGCAGACGCTCCATCCACTTCGACGCAGTTTTAAGGTCGGCAAATGCTTCACTAGCAGATCGTCCCGTGTCTGCTTCAACTTCGACATTAAGGTCATCTTCTTCCTCGACACTTCCTTTTCTCGCACTTTCAATAAGTTCATCATCATTTAGAATTTGAAACCCAGAATCATTTTTTTTTGCGAATCGCAATACGTTTCCGTCTTAATTTTTTTTCTGAAATTCTGAAAGCGATTCGGATAATCAGCGATTCGGATAGTCGGAGCTCGGATAATTGGAGTTCTACTGTACGTCAGATTTGCAAAGGATGACATTCTATTCTGTGCATAATTACCCCACTTTCCACTAATTGTCTATATTTTCCGCAGTTTTTCAAACGAAATTCAACTAAAAGAATAGACCTCAATATCTTCCTTAGTCATAAGAAGTTTCTAGTGTCCATTTTAATCAAACACACGAGTTCAAACTAACTCATATAAATTATCCGAATATAAATTTCAAAATCCTTAATTTTTATAATTTCACACTGTAATTTTTGCGGTATTCTAATAAGCATGTAATAAGAAATGATGGCGAATAGGAAGATATCAATCGTCCGTGAATTTATTTAACATTACAAGCTCCAAAATTAATGCACTCAGTATTTTAAATCGGTTGATTAAAAGGAGTTCAAACTGTATGCGATTATATAAATAGGATAAGCATAATAAATTATCAAAGTATTCATTGATTGTATTACAATTGTGGAAAGCAAAGCATTAGTTCAGATATAAGTGCAAGAACTAAAATTCGGTAAAAATAAGTTTCTGGGTATGTAAATAGGAAATTAATTAACATCGCACTGTAGCAACAGTACGAGCTGTATTCTACCGTCCTTGATCGATCCTGAAGGGCTAGATCTAAGATCAAATCCATGTACTTTTGAGCCACAATACCATGACTAGGCACCTGAGCCGGCAGCCCACTTTTCAAACTTCCAAACAATGCGAAATGAGTATTTTGGTAAAAATATTTTTTTCAACGATAAGGTCGAACAATCTGAGCTTCAACCTTAATCGCGAAAGTGTTCAATGTTATTCCTATGTGGATTGCAAGCAGTATCTTGCCCTTTCTAGATACCCAAAACGCACGGTGGAAAATATTTATCATTAGGTTTCCCCCGGGCTTTAAAGAATAAGTGCATTCATTTGGGTGTGGATTGGATAAAGCAGACAGACGTCACTTTTATTTATATAGTTGGATATATCTCTCAAATTTAGATATTATTCCTATTTCTAAGGGTACAGCTTCAGTCTACGTTTATCACGTTGGCAATAGCCTTGGCGCTTTTTTGGCGCACTTTTAGTAGCGAGTTATGGCAGATTAAGGTTGCCCATCTGCATTACGTTTAATTCGTTTTTAATGCAACCTCGGCAAGTGGAATGTTTAAATTTTCATTTTGAATATTCTACGAATCTCTTTTAAAATCCGTTAAACTGTCGTTCGATTTCATTGGTTCGTTTGAAATACTTTTCTTTGATTCCACTGGTTATATTAATTTTAAACAATCCTTTGATTTCATTGGTACTTTTAAATTTTATTCTTCGATTTCATTCGTTTCGTAACTGTTTTTTTCCAGTGGTGGATTTTTCTTTTATTTTAATTTATGGTACGGTACAGTGCTTTCGTGCCAAGTTGTATTTTACAAATAATTTATATTAATAACGCATGCGATATACTTGTAAAACGTTTACAAATGTGTTTCTAGATCTTGTTTTCTTCCCTTGAAAAAAGAAAGAGTTTTTTGAAGTAATTCATTCTTTGGCGACATTAGACATGCCCCCCCCCCCCCGCAAAAAAAAAAAAAGGCTCCAAGACAGTTTCCACCGCGATAAACGTAGACTGAAGCTGTGCCTTTTTGAGAAACACCTTACTGCTGGTATCCCAAAGTGTTTGCCGCGGCACCCTGGGATGCCACGTAGAGGGATTAGGGGTGCCGCAAAGCGCCCATGAAGTAGTTGCTATTATACGGAGTAAATATCATTCAAAAATTAATGTCGTAAAATAAATGCGAGGAGTTGTATCACTAGGAAATCGCGAGTAGCTCCATTTGAATTCCACGATTCGATGAATTGTGCAGTGAGCAGCAGGTTCAACCGTCGCACTAAACACACACATATACCTCCAAGAGCGTCTTGAAGATAATTTTGTGAGTTTTATTTAAATTTTCATTTACACCTATTGCGACTTTGGCAAATATAGAGTAGTTAGATTACATTTTATTTAACGGAGTGTTTTTTGTTTGTACTTTCCAAACCAGACTTCTCCAATTTGAAATAAGTTATAGAACGTAAATACCCTTTATATCAGGAAACAGATATTTATAAATTATCCTAAAATTTATGATATAAATAAAAAGTAATTTCTCAGAAATAAATATTAAAGCTCATGGTGTGTTAAATAAGTAATTGGATGGGTAGTTAAGTAACGCCGCAATGGAACAACATAGCGGTCTATCGTACGTGGACCTTGGGAAATTCTGAAGGCGAAGATCCAAGGAAATATCCATGAAATTTCGAGACACGACCAAATGACGAGGTAAACATCTGAGCAGGCATCTCACTGTCAAATTCCATACAAAGCCAAATAATTTTTCATGGAAAAAAAATGGTTTACCTGTAATACTGGTAAAACACTCTGAGACTCAACCGCAATCGTGACAATTGTCAGTGTTATCATTAAAAGGATTGCAAGAAGTTTCTAGACATGTCTAACATCCCATAAAAGAGGGTGAGAAAAATGCATTAGGAGTTATCCTGAGTGATTTAGGATTTACTGTCTCTTCCTAAAATATTGATTTGATTGAAATGAAAACAATTTCTGTGTCGTCCAGAATTTTGAATTTCATATAACTTGTTTTAGTAAATTATTGAGTATACAATGAACGTGTACTGCAAATAATAGTTAGTCAATATGTATATATGTTTCAGTCTCTTTAAAAAGTTTGATATCAAATTAAATACTTTAAAATTAAAATCCTACTGTACAAATTCTTGCAATAATTGTATGGAAATATATTTATTTTAATATCGGTTGATACGTTTACAAAAATCGCTTTAGAATTAGGACTTAATAACAAATCAATTAAATAACTTGTTTCTTCATTCTTTTTTTAAAAGAATGTGATTGCGGAAACGCTGATTGTGAGCTGGACGAAAATGGAAAGAAAAAGGATTGTGTGTGCACTGGAAAGCAGAAAGTGTTCGAAGGAAAATGCATAGGTGAGGTGACCTAAATAATATAAAAATTCTCGAAAATGTTGGTAAGATTCAATGTGTTTAACTGTATCCTTTTATTTTTTACAACATTTTCAAAAAAAATGGAATTCATTTATAAAGAACGAAAGATATTTATTCCAGAAAATATTAAAAATTGATACACTGAAATAAAATCATACCATGGGTAAAATAAAATATTGTGGCTGCATAAATAAAAATTTTCCAAATAATTACTCTCAGATGTTTTAATTTAGGATGTTTAAAAAAAATATTCGCGGTTTATTTAATCGACCAATGTGACTGGAGCATTCCACAATAGAAGGTGAGGAATTTAAAACCTTGTAAATCGCTTCGAAAAGAAAACAACTTTAAATGAGAAAGATATTTTCTAGTCGAATGTCTTTTAGCGGATATGAAACAATGAAAAGTGATAATGGACCGGAGTACAAAAAATGGGACTTACCCATTCCACACTAAATCGTAAAGAGAGAAATCCATCAATATATCCAAAAATATCTGTAAAGTGGGATAAATGATTGTATGAACTAAAATCAAATCAAATATAATTTTGTGATAAGTTAGGTTTTTTTCTGTGAATTCCATATGATAAAATATTGGATTTCGTTCTCTGATATATAAAATTGACATATTTAGTCAGTTTGGCATCTTCTTTTGAAATGAAAGATAGGTTTTACTATGCCAGGATAGTGTTTAAGTTGCATTGCTACAGATTTTCATTGAAATCCCCAGTCTTTAAGTACTAGATGATAGATTAATGTACTAATCAAGTGACGAATCATTGAATACACGTCCTCTCCACTACGCAGTTTAATCATGTAAAGAATGTTATGTTCAACCCAAAGAGCATATGTTGAAGTAAATTGTGATATGGTAAGTATTTTTGAGTTCATGGTCATAGCACCAAAATCGGTAGTGAATCTAAACTTAGATATCCTTCGTGTGCTAGTTGGAACCATTCATCGTAAGATTGATGGACTAGACTCTAAAAAATGCCCTTCCAATTGTTCCTCATCTGCTAGGTCGATTAATTGCTCATCGTATAGTAGTACATTTTTTGCAATTTTTTTTCTTTTGTCGTCACATTTATAGAAAGTCACAATTATACACTTACCGTATCAGAATACCAAATCGACCAAATCACAATTATACACAAATCTTTTTATGATATAAAAAGATTTGTGTTATCTCTTCTTCTTTTATGATATAAAATATTTTTATGATATAAAAAGACTACAATCCGCTAAGCTACTTATCGTTCGCACCTTTTGAAGTTCTTAGCTGATAATGCAAATTTTCTGTCTTCACCAACTGAGAGATATTCGGTTTAATAAATACATGGAAAATTAGGATTTGACGGACACCCAAAAGGAAAATATAACTGTGATACACATAATATATGGAAAAAAATGTTTCATCTACTGTAATGAATATCTAGAAATATATATGCAATGCTCTGTAAAGTAAACAAATATGAATAAACAATTTTTAAGTTAAATAAAGTTAAAATATTGAAATCGGTGGCGTTGCCTAAAGGTGTTAGGAAATTGCTTTCACCATACTGTATAATTAACAACATATTTAATGTTATCAATTGAGCTATAGCATACTACAGAAATCACGTGTCATAGCATTACATTTTGCAGTAACAAGTGTAATTTTTAGCCATGTCAGTCTCGCTGCATTCTTTCCGAGTCCATTTGAAAAGGATTCGAAATCGAATTTCATTGTTCCGATCTAATTTACCGTATAAAAGTGTTCAATTTATTAATTAAAAGTAGCTTTATCTAACTGATCATCAATGGTATGAACCTCATCAAAGCTCTCTCTGATGAACACGACTAGGCCGTCATTATCCGCTTTCGTCATTATTAAATTGGACGTAACATATCCGCTTTAACTTAATTACCTATTTGATTTGCTACAAAACTACCACATACACAGAGAGAGGGAGAGAGATAAAGAGATATATGTTTCTACAATAATTCTACTATGACATACATTTAGAAAAACGGCATCAGTGTTTTAAATAGAAATCGACGAGAAGAAGTTTTGATTTCACATCAAACACATACGCTTACTTCATTGTTCACGATAGTATCAGTGAAAACATTGCATGTTATCCTCTAGGTAGGACATCGCCCGTACGTCCTTACAAATAAGTACAGTAAAACTCCAATTATCCGAATCAATTGGGACCAGACCCCATTCGGATAATCAAAGATTCGGATAACTGGATTTTTTCCGAAAAAAGGGTCTAGTATGTTTTTTAATTCATTACTGTATGTTTGTAAGTATGTTGAAAATGGAAGAAAAAACTACTTTTAAAGAAAAAGAGCTTTATTAATTAAATGAAAAGCCAACACTTTTACTGGTTAAGCGTACTTACAAGTGGTATCCATTAGTACAGTATGTACTTACCGTACTGTAAATGAAAGTCATTGCTTGCTGAACAGCTCGATTAAAGTAAGCTGTTTGACTGTCTATATACCTTTTCGGGCAGCCAAGTCGGGCATTCGCTTGACAGTGAGAAGTTGCATGTAGTCACACTAGGGCAGACGCTCCATCCACTTCGACGCAGTTTTAAGGTCGGCAAATGCTTCACTAGCAGATCGTCCCGTGTCTGCTTCAACTTCGACATTAAGGTCATCTTCTTCCTCGACACTTCCTTTTCTCGCACTTTCAATAAGTTCATCATCATTTAGAATTTGAAACCCAGAATCATTTTTTTTGCGAATCGCAATACGTTTCCGTCTTAATTTTTTTTCTGAAATTCTGAAAGCGATTCGGATAATCAGCGATTCGGATAGTCGGAGCTCGGATAATTGGAGTTCTACTGTACGTCAGATTTGCAAAGGATGACATTCTATTCTGTGCATAATTACCCCACTTTCCACTAATTGTCTATATTTTCCGCAGTTTTTCAAACGAAATTCAACTAAAAGAATAGACCTCAATATCTTCCTTAGTCATAAGAAGTTATCTAGTGTCCATTTTAATCAAACACACGAGTTCAAACTAACTCATATAAATTATCCGAATATAAATTTCAAAATCCTTAATTTTTATAATTTCACACTGTAATTTTTGCGGTATTCTAATAAGCATGTAATAAGAAATGATGGCGAATAGGAAGATATCAATCGTCCGTGAATTTATTTAACATTACAAGCTCCAAAATTAATGCACTCAGTATTTTAAATCGGTTGATTAAAAGGAGTTCAAACTGTATGCGATTATATAAATAGGATAAGCATAATAAATTATCAAAGTATTCATTGATTGTATTACAATTGTGGAAAGCAAAGCATTAGTTCAGATATAAGTGCAAGAACTAAAATTCGGTAAAAATAAGTTTCTGGGTATGTAAATAGGAAATTAATTAACATCGCACTGTAGCAACAGTACGAGCTGTATTCTACCGTCCTTGATCGATCCTGAAGGGCTAGATCTAAGATCAAATCCATGTACTTTTGAGCCACAATACCATGACTAGGCACCTGAGCCGGCAGCCCACTTTTCAAACTTCCAAACAATGCGAAATGAGTATTTTGGTAAAAATATTTTTTTCAACGATAAGGTCGAACAATCTGAGCTTCAACCTTAATCGCGAAAGTGTTCAATGTTATTCCTATGTGGATTGCAAGCAGTATCTTGCCCTTTCTAGATACCCAAAACGCACGGTGGAAAATATTTATCATTAGGTTTCCCCCGGGCTTTAAAGAATAAGTGCATTCATTTGGGTGTGGATTGGATAAAGCAGACAGACGTCACTTTTATTTATATAGTTGGAGATATCTCTCAAATTTAGATATTATTCCTATTTCTAAGGGTACAGCTTCAGTCTACGTTTATCACGTTGGCAATAGCCTTGGCGCTTTTTTGGCGCACTTTTAGTAGCGAGTTATGGCAGATTAAGGTTGCCCATCTGCATTACGTTTAATTCGTTTTTAATGCAACCTCGGCAAGTGGAATGTTTAAATTTTCATTTTGAATATTCTACGAATCTCTTTTAAAATCCGTTAAACTGTCGTTCGATTTCATTGGTTCGTTTGAAATACTTTTCTTTGATTCCACTGGTTATATTAATTTTAAACAATCCTTTGATTTCATTGGTACTTTTAAATTTTATTCTTCGATTTCATTCGTTTCGTAACTGTTTTTTTCCAGTGGTGGATTTTTCTTTTATTTTAATTTATGGTACGGTACAGTGCTTTCGTGCCAAGTTGTATTTTACAAATAATTTATATTAATAACGCATGCGATATACTTGTAAAACGTTTACAAATGTGTTTCTAGATCTTGTTTTCTTCCCTTGAAAAAAGAAAGAGTTTTTTGAAGTAATTCATTCTTTGGCGACATTAGACATGCCCCCCCCCCCCGCAAAAAAAAAAAAAGGCTCCAAGACAGTTTCCACCGCGATAAACGTAGACTGAAGCTGTGCCTTTTTGAGAAACACCTTACTGCTGGTATCCCAAAGTGTTTGCCGCGGCACCCTGGGATGCCACGTAGAGGGATTAGGGGTGCCGCAAAGCGCCCATGAAGTAGTTGCTATTATACGGAGTAAATATCATTCAAAAATTAATGTCGTAAAATAAATGCGAGGAGTTGTATCACTAGGAAATCGCGAGTAGCTCCATTTGAATTCCACGATTCGATGAATTGTGCAGTGAGCAGCAGGTTCACCCGTCGCACTAAACACACACATATACCTCCAAGAGCGTCTTGAAGATAATTTTGTGAGTTTTATTTAAATTTTCATTTACACCTATTGCGACTTTGGCAAATATAGAGTAGTTAGATTACATTTTATTTAACGGAGTGTTTTTTGTTTGTACTTTCCAAACCAGACTTCTCCAATTTGAAATAAGTTATAGAACGTAAATACCCTTTATATCAGGAAACAGATATTTATAAATTATCCTAAAATTTATGATATAAATAAAAAGTAATTTCTCAGAAATAAATATTAAAGCTCATGGTGTGTTAAATAAGTAATTGGATGGGTAGTTAAGTAACGCCGCAATGGAACAACATAGCGGTCTATCGTACGTGGACCTTGGGAAATTCTGAAGGCGAAGATCCAAGGAAATATCCATGAAATTTCGAGACACGACCAAATGACGAGGTAAACATCTGAGCAGGCATCTCACTGTCAAATTCCATACAAAGCCAAATAATTTTTCATGGAAAAAAAATGGTTTACCTGTAATACTGGTAAAACACTCTGAGACTCAACCGCAATCGTGACAATTGTCAGTGTTATCATTAAAAGGATTGCAAGAAGTTTCTAGACATGTCTAACATCCCATAAAAGAGGGTGAGAAAAATGCATTAGGAGTTATCCTGAGTGATTTAGGATTTACTGTCTCTTCCTAAAATATTGATTTGATTGAAATGAAAACAATTTCTGTGTCGTCCAGAATTTTGAATTTCATATAACTTGTTTTAGTAAATTATTGAGTATACAATGAACGTGTACTGCAAATAATAGTTAGTCAATATGTATATATGTTTCAGTCTCTTTAAAAAGTTTGATATCAAATTAAATACTTTAAAATTAAAATCCTACTGTACAAATTCTTGCAATAATTGTATGGAAATATATTTATTTTAATATCGGTTGATACGTTTACAAAAATCGCTTTAGAATTAGGACTTAATAACAAATCAATTAAATAACTTGTTTCTTCATTCTTTTTTTAAAAGAATGTGATTGCGGAAACGCTGATTGTGAGCTGGACGAAAATGGAAAGAAAAAGGATTGTGTGTGCACTGGAAAGCAGAAAGTGTTCGAAGGAAAATGCATAGGTGAGGTGACCTAAATAATATAAAAATTCTCGAAAATGTTGGTAAGATTCAATGTGTTTAACTGTATCCTTTTATTTTTTACAACATTTTCAAAAAAATGGAATTCATTTATAAAGAACGAAAGATATTTATTCCAGAAAATATTAAAAATTGATACACTGAAATAAAATCATACCATGGGTAAAATAAAATATTGTGGCTGCATAAATAAAAATTTTCCAAATAATTACTCTCAGATGTTTTAATTTAGGATGTTTAAAAAAAATATTCGCGGTTTATTTAATCGACCAATGTGACTGGAGCATTCCACAATAGAAGGTGAGGAATTTAAAACCTTGTAAATCGCTTCGAAAAGAAAACAACTTTAAATGAGAAAGATATTTTCTAGTCGAATGTCTTTTAGCGGATATGAAACAATGAAAAGTGATAATGGACCGGAGTACAAAAAATGGGACTTACCCATTCCACACTAAATCGTAAAGAGAGAAATCCATCAATATATCCAAAAATATCTGTAAAGTGGGATAAATGATTGTATGAACTAAAATCAAATCAAATATAATTTTGTGATAAGTTAGGTTTTTTTCTGTGAATTCCATATGATAAAATATTGGATTTCGTTCTCTGATATATAAAATTGACATATTTAGTCAGTTTGGCATCTTCTTTTGAAATGAAAGATAGGTTTTACTATGCCAGGATAGTGTTTAAGTTGCATTGCTACAGATTTTCATTGAAATCCCCAGTCTTTAAGTACTAGATGATAGATTAATGTACTAATCAAGTGACGAATCATTGAATACACGTCCTCTCCACTACGCAGTTTAATCATGTAAAGAATGTTATGTTCAACCCAAAGAGCATATGTTGAAGTAAATTGTGATATGGTAAGTATTTTTGAGTTCATGGTCATAGCACCAAAATCGGTAGTGAATCTAAACTTAGATATCCTTCGTGTGCTAGTTGGAACCATTCATCGTAAGATTGATGGACTAGACTCTAAAAAATGCCCTTCCAATTGTTCCTCATCTGCTAGGTCGATTAATTGCTCATCGTATAGTAGTACATTTTTTGCAATTTTTTTTCTTTTGTCGTCACATTTATAGAAAGTCACAATTATACACTTACCGTATCAGAATACCAAATCGACCAAATCACAATTATACACAAATCTTTTTATGATATAAAAAGATTTGTGTTATCTCTTCTTCTTTTATGATATAAAATATTTTTATGATATAAAAAGACTACAATCCGCTAAGCTACTTATCGTTCGCACCTTTTGAAGTTCTTAGCTGATAATGCAAATTTTCTGTCTTCACCAACTGAGAGATATTCGGTTTAATAAATACATGGAAAATTAGGATTTGACGGACACCCAAAAGGAAAATATAACTGTGATACACATAATATATGGAAAAAAATGTTTCATCTACTGTAATGAATATCTAGAAATATATATGCAATGCTCTGTAAAGTAAACAAATATGAATAAACAATTTTTAAGTTAAATAAAGTTAAAATATTGAAATCGGTGGCGTTGCCTAAAGGTGTTAGGAAATTGCTTTCACCATACTGTATAATTAACAACATATTTAATGTTATCAATTGAGCTATAGCATACTACAGAAATCACGTGTCATAGCATTACATTTTGCAGTAACAAGTGTAATTTTTAGCCATGTCAGTCTCGCTGCATTCTTTCCGAGTCCATTTGAAAAGGATTCGAAATCGAATTTCATTGTTCCGATCTAATTTACCGTATAAAAGTGTTCAATTTATTAATTAAAAGTAGCTTTATCTAACTGATCATCAATGGTATGAACCTCATCAAAGCTCTCTCTGATGAACACGACTAGGCCGTCATTATCCGCTTTCGTCATTATTAAATTGGACGTAACATATCCGCTTTAACTTAATTACCTATTTGATTTGCTACAAAACTACCACATACACAGAGAGAGGGAGAGAGATAAAGAGATATATGTTTCTACAATAATTCTACTATGACATACATTTAGAAAAACGGCATCAGTGTTTTAAATAGAAATCGACGAGAAGAAGTTTTGATTTCACATCAAACACATACGCTTACTTCATTGTTCACGATAGTATCAGTGAAAACATTGCATGTTATCCTCTAGGTAGGACATCGCCCGTACGTCCTTACAAATAAGTACAGTAAAACTCCAATTATCCGAATCAATTGGGACCAGACCCCATTCGGATAATCAAAGATTCGGATAACTGGATTTTTTCCGAAAAAAGGGTCTAGTATGTTTTTTAATTCATTACTGTATGTTTGTAAGTATGTTGAAAATGGAAGAAAAAACTACTTTTAAAGAAAAAGAGCTTTATTAATTAAATGAAAAGCCAACACTTTTACTGGTTAAGCGTACTTACAAGTGGTATCCATTAGTACAGTATGTACTTACCGTACTGTAAATGAAAGTCATTGCTTGCTGAACAGCTCGATTAAAGTAAGCTGTTTGACTGTCTATATACCTTTTCGGGCAGCCAAGTCGGGCATTCGCTTGACAGTGAGAAGTTGCATGTAGTCACACTAGGGCAGACGCTCCATCCACTTCGACGCAGTTTTAAGGTCGGCAAATGCTTCACTAGCAGATCGTCCCGTGTCTGCTTCAACTTCGACATTAAGGTCATCTTCTTCCTCGACACTTCCTTTTCTCGCACTTTCAATAAGTTCATCATCATTTAGAATTTGAAACCCAGAATCATTTTTTTTGCGAATCGCAATACGTTTCCGTCTTAATTTTTTTTCTGAAATTCTGAAAGCGATTCGGATAATCAGCGATTCGGATAGTCGGAGCTCGGATAATTGGAGTTCTACTGTACGTCAGATTTGCAAAGGATGACATTCTATTCTGTGCATAATTACCCCACTTTCCACTAATTGTCTATATTTTCCGCAGTTTTTCAAACGAAATTCAACTAAAAGAATAGACCTCAATATCTTCCTTAGTCATAAGAAGTTATCTAGTGTCCATTTTAATCAAACACACGAGTTCAAACTAACTCATATAAATTATCCGAATATAAATTTCAAAATCCTTAATTTTTATAATTTCACACTGTAATTTTTGCGGTATTCTAATAAGCATGTAATAAGAAATGATGGCGAATAGGAAGATATCAATCGTCCGTGAATTTATTTAACATTACAAGCTCCAAAATTAATGCACTCAGTATTTTAAATCGGTTGATTAAAAGGAGTTCAAACTGTATGCGATTATATAAATAGGATAAGCATAATAAATTATCAAAGTATTCATTGATTGTATTACAATTGTGGAAAGCAAAGCATTAGTTCAGATATAAGTGCAAGAACTAAAATTCGGTAAAAATAAGTTTCTGGGTATGTAAATAGGAAATTAATTAACATCGCACTGTAGCAACAGTACGAGCTGTATTCTACCGTCCTTGATCGATCCTGAAGGGCTAGATCTAAGATCAAATCCATGTACTTTTGAGCCACAATACCATGACTAGGCACCTGAGCCGGCAGCCCACTTTTCAAACTTCCAAACAATGCGAAATGAGTATTTTGGTAAAAATATTTTTTTCAACGATAAGGTCGAACAATCTGAGCTTCAACCTTAATCGCGAAAGTGTTCAATGTTATTCCTATGTGGATTGCAAGCAGTATCTTGCCCTTTCTAGATACCCAAAACGCACGGTGGAAAATATTTATCATTAGGTTTCCCCCGGGCTTTAAAGAATAAGTGCATTCATTTGGGTGTGGATTGGATAAAGCAGACAGACGTCACTTTTATTTATATAGTTGGAGATATCTCTCAAATTTAGATATTATTCCTATTTCTAAGGGTACAGCTTCAGTCTACGTTTATCACGTTGGCAATAGCCTTGGCGCTTTTTTGGCGCACTTTTAGTAGCGAGTTATGGCAGATTAAGGTTGCCCATCTGCATTACGTTTAATTCGTTTTTAATGCAACCTCGGCAAGTGGAATGTTTAAATTTTCATTTTGAATATTCTACGAATCTCTTTTAAAATCCGTTAAACTGTCGTTCGATTTCATTGGTTCGTTTGAAATACTTTTCTTTGATTCCACTGGTTATATTAATTTTAAACAATCCTTTGATTTCATTGGTACTTTTAAATTTTATTCTTCGATTTCATTCGTTTCGTAACTGTTTTTTTCCAGTGGTGGATTTTTCTTTTATTTTAATTTATGGTACGGTACAGTGCTTTCGTGCCAAGTTGTATTTTACAAATAATTTATATTAATAACGCATGCGATATACTTGTAAAACGTTTACAAATGTGTTTCTAGATCTTGTTTTCTTCCCTTGAAAAAAGAAAGAGTTTTTTGAAGTAATTCATTCTTTGGCGACATTAGACATGCCCCCCCCCCCGCAAAAAAAAAAAGGCTCCAAGACAGTTTCCACCGCGATAAACGTAGACTGAAGCTGTGCCTTTTTGAGAAACACCTTACTGCTGGTATCCCAAAGTGTTTGCCGCGGCACCCTGGGATGCCACGTAGAGGGATTAGGGGTGCCGCAAAGCGCCCATGAAGTAGTTGCTATTATACGGAGTAAATATCATTCAAAAATTAATGTCGTAAAATAAATGCGAGGAGTTGTATCACTAGGAAATCGCGAGTAGCTCCATTTGAATTCCACGATTCGATGAATTGTGCAGTGAGCAGCAGGTTCACCCGTCGCACTAAACACACACATATACCTCCAAGAGCGTCTTGAAGATAATTTTGTGAGTTTTATTTAAATTTTCATTTACACCTATTGCGACTTTGGCAAATATAGAGTAGTTAGATTACATTTTATTTAACGGAGTGTTTTTTGTTTGTACTTTCCAAACCAGACTTCTCCAATTTGAAATAAGTTATAGAACGTAAATACCCTTTATATCAGGAAACAGATATTTATAAATTATCCTAAAATTTATGATATAAATAAAAAGTAATTTCTCAGAAATAAATATTAAAGCTCATGGTGTGTTAAATAAGTAATTGGATGGGTAGTTAAGTAACGCCGCAATGGAACAACATAGCGGTCTATCGTACGTGGACCTTGGGAAATTCTGAAGGCGAAGATCCAAGGAAATATCCATGAAATTTCGAGACACGACCAAATGACGAGGTAAACATCTGAGCAGGCATCTCACTGTCAAATTCCATACAAAGCCAAATAATTTTTCATGGAAAAAAAATGGTTTACCTGTAATACTGGTAAAACACTCTGAGACTCAACCGCAATCGTGACAATTGTCAGTGTTATCATTAAAAGGATTGCAAGAAGTTTCTAGACATGTCTAACATCCCATAAAAGAGGGTGAGAAAAATGCATTAGGAGTTATCCTGAGTGATTTAGGATTTACTGTCTCTTCCTAAAATATTGATTTGATTGAAAAGAAAACAATTTCTGTGTCGTCCAGAGTTTTGAATTTCATATAACTTGTTTTAGTAAATTATTGAGTATACAATGAACGTGTACTGCAAATAATAGTTAGTCAATATGTATATATGTTTCAGTCTCTTTAAAAAGTTTGATATCAAATTAAATACTTTAAAATTAAAATCCTACTGTACAAATTCTTGCAATAATTGTATGGAAATATATTTATTTTAATATCGGTTGATACGTTTACAAAAATCGCTTTAGAATTAGGACTTAATAACAAATCAATTAAATAACTTGTTTCTTCATTCTTTTTTTAAAAGAATGTGATTGCGGAAACGCTGATTGTGAGCTGGACGAAAATGGAAAGAAAAAGGATTGTGTGTGCACTGGAAAGCAGAAAGTGTTCGAAGGAAAATGCATAGGTGAGGTGACCTAAATAATATAAAAATTCTCGAAAATGTTGGTAAGATTCAATGTGTTTAACTGTATCCTTTTATTTTTTACAACATTTTCAAAAAAATGGAATTCATTTATAAAGAACGAAAGATATTTATTCCAGAAAATATTAAAAATTGATACACTGAAATAAAATCATACCATGGGTAAAATAAAATATTGTGGCTGCATAAATAAAAATTTTCCAAATAATTACTCTCAGATGTTTTAATTTAGGATGTTTAAAAAAAATATTCGCGGTTTATTTAATCGACCAATGTGACTGGAGCATTCCACAATAGAAGGTGAGGAATTTAAAACCTTGTAAATCGCTTCGAAAAGAAAACAACTTTAAATGAGAAAGATATTTTCTAGTCGAATGTCTTATAGCGGATATGAAACAATGAAAAGTGATAATGGACCGGAGTACAAAAAATGGGACTTACCCATTCCACACTAAATCGTAAAGAGAGAAATCCATCAATATATCCAAAAATATCTGTAAAGTGGGATAAATGATTGTATGAACTAAAATCAAATCAAATATAATTTTGTGATAAGTTAGGTTTTTTTCTGTGAATTCCATATGATAAAATATTGGATTTCGTTCTCTGATATATAAAATTGACATATTTAGTCAGTTTGGCATCTTCTCTTCAAATGAAGGATAGGTTTTACTATGCCAGAATAGTGTTTAAGTTGCATTGCTACAGATTGTCATTGAAATCCCCAGTCTTTAACTACTAGAGGATAGATTAATGTTATTTGAATGTTATTTTCAACCCAAAGAGGATATGTTGAAGTAAATTGTGATATGGTAACTATTTTTGAGTTCATGATCATAGTACCAAAATCGGTAGTGAATCTAAACTTAGACATCCTTCGTGTGCTCGGTGGAACCATTCATCTTTTGATTGATGGACTAGACTCTAATAAATGCCCTTCCAATTGTTCCTCATCTGCTAGGTCGATTAATTGTTCATCGGATAGTAGAATATTTTTTGCAATTTTAGCACTTTTGTCGTCACATTTGTAGAAAGTCACAACTATACACTTACCGTGTCATGATACGAAATCGACCAAATCACAATTATACTCAAATCTTTTTATGATATAAAAAGACTACAAACCGATAAGCTACTTATTGTTCGCACCTTTTGAAGTTCTTAGCTGATAATGCAAATTTTCTGTCTTCACCAACTGAGAGATATTCGTTTTAATAAATACATAGAAAATTAGGATTTGACGGACACCCAAAAGGAAAATATAACTGTGATACACATAATATATGGAAAAAAATGTTTCATCTACTGTAAAGCGTATCTAGAAATATATATGCAATGCTCTGTAAAGTAAAGAAATATGAATAAACAATTTTTAAGTTAAATAAAGTTAGAATATCGAAATGGGTGGCATTGCCTGAAGGTGGTAGGTAATTACTTTCACCATAGTGTATAGTTACTATCATATTTAATGTTAGCAATTGAGCTATAGCATACTACAGAATTACATTTTATAGCATTACATTTTGCAGTAACAAGCGTAATTTTTAGCCATATCAGTCTCGCTTCATTCTTTCCGTGTCCATTTTGAAAAGGATTCGAAATCGAATTTCATTGTTTCGGTCTAATTCACCGTATAAAATTGTTCAATTTATTAATTAAAAGTAGCTTTATCTAACCGATCATCAATGGTATAAACCTCATCTAAGCTCTCTCCGATGAACACGACTAGGCCGTTATTATCCGATTTCGTCATTATTAAATTGGACATAACATATCCGCTTTAACTTAATTGCCTGTTTGATTTGCTACAAAACTACCACATGCACATAGAGAGGGAGAGGATGGAGAGAGATAAAGTGAGATATGTTTCTACAATAATTCTACTATGACATGCATTTAGAAAAACGACATCAGTGTTTTAAATAGATATCGACGAGAAGAAGTTTTGATTTTATATCAAACACATACGCTTACTTCATTGTTCACGATAGTATCAGTGAAAACATTGCATGTTATCCTCTAGGTAGGACATCGCCCGTACGTCCTTACAAATAAGTACAGTAAAACTCCAATTATCCGAATCAATTGGGACCAAACCTCATTCGGATTATCAAAGATTCGGATAATTGGATTTTTTCAGAAAAAAGGGTCTAGTATGTTTTTTTAATTCATTACTGTATGTATGTAAGTATGTTGAAAATGGGAGAAAAACTGTTTTTTAAGAAAAAGAACTTTTAATTAATTAAATGAAAAGCCAACACTTTTACTTGTTAAGCGTACTTACAAGTGCTATCCATTAATACAGTGTGTACTTACCGTACTGTAAATGAAAGTCATTGCTTGCTGAACAGCTCGGTTAAAGTAAGCTGTTTGACTGTCTATATCCGTTTTCGGGCAGCCAATTCGGGCATTCGCTTGACAGTGAGAAGTTGCATGTAGTCACACTAGAGCAGACGCTCCATCCACTTCGACGCAGTTTTAAGGTCGGCAAATGCTTCACTAGCAGATCGTCCCTTGTCTGCTTCAACTTCGACATTAAGGTCATCTTCTTCCTCGACACTTTCTTTTCTCGCACTTTTAATAAGTTCATCATCATTTAGAATTTAAAACCCAGAATAATTTTTTTTGCGGATCGCAATACGTTTCCGTCTTAATTTTTTTTCTGAAATTCTGAAAGCGATTCGGATAGTCGGAGCTTGGATAATTGGAGTTCTACTGTACGTCAGATTTGCAAAGGATGACATTCTATTCTGTGCGTAATTACCCCACTTTCCACTAATTGTCTATATTTTCCGCAGTTTTACAAACGAAATTCAACTAAAAGAATAGACCTCAATATCTCCCTTAGTCATAAGAAGTTCTCTAGTGTCCATTTTAATGAAACATACGAGTTGAAACTAACTCATATAAATTTGAAAATCCTCACTTTTTATAATTTCACACTGTAATTTTTGTGGCATTCTAATAATCATGTAATAAGAAATGTTGGTGAATAGGAAGATACGCAACGTCCGAGAATTTATTTAACATTACAAGCCCCAAATTTAATGCACTCATTATTTTAAAACGGTTGAATAAAAGGAGTTGAAACTGCATGCGACATAAGATTCTGATTTTTATGTGTAATTTCGTGTCCATGTCGGTGTTGTAATCGAAAATTCTGAAGTTTTATGAAGTTGATATGAAGAGGTACAATTGATTGCATACAAATTGATTGCATGGATACGTTAAGAGTTTGAGCCATAAAATTATAGCTTTGACTTCTCTCTAATTTGATAATTTCACGAAGAAAAATTTTGCTAGGTGCTGATATATATATATATATATAGATTAAACATGATTTTCATTTAATTCTGAAAATATTTGTTTTTGATTTTGCAATTTCATTTCAGTTAAATGTTTTATGTTATAAGATTCTTATGAATCAAAGAAATTAATTTCACCCCTTATCCCCTTATAGATTGTGATTGCGGAGAGGCTGCATGCGAATTGGACATATCCGGTAAGAAAAACTGCACGTGTCCTGAAAAGAAACAGAAGGAGCACGATGGGAAATGTATAGGTAAGGTTAGGATTCATCTTTCTAATGATTACGAAGTACATGAAATGAGCCAGGGATTGACTTAAACACACAAAGCCAATCATTTGAGCTCAACAGAATGTGTTTAGTCAAATTAGTTCTTTCCTAAGACACTGCCAGACCACTCCGTTTGGAAATGATCCAGGACCGTCATCCATAATAGCCTGTCGTGTGTCTTCAGTGCGACTCTTTTTTCAACTACCTATCTAAGAGATGAACTGTTTCTAAGTTCTGAGAGAATTCGTGTTGACTCTCAGAAGTCGCGAGATTTCCGAGTAGTAGAGCTAGTAGTGTTTTACTGCACAACAACACTTAATGACTAAAAAACTACATCCTTCTAAATAAACTATGGGTTCATTAAACCTGTGGTAACTATTAAAAATTATCCCATTCTTTTGAATATAATCCTTTGGAAAGATTGTATGGAACAGCTACACTCTACGTTTATGAATGATGGCAACAGCCTTGGCGATTTTTTTGGCGCACTTCCAAAGTCGCCAAGTAAAGAATTATTTCTTAACTCTTTCTTCGTTAAAAAATTTGTTCTTTTTACAACACACTTTTTAAACACATTTCAGAACGTTTTGAAAAGTATATTTTTTAAAAACTTTCACAAAAAGTAGTAAGCTTAAGCACGTATCAAAACACATTTGTGGACCAGCAGAGAAACTAAGCTACTAATGTTGGGTAAGAATACCCTGAAACTTATCAATTACACTAAATACAGTGGGCATGTTGAAAAAGAAAAAGATTTACAAAAGAAAAAAA
Organism: Metellina segmentata; assembly: GCA_947359465.1. Classification (NCBI taxonomy): domain Eukaryota; kingdom Metazoa; phylum Arthropoda; class Arachnida; order Araneae; family Tetragnathidae; genus Metellina; species Metellina segmentata. Next base: position 46,894,833 of record OX375880.1, read on the forward strand.
AAGCAAGAAATGATACAACCTGATAATTTCAGAATTCTTTCGTAAAAATATAATGAAAACGAAAATGGTAAAAAAAAAAAAAAAACTCTTAATCTTTTAGTGAAAACTATTATTATAATGAGATAAATAAAAATTCCACAACTGTCAAAATACAAATAAATGGACCAATGGCATCACAGAAAACGATTTAAAAGGACCAATGCAATTAAAGGATATTTAAAAAACAAAATAACCAATTGGAGGAAAGAAAAAATTTCAAACGAATCAATGAAATCAAACGACTTTAACGGATTTTGGAAGAACTTTCTAGAATATTCAAAATAAAAATTGAAAGTTTCCGTTTGACGAGGTTGCCATGAAAACCACAGCATCAATAACGAAAGATGGGTTGCCTTAAGTTATCGTAACTCGCTACTAGAAGTGCGCCAAAAAAAATCGCCAAGCCGTTGCCATCACTCATAAACGTAGAGTGTAGCTGTACCGATTGTTTTGCACCTTTCATAGGAAGAGAGTCCTTCTGAATGATTCTATTGTTCCTTCACTTCGAATAGAATTAATCTAACTTCCATTATAAATATCCGTAATATGCTAGAAATAAATGTTATTGACATCTTATGAAATGTTTTGAATTTTAATAACATAAATACAAATTTAAGCAGAATGATTACCTCACATTTTTTTTATGCCTTTTTCTGTAATACTCTGTAATGTAAAATAGTTTTTCTGTGATGTAAACATTCCAGGTTTCAAAAGGTTTAGTTTTATTCCAGCATATTTATGTAGTAAGAGATTTGACATTACTCTAGTTTTCATTAAAACTTTGGTATGAAATTAAATTGAAACTTGAAAACAAATAACACTTATATTTCATATCAAATAAAAAATTTTAGAAATAAAGTCCCACTAGTTAAACTATTCAGAATTGTAAAAAAAAAGTACTTAAAATTTATTTTAATAATAAATTTATATAATTATTTTAACACACGACTGACTTTTTTAATTGAGAATACTCGTATTATAGAAAACTTTTATTTTGTTTTTTTCTGAGGAAAAATTTACTTATTGTCAAAAAAATATGGACACAGGTGTACAAATAGGTCGTTTCCCATTGGATCTATTCTGAAGTACAAAAAATTAATTGTACCAAAATATTGAATCTTAGGTAATACTTTAATGTGATCAAATTTAAAAGAACGAAGTTTAGATATAAACCGTTTTGAAAAGTACAGTACATTTTGGTACAAATTGTATCCAACTCTATTGCAAAAAAAATCTATAATAAATGGCATTGAGTAATAGGATATAATGTTGTTTGTAATTAAATATTTTTTATGTCGCGGGACCGAAATTGAATTTCATTTCAATATTCTTAATAATAAATTTAATTTAACTAAAAGTATTTAAGTTTGCTGGAATTTGGCATTCATTAAATGACTTGTATCTTCCAATTCCTTTTTTGAATAGAATGCGACTGCGGAGACGCTACTTGTGAGCTGGACGACAAAGGACAGAAAAAGAACTGCAAGTGTACTGAAAAGCAGCAGGTGTATGATGGAAAATGCGTGGGTGAGTTGATAAATATTAATTTTAAAGAACTCGACACTGTTGATAAGATTCTAATCTAGATTTTCCATAATACTGCAAAAAATTTAATTATTGTTTTTCTACAGAAAATAATCCAATATCAGAAAAGAAAAAACATATGTACAAAAAATGCTCAAAGATCATGCATTGGTAACAACATATAAGACAAAATGTTATGGCAAAAATGTCAATTTTCAAATCATCATACAAAGGCCCTTTAATTTAGGATGACAGTATTTTTTATTAATTGAACTATGTATAAAGAACTAATGTCTGAGGAATCTTCTGTAATGGTGGGAGTCGAAAATTTAAAAAAAAAAATGCTCATCCCTTAGTACAGAAAGCAATGATGAATATGATTTACGAATTACCTTTTCCTGTTAATTGTCTTATAATGAATATGAATAAACGAAAATTTGCCCAGAAATCGAATCACTGGCATTCGACTCATCATTGTCTATCCGCTTATAAAGGTGAGAAGAATCCAATACAATATGTCAATGTCTGTCATCCAATCAGTATAAATATTTTAGCATGAAATTAAATCGAAAAGATTGATTTATCTCTATTATGAAAAATTCACGAATCAAGACAGTGATTTTTTTTAAGGTATATAACTATTTTAACAATTACACAAAATTTTCTTTTAATTTTTAAATAACTGCTCTTATTGAGCAGTTATTTTAGTTTAGTTTTATTTGAGTTTAATGTATAAACTATACGTGCTACGGTTGGTGTTAATAAAAGAAATCGAGTTAATCCCTTCTTATCAATTTTCAGCAAACTTATTTGATTGAAGTGTATAAGCTTTGAGCTTTAAGGTGTTTAAGGTTCTTTAATATTTTTTTATGTCACGGAACGCGCGCGCGCGCGCGCGCGAAAACCTTCATTTCAATTTTTTATAGTAAATTTCAATAAACTAAAATTATTTTTTCTGAATGCTGAAATTCGGAAATCACTAAATGACTTGTATCTTCCAATTCTTTTTTCAATAGACTGTGACTGCGGAGACGCTACTTGTGAGCTGGACGACAAAGGACAGAAAAAGGACTGCAAGTGTACTGAAAAGCAGCAGGAGCATGGTGGAAAATGCGTAGGTGAGTTGATCAATATTAATTTTAAAGGACTCTCGACACTGTTGATAGGATACTATTCCATATTTTCCATACTATCTCCAAATTTAATTGTTGTTCTTTCAAAAGAAAAAATATCAGATAATAAAAAACACACTCACAAGCAGTTACAGAACAGATGAAGCAAAATATTATGGCAAATATGTCAAATTTTAAATTATCATTCACAAGCCCTTTATTTTAGGATGACAGTATTCTGTATCAACTGAACTATTTATAATGAATAGAGACTGCTACTTCTGGAATGTTCCATAATGGTGGGAGTCGAAAATTAAAACACTGCTCATCGCTTAATACAGAATGCAATGGTGAATGTGATTTATGGACTACATTTTATTGTTGCGTGTTGTGAAAAGTGTCTCATTGTGCATATGAATAAACGAATACGAAATCACGAATCGGAACACCATCATTTGACTCATCAATAGCTATCCACTTATTAAGAGGAGAAGAATTCAATATACAATTTATCTATGTGTATCTTCCAATCAGGATAAATGTTTTAGTATCCAATTAACTCGAAAAGTTATAATTTCGTGAATATTGCATTTTTATAAATAAATACCATTTTACAAAATATATAATTTAGTTCTTTGAAATATGGGTTGTTAAACTACGCTATTGTTTTTAATACACTTACCATTTTTTGAGTTTTTAATATCTTTTCTCCATAAAGCATGTGACTGCGGAGATGCTTCTTGCAAGTTGGACGACACCGGTAAAAAAATGGAATGCGAATGTAGTGCAAAGCAGAAGGCACACGGTGGAAAATGCGTAGGTAAGGTGACCATTTATGATTTTAATGATCTCGAAACTGTTGATAAGATTCTTTTGTGGGTGATAAATAATATCTATTTATTTAATTGTTGTATCTATACAGAAAACAATTCAACTATAGACATCGAACTATATGAAACAAAACTGCTCAAAACTGATACTCTCAAATAGAGTTAAATAATAGATGTAAACAAATTATTGTTGGGCATTAATGTTGATTTTGAAAATTTTGTATCCATCGATCCTTTAGCTTAGGATGTTTATTATTTGAGCTATTCAATAACATCTATCACTTTATCAGAAATATTCCAAAATGGTATGGGAGGACGGACGGTCAAACCATTGTTAATCATTTAGTACGTAAGACAATGATGAATCTGAGCTATTTTTTCTTGTTGAGTGTCTCGAGGAGGGCATGAATCAAGTAAAAGATAACGTAAGAGTAAAATTCGACTCACCCATGAGAGTTAATGGGGTGAAATCCAACCCAATACCTCTATGGCTATCTACCCTAAGGCCATCTGCATTGGCTTAACCCGGCAAATGTAGTGCAAAGCAGAAGACGCATGATGGAAAGTGTGTAGGTGAGGTGAACCATTTTGATTTTAACGCACTTCAAACGCTATACAACACATTGAATTAATTAAAAATACTATCAGAATTAGCCTACCATACTCGATTTGAATTGTTTTAGTGTAGATTAATAAAATTGATCAAATAATCAGTTTTCTTTTCCTTTCTAAAGTGAAAACATCATTTTTGAACCAGGAAAATAACCCTTTTAACACCATTAGGAGGAGGTTTGTTTAAGTTCTACAATAACTACAAAATTTTATTTGCATATAGGAGGCTAGCGTGAAAAATAATTGCTTATCATAACGACTAGCGCCTTCTCCCGTCCTGTGGACAAAACAGAAGATGAAAGTTAATTTTCAAGTTTAGGGAAAATGTAAACGTAAAGTGAGTACTGGTAAACATTTTATGGGCCCATGATCAAATGCCCTTTTTCTTGAAGTAACGGGACTGTTAGATCACCCCCTTCTGTTGGGTGGAACATCACATTTATTATACGATTCGACATGAAATTGTAGCTGATGATGTCCATCCATAGATTTATCATCTAATTGGTCGATTCATTCATCCTCGGATAGGTAAAGGTAATTTTAGTTAACGTCGTACTAGAGCAACACAATGGGCTATTGACGACGGTCCGGGATCAATCCCTTAAGGGAAATATCCGAGGACAACACCTCGTAATTTTGAACCATGGTCAGATGACGAAGCAACACCTGAGCTGGCACCCCACTCTCCAAACTTCCACACCAACCCAACGTGAGGACTTTCGGCCACGACAGATTTAAGGTGCACCAACCGCCTCTACACCATACGCTTACAAACATCCATGCCCGGACCCGGATTCGAACCAGGAACCTTCCGATCTAGAGGCTAACACCTTAACCACTATACCGGTTAGTCGGCCATCGGATAGGAGTAGACTTTTGGGTGATTTTACTCTCTTGTCTCCACTCTATAGAAATGCACATTTGGACACTTGCTCTGTCATAAGATGTTGTATAGCCAACCATGAAAACCAGGTGATAGGTTACGAAAATTTCAAACCATGTCCATTTTTCACAGAGCAGTCTCGTGAACATGAATCTACATGTGTAGAATCCCTTCTCAATAGAAAAGCTGAGTCTACTTATATTTCTCCTCTATGGTTCCACACAGTAGAGGAAAGCAGTCTAAGGGTCTCGTCAGTACTATATTTAGACACATGATCCTGGGAACATAAACAAATACCATTGCTCATCGACTTTCTTTGTTCCGATATCGTAAAAAAAAACCAGGATGTAAACATAAAATGGTATGCGTAAGACAAAGGCTAATCGTCGTTTTTAAAATGACGAAGTGTTGCAAATGGATCTTTCCTTCCGCAACTGATCCTGTACCGTCGCCAATACACCGTTGTTTTACTCCAGTGCGATGTTAATTAACTACCAACTTACTCCCGGGACGTCGACAGTAGCAAATTGTTCCAATTCGAATTAATTGACTTCCTATCTACCGACTTGCTGATGAATAGAAGCATTAAAAAGGCGATGGATTTGTTTATTATAGATAGAAAAAATAATTTTACAAAATTAAAACATGTAAAATTCTTACGTATATGATTGTCGTATTTCGCGTTCTTAACATTAATAGAGAAACTAAGAATAAAAACTAATTAAAAAAAAATGAAATATTTATTATGGTTTTGGCAGATATCGAGTAGAGAAAATACACTCTTTTAAAAAAGGGTTTTCGTTTGCGCTCTCCGAACCAAACAGTCACCTTCCTTGCAAAATATTAGTTAAAGAAGATAAAATAATTTAAATCCCCTTACATCACTAAGCACTTACTCATAAATTACTTTAAAATTATGGAAATTGCAAAAAGTGCGAATGCAGAGACGCTACTTATGATCTGGATGGAAACGAGCTGAAAACTAAATGCGAGTGCACTGGAAAGGTGAAAAGCATGGTAGAAAAAGCATAGGTGAGTTAATCAATACCGATTTTAAAGAACAAGACACTGTTGATAGTATTCTATTCTAGATTTTACAAATTACTTATAGACTTTTTTTACTTTTTCTACAGAAAACAATATCAGGGAACAAAATTTATCTTAACAAAAAATTCTCAAAAATCATACACACACAAGCAGTTAGAAGACAGATAAAACAAAATGTTGTGGCAAAGATATCAATTTTATCATCATCATATACCCAAGCCCTTTAATTTAGGATGACAGTATTCTTAATTAATTGAACTATTTAATAAGAACAGAGACTACCGTCTCAGGAATGTTCCATAATGATGGGTGTCGAAAATTAAAAACAGCTCAACGCTTAGTACAGAAAACAATGATAAATGTGATTTGTGAACTACCTTTTCCTGTTAATTGTCTCATAATGAATATGAATAAACGAAAAATAGCCCACAAATCGAAACACCGGCATTCGACTCTTCAATGTATATCCTCTTATAAAGGGGAGAAGATTCCAATACAATATGTCAATGTCTGTCATCCGATCAGTAAAAATGCTTTAGCATCCAATTAACACAAAAGGATTTATTTAACTATGTTATGAAAAATTCACGAATCAAGAGAGTGATTTTTTTAAGGTAAATAATTATTTAAACGATTATACAAAATTTTCATTTAATTTTTAAATAACTGCTCTTTTTTTTTTAGTTTTATTTGAGTTTAATACATAAATTTTACGTTCTACGGTTACTGTTAATCAAAGAAATCGAGTTAATTCCTTTTTATCATTTTCAGCAAACTTTTTTGATTGAAGTGTAAAAGCTTTGAGCGTTAAGGTGTCTAAGCTTCTTTAATATTTTTTTTATGTCACGGGAACTAAATTGACTACTTTCATTTCAATTTTTCACAGTAAATTTCATTAAACTAAAATTATTTATGTTTGCTGGAATTTGGTATTCATTAAATGACTTGTATCTTCCAATTCTTTTTTTGAATAGAATGCGACTGCGGAGAAGCTACTTGTGAGCTGGACGACAAAGGAAAGAAAAAGGACTGCAAGTGCACTGAAAAGCAGCAGGTGCATGGTGGAAAATGTGTGGGTGAGTTGATAAATATTAATTTTAAAGAACTCGACACTGTTGATAAGATTCTATTCTAGATTTTCCATAATACTGCAAAAAAATTTAATTATTGTTTTTCTACAGAAAATAATCCAATATCAGAGAACAAAAAACATATGTACAAAAAATGCTCAAAGATCATGCATTGGTAACAAAAGATAAGACAAAATGTTATGGCAAAAATGTCAATTTTCAAATCATCATACAAAGGCCCTTTAATTTAAGATGACAGTATTTTTTATTAATTGAACTATTTATAAAGAACTGAGACTAATTTCTAAGAAATGTTCCGTAATCGTGGGAGTCGAAAATTAAAACACTGCTCATCGCTTAGTACAGAAAGCAATGATGAATGTGATTTACGAATTACCTTTTCCTGTTAATTGTCACATAAATAATATGAATAAACGAAAAAGAGACCATAAATATAAATACCAGAATTTGTCTCATCAATGTCTATCCGTATATAAATAGGATAAGAATCTAATACACAATATGGCCATGTCTATATTCCAATCAGAATAAATGTTTTAGTATCCAAATAAATCAATAAAATAGAATCTTGCGATATATTGCATTATTATTAATTAATACCAATTTACAAAATATATAATTTAGTTCTTTGTAAAAAAAGCTGGTAAAAACTAAGCTGTTGTTTTTAATACACTTACGAACTTTTGAGTTTTTAAAATATTTTCTCCAAAAAGCCTGTGGCTGCGGAATTGCTTCTTGTAAGTCGGAAGACTCCGGTAAAAAAGTGGAATGCGAGCGCTCTGCAAAGCAGAAGAAACTAGATGGAAATTAAACGAACTTTAACACATTGAAGAACAGATTTAATGATTAAAAATACTAAAGGAATTGGCCGACCTTACTCGATTCTAATTGCTTTATTGGAGATTGAAAAATTGAGAGGATAATAATTTTTCTCTTTCTTTGAAATGTGGCAACATAATTTTTCTTCCACGAAATAACTTTTTAGCACCTTTATGAGGTTTGTTTAGATTCTACAATAACTACTAAATTTTAGTTACATATGGGAGGCTAACGTGATAAAAATTTGTCGCTCACATTGACTAAGGAGGAATGTTTTGTCACGAGTGAGCATGTTTTATTTACAAATGTTCTTAATTTTATGCTATGAAATGGTTTGTAGTAGAGGAAGAACGGTTATGAAATTTCACATGTAATTCTACAAGTTTTCATCTAATATTTAATCTTTTAATTTATTGTGCTATAGTGAAAATTATCGCAATACTTGTTGTTGTTTTCAGTTGGAATGGAGAATGGAGTTTGGTTCGATTATTCGTCGTGTTTATTACGTATATTCTGTTAGCTCATTGAAAATAGCTCTAGTACTCGTTGCGGCAGGTTTTTTTTTTAGTTAATGTCGTTCTAGAACAACACAACGGTCTATTGACGACGGTCCGGGATCAGTCTCTTAAGGGAAAGATCCGAAGACAACACCTCGTTATTTTGAACCACGGTTAGATGACGAAGAAACACCAGAGCTGGCACCCACTCTCCAAACTTCCAAGCCAACCCAACGTGAGGACTTTCGGCCACGACAGATTTAAGGTGCACCAGCCGCCTCTACACCATACGTTTACAAACATCCATGCCCGGGCCGGGATTCGAACCAGGAACCTTCCGATCTAGAGGCTAACACCTTAACCACTATACCGGTTGGTCGGCTGAGGCAGGTTTAACCCATAGCCGTGAAATGGAGAAGAATTTCAAAAGATGCGACCAACATGTACACTAGTATTAACGAGACTCATGTGTGAAAAATTGACTTGGTTGGTTCTCTTAGCATCTTTATAGCCTAATAAGAGGGCGTAACATGTTATAATAAAGAAGGTATTTGAATCCGCAGTTCTATACAGTTCTAACAAAAGCGTTGAAATTGCCAGTCTTCTACTATTAGATGATCAACCAATCAAATGAGGAATCAATGGATTAGCGCTTTATTCCGTCTCGTGGACTAAACCGAAGATGGTAGTTAGGTTTCAAGTTTATTTAAAATAAAAACGTAAAGTGAGCAATGTTAAACATTTTATGGGCTCATGATCATATGATCAAATCCGGCACTAACGTAACTCTTAGATCACTCTTGTAACTCTTGTGAATCCGCAGTTCTATTAAGTTGGAACAAAAGTGTTGAAATTGCCAGTCTTCTACTGTTAGATGATCAACCAATCAGATGAGGAATCAATGGAATAGCGCTTTTTCCCGTCTCGTGGACTAAACCGAAGATGGTAGTTAGGTTTCAAGTTTATTTAAAATAAAAACGTAAAGTGAGCAATGTTAAACATTTTATGGGCTCATGATCATATGATCAAATCCGGCACTAACGTAACTCTTAGATCACTCTTATAACTCTTGTGAATCCGCAGTTCTATAAAGTTGGAACAAAAGTGTTGAAATTGCCAGTCTTCTACTACTAGATGATCAACCAATCAAATGAGGAATCAATGGATTAGCGCTTTTTCCCGTCTCGTGGACTAAACCGAAGATGGTAGTTAGGTTTCAAGTTTACTTAAAATAAAAACGTAGAGTGAGTAATGTTAAACATTTTATGGGCTCATGATCATATGACCAAATCTAGCAGTAACGTAACTCTTAGATCACCTCTCTGTGTTGGGTGGAACATCACATTTATTATATGATTCTATACTGAATTTGAGAAGATGTCCATCCATAGATTCACCATCTAATTGGTCGATTCATTGATCAATGAATATGAGTAGGTTTTGGTGATTTTACACTTTTGTCGCCACTTTATAGAAATGCACATTCTCACACTTGCACTGTTATCAGATGTTATATCTCCAAACCAGGTGATAAGTTACGAAAATGGCATACCCTGTTCATTTTTCACAGAACAATTTTTAGTCGACATGTTTAGAATCCCTTCTCAATTGAAATAGTCAACTTATATTACTCGTCTATTGTTCCACACAGCAAACAAAAGCAGTCTAAGGGTCACTTTACTACTAAGATTCGGACAAATGAGCCTGGGAACATCAACATACTTTTATATTTACGATATAGTCAAACCACCAGGCTGTAAACATAAAATGATATGTGTGAGAGAAAGGCCAACCGGCGTTTTTTTTTTTTAATAAGACAATTTTACCGGAACATGATTTCTCTAAAGTGAATTTAAGGTACCATTACCTGTTCTCGAAATAAGACGTTACCCCACCTTACTTTAAAAGGTTGTGTCTTGTATATCTAAATAATTTTACGGAATAAAATTCTTCAAACCATTATGTAATGAACAAGGACTTTTAGGGAAAGTTGGTCATGCAATACACATAACGCCTAGAAATGAATCAATATATTTGTGATCGTGAGATCAAAATAAAATATTCGTTGAACTTAAATTCGAAATGATTATTTACAAAAGATAAAATAATGAAAAATTTTTAATAATAGCAGTAGCATCTTAACACACGAACAGGAATGAAATGTGGGTCATTGAAAACATAATTGTGAAGAAGAAAAAGATATGAGCAAAGTATACTTCATGTCTGCACGTGAATAATCGTCATATAACCATGTTGAAAATTACCTGGTGTTGTCTTCGGATATTTACTTCGGATTGATCCTGGACCGTCGTCTTACACTGTGTCCAGCAAATGACCGTCGTGGTGCACTTGAAATCTATCGCGATATCAAATGTCCTCACGTTGGCTTGGTGTGGACGTTTGTAGAGTAGGTTGCCCTCCCAGGGGTTAACCTCGGAATTTGACCGTAATATAAAATGATGAGGTGTTGTAAATGGATCTTTCCATCCGCAATTGATCCAGGACCATCGACAATAGACCGTTGTTTTGCGCTCCAGTACGATGTACGATACCAACTTACATCCGGGCTGTCACCAATAGTCAAATGTTCCAGTTCAAAACTAATTTTTTTTCCTTTCTGCCTACTTGCTGATGAATAGAAGGATTAAAAAGGCGCTGGATTTAATTATCATAGATAGTAAAAATAATTTTACAAAATTAAAACATGCTAAATTCTTATGTATATGACTGTAGTATTTCGCGTTCTTAGCATTCATAGAGATACTAAGAACAAAAAACTAATTCCAAAATGAAGCATTTATAATGGTTTTGCCAGATATCGAGTAGAGAAAATGCACTCTTTTTAAAAAGGGTTTTTTTTTATCGCGCTCTACTGACCAAATAGTCAATCCTGATTTTTTTTTAATCGACACTGCTATAGATTTAATTGTTTTGCTTTTTCTGCAGAAAACAATAAAAATTCTCAAAAATCATGTACTCACAAGCAGTTAGAGAACAGATAAAGCAAAATGTTATGGCAAAGATGTCAATTTTTAAATTATCATACACAGGCCCTTTAATTTAGGATGACAGTATACTGTATTATTTGAACTATTTATAATGAACAGAGACTGCTGTCTCAGGAATGTTCCATAATTTTGTGAATCAAAAATTAAAACTCTGCTCATCGCCTAGTACAGAACGCAATGATGAATGTGATTTACGAACAACATTTTACTGTTAAGTGTCTCATTGTGGGTATGAATAAACGAATAAGAGACCACGAATCGAAACACCAGCATTTGACTCATCATTAGCTATCCACTTATAAAGAGGAGAAGAATTCTATATACAATTTGTCCATGTGTATCTTCCAATCACGATAAATATTTTAGTATCCAATTAACTCGAAAAGTTAGAATTTTGTGAATATCGCATTTTTATAAATAAATACCATTTTACAAAATATGTAATTTAGTTCTTTGAAATATAGGTTGTTAAACTATGTTAACTCTTGTTTTAATTTGTTTGTTAACTTTTGTTTTTAATACACTTTTCAACTTTTGAGCTTTTAATATCTTTTCCCCATAAAGCATGTGACTGCGGAGATGCTTCTTGCAAGTTGGACAACTCCGGTAAAAAAATGGAATGCACATGTAGTGCAAAGCAGAAGGAACACGGTGGAAAGTGCGTAGGTAAGGTGACCATTTATGATTTTAATGATCTCGAAAGTGTTGATAAGATTCTATTGTGGGTGATAAATAAAATCTATTTATTTAATTGTTGTATCTATACAGAAAACAATTCAACTATAGACATCAAACTATATGAAACAAAACTGCTCAAAACTGATACTCTCAAATAGAGTTAAATAATAGATATAAAAAATTACTGTTGGGCATTAATGTTGATTTTGAAATTTTTTTTATCCATAGATCCTTTAGCTTAGGATGTTTATTATTTGAGCTATTCAATAACATCTATGACTTTATCTGAAATATTCCAAAATGGCATGGGAGGAAAGTCAAACCATTGTTAATCATTTAGTACAAAAGACAATGATGGATCTGAGCTATTTTTTCTTGTTGAGTGTCTGGAGGAGGCATGTATCAATTAAAAGATTTTTTTTTTCTAATGGCGGGCACAAATGCACATAGTCATTGGCCACTACAAGGCCGGAATTGATGGTCTCTTGTGAAGGAGCACCCAGTGGGAGGACCATCATCGCTTCCTAACAAAGGACAACACAATTTATATCCATGCCCTGACCCCGGATTCGAACCAGGAACCTTCCGATCCAGAGGCCAACACCTTAACCACTAGACCGGTTGGTCGGCGAATTAAAAGATAACGTAAGAGTAAATTCGATTCACCCATGTGAGTTAATGTATGGAGTGAAATCCAACTGAATACCTCTATGGCTGTCTACCCAAAGACCATATAAGGCCATCTGCATTGGCTTAACCCGACCGCAGTCCAGATATGGCCTCCAAAGAAGTTTATCGAGACTGCAGGTCGTATACAGCCCTCCAAATATATTTACCTGGACCCCAGACTAGATACGGCCCTCTGAATAGGGGTTTACCGACACCCTGATCGTATACAGATAAACAATTTTCCTTGAAGGTACCCAATTCATAATAATAAATATTTAGAAAGTAGTATTATTTCCGAATAGCTATGTTGAAATTTGTCTAAGCAGATTTTTATCTATAAACATGTTAGGGTTTCTTATTGGTTGCAAAAAATATCACGTTAATAGGAATATATTGGGGAAGATGATTAAAAGTCTTGAATATTAGTTATGGTTGAAAACTTGAATATTTGATATGCAAGATTACATTTTAATATCAATTTGAAATTTGGTGATAAAATTGTGTGTTTTTGCAGAATCAGAAAATTTTTTTGCTTAATTATATTATAAAGATTGTTTCTGATGCAAATTGTGTGAACATGAAATAATGTGTGCTATTTCTTATCTAATGTATCTTTAAACTTGCTCTAATATGACCGTTGAATCAAAATCAATAGTATTGCAATGGATTTCTTCAAATGTTGGGAGATACTTGGGAACGAAGCCATTGGCTCGCTTTCCAATGAGGACAGTAAATAGAGTTATCTCTCGGACACAGCGCCCTGCATCAGAGATCCATTTCTTGGGTAAATCTAAAAGCCCTCGAAACCCATTGCTCGTCAGTGGTATCTCACTAAGCTCGCTGTACTTTCCCTTCAGATTTATGGTTCCAGATCAGTGAAAATTGATTTGTCGAGACTCATAAATAGGCACACTAAAGTTTGTATTTTGAGAGCACCAACATGGTTTTAAACCATGCTCCTAGACTGCCTTGATTGCAATTCCCTCTCTCCTAGACTGCTCGTGCCTCTTTGAATTTCTGGGGGAAAGACCAAGAAGAGGCAGTTTATTTCATTCTCAGGTGACAAGATCTTATGAATTGGTCTAGCATTTTCCAGGCCAAAGTGATAAGCAACAGCATAATCATTGCACGATTGAAGAGGAGGGCTTTGTTTTTCTGAAACTATACATAGAGTCATTTTCTCAACGACCATACCAAGATACAAACAGAAGAATAAATGCAACGCAAAGACAAACTACTACAATGCAACACGGATGATTTCTGTACCCAAACATGAAAGAGAAGATTCAGAATAAAAAAAGAAATATAACCGGAGAATATATCGCCCTATTGAGAAATCTCAGTCTCCATGAATTGTATTGCAGCGTAACAGGCAAGACTGTCCATAACCAGGCTCTTTAGAAAGCGGACAGAAAAGCTCGTCTATCTAGATGGTCGCGTTTAATTGGTCATGATTGTCTATGCTGATGGCAAGACAATTGTACCCAATTATAATGCGAAAGGTTTACTAAACAAAAATGTGTATAGTAATTTCTGTATGGAATGTAAGTTATTTTGACGATAAAACAATATTTTCTTTTAATTCAGAGCTTCGTGTCAGTTATTTTCTTACAGCTAAATGCTTGTGCTGTACTATATGTGTTCTCATGAATAAAGTAAACTAATTTTATATTTTTATGTTTCCGGGAACAGATTGTGATTGCGGAGATGCTATTTGCGATTTGGATGAATCCGGTAAGAAGAAAAAATGCCACTGTACTGAAAGTCAGAGGGAGAAGGATGGAAAGTGCTTTGGTGAGATAATCCCTTGTTAGTTTTTAACAAATACCTTTATTCCGAATATATTGAGTCAACTAGACATAAAACATTAATAACTTGGATTAGAGATAACTCGGATCCTTCCCGTCGGTATTGATCCGGAAACGTCGCCAATAACCCCTTATGTTGCTCTGGTGCGATGTAAATTCAAATCTACCTTTCCTTAGAATATGATTCTTTAGAAAGATCCTATTTGAGGATAACTACAATCATTGTACATTCTCTGCAATTTGACTTCTTGCTCTGACTCTAAAATATTTGACTTGGCATCAGTGGAAACACGTGGGGAAATTATTCTGTGGTGGGGGCAAATAGGATCCACGTTCCTTCACGTACAAACCGTCATAAAAAGATAGACTCACAAAAAGATTTTATTTTTTATCAGAACGACAACTATAGTTGATGACGATACGAGATCCGTAGAATCTTCATAAAAACATAAAGACATAAAAGGATATCCATGAGAAATATCAATGCCACGCAACTTTCAGAACACATTTTAAACTTTTGGAAACCTTTTATGCTGTCTCAAACTTAAAAATCCACATTTAATAGCTAACTGGTATAATAATACCTAAATTTTGTATTTTCATGCAGATCGTTGTATCTGTAAGACAGATAGCCCAAGAGTTGTCGCCAAATTTTAATCTATTTTATACAGTGAACGAGTAGTTGGGCAAAGCAAACGTACAGGGTCATTGGAAATACGTAAAGTGAATTATTATGTCGAAATCAGGCAAAACTTTAACTCTTTCAATCCCAAATCTACCAAACTCTAAATGTGGATAAACCTCAACCCGTCCATTCTTCGTTGGGGTTGGGGTTGCTGGAATGTTTAGCGAAGAAGCCCCTTCGGTTTATCTATATGGGATTCTTTGTGTGTTGTTGAAAGCATGCAATCATTCATGTCTTCAAACCGTAATCGATTTTTTGCTGGTATTCGAAAGTCACAATATTGCACTTAATCCATTCGTAGAGTTTTGAAACTCTTAAAAAGTTGTATTGAAACAGATATTTCTATTCCAAATCATAAATCGGCATCGGTACAGTGTGATGCTTTTAATTCCAAGTAGTAAGGGAGATAATGACAGTAAAATAATTGTTCAACGTCATGTTGTTGCTTCATAGTGTAAAGATAGAATACATTTTTGAAAGGGTCGAAAGAATTTGGTTTTCTCTAGACAATGATCCTTTGTTTAGTTTGCCTTGCAATTCGAAAAAAAATTTCCGTGGCTTACATTTGAGTGAGAAAGCAAGTATTCTCACGTAAGAAAATAGCTTTAGGTATTGGTGAGTTTGAAATGGAGGAATTCGTTACTGTTACATTTTCCTTAAAACTGATTTTAGTTTCGCAATAGAAAAGCAGTGCCACATTGTGGTGATCCAGTTGCACGCAATTTCAGCTACCAACCCATTAGCAAAAAATAAAGGTGTGAGCATTTTATCCTTAATTATAAATTATTTTCTATTAATTAATTATTCAGATAGTTTAAGAACTTTTCAGATTGATGAGAACATTCAAAAAATTAATTTTCCAATAACTATGAAAATGTGACCCGAAGTTTGTCAGAAACGTTTTATAAGGTGAACAAACCTACGAAATGGATATTGATTGATAACTGTTTCTTTTTGTTTCAGTTTCTTTACAAAAAACATAATAATTAATTTATTTTCCTTTCCCTTGAAAAGAGTTCAGATTTCGGTGTACATTTTCTAAATACCATATTTGAAACGCAAAAATAATTTACTCGTTCGCTAAATATAACTCTTCATTGTTTTTAATAATATATATATTCTGATATATAATCTTATATATAATATATATATATATATATATATATATATATATATATATATATATATATATATATATATATATATATATATATATATATATAAACTTTCGTTTTCAATAAATTCCTTTTGGTTTTTATTTTGTGAATTTCCTCTTGTTTAAGAAAAATATATTCCTTGCCATGCTATGTCTGCAGCTTTCAGCGCGCTTGCATGGTTGGTTTTAACTTTTCTTCTAACTTTCGTTTTCACTTTTGTTTTCTGGTTTAATAGAATATTTAGAATATTTCCAATAATACCAGCCTTTAAATCATCTATTTAAAAATAACAAAGGGATTCCAATGGGTTTGGTACCCAAAGAATTAGTTCAATTGTCAAAAATATAGCAGCCCACCACCACTGCGTCAAGTTCCTGATTCCGAATTACGTGGTGTTGTCCTCGGATCTTTCCCTTGGGGGAATGATCCCGGACGCATATTAACAACCTTTACCTGGAATAGAAGACATGGAGAAATTTTAAGCCCGCTGATTCGTTGGTTTCAAACTGTCGACTATGACGTCACTACGTGGAATGAAAAGGTTTTCAAGTTCCGAAAGTTCACACATCCCATACAACTCCATGCGAAGAAATTCATCGCCTACGCAAGCAAAATCGGGGGATCTACAAATAACACCCTTGAAATCTTCCACCTTCAGAACCATCGCCAAAGCCAGATGGTTTCAGCGAAATACCGAAATAAGACACGATCTTAAAACCCGCATAGCAAAACCTCTGCAACATAAATAACGAATCCATACAACAGGTCCCCAGTAATAACGAAAAACTCCCCTGTTTCCGCCTTCAATTCTGTTCAAGGACCCGAGTGTTCTTTAAAGTTCGAAAATGGATTATTTTAAAATTATGCGTGTAGAATCTATACTGGAATTAAAACTGAACACAAAACATTTACGATCAAATTACGAGTACATGGCACAAGCCGTTGAACTGTCGCTTGGTAATCTTCTAAAAGCTATCGCTTTCTTTTTTATTAGTATTCGGTCGAAGCAGTTTCAACTTTTTTTTTTCGCAAACATTGCAAGTAAATAATGATACTTTTCACACATGCGGAGTGCGCACTATGGGTGAGTGACGTCATAGATCTCGGAGAGAGAAACCAACGAACCGATTTCCCCGTGTCTTCTATTCTAGGTAAAGGTTGGTAATATACATCCCGGACCGCCGTCAATAGCCCGTTGTTGTGTTGCTCTAGTACGACGTTAATTAAAAATTACCAAATTACCACTGAGTGAAGTCAAAATTCTATGTTATTAGACTGCTCTTATTATCTGTTTACTTGTAGAATTTATGTCTCAGGTTTACTGAGAGTATAGACACCAAGCATAGAATAATTTGGGGGTAAGGTGTTAGGGACCTTAAAAAGTGGTACCTCAGACGAACACGTGTTTTGATATTCAAAATTGAATAAAGAAATAAGTGCTTGTTCTCAAATTCTGGTATTTATTCACTCCTTTACGACACCATCTTTTATCAGATTAAGAATTTTTTCACATGCATTTAACCACTCGAACAATTCTTACGTAGTCTAGAAAAGTACGGAATTCACTTTAAGCACTAGAATTCTAGCTTATGCAAATTTTGCGTAGCGAAAATTATTAGAATAGCGAAACAATACAAATTAAAGATATTTTCGAAAGCAATTTAAAACATTTGTCATTAATTTTTATCTGGTGTTTTCAGAAATCAAAACCTGTGAGAAAGAGGGAGACGCTGTTTGTAAATTGACTAACAGAGTTTGTGTGGATCAAAAACAAGCGGATTTTAAATGTGATGCTTGCATAGAAACACATGCTGATGATGGTAAAGGTAATTGCAGAGGTGAGTGAACAGTTCTTCCTGTAGCATATTTTTCATTTTGGTTGCTCATTTACTTGTATTTTACAAAGACCCCATGTTGAATCATCATTAAAACTTTTATAAAATTTCGCTTTGTTTGAGTCTCGACCATTAAACTTTTTTCAAAATAAGACATACTCTGGAAATCATGGAGTTATCTGTGAAATATTTATATTCTGAGAGAGGTTACGTTTTTGTACCTTCTAACATTCTTGAAATATGATCCGTATTATTTGGTTCAGAGGTTTTGAAACTCATTTTAGCCCTTGTTTTATCCGTTCAAGGGGTTACGATGAGATATCTCGTCCATCAAGATGTGACCGATTTTGCTTATGACAAAACATCTCGTAGTTATGACATGATCTGGTTAATTTTCTTCTAATGATTGGATATCTCATTCGTCAAGATCTGATTAGTTTTGTTAATGATGAGATACCCTGTCGGTTAAAACACCAGCTAGATTAAAGATCCATAAAAGGATTGACAAAAAAATCGTATGTATACAGGGTTTGTCCGTAAAGAAATGAGACTGGGTCTGGTGAAAAGAATTTATTCATCTGATCGGTACATATTGTTAAAAGTCTTCAAAATAGTCTCTTTGGGCGTAGATGCATCGCTAACAACGCAGGTTCCACACTGCAAAGGTTCCCTGGAAGTCAGCTGACGAGACCTCTTTCAGAGACTCTGCGACAGCTCGTTGGATGGAGGGAACATCTTCGAAACGGTGACCTTTCAAGGTTTTTCTTGAGCTTTGGGAGCTGGAAAAGGTCTACCGGGAACACATATGGGGCTGTACGGTGGCTGCAACCCCTATCCGGGGGCCAAGTAGGCAATCACAACGAAGGCGGTGTGGGCTGGAGCATCCAGCGTTCGGCAACCTCCGGTCGATTCCGTTTGACGGCTCTGTGCAGGCATGCAAGGACTTTTTTGCAATAAACGGCGTTGATGATTCGTCCGTAAGGAACAAATTCTTTGTGGACCCCCCACTTTCACCACATTTTCGTTCAAACCACTCGTAGAAGGGCGTCCAGATCGCTCCATGTCTTCAAAGGTGTCCCGTTCGTTCATGAACTCACTGAACCACCGGAAAACCTGAGCCCTTGTCAGGGCGTCGTCTATGTGAGCCTCTTTAACCATGGGAAGCCTCTGGAAGCGGTTTTGCCGAGGTAAAAGCAAAATTTAATCGTGTTGCGCTGCTCCAGCAAACGTTCCATTTTTAACGTTTTCTGCCGTGACAAAAGCTCAAAAACAGCTTTTGTATCACACGTGATCCTCACTGCGTCAGAGCTCGGAAGCGACTGCCGCCCGGTGCGTTGCTTAGGTTAGACCCCCCATCACAAATCCCGCACCCAGGGAGCGCTGTACTGGCAACTGGAGCGCCGCGCGGAGACCAGTCTCATTACTTTACGGACAAACCCTGTATATACAATAACCTACAATAATGAACCGGACGCCAGTGGATTTGCATAAAATCAGACTACTTGTTTGGGGGTGGTTTTCGTGGTATGGTCTGGGACCTTTTCATGGTAAATTGAACGCCGACGCCTACATTTTATGGAAATTTTATGTAATGGACGAATGCTACTTCCAGGACGATTGCTCCATGTCATCTTGCAGCCTCTGTCAAGCAGTGGTATCAAGATATGGATGTAAAACGTCTTCCCTGCCCTGCTCAGAGTTCCGATCTAAACCCCATAGAACATTTGTGGGACGTGTTAGAGCGACGTTTACGGACCATAGAACCACGTCCGAATTCTACAGCTGAGCTGGCGACATTCTTGCAGCAGGAATGGACTCAAATACCCGCACCTGTGTATCAAAACCTTGTTCAAAGTATGCCCAGAAGGGTTGCTAATGTAATTGCAGCACGTGGGGGGACCATCCCCCTATTAAAGCATATATTATTTCCCTTATACCATCACATATTGCTGTCCGGTCCATTATTGTATATGGTAGCGTATATATAGTACAATCATTTGTATCAACTTCGTCAAAACAAACTTGGAAGTGCTATTTGCTTGACTAGCCCGGTAGTATAAGCTTTACCTAATTTAATGGCAATAGTAGAGCATTGTAGTGATATAAAACGGACCCCCAATTCATGTTGTAGTGCAGATTTTTTTAATTCACTCACATTTTTTCTCGCTTTTATTTACTCATTCCTTAAGTCAATAAGTTTAATAAAAATATCGATGAATTTAAAAAGATGTTAGATAAAAAAATTATGTTTGCAAAATTTGTGAAATCATTTTATTATTTTTATTTTAATTATTATATTTATCTTTGAATCTCTTCTGTGTTTTCAGAGACCTGTGATAAAGAAGATAAAGATGATTGTAAACATAACGGCACTTGTAATGAAAAAACATTTTGCGACTGCTTAACAGGATTCAGCGGAGATAAATGTCATGTAGTAGATGAATGTGAAACGGGAAACTATAAAAACTGTAAAGGGACCAACGGCACATGCAAATTCGTTGATGAGAAAAATAAAGTTGTCTGTGAGTGTGATGGTAACAAGGCACTTAAAGAGGATGAGAATATCTGTCGAAGTGAGTAAGACATTTAATTGATATATTGGTATAATATGAGAGTTATAAAATGAGGGTTATGTCTCTCCCTTAAAAGTGTTTCTTGTGCTATATACTTCTTATTCTAATCTGTTTTGGTGTGACATAGAGTATTCCTAGAAGTTGAAAACTAATTATATAAAACAATCGAATGTTTATAGGTTACTGATCTTTCCTTATAAGTCGTATTAATAGGCCGTGTTCTGTAGTGGAGGTTTTATTTAAACTGTGCCATTTTTATAGCTTCTCTTTACTCCGTCCTTAAGTCTATACTGGGCTACTGTCTATCTACCAGAGAACTGCTACAGATAAAATGTCTAGATTATGGAGGTTGCCATAGAAGCAGGGCTCGTAGATTTCAATTGAGGATAAGGTTTAAGCCAGTTTTGCATGTCTAAACTTCTGAAGCTTTGCATTGTTTTATTGGAAAAGGCCAAACTCATCAGAAAAGATGCACACGTAGCGTTAATCTATCAGGATGTTTTGTAGACATGCCAGTGGTATCCTTGAATGCCAGCTAAACAAACCCCATACCATTATGGATCTCCCTCCTCCAGCCTGTACAATCCCTTGCTGATATGCAAGATCCATGGCCTTCATGTGTTTTTCTCCACACACGGATCTTTGTTGGTCCAAAACAGTTTAAAATTCGACTCGTCAGACTAGGACCAGGTTAATCTTTTCCCGTCAGCAAGCGTCCGGTGGAAGTGTTCCCGAGCCCAGACGAGACACGTAGCTATGTGTCGAATATTTATCAAAGTTTATCGAGACACTCGTTGGCTCCTTTGCAGAGTTCCTACGCTGATGTTTGTTGAGGACCCACCATTGAATTCCGATGTTATTTGAGGTAGTATTGCACTCCTATAGCATGAAGCGATTCTTACTATTCGACGATGGTCCCTTCACCCAGAGTCTTTTACGGCCTCACTGGTGTCGTAAGCTATAGGTTTTTCCAGATTTCTAGTAATCATGGCACACCCTTGAAATGGTAGTTCATGAAACTTTCTCCTCTACATTTGAATTGCTATGACCCATCTTACGAGCTTCAACTTTTAAATGGCGTTGAAAATCGCGATAGTTTGCCGTTCTCATAACGGAAACGCTAGATGCTTCCACAGATGTCTATAGATTTTATGTATGTACTAAGAGACCCAACCAATGGACGTTCATGGGTGTTGTTGCTATGTATTTTGCATAGATTCGTCTGTACTACTTTGTGTAACACTTCGGTGTACATAATTCTAATATAATGACGATTCCATCTAGTTACAAGTGACCGGTTAGCTTAAATTGGTACCAGGGCTCGGACTGAGATGAGACCGGGGCTGATCTTCAGTTAAAAATTTGTATCGGGACTAAGTGTTAAATAATAAAACAAATTATTTCGATTTTAGTTTACACCTCATAAGACCTCCTGCAGCAATAATTGGTTTTAATCATGAAATTATATACACACATTGTTATTAATTTCCTTTGTTTTATATTAATAAGACCATTTAATTTCCTTTTTTCTTTCAGCAAAATGCAGCAAAGACACGGATTGTAACAATGGTAAATGCTCCGACAGCAAATTTTGTCTATGTGACAAGGGCTACATTGGAGATATTTGTGACACTATCAAAGGTTGTGATAAATTGAAGTGCAATGAGGCCTCTGCAACATGCAAATATAATAAATTAGAGGATAAGGCTTATTGTGATTGCAACGATCCTAATTATGCTTTTGTTAACGGCAACTGTAAGACAGGTATGAAATTCCTTCCATTTTATTACAGTGTTTCATATAGTTTGTTTAGTAAATGAAATTAATTCAAAAGTGTTTTATAAAAATCCGAAAAGAAATTTTCCTTAAATGTGCCCGTGTCTACAAAATTAAAAAAAAAATTCCAAAATGCATTCGAGATCATATCGTTTTTGTCTACAAGTTTCAGTCAATGAACGTCAGTTATGATCAGCGTATTGAAATTGACTATTTCTCCATGTCTATGTTCTTTCTAAGAATGGTGAAGTGATAGCCTATTCCATACTTCCTTTTCTATCTTATTCAAGAAGTTTATTTCTTCAAGGGTATCTGAGTTTACCCTCTGGTAAAGTTACAACCAGCTATAGCATCCAATCCACCCTTTCAATACCCTGTATCCTCACTAGAGAAGGAATCCACAAGAGACATACCAAGAAACGCTTTGAAAACCACTGTTGACCCAATGGAAGTAGAATCCCTTACTGTATAGTAAAGTTTCTAAACACTGAGATTATTTCCCATTCTGAGCTTACAATGTTCTTAAGTGAAATCGAGTTTGCCCTCTCAGTTCAGCTCTATACTTGGAACTATTGTTTGGGTTTCTCTTGCTTATTTTTGCAGAATTCTTATATGGTTGGAAATTAATAATTCACTTTCACAGATGCAATTTTCCAATTTGCTTTCATCAGAAAATTTTCGAATGGCTTTCAATGGAATAGCAAAGAGCATCTCCAGGTTTAACATTTTCATATCTGACTTTTGATGAACTTATGAGCTAGGGCTTTGTGAATAATGTTGTCGAATTTCTGCATACCTAGTCGCTTATTTTGCTTTATCCACCCAAGAATCTTAGTAGATGTAATTAACTAAATTGCATTCGAAATGTAAACATTTTAGATTTGATTTGTCTATACTAGCCCTTACATACAGGCTGGGATTCGTATCACGCATTCACAGAGATGGAATGAAAATAACTCCATAATATTTTCCATTTTGTCTTTTGTAAACTCAGTTTCATTTTTATTTTGGAAACTTGTGATATTACGTAGATCATTCACTTTGGAAAAAAAAAAAGGTTAGAGAAGTTTGAAAATTGAAGCCAGGAATCATTTATGGAACACATACGGCAATAGATATCAAGTTTCTCATTTTGAGTTTGCATATTCTTAAGCAAAGGTGACTTTTCAGAAGAAAGAAATGGGACAAAAGCAAATAGTAAATGGAAACAGCTAAATGTATAATTTTTATTTTTAGCTGTGATTTCGTGATTAGTTGGTCCGGTGTCATTGAGATTACCCTCCTTTCCCATAATGCAACGCGGGTAATCTTCGAAAATCCCTTTCACCCTCGAATTACCCGGGTTGGTTTGGTCATGTAAACGGCACTAATGTGTGTAGTAGTGGCAAAGAAAAGAGGAACACTGCATATCTAAACTGGACACTGACATTTATTTAAAGTACTAGGGGGCTCCGCCCCCTGCTCGCTTACGCTGGCCAATTGTTTTTTACAGCAAGGGTCGAAAGTTTTGGTAATGATTATGCTTTCATATAGTTGGGATCTGATTAGAAGGTAGATGAGATCTTTATGAGTTCACCTGTAGAAAGGTATTACGCCTGTCAACGGAAACGTCTGTCATAGACTGACATTTTATGGTAATCGCAATGCATGGTTTTCTTCGCCAAATCAAAATCCTTGCAATTGCTTTCAACACCAAACGAGGTACTCAGAGCCGGTATCCACACTTAAGACCTCAATTGTAGGTGGTAGATTCATCGTCCTTCAAATGAAATAAATTAAGCATGTGCGTGCAGCTTCGTGTGAACTCTGGCGATCTCTCTTTAAAGATCTCCGGTGATCATGGGGTATTGGAAATATGCGTGAATCCTAACGTAGAACTAATCGACTTGTGCGATAAAAACCATAACCCTGCAACTTCGATAGCCGATTGCCTCAAGTAGATTCCCAAGCATGTGTGACATATACCTCCGAGATCTTATTACAGCGATTCCGGCTACATTCTTCCACCATTTTCAAACTTAAAAGCCATTCTACAATTGTATATATTCGTACCTCGTAAACGTCTGGAGAGCACAAAACAAATCATGAAAATACATGATTTGCAGTCATGCCCTAAGCATGCTTTCGACCGTTGTCTGCTAAAATTATAAGTGGGTTATGCAAAGTGCCTGTGTCTTCCTCAAAACTGGACGCATATTGTTTAAAAGAATTATAGAGGGACAATGAACCTATGGTGTTAGGATACAGTTAAATCAATTTCTAAAATATGATTAGATCGATGGGAAGTGACAACTAATGTTATCATTACTACATAGGTACGTTTAGTGGGGAAGGGTAAGTCGTTTCAAAATGAAGTATGCTAGGTCGAGTAACCAACTCTCCCATATTTTCCGAGAACTTACAAATTAAAAATATTTTTTTATCGACCTGGCTTCCGTATTGACTTTCTATTTCTTCCTTATATTTCATTAATAATCAAGATAAGGAAATTTAAGTTACCAATTATTCCCACTAGCTGTCAAACTAGTATATATGTTCCTCGTATACTACTACTCGAGGAACTGGCTGTTGAGTATGTGATAGGTAATGTTTTACACACTAGAGGTTGAAACGGTATTACCCTACCGAAATATCCATATAAGCAGAAAGCACGGAACAAAGTTGGTTCAATACTTTCCTTGATTTAGGACACAGAATATTAATGTTTCTAGCTTTAGTTATATCTTAGGCTTTGTTATAAACATCCCGACTCTAATTCCCTGTTGAAAGTTGTTTTACTGATGAGCAACAAATGAACTGATCAGAGAAATCAAGAAAGCTTAAAACTATTTAAATCAGAGTTAATTGTAACAGTTGATTTCAGTTGCTACCAGTTTTTGAAATGTTCACAATTTAAAAAATGCGCACTTCAGCAAGCATCTGTGGTCGGATACGTATAAGTTAGGACTAAGAAACATTCAAATTTGTAAATGTATATTCTAGATTGTGATCTGGGTAACGGTTATAAATTACTTTGATTAACATTTATCCATTCCATGCACATTTGTTGGAGTGAAGCCGATCCGCAAAAAGACATAAAATTTGCCGATCACCTCTAATGGTTGGAATCATATGAGGTAGTTGTCAAATCGACAAATTTTGTCGACTACCTATAATGGTAGGAATCATATGAGGTAGTTATCAAGAGGTTTACTGTCGATTTGTTTATGATGATGAAATATCTCAGTTTTCTGGTCCAGATCTGGTCAGTTTTCTTCTAATGAGATATCTCGTCTACGCAACCACGATGAGGATTGAAATTCCAATCCGTGTGTTAAAGACTAACTACTTCAGCTATTCATAACATTGACGAATTTATAAGAAAACGCATGTCCTATATTAAGACATTAAATAAACTCTTTTCTTCAATACTGGAGTGCATTCATAAACAGAAACCTCATCATCTGACCGTGGTTCAAAATTACGTGGTACTGTCTTTGGATCTTTCACTTTGTGGATTGATCCCGGACCGACAACAATAACCAGTTGTGTTGCTTCAGTGTATAACGTTAATTTAAAAAAAATACTTAAATCGTAAACAGAAAAGGATATTAAAAATATCAATCTAGTTTATATGTAAGTGCTATAACACTATGGCAAGAAATTAGTGAAACATGAAAGACAAGAGTGCCATTTTTATTGGTATTTTAAGATCAATTTTAGCTTTACTTTATCTTGGTTTCATCGGCTATTCTTTTTTAGCAAAATGGTGCTCGCCAGATCCTTGCGTGAATGCTGAATGTGTTTTTAAAGATGGCATTGGAAGCTGTAAGTGCTCTGCTGAAGACAATTATTACGACTACAGACAAGGAGGATGCAAAAGTAAAAATTTACTCTTATTTTCTTAATGACTCAATACATTATTAAAATTTAATTGTGCCTCCTTCAAGTTTGCAGTATCAGTGAGTTTTGTAGAACCCCATTAGTAACTCTTTCTAAAGACAAAAAATTGTTATTTTAGCACACGATCCTACTCCCAGCATGTCTTTTAAGTGAGACTTTGTATTTAAGATGGCTATTATAAATTAGGAAACGTATATTCTTCGTGTTTATGAGGATTTCGAATGTTTATTTGATTACTTTTATCAACAAAATTACTATATCATTTCAAGTATAAATTTATTAAATTGTTATCCGTACCGTCCTTTATTGAATCCATTTATTTTGTTGCTGCATGCACGAAAGTGAATTAAAGTATCGAATTTAAGTGCGATAGGACACAAACTTTACATGACGTACGGATAGATATTATTGGATTCCAGAAGATGTCCCTCTATCGATTACACTAAAGTTGATATCGGTTAACATCTCTAATATGGGTGACACACAAGGCTACACGAGCAGCGCGACCTGGGGTGTGAATATCTTTCTACTGCTCCTGTCACAGGAGGTAACAATCCTTGCCAAATCGCGCGATGGCCTACTATCCGTGACAGCTGCGATTTACCAATCACAAGTTTTGTGACAGACAGATTTACCAATCACAGAAGCACAAACCGGGTTCGCTTTTCCTTCCTGTCAGGGTAGAAAACCTACTGAACCGATTGCGACACTCCACCCATATCGCTAGTCGAATTACTAAGAAAAGAAGATAGATCTTGTAACGCCCTTTCCAAGTCACCCCACATGTCGCAACCCGTAGGTTTCTGTACTCTTTCAGACGACCAAACCAAAAACCATACAGTGTTTCTAATGTGTTATTACACTCGTTATATCAGTTTAGGCTTGGAACTTTATAAGTAGAAATAATGCCTATGTGTTTAATAACGTATTTTAGCATTTCATTTGATAAATAAGCATTTAAAATTAACAAGAAAAAATTCTTCCTCGTCAAAGTAAACCATCGTAGTGAGTCATGATCATAATAATTAGTGAATCAGCATCTATTGAAGTCCATAAGACCGGAATTCCCATACAAAAAAAAACCTGTAAGTTATCGACATATTTTAGAAAAAACAAGATGGAAAAACAAAACTTAATTTTGAAGAAAATCAGCTGTGATTTAAAATGTGTACTTTCTGTTGCCCTTTATCGTCGCGATTCCATACGGCTTCCTTGTCATCAAACTAAGCATGTTGATGATGTCATCTTGCAGTCATGCTATTGATATATCTGATTGGTTATTGGCGTTTGTCAATCCCTCCCATGACACACCTCAGCCCCATAACCCTTTCCTCCATTGATGCTATGTTATAGCCTCAGTCCAAGTAATATGCTCAGGCACCCCTGCAGATGTTTTATGCGAATTTCTTATCAGCGAACCATATTACAGGATAGCGTGTTGTTTTCTATCTATTTCACTTGGATGGTTAGGTACTAAGACGCACGGGTCATATTTGAACGAGCTGCGTTAAGTAAATGGACTTACACAAAGCCTATTCGGAATATTAGATTTTGTAAGTACTCGCGTCTTTACGAAAACAGGTGACTTCATTAGTTCTAGGTAGATTCAGCGGAAACTGAGACATAGGCAAGGAATTACAGTATTTCTCTTTAGATATGTCTACGTAAATATTGCCGGGTCTTTTACCATGTCTACGTAAATACGTATGGGTCATATTTGAACGAGCTGCGTCAAACACACAACGTCAAGTAAATGGACTTACACAAAGCCAATTCGGGATATTAGTTTTTGTAAGTACTCGCGTCTACAGTGAGAACACGAAAACAAGCGACTCCTGTAGTTCTCGGTAGATTCTGCGGAAACTGAGACGTAGGCAAGGTGTTTCAGTATTTCTCTTTAGACATGCCTACGTAAATATTGCCGGGTCTTTTACCATGTCTACGTAAATACGTATGGGTCATATTTGAACGAGCTGCGTCAAACACACAATGTCAAGTAAATGGACTTACACAAAGCCAATTCGGGATATTAGTTTTTGTAAGTACTCGCGTCTACAGTGAGAACACGAAAACAAGCGACTCCTGTAGTTCTCGGTAGATTCTGCGGAAACTGAGACGTAGGCAAGGTGTTTCAGTATTTCTCTTTAGACATGCCTACGTAAATATTGCCGGGTCTTTTACCATGTCTACGTAAATACGTATGGGTCATATTTGAACGAGCTGCGTCAAACACACAACGTCAAGTAAATGGACTTACACAAAGCCAATTCGGGATATTAGTTTTTGTAAGTACTCGCGTCTACAGTGAGAACACGAAAACAAGCGACTCCTGTAGTTCTCGGTAGATTCTGCGGAAACTGAGACGTAGGCAAGGTGTTTCAGTATTTCTCTTTAGACATGCCTACGTAAATATTGCCGGGTCTTTTACCATGTCTACGTAAATACGTATGGGTCATATTTGAACGAGCTGCGTCAAACACACAACGTCAAGTAAATGGACTTACACAAAGCCAATTCGGGATATTAGTTTTTGTAAGTACTCGCGTCTACAGTGAGAACACGAAAACAAGCGACTCCTGTAGTTCTCGGTAGATTCTGCGGAAACTGAGACGTAGGCAAGGTGTTTCAGTATTTCTCTTTAGACATGCCTACGTAAATATTGCCGGGTCTTTTACCATGTCTACGTAAATACGTATGGGTCATATTTGAACGAGCTGCGTCAAACACACAACGTCAAGTAAATGGACTTACACAAAGCCAATTCGGGATATTAGTTTTTGTAAGTACTCGCGTCTACAGTGAGAACACGAAAACAAGCGACTCCTGTAGTTCTCGGTAGATTCTGCGGAAACTGAGACGTAGGCAAGGTGTTTCAGTATTTCTCTTTAGACATGCCTACGTAAATATTGCCGGGTCTTTTACCATGTCTACGTAAATACGTATGGGTCATATTTGAACGAGCTGCGTCAAACACACAACGTCAAGTAAATGGACTTACACAAAGCCAATTCGGGATATTAGTTTTTGTAAGTACTCGCGTCTACAGTGAGAACACGAAAACAAGCGACTCCTGTAGTTCTCGGTAGATTCTGCGGAAACTGAGACGTAGGCAAGGTGTTTCAGTATTTCTCTTTAGACATGCCTACGTAAATATTGCCGGGTCTTTTACCATGTCTACGTAAATACGTATGGGTCATATTTGAACGAGCTGCGTCAAACAACGTCAAGTAAATGGACTTACACAAAGCCTATTCGGAATATTAGATTTTGTAAGTACTAGCGTCTCCACGAAAACAAGCGATTTCTATATTTCGAGGTAGATTCTGCGGAAACTGAGACATAGGCAAGGGGTTTCAGTATTTCTCTTTAGCTATGCCTATGTAAATATTAGTTTTATTTTTGAATTCATGATCTTTTTTACTGTATGGCGTTCAGTGGAAGGACATGGTTGGGGTAATTCAAAACCGGCCGTAGATAATCCATTGGCCAATTCATTTCTATGAACACCAGACTGGGGGTCCACGGCTGTGTGATATATAATTTCAAATTCACAGCAAAAGTTTATTTATTTCAATTTTCAGTGCATTGCAGAATTACTTCATTGTTTTACTTCGAAATACAGAGCATACTTATACCCGAATGAAATATGCCAAAGCAAAGTTATTGAGAAAAATACCATAACATAATTTAACATAAAGAAATGGATTGTGAGATGTTTAAGTATTCTCGTCGAGTGTTTTTATTATAATTTCGATTTACAAGTGAGCAATTATATCATTTTTTATTCTTCAGAAATTAATCCATGTCTTTCACAAAAGCCTTGTGGTGGGAATAAAGAATGTGACAGCAGTACTGGTAAGTGCAAGTGCATCGATGGATTCCAGGCAGATGGGGAAGAATGCAAACGTAGTAAGTGTTATTTTCCTCTACAGATAATTTTCTCATATTTTTATGGCTTTTCTTTCTGTTTTGGGAGGTGATGCTGCACAACAGGTAGCATTACGAAACATGTGCCGGTGTCTACGGTGCTGAGTTGTTCCATAGTTCCCGATTAAGTGTTTCATGAAAGTTCAAATGCACTAAAGGTGACTTAACCCTCTGAGGTGTTCGCACTCATAAGTCCACCTTACAATCTGCAGTCCTCTACCTGAGTTCTAAGCAATTTTGATCTTCTTAAACAATTATATTTTTAAAAATTGATCTATTATAATACAATGAGCAATACAGATTATTCCCAAGCGATTTTATTATATGTGAGCAAAAGAATCTTTCCAAGAGGTTTTTTTATTCTATTGTAAGGAAATGGAATAAAATACTTGGACTAATGCAACTTGGAACTCTTGGAGAAAATAGAATTCCTCGAATGTCCATGGAATCATATTCTAAGGAAAATAGTAATCTAATTTTTCCAACGGATTCTATTATAAATAAATGAGCAATAGAATATTTCCAAAGGATTTTTTTAATAAGAAAATGAGAAATAGAATATTTTCAAGGACTTCAGTCTAAAGAAATGAGCAATAGAATACTTGGAATAATACGATTTAAAATACTTGGAATAATACGATTTAAAATACTTGGAATAATACGATTTAAAATACTTGGAATAATACGATTTAATATACTTGGAATAATACGATTTAAAATACTTGGAATAATACGATTTAAAATACTTGGAGAAAGTAGAATTTCTTGAACGTACATGGAATCCCATTCTAAGGAAAATAGTAATATAATTTTTCCAACAGATGCTATTATAAATAAATGAACAATAGAATTTTTTCAAAGGATTCTTTTCGTAAGGAAATGAGAAATGGTATATTTTTAAAAGACTTCATTCTAAGGAAAGGAGCAATATAATCTTTCTAAATTTTGAAAAATCCCTGCGATATTTCAACAGTAGTTACATGTAGTTATTTTATCCTTATGTGTATTGTGGGTCAGAAGCAATTCTACATTACTCGTAAATCTTGTGAAGCTCAGATAGGTTATAGCAACGGAGAAGGAAAAAGGTGTAAACAACAAGAGTTAGAGCGTGGCAGTTTGATGCCAAGGTTTACGAAGTGGGAAAGCTTTGAAGGCTGAAGTAAAATCAAAATTGTAATTGGGAATAGATGACTTGTAACAATGAGACAAAGACTCAGCAGGTGAAAAGAATATATGGGGAAGTCAGTTACACCATATTAGTCTCTTAGAAGAGTGGGAATAAATTTGATCATTCAGTATCTTTTCGTGTTTTCTCACC
Source organism: Metellina segmentata (assembly GCA_947359465.1). Taxonomy (NCBI): domain Eukaryota; kingdom Metazoa; phylum Arthropoda; class Arachnida; order Araneae; family Tetragnathidae; genus Metellina; species Metellina segmentata. The sequence continues at coordinate 46,926,603 of OX375880.1, forward strand.
TGCCGTTTTACATACTTCTACCCTTGATTTATAACCTCAGTGCAGTAGATGTCTCCCTAGGTCTGCTGGCCTCTATTCATAATTCATATTAATAATGTTATGTCTTTATAAGCGAATGGCGTAAAATCAAGTGCCTCTGGCAATTGTTTCATTCATGTCAATAAACCTGTTTTTGTATTGAGGGGCCATTAGGCCTTTGACATATAGACTTCCTTTGATGCGATGGATATAAGCCATAATAATAGACTTCAAAGCCACAGTCGTGTCAGGAGTGGTGTAGGCAGTTAGCGAGTGGATTGCATTGATGTTGGTGTCGCGTTGTGAGAAAACAAGTGGGGAGGCAGAAAATTCCAGTAAAGTAGTTTACAAAGACATTCAGTAAACAAGTGGTAACATTATATCATATGATGTCTGCAGTGGCTCTGAGCTCTTTATTGTTAGGGGATCGTGAAAGAATGAATACTTAAAAATTTGTCCTCTGGGGCAGGGATGGAGGACCTGTCATGCGTGCCAGAGTTGGCACGCACGAAAATTTTGCTCGTACGCTAACTATTTGCAGGTGATGTCTTTTTATAAGCTTATAAATTATTCAACATTTTATTTTAACTGTTACAGTGTACAAATTGAAGTTGTTTTGCACATAAGAAAGCCCACTCTAGAAACAATAGTGGGCTTTCAAAGGGGGACAACAAGTATATAGCTCACTCTAGAAACAAGAATGGGCTTTCAAAAGGGGACAACAAATATATAGCTCACTCTAGAAACAATAGTGGGCTTTCAAGGGGGGACGACAAGTATATAGCCCATTCTAGAAACAAGAGTGGGATTTCAAGGAGGGACAACAAGTATATAGCCCACTCTAGAAACAAGGAATCTGCAGCTGAAAACTACAGCTGATGTTAAGAACATCTCACCATTGGCTTAGGGACATAATGCCATGACTCAGCTCCCTTTACTGGGCAGCGTCTGGGCGGCTCTAAATCGCAGAACACAGTTTAAGAAACAGAATGACTGATGCATGGTGGTCTGTCAGTGTATAACACATGAACGTGAAGAAACATGAACCAGATATAAAGCATCTACTATCATCCAATACAAAAATATCATTAATTTGAACAACAATGTTTATATCATGTTATGAGTTCATCTTTATGAAATAATTCTTGATATTCATATTTGTCTCAATAAAATTCTATTAACTGCTCAGCACGTCAGCAATGCATTATGAATATTATTCGCAAATTTTTGGTACTTGCCCATAAAAAGCAACACATACACCACCGTCTTAAGACATTCGCACACACCAGCAAAATTAGAGTCAATGCCAGCTAAGAATTCAATCTAATCAAATGGATAATTTCGCACATACCATGGACACCGACAACCAAAGCATTGAATTAGACAAATCGGATTCTGGAAAATCCTCATTAGATGTTCAGTTGGTGATCGGCATACCTAGCTTAAACTGAACGTGTCAAGATTACTAAGCGGTGTATAAGCTCTAGTTAGTCCCCCACCAATAACTAGCTGTCAAGACTAGTTCCTTTTGTACATTTCTCCATTCAGAATAAATAATTACAAATTAGATCCTTGTGCTACAATGTTACCTTATCAACCAATTCACTTAACCTAAACTGCGGGTAAATCTGCCTTGGATACATGTGTTAATACCAAAAAGTGGATTCTTCTGCCACAAAATTGTAGTTCTTGAAACACTACAAATTTCTCTCCGTGAATGACATGAATACAAAAAAGGGTTAGCCACCTCTACTGTATGGGCTAAGGTTTTAGAGAAAGATTATTGGGACCAGGGGATCTATCAAGAAAGTTCATTGGCAGAACGTCGGTGTCTATGAAGTATGAAGTGGAACTTGAGCCAGCGATCTGAAAGAGAAGAACAAACATTTTGAGTGAGTGAGCATTTGAAGCCATGTTGAGGTAAAGTTCAAAGATGAAAGCGGATGATAAACGATAGTGGTCATTAGTCTACAGTGGTGAAAAAAAGATAAACAGGAGAAAAAGAGGAACAACATTATTATCTGTGGTGATAATTGTATTTCAGGGTTAGTTTTAGGTATCTCTTCACACACACGCATCTGTGGTGGTCGTCCCCTGGTCGCTTTACTTAACTATTTTTACATTTCATTCCAAAATAATATTCGATGTGAATATTAACATTTGTCCATAGTAATCGAATCTAATTTATTTTCTATAATTTCAGAAAACGTCTGTAATCTAGAGCCATGTTTCAGAGGCGCTACTTGTACAGAAGGTGACAAGCCCAATGTAGTGAAATGTTCATGCAAGGATAATCAATTTTACAGAAAAGAAGGTTGTGCAGGTAATGTATGAATTTTTTTAAGAGAAAACATTTCCATTTATTCTTCAATGATATAATTTTTGTTGATGAATTCGGATCGTTGAAGGAAGGGAACGACTTCGGGCTCTAGCACTTCACGGACGTACCTGTTGCTATTCAGATTACCCTCAATTCGTAGCAGCTGAGATAGTCCATGATACGAAATCGCACCCCAGACCATAACTCCGGGTGTTTGGCCACTATGGCGTTTGATAACGCACTCTGGAAAACAGCGTTCACCGGTATAGCGTCTAACAAGAATGCGGGTAGCATGGTTCCACAAATTAAAGCGGGATTCGTCAGAAAAGACAACTTGTTGCCAATCAGCCCGCCAGGCTCTGTGCTTATGAGCCGATTGCAGACTCAGCCTTCTATGGTTTGGCGTGAGGGGGATTCTGTATAAGGAATCCTTGCACGTAGCTGAATTGACGATGCCGACATTAGTACACTTGTAGAAGTAGACCAAGGTGCTGCCAGCTGTACCGTCATTCACCGCCATGTAGACAAGGTGTCTATCATCACGCGCTGACGTCGCCTTCCGTCGTCGACTCCCAGTTTTTCGAGTTGTCCGGTGCTCATCGGTCCACTGCTTCCAAACTCGCATCACTGTGGAACTGTTCCGCTGCACACGAACTGCTATTGCGCGATCGGAAATTCCTTTTTTACGAAGGCCGATGATTCTCCCCCGTTCAAACTCCGTACGTTGTTGAAATTTCACACTATTTCGTCGTGGAGGCATACTTAGGTCTAACTAAACGTTCGCCACTAAAAAATATCCTTGCCCTATTTTCAACGTCCCGCTACAGCCCTCTATTTATACGCTTTTAGCATCAGTTCAGAGGGCGCTGCTCGCACCACGCATGCGTGGTGGCTCTGAAATTTTACTACTTTGTATAACATCCTATAATTGACATTTGCAGCAAATTTCATTTCATTCAGATGATTTCTTCACGGTGCTGCATTTGTTACAAACAGCAGTGTATATACCTTGTCTAATAATACGGCAATCACACAAGCACGTTTGTGTTTTAGAGAGAAAGAATTATAGCTTTTCAAGATTGAGGATTATTCTACCGAGAATTTGGTGCCTTTGGATGAAATCAAGTCAAAACTGTAGGTCGCGGTGGCCCAGTTGGAAGAACATTCGATTATCAACTGAAGGAATGCAAAACGTAAAAAAAAAAAAAAAAAATTAACTACAGAATAACAGACTGAAAATACTATTTGAATACTCAAGTAATTATAGACAAAAAATGGGACGTATACAAAGTCAACTGATGATAATGGAGTGTGCAAGTAGATTAGTCATCTACCCATACCTGTTTGGTCGTTGATTGCTCAACGAATGAACACAAAGGTTCAATGTTTCAGTTCCCTACAATATGTGCTTAACTCGCTGAATATACACTTCATAGTGTTAATAAAATGCTTCTTATTCAAGCTGCTATTTGTTCTTACAAAGCAAAATTGAAGAGTAATTTATGAGGGAATTCGCACAGTTCTATTAGCAAACCAATACCAAATTAATAAAAAAAAATTAATTCAGCTGATTTTATTTTATTCTTTATGTCACGTTTGTTGATCAAGTTGTTACAACCATGACTTGCTCTTTGAGTCCGAAAAAAATCTTTGAAAATACTTATTGGATCTTAAAGGTAACTACAATGATATTAGCATAGCATCCACATCTGAAAAATAAATAAATAAATAGTTGATTTTTGAAGACAGTGCTTTTTAATGACATATTCCCGCCTCTTTTCAGAATGAGTCAAATGCTTACCTAATTAAAGGACTCATTTCTAAAATTAGAATTGTTTTTAATTTTTTTTCTGCTATTTTGTCTTTTCTAGATGCAAGTTGCTTTGTTCCTGGTCAGAATTGTACCAAGTGCCCAACTGGAACGAAAAAAAATAACAATGACTGCGGTAAGTTTACAATTCTAAAACATTTTCATCAAAAAATGTAGATACAAAACATTTTTGAGTATATTTTCATTTGAGACTAGTTCAGGGCTCGAAATACCCGGGTGCACTGGTGCACTGTGCACCTAAATATAAATTTGTTTCCCTCAAGGTGCACGCAGTGCACCTAGAGCGGAGAAATGTATTTTATGTTGTTTTGATGCCTTAACAAAATATTAGTATCGACCTCTCTCGCTTTAATGGAACGTAATTAAAATTCCTAAATACGCTATGCGAAAACTTTAATCCACAAAATGCTATGTTGCAATGAAGGAAAAATACAAAAAGAAGGATGGACACTAAACCTTATGGGTAAAGATCTGCCAAAAGCGTAGACGTTTCTGATTGCCCACCAATGTCAGATGATGACTGAATATTTGAAGTAAGAATTTCGCAGATAAATATTTGTTTTTAAATATTTTTATTTACTATCTACTAGTAACATATTCAAACATACCCAACAAAAAAATAGTATACATTACATTAATTCTCTTATATTACGTTTTTTTTTAAATATGCACCTAAAATATAATCTGTGCACCTAATTTAAAAACTTAGGTGCACAAGGCACACCTGTATTAAAAAAACTATTTCGAGGCCTGGACTAGTTGGAAAAAAACTATTGTTTTGTATCTACCCTTGATATTCCGAATCTATTTTTTCAGCGATTCTAATGTATGTTATCCCGCGAATCTTGAACGAGTTCAAAACTCGATCCAGCCATAGACCGTCCAATACTTGGGGGCTTTTTCTCTTTACACTGGGTCGTATCTCAAATGTCCTCATGTTGGCGTGGTGAATAAATTTGGTGAGTGAGGTGCCAGATCAGGTGTGGACCTCATCATTTAACTGTGGTTCAAAAGTACAAAATGCTGCTGTAAGATTTGTATCTTCTGTCAGTGATTAATGAAAATTGAGACATGATTGTGTAGTGGAATACAAATGATCAGTAAAGTGGCGTTGCCCTTTGACATGCTTTCATTGTTAAGATTTACAGAAATAGAGTGATCAATGGTAACCTTTATATATCACCAGAATCCTGTGACCAAAACTAGCAGTAACGTAACCTTTAGACTGCTTTCTTCTACTGGATTGAACTTAACGTTCATTATCAGACTCTTCTACGAAACTTGAGAAGACGCCATCTATTTATTCTTCATCTGATCCATTGATTGATAATCTGATAGTAGCCGACTCGGATGATTTGACCACATTTGTCACCGTGCTCTATGGAAATGCACATTGACACACCTACCAAACACGTATCACCAAGCTACGAGATAGGATACCACAGCAACCGAGCAGGTCAATTTTTCACTGAACCGTCACGTGACTTCTACTCGACATGTTGGTCATTGTTTTAAGCTGCTCCCAATGCCAATGTTCACTTTACTTATACATACTTCAGGTGTATGATTGATCCCGGACAGTCACCAATAGCCCTTTGTGTTCTTTCAGTGCGACGTAAATTCAACTACCTACCACTGTATCTTGATAATATTTTTCATCTCGTGCACTGCCGATTCGAAACTCAAAAGCAATTTTACGCAATTTAAAACTAGGTATGATATTTTTTCAGCGCTGAAAAAGAATGTTTTTGAAAAGGGACGTTTAAGCACTATGGTCCAATTTAATATTGGTGCATGTTGTCTATCCTCGTCCTTGTGCCCAGATTGCAAATGGGAAGGATGTTCCTCTAACTTCATTTTCTCTCATACGTAATATCATCCACAAACTCCCTGTATGACTTTACCTTTCACTCCTTTTAACCCTCCCGGTGGTTGCGTCTAGGACGTATTTTGAAAGCAAAATTGACCAAATCTTGAAGGACCATATATCTCACCATTAGAAGAAAACTGACCAGATGGCGATATCATCATCATAAAAAAATCGGCAATATCACGATATTGCCTTAGGATAAGATGTCTTAACCAAAACGCATCATATGTTTATTGACGAGATAGCTCATCGAAACCACTTGGCGGGTTACAGATTTCAAAATACTTCATCTAAATAGTTTGTGCGTTATGGTTGTTGTCTTCCAGTGGATCTCGGATTATTGTGGTATTCCGTGTAAGGAGACTGCAGATAACTTGGTAAAAATTGCACAACAATTTCAAATTATTCCCTTACCATACTTTGGCTTCTGTTATTCGTCGTAGAGTGTATGTATTCTGAGCATAAAATTGCTCGAAGTAAAAATTGAACTATAGAAATATCACGGAAAGTATCAATCATGTCCCGCCCTGATTTTCCAAGACAGTGCCAGAATTCAAATTTTCTGAAAACCATGATTGCCTTGTTTTCCATCTACCTAAGTGTGGTTCAAAATTTCGTGGTGTTGTCCTTTCCCGTTGGGATTGATCCAGGACAGTCGTCAATAGCCTGTTGTGTTGCTCCAGTACGACGTTAATTGAAATACATAACTACCTACAGGGTGTTCCAAAAATGTGTGGCCGGCCTATTTGAAAAATCCATAAAAACTAAACGGGCAGCGATAGAAATGTGCCGTTTATTGCAATGTGCTTGGGATAACAGGAAATTTTCAGGCAGACAGACTTTCGAAATTAGTTACAACGTTCAACAACAGATGGCGCTGCAGGCGTTTTGCGAGATATATAAGAAAACGCAGTCTCTGAGCCGTCTTTCTGCTGTACGCGTGTGCTGTTCACAGATTGCAAGTTTGCTCTAAAAAATAGTTTATTCCTTAGAACATGTTTAGAATAGTTTATTCCATTTTTCTCATGTTGTAATTCCACCTCCCAGAACAGTGTTGTTGCAACACGACGAAGTTTTCAACGGAAGTTTAATGTAACCAAAGGACCGAAAAAAGATACAATAAAGGATCTGTTTGAAAAATTTCAACTGGCTGGGAACGTGAAGGATGAACATGCTGGAAAGGTAGGGCGACCGAGTACGACAACCACAGAGGCCAATGCACAGCTTGTGCAACAGAGTGGGGACACTTGAAAGACCAGGTGTACCGCCACAATCCAGAAACAATTGCACAACTGGAGCAGTACATCTCTTCTGCATGCGAAGCCATTCCCGCTTGAGACGTTTGCTCGGGTTTCTGATAATTTTGTACTGAGACTACGCCATATTGGTTGCTGCGCATGGTGGATATGTGAAAAATATCGTAGCTTAGATTTTTTCCAGACTGCAGTGCCATCTGTTATTGAACATTGTAACTAATTTGAAAGTCTGTCTGCCTGAAAATTTACTGCTATCCCAAGAACATTGCAATAAACAGCGCCTTTCTATCGCTGCCCGTTTAGATTTTATTGATTTTTCAAATAGGCCGGTCATGTTTGGAACACCCTGTACCATCTACCTAAGCTTGGCTTTGCTAATAGCACCTTATGTCCTCTTTGTAAGGATGTTGCATTACTATTCAGATCTGAAAGAACGAACTCTCATTGGACGTTACTATGCGACGAGGGACGTTTTGGCCCCCCGAAAGCTCCGAAAGTTTAGTGTATTTTTATTAGCCGTATTTTTTGGTTGTTTAAATTGCTGTTTCTGTTTGTAGTCTTGTATGAAGGATTTGTGTCTGCATGAGACTAATTTTTTTAGATAAAAATGTATATTAGATCAAAATGATATAAAAAAAATGACTAGATGAAATGAGATAAAATGCATGTTAATACTGTTCATTCCCCATTTAGTTTCTTATCTCTAACTTGCGTTCTACACTAACGGGAATATTTAAAAATTATTATTCACTCTAGAACCTGAAGAAGGCAAAAAATGTGATAAGGATTGTGGATTTGGATTTTGCATTAAAGAAGGAGACAAAGAAAATTGTGTGTGTAAAGATTCTGTATATATTACTAAAAAAGAAAGTAAGTTGACCAGTTTGAAGTCCTGTGAATTATGATACAAAATATTTTAATTATTTTTCCATGCTGTTATAAAATGAATATTTTATGTAATTATTATAAAAACTGTTTGTATATGTGTTAGCAACAGTTGCATGACTAAAAAGAAGTACTACACAGTGAGCATCGTAAATAACTGTATCTTTATTACCAACAGATATTTATTTTAACATCTCAGGGAGGCGCGTAAAGTACCAAGTTCTGTTTTTGTTGTGTCTTGTGATATTGAACTAAGAGTGTGACTCAAAGTACTAAAATACATTCAATGAATACAGAGAGACATTGCAACAGTCAAAGCAAACAACGCGATGCGAACAGAGTAGGACGGTAGACTAGGACGCAACTGTTACAATGAATATTAAAAATAGAAATTAATTGAATCAGTAGGGACTTTTTTGTCGTCGGGAAATATGAACAGTTTTACCACCACTATTAAAAAAAGTATTAACGACATGTTTTAATGCTTTCTATCAGTCTGAAATATCACATACATCGATACTTTCTATTGCTCTAAGAATTTCATCTATGAAAATGAGAGGAGTATGTATCATAATGTAGATATTCGTTTCGCATAAAGTAATTTTAGCTCTGGGGATAAAATTAAACTACATATTATGCCCCTCCAAATCAGCGTAACTTATTCCATTACAAACTATGGTTTTCCAAAAAAAAAAAATTATTCGTCATCTGACCTACTCAAAATTATGAGGTGTTGTCCTCGAAACGTTCCCTTCAGGATTGATCCTGGATCGTTACCCATAGCACGTTGCTCCAGTGCGACGCTTATTCAACTGCTACCTATTAGAAATTTGATATAAATAGCCACAAGAAAAACCTATGTTCTCTTTTCGCTTTCAAAGTAATATATTTTTGTAAATACGTTTTTGTATTTCCATAAAAACCTTTCCTGAACGATTCTTATCTAACAAGTAGAATATTCCGTAAATTAAATTCAATATAAGGGTGTATCTTAACGATGTATCGCTGCGAGAGAAATATATACCCTCTTGATGTATGATTCTGCACAACAAACCGGGAATCTTGGTGCTGACTCAGACATAAGCGAGATTTGTCAGTGAAGCCCATTCGATGCAATTCGTCGCCCCATGTCTGTCTGGCACGACTCCATTCCAGTCTTTGACGGCGATACAAAGGCAGACGTTGTAACCGTCTACGTGAGTTTAGTCCCACGTCATCTACCCGTCGAGAAATGGTGCAATCACTTATTGGATGATCGATATAGGTTCCCACTGCTCGTTGGATGTCTGCAACAGTGACTGTTGAATCAGTACGCACATGTCTTACAACACGTCGATCCTCTCTCGGTTCGGTTTTTCTAGGCCTTCCTTAGCCTGTTTGACGCTGGCGTGTGTCTTTTTGTATCCACCGCTGCCGTCAGCGTGTAACAGTACCATCACTACAGCCAATACGTTGCGCAATCCGTCGATTAGACCATCCACCTCCTTATTCCCTAGTGGAATCAGCACCTAGGGCTTTCGTGACCTCCCCACTCACTATGACTATGACTATCCACCTCCTTGGAGGCCAATGACTCGGCCTCTGTCAATCTCCCCCAGTTGCTTAAATTGCTTGTGAAAGTTTTTCCGAGGCATAACTCAATGAGAAACGATTTAGCCAACACAACAGTCTATGTCGAAATGAATTTGCTGCGGTACAAGGTGTCCTTTTATGCCACGGTATGCAGCGTGTTTGAGAGCTGCCCTGTGCATGGGTCATGCTCAAACGATTCTGAAAATTCCATCATTTGCGTCTCCAACGCAGATGTACCACTCCCCAAAAATTTCCTTTATACCGGTGTACTCCTCCCAAGTGCAACTTTTTTTGTCTTCTAGTTTTTAGTCTTTGTAGTGTATTTAGTATAGCTTCCGATTGTTATTCAATAACTTTAATGGTATGTTACTAATAGAAAAGGGCATAGCTTTCACGAGTAAAAATTATGGCCCTTGATCTTAACTAAATCTTTATAAATACCTAAAAATTCTTTGAAATGTTTGTTGATTTAATGCTTTTTGACCCCCTACGTGTTTTAATTTTCATTAATTTTTTGAACATTTGATTCATGAACTGTATTTTTAGATAAATGTGTTCTAAATACGATCGCATGTGCTAGCGGTTTGAGGACAAAAGATCTACTAGCGTGTAACTGCACTGGAATTTTCAAGATGGGTCAGAATAAAATCACCTGTGAAAGTAAGTTTGTTGAGAATATAATTTTGACCCATAATACCTCATTTAATTCCGTCTAACTCGTATGAGAGGCATTTCCTGTCAAGCTCAATATAGGTGGCGGTAGTGTTTACGAGGCGATACGTGTTTCCTGTACGTATTCTGAACGTGACGTCAGTTGGCCTGGTTTCTAAATACGATTTCCACATGTCGCCTATGAAAGTTTCAAAGAATGAATTCTGAATTTAAACCTATTGGATCTTTTCCTTTGGGGATTGATCCCGGACCGTCGTCAATAGCCCGTTATGTTTTTCTGTAGTACGACTTTATTAATTGATATATTGCAATTTATTAGTCAACACTAATTAGATTAAACACTAATCGTTGCCCCAATGGTGATCGGGCAGCGGTATCTTGGTTGGTAGAAATGTGGATTAGCAACCTTGCGAGTTCAAAACTCAATTCAGCCAGGGATCGTCGTGTTCGTGGGGGCTGGTGCAAGTTAAATCTATCGTGACCAGTGAGCCGCGGTAGCTCAGTCAGTAGAACGTCGGGCTCGCATCGGAAAGGTTGTGGGTTCTGTCCTCGACGGAGCCTGGAATTCTGATGGTTGAGAGATAGGCGCTTAGACCTGGCTCAAGACCGTCGTGTTCGCTAATGGTGGCTGGGGCACGTTAAATAGGTCAAGGTCACAAAGTCCACCATGTTCCCATACCAAATCAATACCTCTGGGGGTACCTGATCAGGGGGTTATCGGCCTCTGATTGGGATCTAAATTACGACATGTGTGAGTGAATGGATGTGTGAAAGGGACCTTCCTGTAAAACGGATGTGTCATGTATGAACAAGTCCAACCCTCCGGGGCAATGGCACCCCCAATTGGGCCATAATTGCCCCGCACGATAACAACAACATCGTGACCAGTGGAGTGCCAGCTCGTGTGTTATCCTCGTCATCTGACTGTGGTTCAAAGTGACAAAGTTGTTTTGATTATGGAAGGATTAAAAAAATTATTTAAAAAAGGATTGATCTCGGACCGTTATCACTATGGCGATCAGTGCGACGGTAATTCAACTGGATACGCAAACGGTGATAAACTAAGTTAAGACAAGATATGGACCGTGTGCGAGAGCATTTGAGTAAAACCGTCACAGACCATCTGGGTTCGTTTGTTCATACTAAAAATCCTTCTCATGGCGGTCTTAGCATTTGTCTGCCATCCAGTAAGAGCCTTGGTTGAATCCAGTTCTTTAAAACGTGGATAACGGTAACTGTCCCTGTAAGGAGTTGGTTGGTTTTGAGGTTTTATGTCGCAAGGGTTACATTTGGCCATGCTGTGCCAGACTGAAGACATAAAATATCAAGTAATAGATAATCACACAGTGGATGTTTTACTGACGCAGAGAAATAATACAAACAGGTAGAAATTCACCTGCCAGAAATCGAAACTGCGCCACCTACAACTCGACGGTTGCTAGCGAAGTCGGCATACGATCTGATACCCCCCCCTCCCCGAATTGGATATGTACTTCCACTAGAGGACATGTTGCAGATTGCGTGAGACCACAAAAGGAGTATTGTGACCATGTGTGTACGTCCGTGTTCGTGGTCATGAAATGAATGGTTGAGACCATGGGCTGTCAGTGCGAGTACCAACAGGAATCCAACCTGTACCGCCTACAACTCGAAAGTTGCTAGTGCAATGGTCATACCCATTGAGCCACGACGGGTAAGCAGTAGAGATGCGACATCGACAGCAAAACATCGATGTTGATAAAACATCGTTCCAAAATCATCGATGTTTTTAAAATTCAGTGTATTTAAACTTTTTTCCCCATTTCTTAAAACTGGTTTAGCAACTAAGGATGCAACATCGACAGTAAAACATCGATGTTGATAATGCATCGCCCCCAAACTATCGATGTTTTTAAAATTCAGTGAATTCACACTTTTTCTCCCATTTCTTAAAACTGGTTTAGCACCTAGTGATGCTACATCGACCGCAAAACATCGATGTTCAAATTTGAAACATCGATGATGATAATGCATCGCCCCCCAAACATTCGATGTTTTCCAAATTCAGTGCATTTAAACATTTTATCCCATTTCTTATAACTGGTTTAGCAACTAGTGATATGACATCAGCTCCGATACATTGATGTTTTTTTTTATAAAACATCAATGTTTTGAAAACATCGACATCGATGTCGCATCCCTAGTAAGAAGAGCAACAAAGCAGAACCACACGCAATAGTGATTGGGAACAATATTACTTGTGCTATTGCAAAGTGTTGATTGTGGTATAGTTTAAGAAAATTTAAATCGTAAGTAATTCTATCTCTGTTTTTTAACGATGGGATATTTAACCAAATGAATCTTTAATTTGTTTTGTTTTATTATTTGATTGAAAAGTACATGACATGCACATATTTCTACTTCAGGAAAATCCTGCGCAGATGCAGATGCACAGGAAGATTGCAAGAACAAGAAAGCGAAGTGTGTTGATGATTGGAAGAGTGCAAAGAGAGCATACAATTGCAAATGTGATGATGGATACGTACTTGATCCGATAGCAAATATTTGCACAGGTTTAGTTTCCATCAATCGTTTTTTCTTTTCTCATAAATTACAGTGAAAATTGTTTTGTGCTCTTGGCGTATACCCTCTTAGTAAAGATCTCGTATTTGTTAAAATACCGAAATTGAAGTCGTTTTTAAAATGCATAATCAAAGCAAATGATGTATCTTGAGAATGAACAAAGCATTTTCTCTCGCGCATGCTTGTTGTTTTGGAGCCCGCTGTCGTTTCCAAACTTATTTTATTGTAATGTTTCAGATAGATGCAGCCAAAAGAAACCGAAAGACACATGCGCAGTTAATAAGCAGGTTTGTTTCTTGACCAATACCGAAGATTTAGACTGTAAATGTCAACCAACTTTTACATTAAAAGATGATGCAAACGGGAAAAGATGTGAGCCTACAGACCAAGGTATTCGTTTATGAATTAAGACATTTCGGATTGTTTGCAATCAAAAATTTTTTTTTTCTATACACATATGTTTTATTTTAGGTCTCGATGTTATGCTACACAACTTGCCTGTCAAAAGCGATAGGTATCGTAAGGATCATTCTATAGACTATGTAAAATTGAATAAAGATATCATTAATGCTGTAAGTATAAGTAGAAGTGCTGTATGTCATTTTCAGGCGTTTAGTATAAGTAAACGTGTATAGACAACCTAAAATCTTGACCCTCGAAGTAGCTTCGACGAGATATCTCGTTCATCAAGATCGCGTTGTTTTTGCTAATGATGACATAGCACATCCATCACGACCTGATGAATTCTACTAATGACGAGATATTTCGTCGGGACGAAATATTCGACGAGATATCTCGTTCATCAAGATCGCATTGTTTTTGCTAATGATGACATAGCACGTCCATCACGATCTGATGAATTCTACTAATGACGAGATATTTCGTCGGGACGAAATATGCGACGAGATATCTCGTTCATCAAGATCGCGTTGTTTTTGCTAATGATGACATAGCACATCCATCACGACCTGATGAATTCTACTAATGACGAGATATTTCGTCGGGACGAAATATTCGACGAGATATCTCGTTCATCAAGATCGCGTTGTTTTTGCTAATGATGACATAGCACGTCCATCACGACCTGATGAATTCTACTAATGACGAGATATTTCGTCGGGACGAAATATGCGACGAGATATCTCGTTCATCAAGATCGCGTTGTTTTTGCTAATGATGACATAGCACATCCATCACGACCTGATGAATTCTACTAATGACGAGATATTTCGTCGGGACGAAATATTCGACGAGATATCTCGTTCATCAAGATCGCGTTGTTTTTGCTAATGATGACATAGCACGTCCATCACGATCTGATGAATTCTACTAATGACGAGATATTTCGTCGGGACGAAATATTCGACGAGATATCTCGTTCATCAAGATCGCGTTGTTTTTGCTAATGATGACATAGCACGTCCATCACGATCTGATGAATTCTACTAATGACGAGATACTTTGTCTGGACGAAATTGCGGAATGAAGATCCTAATAAAGAAGTATCGTATACGTGGCGGCTGGTACAAGTAAAATCTGTCGTGACCCCAAATATCCCTACGTTCTCGAGGTGTAGAAGTTTGGTGAGTGGGGTGCCAGTTGAGATGTGATTTCATCATCTGACTATGGTTCAAGATTACGAGTTGTCCTCCCCTTTGTGGATTGATCTCGGACCGTCGGTAATAGCCCGTTGTGTTTTTCCAGTACGATGTTAATTCAACTCACTGCATACCCTTGCCGGGACTGGTGACAATTTTTAAGAGGTTTTTGCATCAGATTCAATGCATGGTAATATTCTTCAGAAAGATAACCCAAGAGGATTGAGGATATTTTTATTTCTAAGTAATTGGTAATAGGTAATTTTTAATTAAGGTCATACTTGAGTAACATAACGGTCTATTGACGACGGTTAGGTATTAATCCTCTAAGGGAAAAATCCGAAGACAACACCACGTGACTTTGAGCCATGATCAGATAACGAGGCAACACCTGATCTGGCACCCCACTCTACAAACATCCAACGTGAACACTTTTGGCCACGACAGATTTATAGTGCACCAACCGCCTCTACTCCATAAGTTTACAAACATCCAGATTGAAATTAACGCTGTTTGACGGCAAGTGTCAGTCCGTTATCTTTTCTGCTACCAAAAAACTTAAAAGAAAACCCTCCTTCAGACTGGATGATACCAGAATCAAAATCACAGGCAACGTGAAATACTTGGGTGTTACTATTGACTGCAGAGCCACGTGGAGTGACCACATTGCTTCCATTTCGTCCAGATGCCTAGAAATAGGCAGTTCAATGTGTAGGGTTAAGGGCGGGGGTTGGGGCGTCGGTGGCCGGCTTCTAAAGGATTGGTACCTACGGTAACTGAAAAGATCATTACCTATGGAGCCGGCATATGGGGAGGTAAGCTCACCTTGGAGCAAATAGCTAGGCTAAGATCTATTCAGAGACCGTTTTTATTAAAAATTTCTGGAGCTTATAGAACCTCCTCAACCGACTCCCTCAACACCCTATGTGGTATTCCACCACTCCACGTGACTCTTAGGTCCCTTTTCCTAAAATTCAATGTTGTCGTAAGGCGGCTGCACGCGCCCGAGCTCGAGCTGTCGCAGGGTAGCTTGGATTATAATAGTAATCTCTCTATATTAAAAAAAAGTTACCGCCGCCGCCGCCGAAGAATTGAAATTTTTGTTGTTTAGCTCCATTCTTAGACGGTTTCCCGAGAAAGTACTGATCGGAAAAATATGAAATTAACATGCTTTGTTCTTCATCGTATTCCCTGGATAATTATTAAGATTTTTTTCCGATGCAGCTATTAGTTTAGGTTTTATTAAGTGTTAAAGTTGAAGAAGTGAAATTTCTTCCGCGAGTGAGCAAAACACATTCAAAATTTCAGTCTTTAGTCGTGAGTTTTTTTTTAAGAGTACCTCTCAACGTAAATTTTTGCAGCTCGTCGAGTTTTTTTTGAAATTTAAATGTGGTTCTTGATAATATTTTTTTGAAATTCGGGAAAAATCGGGACATTTTTGTTACTTTTTTTTAAAACTGCCGTATCTATATCTAATTACTATTAGTTTTTAATTTTTAAAATATAGCAGTATACCTCAGAATATACTCTTTCTTACGGTACTATTATTTTTGAAATCGGTTAATAATTAAATTGGATGCGATCAAAAGTTCGTCATACAAAATTCGGAATCTTTGGATATTTTCGCTACTTATTGTTAAAACCGTTTTGTCTACGGCAAAAGCCATTATTTTTTAAATTTGAAAACATCACTGAATACATTACATTACACTCTTTCTTATGGTACAATTATTTTTCAAATTGGTTAATAAATAAAATCGATGCAAATAAAAGTGGGTCATACAATTTTCGGAACTTTCAGATCGTAACTTCCGATACAAAACTAAAATGGTCATATCTGTATAGTATTACTGTTAATTTTTAATTTTAAAAACATTGCAGTATACCTCAGAATATACTCTTTCTTACGGTACAATTATTTTTAAAATTGGTTCATAAATAAATTCGATGCAATCAAAAGTTGGTGACACAAATTTCGTATTTTTCAGTTCGCATAGCTGTTTCCGAAAGCAGTAGTGGGTTACACTTTTGACTATCGGGTTTGCCAGATATCAAATTTATCGTAGCAACAATTGCCATAAAAACGATTTCTTTTTATTTGGCGAGGAAAAAGGCTCGCTTTTTCCCTCTGTTTTCAAGACAGTTTACCGACAAAGTACAGATCGTAAAGTTTGGATATTAACAATGTTTAGTTAAAATTGTACAGGGAACAAGATGCAGAAGATTTTTTACTGATGCGGCTATTAGTTTAGGGTGCATTAAGTGTTAAAGCAAAAAAAGTTAAATCACTTGCGAAAGAAGTATTGGTTTGAGAAAGCAAACCAAACGGATTGCGTAGCAATCCCCGGGGTCGGCGAGCGTAAGCGAGACGCAGCGAAGCCCTCGCTGTGACGTCATGAACCGGAAAGTGAAATCAGCATAATACGAATTATTCAGATAGTTTCACTCTGTGAAAGTAATGTTGGTTTGCGAAGCAAACCAAATGGTATCTGTGACAGGAGTGTTGGTTTGCGAAGCAAACCAAATGGGATTGCGCAGCAATCCCCGGGGGTTGGCGAGCGTAAGCGAGCAGGGGGCGGAGCCCCCTAGTACAATAAATTATCCATCCTCCACTATTATTCTAAATTTCAATCCAACTATTCAAAATTCAGATCATGATGTGTACACCGATGGCTCGGGTATTGATGACAATATCAAGGCCTCGGTGTGCATATTCACTGGTCAAACCTTGATCGAAGCCCATCAATATAAATTAAATAATAATAATAGTGTTTTTCAGGCTGAACTTACGGCTATTCATCAAATGGGCGATCAAAAACAGAGGGTTAATATTTATAGTGACAGCTTAAGCTCAATTCAGGCCTTAAAATCTAATACTTCTAAATCAACCTATCTTCTAACAGTAAAACAAACACTTGTTAACTACTGCGATAATTTTGTTCTGAGTTGGGTGCGTGCACATGTGGGGACGGCCGAGAATGAGCTCGCTGACGGCTTTGCGAAACTTGCTTCGTCGTGTGGCGAGTCTCTAGATATTCCTACACCGATCTCCTACATAAAACGCCAGATAACTCTCCTAAAGAATATAGATTGGCAGGACGATCATGGCCATGCCAAGAGTGGTATACGGTTGAGGGAGTTCATGCCGGGGACCAGCTCAAAGGATCTAATTGCAGATCGCTACTTGACATGGTTTCTTACTGGTCATGGCCCGTTCATGTCTTATTTACATCGCTTTCATATTAAAAACAGTGAGTTTTGCAGCTGTGGAGCCGTGGGTGATCCAGATCATTATATTTTTGACTGTGAACTCACTACACGATATCACCTATGCAGGCCCACGGATGAGAATAGACCAAAATGGCTTACATCTGTCATGAAGAATGCTATCTCCAAATTCCGAATTAAAAAATGCTACTCCATTGCGGCAGAAGTGGCTAATGGGACCACTGTGGCCTGAACACTGTTGACCTCCCAATGCGTTCCCTTTCTCTTAATCTTTTAAAATTTTTAATTTTATTACTGTTCTATTTTTATTGCTTCAAAACTCCATCATATTTTATTTATGTATATTTATCAATGTTTTATTTTCATGCCATACTACGTCATAATCTTTTATGTTTCCACGGACCTTTTATTAGGGCCTGTTGCCCAATGCTTTACTCTTGTCATTTATATTCATGAACCGGGCCTTTTGCCCCATCTAACTTTTAAAAACACAATAAATGCTTGTCCGGTCGGCGTGGGCCCCATTGGGTTTACTTCATGGGCTGGAAGTCCCCCCTTCCCCCCTTCCAGCCAAAGACTCCAAACCCTGACGGGTGAGTCGGGAGGTGGAGGATCTGAAACATCCATGGAATTACCCGGATTCGAACCAGGAACTTGACGATCCAAAGGCTAACACCTTAACCACCAGACCGGTTGGTCGTCTTTATTTTTAAGAATGAAACCAGAGCACCAGAGCTATATTGTAAAACTACCATAATTGTAGAAACCAAAATCTTCTATGGGGGCTAACAGCTGTTAGTATATCTTTAAACACTGAAATAACACGCAATAAGTTCAAATTTCAACAGTGACTAATATAATTATATGATGAGAGGAAAAGAATTATCTCTTTGATTACAGAACAACGAAAAAATCAACTCTCACATTACTTATTCTTGGCAGTAGTTCGGTTTGTCATTATACGATTATTAATATAAATAACGCAGCCTTACAAAAAAAAAATTTTGTTTGCTGCCTGGAATTTTTTAAACTGATTTTGACTATATTTGATGTGCTTGTTTTAAATATGAAAACAGTTTTCTCTATCAGCTCTCCTTTTTTAGATTCACTGTAGCTAAATAATAAAATATTTTATTATATACAAATCATTGTGAGCAGTGATAGAGTTAAGTTTTTTAGTTGGGTTGGTTTCAACTTTTCCTTCCTTCATCTCTGTACCGCAGTCAGCTGATTGTATGAAGCCAAATTTGTTGACCTAGTGTTGACCTAGTGACAACCTAGTGTTTGCTTCTAACATAACTTATAGAATGGCATCCAGTCGAAGAAATTGTTTTAATCATCCTGATGTATTTTTCTACATATGTGGTGATTACACCCTAAAAGAGAACAGAAAAGCCATTTCTGATATCCTTAAAAGAGCTTATCTTGGGCACTTTGGCGTTCGGCTTGGTAATCAAGATAAAGTTTGGACTTCACACGTGTGTAAAACTTGTACAGAACGCCTACGACAGTGTACTAATGGTAAGAGACGGAGTCTAAGACTTGGTACCCCAATGGTTTGGAGGGAATCCCAAAACCAATTTGATGACTGTTATTTTTGTATTGCGAATATTAACGACATGACCCAAAATAACCGCAACTAGTGGACATATCTTCATTTAGAAAAAACAAGACAACCTGTTCCTCACTCAGATTTAAAAAGTTTAACTTTCTCCTTGTCAGCAATGGGGCTACCCGAAATATCCTTGCATTTTGTGCCCATGGGATAGCAGAGCCAAACAATTCCACCGGATATGAAAAGAGTTGCCTACGAGAGAGAACATGGTTTTTGGAAAACGAAATGTCATTCGTGAAAAAGCCGCGTCCACACCGGAGAAGCAGAGCAAAACATGGATGATTGATTAACCCCGGAGACAGGTTTGGTGAATCAATCTCTATGGTTTTTCTGGTTTGACAGCTCGGACACAAAATGTTCCATGTGCTCGAGATCAATCTGGTTGGTTGTGTGTTGAAGTTAAACTGCAAACTTATTGTTTGAAGCAAATTGTTTTAAGGTCCCGTTCTTTACGAAGTCGGCTCATAATCGCGAGTGCAGCGTATATTATCATTAAAGATTTATTAAAGAGAAATAGGAAGAAAAGTTCCCAAAAAAGGCGACATTGGGTGGAAAATATTCTCAGGAGCCAAAACACTGAAAATGTATACGTCTTTTGCTCACACGCGGTAGAAATTACGCTTTTCCTACTGGGACACTTAATAAACCCTAAACTAATAGCCGCCTCGGAAAATAATCCACTTCATCGTTAACCCTGTACAATTTTGAACAAACCGTGTTTTCAATCCTGCGACGGCGGCAACCACTTTATATATATATATATATATATATATATATATATATATATATATATATATATATATATATATATATTATATCCATACGTACTTGCAAAATTGATATTAGCAGATTATTTCCCTACAAAATAAAAATTTCTTACTGAATATTTCACTCATATGTTCCAACATATTGAATGTCTCTTTCAATTCGGCATTTTTCGGTAAAACGTATTAATATTGCAGTGCAACAATTTTAAATTTTCTTTAATTGCAAAAAAGTTTAAATACATTTTAAATATCCACCTCTTATTTATCTTAAACTAGCCACTGCGTGGTGATTGCTAAGAATTCCCATTTGGTCTGCGAAGCCTATTGGATAACAGCAATCATGGCATTGGTTTGCCTCACAAACGAAATGGAAATTCGTAGCCTATTGGAATGGATTCCCAGCAAATTCTAATTTGATTTGCTTCGCAAACTAAATTATGAATATTATGAACTATGATTTGCTTCGCAAACAAACACCTCGGGCAACGCCGTAATGACCTCGTCATTGCCAAATTCGAATTGCGAAGAGATCCAATCGGCGTGACGTCAGAATCTCCTTGCGAAAATATAAATATTTAATTGAAAAATTATTTATTAAAAGAAAATCAAATGGAAGGTAGAGATTTAGGGGTTTAGATTTTATTTAGATTTCAAATCTGTTGAAATTTTCATCTGTCTTTAACGATCCCGATTTTACAAAAAAGTACTTAACAATGCCAGTCAATATGTCTTTTTTTTATTTGTTTTGCTTTTCTTCGCTGTGAAATGGTTTGAGCGTAGGAAATGAAATCTGTGATATCTCGAATCAAACGAAAGTCATTCTTCACAGAAAGTGGCGTTCGTGTTGGAAAAAATATAAGTTTCAATTTAAAATTATTCATTTATCGAAAATCATATTTTTAGGTATAGATTTAATGTAAAATTTTCCGCAGATTTCATATCCGTTGAAAATTGTACTCTATCTTTTACGATCAAGGAGATAATAAAAAAGAACTACAAACTAAAGTTAAAACTTTAGTCTGCTAACAAATCTTTCTCCGCAAAATGAAATCGGAAAAAATACATTTAGAATCTGCTAACTTTTTATGCCTTTTATTCCAAAAAAGACAATAATAATTAAATTCCAATAAATTATTTTTTAAATGTTTTAGATTTAATTTTAAAATTCAGGCTGGACACAAAAATTGCAAAAACTTCGGACTACCCGTGTGCCAAATTTCATTATTGTAAGTGCAATAGATTCGTCCGGACATTGCGTAGTGGAGGTAGGACACTTCATTTTATAATAGCAGAGATTTGACGTGCAAAGTTCCCCAAGACCACTAATATAGACCATCTAAATACACATGGATGGACACATCAATTTTGACACTAATATGGGCAGATTACATTTTCACAACTAAGTTTTAATCGTCAACTATGTATAGCAAAACACACAATGCTTACAAATAGACTACTTAAATAATAGTATCACTTTACAATCCGAAGAAATATAAATATTTCTATGTTCCGATCCCCGACCCGTTTCTTAGCGATGACCCCGGTGATTGATTGAACGTCGAGCAAGGGAACGAAAAAACGCCGTCCAAATAGAGCGAGCACGAGCACTTGCATTCCTTTGATGTACCGACAAGAAGCGGATCATTTTGCTCGTGCTCAAAATGTTCGTTCACCGTCTACACTGAACGAGCTGCCAATCAAACCTGTCTCCGGGGTTAATCAATCATCCATGTTTTGCTCTGCTTCTCCGGTGTGGACGCGGCTTTAGTCGAACGAAAAAGTATCATCTGCATATAAAGCTAGGGTTAATGAAACAGTTCATGAAAGCTGTGTTAACGTAAATAACGCTACTGTCTTGTCTCACAAACAATAGGTGATGGGCAAAAATTAACATCATATTTGTTTTCAGCACATTAAATACACATAAAATAAGTTAACAAAAGTCGGCACCAATTGATGTGTTAGTCTGTGTAATAAATAAAATATATGAGCATATCTAAGTGGTTGAAAAGCAATAATTTATCCTCAAATCTCAATTTCTTATGACAAAACAAATGAAAATAGTAAAATAAACTACTGAACGTTGGTGTTCCTTGTAACATCATTTGTGAAACGCTGATATAATTGATACGTGAAGCAAAAAAATGACACTTTTTTGAAAGTTTTACTTTATTTCTCAATCCATAAAAATTAGAGAACTAAATGTTTGAAATATTTTTAGATGGAAGCAATCTACCCAAAGAATGAGTTAGCATCTGCTAAACTTTACAAATACAAGTAAGTTTCATTGATTTGTAATTCGATTTTTTGCTATGCTGGATTTGATGTTAGGATCATGATACACTGCTTTTTGATAAAAATGAAATTGGCCAGAAAAATTTCGTGATTAGAATCAAATTTACGTCACATAAAATTGATATTACTGTTCATAAACTATTAAAACATAGCAAACATAGCAAATATTATTACCGGAAATCATCAGTATAATGTGAAGCCTCCCCGAGCTGCTATACGTCATGGCATCGATTCGAAGAGGTTGATTCAAGAGACGATTATGTTCTTGCGGAATTGCCAGGCTACCTCTATAAAAGTCCACAGTTCATTGATACTGACAACCGGAGGATTTAGTTGTGCTACTTGCCAAGTGACGATATCCCAGATTTGTTCAATAGGCGATATATTTGGAGAAAAATGGATGGCTGATATCTTGCAATAACCTCACTTCATAGACTATTAAATTTACAGAACAAACAACAATTATAGTCGGAAATCAACGGTATATTGTAAAGCCTCCACGAGCTGCTACACGTCATGGCATCGATTCAAGGTAGTTGATTCAATAGACGATTATGTTCTTGTGAAATCGCCAGGCAGCCTCTATACGAGTCCACAGTTCATTGGGCTACTTGCAAAGTGCGACATCCAAGACTTGTTTAATAGGCGATATATTTGGAGAAAATGTCTGTCTGTTTTCTTGGGGATATACGGCCCTATTTTGTCATGCTGCGCCAGACACAAGACATACAATATCAAGTAATAGACATACACACAATGAAAGTTTATCTGACCCAGAAGATATATACATCCAGGGAGGAATGCAACATACACACTGAGCCACAAAGACCCCTGGAGAAAATGGAAGCTAGGGAAGAAGTGGAACCCGCCATTATGAGAAGAAGGCTTTAACATTCCTGAAGGCAACATGTGGTTGGGCATTGTCCTGTTGGAATATAGCATCAGGAATGCTCTGAAGAAAGTGCTACGACTTCCGCCTCTACAATTTTGGTTGGGGTTTCTATGTAAACTACCCTGAATTCGCAACAGCCGATATCACGAATGGTGCCCAATAGCACACACACCATCACACGGCATTCTACCTTTATGCGGCTCTATGCATGCTGGAAGATTGTTCTCACCGCGATACCTACTAATCCGTATGAGGCCATTATTGTAGCCCAAATTGGAGCAGAACTCATTCGAAAACACAACATTGTGCCAATCAGCACGCCATTCTCTGCGGTAACGAGCCCTTTGGTTTGTTGATCGGTTGCTTGGGCTTTTTATGACGCAGGGGACATATTTGGAACCACGATAGCTAAATAACCATATTTGGCCGATTGGTTGTGTTGGAGCTTTATGGAGCAAGGACAATATTTGGCCAAATTGGCACCAAACACAAGACAATGTCAAGTAAAAATGTCGTGAAAGGAGAAAAAGAAAGGGATTGGGGTACAGAGTAGTGGGATGAAAGCAGAAAAGGATCGCCGCAAACATGTCTTATATGGACACTAGGCCGTTTGTCAAGAGGAAAGATCAATAGGGTACCTCGTGTCGGTGATACCAGTACACACCTTAAAGATATGTGCTGTGAGAGTCGAACCAATTCAAACGATTTCTACCTACCTTCAAAAATTATATTTCAGTGGTTAATTTACCCGAAACACAAATAAAATACTTCTTGTAATTCGTAGTTAAATCTTGGTTAGGAACGAAATATTTCGGGGATCTGATTTTAATGTATTCAAATTTTATGACGTTTTTGAAAATATGTTATATGTTAGAAGGGGGAACGAAGGTGAAATTTTGGGGGTAAAATCACCAAATGCACAAACATTCATAGGCGAAATGAGGTGGGAAAGACAATACAAATAATTCTAAAGTATAATAAAAATATAATAAAATAAAATCTAAGGTAACTCTCTATTATATCAACTACAAGGAATGGTGAGTGACTTTTGATTGTTTCGTGATATTGCGTTTGGTTGTAAAAGGCCAACGAGACATAATTAGTGCTTACTGTCTGGTAGCTCACGTTTTCAGCTAAATTTTAACAGCTGGTACATGTCAAACACAATTTCACGAGTCCTGTAGGGAACAAAAGTAAAGTTCAGACTAATTGTTTTGAGCCCGCGTCATCTTAGCTGGTTGGTTTATAGTTTAATCCGCGGGGGCCATATTTAGGATATCTGCTACAAACACAAGATAGACCACATCAAATAATGGACATACCACACACAAGGAAACGTTTCCGTACACAGTAGAGAGAAATACACCCAGGAATAAATCGAACCTGCAATCACCTTCAACTTGCAGTTTGCAAGCTCAGTGAGCAATCCACCGAGCCACAACGACCCCGATCAGTTTAAAATAGATTGCGACGCATTCATTGAATCCCCCCGTGTTTTTTGTGGGTTGAATATTGTTTGGCTATGATGTTTTGTAATTAATGTATTCTATTCTCTCACTAGGTCGAAGAATGATAATGTTCTGCTGTGTGAAGTTTGGCTCCAGTTTAACAAAGATGCTACAAAGCAAGTGAATCGCTGGAAGGTTCAAAAATCTTCGAAGGACAGCACTATTTTCTTAGCCCCCGATCTTGTATTGAGCTCCGATGAAGAAGTGAATGAAGGTAAATAAAAACCGACGAGGTTAAATTAAGCCATTTTTCTTATCTTCTATAGGCAATTGTTCAATTGGATTTTATTGATCGGTGTTGAAAGCCGACTTTAATTAACAATCAATATTTCGTCTCTAACTCTGTTTTGTCTTTGCAGTGCAAAATGAAACTTTGACGTTTTGTTCAGTGAAGGATACTCACTGTGGTCAGTATGCTGTATGTAAAGACAAAAAGTGCACTTGCTACTCTGGTTATAGGACAATTAAATCTACGGTCTCGACGTATGGGGATTTTGTTTCTTTATATTGTGAAGGTAAACCATAGTTCCTTACGTTTCTTAAGTTCAATGTCTTCTTACTTAGCCAACTTGGCCTAGTTTGTACTAGACCAGGTTGTAAAGGCCGTTTGCCCCGAGTTCATTGAAAGCCAACACCGGGCTTTAAAATAAATCGTCCTTTAACGACTCCTTTAGAAGAGAGAAGTTGCTCATGTGAAATAAGAGCGGTCGTCTTACAAGGTGAAAAATTGTTTTCTATCCTTACAGACTTCACGGGTCTTAACCCTCCATTTGTTTTCTACGAGATATTTCGTACACCAAGATTTGACCAATTTTGCTATTGACGAAACACCTCGTCAAGATATTGCATATTCTTTTATGATGACAAGATCGAGATCGGGTCAAGTTTTTTCTACTGACGTAATATGACGTGAACTTGATGGAAGAGATATCTCGCCTATCAAGATCTGGTCAGTTTTTCTAATGACAACATACCTCGTCGAGACAACTGTGATGTAATAACTATTACATCGAGTCCAAAGTTCGCACATCAGAAAGTTGCATGTTCAAATTAAGTTTTAAGTTCAGTTCTATTTTAACATCTATTTATTGACAATGACAGGACACTAACACAATGACCAATGAGAATAGATAGGTCCATTCCAGCGTAGTCTTTCTTCGACCACGTTCCAAATCATTCTGGCGAATTCCCATCGGGTAGGGAAAATGCGCGTTTCAATTTCCCTTTCATAGGGATTATCTCAAAATCTGTGTCTAAGTTGCCACAACAACCACCAGGAGGGTAAAATGCCAACTTCTGAATCTTGAAAAGGTGATCTGATCCACACTGTCCCTAAAGAACTTGAGGGTTTCATTGTTACGATGTCGTTGATACTAGTCACCAGCAAGAGACCTCCATTTGCCGCAGACATTTTCCTTTATGTGTATCTCAAATTCTTAGAAACAAGTCGATGGAAGTGGATCTACACATGAGATATAAAAGTAGATCGCGCAATGGTAGCCTTTTTACGTACCCAAAGTCGTGTGATCAAAACTAGCAGTAACGTAACCGTTATATTACTTTTGTCTGCTGTGTGGAATCTAAAATTCGTCATAGATTGATCCACCGAACGGAGGACGCACATCGATTAATTCATCAAATGATTGATCCATTTACTGATCATCTGCTAGTAGTAGACTTTGACAATTTCACCCGTTCTGCTGCTACTCTTATACAAATGCACATTCACACAACTACACTGTCATAACGTGTTATATCCCCAAACCAGATTATAAGATACCAAATGGGCCAACCAAATCCATTCTTTACCGATCAGTCACGTGACTACTAGTCAAAATGGTGGTCACACTTTTTAAATCTCCTCTCTCTAACAACGTTCAATCTACTTATATTTCTCGTCTTTCTATCCAGCCGAATGAAAGAAGGCATCTACTAAATGTGCTATCGTTACATTAAAACATGCAGCAAATCGGATTCCAAATGCTTTGTTAAATATTGCTGTTCAATATTCTGACGTATGCCAAAGACACATATGTGATATCTGGCAAACTTTAAACCTCCTGGTGGTTATCTCGACAAGGTATCTCACCATTAACAAAACTAGCCAAATCGGGATGTACAAATCTGACGTAATCTTGATCTTGCCTTTAAAAGAAACTGATAATGTCTTGATCTCGTCATCAAACAATCGGCAATATTGTTATAACGAGGTATTTCGTCAAAGGCAATACTGATAAGATTTCGATGGACTAAATATATCTTAGAAACCACTCGGAGGAATAAAAAAAGACATGTCCTTTAGATGGGGATACTATTTAAACTTAGAATATTTTGTAATGATGTGTTGCATGAGGTATCTAATCAAAAATAAAACTAATGGGGCTATGTCGGGACCTGGATGCTAGTTTTAAGGCGTAGAATACGTCAGTGAGTCCATACGGTGAATGAGAGTGAAAGAAATTCGCTATCGCATCACATGTCCGCACATCTATCACAATTGGTGCACTCGCAGTTGATATTGAATATTGTGGATCATTACAGGACTCTATGTCTCCATCATTCGATTATAAAACGCTCAAAAGATTTAAAAAAAAAAACGATAAAAAGTCATCAGACGCCATTTGCGTCGAACATAGCGCTGGAGGTACTTGGCGCACTCGTATCAGACATTTGTTCACCTAGAAGATGAAGTGCCTATACTTTCAAGAACACCCTCCAAGCCCTTTGACCCTCTGTATCGAATGTCTGGATCTTCTCGGATTCCTCGTCTCTCGGGCTTTCTCCCTGTTGATGTTTTCTATGATTTTTCTTGTGTTTTTATTATGCATATGTTTGGAAATTTTTGCGATTTTCTTTGAAGTCCGTTATTGTAACAAGAATTAAATATTTAGGTTTTTATTTTTATTATTTATAAAGCGCAAAGAGACGAAACAAATGACGCCTCAAACTATGTTCTTGCACAAAGGGGGCCGGAGCTAAACTAAAATATATGATCGGTGCCAACTTTGAGGTGCACTCGTCGAGCCCGGATGCATATTAACAACCTTTACCTGGAATAGAAGACATGGGGAAATTTTAAGCCCACTGATTCGTTGGTTTCAACTGTCGACTATGACGTCACTACGTGACATCATCATTATTGGCGATGCTTCACGTGGACTCTGTCATTACTCTGTAGTTTCTACCTCAACTGAAAGCCGGAGGCAAAACCTCTGCAACACAAATAACGAATCTATACAACAGATCCGCAGAAATAACGAAAAACTCCCTTGTTTCCGCCTTCTATTCTGTTCAAGTTCCCAAGTGTCCTTTAAAGTTCGAAAATGGATTATTTTTTAATTAAGCGTGTAGAATCTATACGGGAATTGCAACTAAACACAAAACATTTACGATCAAATTCGAGTACATGGCACAAGCCGTTGAACTGTCTCGCTTGGTAATCATCTGAAAGCTATCTCTTTCTTTTTTATTAGTATTCTATTTTTGGTCGAAGTAGTTTCAACTTTTTTTCGCAAACGTTGCAAGTAAATAGTGATACTTTTCACACATGCGGAGTGCGCAATATGGGTGAGTGACGTCATAGATCTCGGAGAGAGATAGAAACGAATCAGCGGGCTTAAAATTTCCCCATGTCTTCTATTCCAGGTAAAGGTTGGTATTATGCAGTCCGGATGACGCTCACCATCGGATGTTTAGATCTTCTTGGATTTCCCATCTCTCGATCTTTCTTCCTGTTGACGTTTTCTATAGTTCTTTTTGTGTCTATCAGTCTGTAACGATCTCCTGACAGGTGATTACGAACACAGATAAGTTTTAAGAACAGCTGTTCTTGTGTTCTGGTTGCTACTGTTCTAGTAGACGATGATCGTTGTATGACAGTGCCTGTGTTCTGATACTATCAAGAACATCGACTTAATTATATCAGAGTGACCAAGCGAAGTCTAATTTGATAGACAATGTGTGTCGTAGTGGCCAAGAACAGAGGGACACTGCATACCTAAATTGGACATGCACATTTATTTTTACAATATAATACAAAATTTCAGATACATACACCGCACCTTCCGGTTCAAAAAAACACGTCTTCCTCTTCTCAAGTCTACAATGACTCTGACTTTCTTTGTGTTCTTATCAAGAACAGAACCAGATTTCAAGTTCTTGATCATATCAAAACACAGGCACTGTCATACATCGATGTTCGTCTACTAGAACAGTAGCAACCAGAACCGCAGAACAATTGTTCTAGAAACTTATCTGTGTTCGTAATCACCTGTCGGGAAATGGTTACACAGGCATATATTTGGGCATTTTGAAATTTTTGCGATTTTCCCACTTTGAAGTCCGATATCCAAAGAAGTATTAAAAATTTAGGTTTTTTTTATTTCTATTATATTTTATTAAACGCGCAAAGAGACGATAGAAATGAAACCTCAAACGTCGAGCTCGCACAATGGAGGCTGGAGCTAAACTAATTTAATGTTTGCAGCAGTGTGCATTTTCGTGATTCAACTGTGCACTGCGATTTCATTAGCCAAGATCATTGAATGAGTATCTATAACATGCTTTTTTTAATGTTCTATTGAACGCGATATTGTTCATTTATGTCTCATTTATATTTTTTAAATAATTAAATTTTTCGTGATTCCTTTTTATGTGATACTCAAAAATAAAGCGTGGTACACTGATTTCGATAGGTAAGATGTATTCTACGTCAAAATAAACTTAAATTATGATGGATTTCATACCAACGAAAAATCATGTTCATACCAACAAATCAGTTCCAACAAACAATTCATGTTTATTTCAAGAAAAAATATTTGCAGTATTCCTTTTCTTTATACACAGAAAGCTCATTAGCTATTACATGTTTCCCAAACGTTTTCGGCTTGCGGTACCTTAAAGTATCAGGATTTTCCCTCGGCTTCCAAAGGAAGAACGTTTGCCTAAATTAGAACAGTTACAGTTCGCATTTGTTACATTTATGTACGTTGAGTAAAAAAAGGGAAAGAAAAGCGCATTCCAAATCCACAAAACAATTTTATAAAAAGTATTAAATACATATTTTGAAAAATCATATCATGAATTAATAAAGAGTAATCAGTGGGACGACATATAAGACGTTTGTTCACTGCATTTCATTTAAAATCTTGCAATCAAACTGGACAGTCATCCTCATTAACTCTTCCCACGCCATCTGACCGTGGTTCAAAATCTCGAATTATTGTCCTCGATTTCCTTCCCTTCAGGACTGATCCCGTACATCCGCCAATAGCCCGATTCGCTAGTGCAACGTAAGTTAGACGACGTACCGCCTCATCAACATTGATTTGCATTACGTTTTACCACAAATATTGCCGAATATTCAGATTTATGATAATTTCACATCGCTAGTGAAATTAAGATTCATTGAGTTTTACCATATATATATATCTCATTAATAGAAGATAAATATCCATTCATCTTTTGCTGACTGACTTAGCATCATTTCATCAATAGAAGATGAATGTAGATTCATCTGTTACTAATTCACTTAACATCATCAAATCAATAAAAGATGAAAATGGGTATTCTTCTTTTACTAACTTAACATCTTATCGATAAAAGATAAATGTATTTTCATCTTTTGCTGATGTCCAAAATTCAGTTCATTCCATTCTGTTTCAAATTTAATCTTCAGTGAGTTATCAAAAGACAGACCAATAAGATTTTCTTCTCCAAAAAATGAAGCTAAAGTAAATTTCGATGAAACTCTAGCCGTGATAGATCTTTCATGCGAATGTTGTGATGTTATATCCAAATTAATTGATAAGCTGAGGGAATTGATGCTCTTCAAAACTAGATTTTATGCCCGTCAGATATCCTTCCTATCCACACTTCGATGGTCTGATTCTGAAACTACGTGCACATAGTCATTTCAGTGAAATAGTGGAATACAGGGTTTGTCCGTAAAGTAATGAGACTGGGTCTGGTGAAAAGAATTTATTCATCCGATCGGTACATATTGTTAAAAGTCTTCAAAATAGTCTCCTTGGGCGTCGATACACCGTTGCCAACGCAGGTCCCACACTGCAAAGGCTCCCTGAAAGTCAGCTGACGCAATCTCTTTCAGAGACTTTTGACAGCTCGTTGGACGGAGGGAACATCTACGAAACGGTGACCTTTCAATGCTTTTCTTGAGCTTTGGGGAACATGAAAAGGTCTGCCGGGCACACATTGTGGCTGTACGGTGGCTGCGGCAAGGTTGCAACCCCTATCCGGGGGCTACGTAGGCAATCACAACGAAGGAGGTGTGGGCTGAAGCTTCCAGCGATCGGCAATCTCCGGTGGTTTCAGTTTGACGGCTCTGTGCAGACGCGCAGTGACTTCTTTGTAGAAAACGGCGTTGATGGTTCGTACGTGGTCGACCCCGTCCACGCCCTATCGTGTTCATCCTGGGCAGATAAGGGTTTTTCGGACGGCGTGTCACTAGGCCCACTTCTAATATTTCTCATTAGAGGCTTTCCCTAGCTTCGGCTAATCCGCTGTGGGTTTTCAGTAACTCGGTACGGAGGGGTCTGCTTCCATTCGAAGGAAGGAAGGGAGGTACAAATTGACCACCCGCTTTGACCACGTTTTCGTCCACACCACTCGTTGAAGGGCGTCCAGATCGCTCCATGTCTTCAAAGGTGTCCCGTTCGTTCATGAACTCACTGAACCACAGGAAAACCCGAGCCCTTGACAGGGCGTCGTCTATGCGAGCCTCCTTAACCAACGGAAGCCTCTTGGAAGCGGTTTTGCCCAGGTGAAAGCAAAATTTTAATCGTGTTGCGCTGTTCTAGCGAACGCTCCATTTTTGACGCGACAAAAACTCAAAATCAGCTTTTGCGTCACACGTGATACTCACTGCGTCAAAGTTCGGAAGCGACTGCCGCCCGGTGTGTTGCTTAGCTTAGACCCCCCCCCCCAAATCCCGCACCCAGAGAGCGCTTTACTGGCGACTGGAGCGCAGCGCGAAGGCCAGTCTCATTACTTTGCGGACAAAGCCTGTATTTCACTTCATTCCCAGATCGTCCCATTTCTGTTCGATGGGATCCAGATCTGGATAACAGGCAGGCAAATCCATTATGTAATGTATTCACTTTCCTGTCGGGTACCAGAGTGCACGACTCTCCGTTTTATGAACTACTACTCAAACAATATACAGAATTATCAGAAAATTTAATATTTCGATATTTCATTTGAAATCTAATTACTTCATAAAAACTTCATGAGTTACATCATTATGCAAGTATTCGGTGGATTAACTGAACGATCGCCTAAATAATTTCATGCAATGTGAACTTATGCTGCTAAGTGAACTATAAATTATTCAAGAATAAAATGAGAAAATGCTTGAACAAGTCTATTATTGAATAAATCTAACTGTCGAATTATCATTTCTTTTTCAGATATCAATGAGTGTGCTGAAGGATCGGACGGATGCACTACAAACACGACATGTATGAACACGTTAGGAGATTATTATTGTAAATGCAAAGATGGTTTCAAAAAAACTTCAGGTCCGGCTAGCGCAGAAAATAAAAACTCTTGCACAGGTACTATGAAATTCTATTTGGTATTGTTATTACTTTCCTTCGATGATTTAAGCTTCACAAATTATACAGTGATAGTTTCGTTGGATATTGTTCCACTGCAGAGCACCATCTTTCGAAAGAGGATGAAAAAGTTGCAGTCGAGTCTAAAATTTAACCCTATATGGTGTTCCCACTCATATATCCGTCCTACAACCTACAGTCTTTCCAGCATGACTTCCAATCAGCTTTGACCTTTTGGCGAGTACAATCTTTCTCGGGATTCTTGTAATCAAGAGCGTGGAGTTATTAGTCACGACGTGTGCTGTGGGATAAATACAACTCTACTCTACTCGTAAACTGTGTGAAGCTCAGAGGATTAATGATGGCAGATTTCCGTTTCCTTTTCTGCGAGGTATACAGGGTGTTTTTTTCTGTAAGAGCCCCATTTTGTTTTGGAATAACTTTTATAACTAAAACCTTTTTTTTAATGCATTTATGTTACATATTGTGTACTCCTTTAATGTTATTATTTATGGAGGTATCCGTATTTAGGCTGCGGCAAAATGATCACCTCCTGACTCGCTGCAAATACAGGCTCCTTCGATAACATTTTCTATTACATTTAAGCGCATTTCCTTGGTATTTCAATTTATTCGCGAATGTTTTGCGAAAGCTGTCGAATCTTTAGGATTGTTAACGTAGTCTTGTTCCTTTTTTAGAAGTTCCATAAAATAAAATCCTATTAAGTTAAATCTGGCGAACGAGGAGGCTAATTGACATCATCAGATCCCGAAATGAATAAATAAAATCCATAAGGTTGTATGAGCTGTATGACACAATGTTCCATCTTGTTGAAACTACGAGTGCTGTAAACCTTTTCGATCAATTTTAGACAGAAAAAAAAATTTGTAACGTTAAACACTATCGTTTATAATTGACAGTAACCACATATTCATTAGTATCCTCGAAAAAAAACCAGTCGAATAATGCTACCACTCCTAAATCCCAATTGTCATCAATTTAGTAAACAGTACGTAAAAAGTTCATTTAAAATTGCTTCATTTAAAAATTATTCTAAAACAAAATGATGCTCTCACATAAAACAAATCTGTATTTGTTAAATGCACAGAAATTTAAGAATTAGTTATCTGGAATGACGTCTAGTATAAACAACTGTTTCCGCTTATTAACCGGACATGACTATCTCCAACAACACCTACATAAGATTGGGGTGGCTACCTCCCCGATCTGTCCGCTTTGTAGCGATGGTTTTATGAACAGACAACACCTTGCGGAGTGCTCTAGTTTACAGGACATTGACACCAGGGAGACTTCTCCCCAAGGACTTTATTCGCTATATTGGACGGCAAGACAGCGTATGGCCGAAAGGCCTTGAGCTGGGCGTAGGATAAAAAAAAAGTATAAACAGAAAAACTGGCATAATAAGATTAGAATATGCACAGTCCAATCACATTAATCTGACCACCACCTACTTTCGACGTCTACGTGAAATAACCAATCACAAAAGGCAGGTGGCAGCAAATTGCAGTGGAGTGTATATAAAGGATGTCCTATGGCATCGGAAAGCATTTCAATCGTTGGCGTAATGCAGAAACGTAGCGATTTATCCGACGTCCAAAAGGGCATGATTATTGGCTTTCGGGCCAAGGGTGGAAGCATTTCGGAAACGGCTAATTTTGTGAACTGTTCGCGTGCCGCCGTGGTAAAAGTATACCGTGCATGGCAAAATAACACTATCCAAAATCAACGGCGTGGCACATGTGGTGCACTACGGGCTATAGATGACAGAGGCGAACGAAGGCTACGGAGATGCGTTCGGGCGAATAGTCGTACAACTGTTGAGCAACTGACCGCCCAGATAAACCAAGGGGCTACCAAGAGTGTATCCTCAACAATGGTTCATAGAACGTTGCTGCGCATGGGCCTCCGCAGAAGACGCCTGGTTAATGCACCTATGCTGACTGCTGTTCATCGGCGACGAAGGCTGGAATTTGCACGCCAGTACCGCAACTGGACGTCCACAGAGTGGCGACAGGTGGCTTTTTCCGATGAATCACGTTTTATGCTCCATCGCACAGATGGACGTTGGCGTATACGGCGTGAAAAGTCTGTAAGCAAACACCCTGCTACAATTGCCATGGATCCTCAACCGCATAATCTAGCGCAGCTGGCCACGGCACTGGAGTCGGCATGGCTCAACATCCCAATAACACCTACAGAAACCTTATTGACTTTCTTCATGTACGTCTCGCAGCGGTCCACTCTGCCAAAGGTGGTTAATCTGGCTTTTGACAGGTGGTCACATTAATGTGACTGGACTGTGTAAATGCTGCTAGATATATCATGAGAGAGCACATGAACAGCAGAAGTTAAGTTTTCGCAGACCGTTTGTTTGTTTTTACACTGCATATCTCTCACACCAAACGCTACATCAGGTTACTGTAAAGTTCATTTAATTTCTCGATATAAATTAAATAAATAATTTCTCAAATTAAAACAACAAGAAATCAATGTATGTATGAGGGGTGAAAGTATATCAACTAACAATTTATTTTCTAAATTTCAGATTTGTGTGATCCTAGCCCTTGTGGTAAAGGCAAGTGTAAAAATGTGAATAACACTGCCGATTGCACGTAAGTTGTTTTACTATTATCTTCTGATGAAATTACAAATTGTTCAAAAAAATTGTAGATGGCCATTAAAACTTTTAAGATAACAAAATACAAAACCGAATATAACTTATGTCATATGTTTCATGCTCTAATTTCTTATTTCTCTTGTGGCTGTTTACTGTTTATAAAATATATGCTGTTTTATGTTTTAATTTTTTTAATTATCTCATGGACAGTGTAAAAATTTTTTTCTAAGTATACAAGTTGTCTGAGACACTTTTTCTATAAAGCTAAATGTAGGTGGCGTTAGTGTTTTGTGGTTAGAGCATGCCTCCTGTACGTTTTCGTTCTGTGTAACCGGAAGTAATCCTAGTATTCTGTTGGTTTATTTGTTTAAACCAAAATTCCTATCACTTTTAAACTGAATTGTAACCTATCAGGTAGTAAAGTAAGTTTTCGGAAAATAGAGAAGCATACCTTTTAATCTTAACCATATCCTTCTCACGCATATACTTCTTCTGCTACCTGTAGTCTTGTTACCATGATTCTAAGCAATTTTGAAGTCCTTGACCCAACAAAATCTTTCAACAGCGTGTTACCAACAATGGCTTTTGTTATTTATTCATTATCCAGAGCGTAGTGAGTTTTTTTTTCTAGAAATTTCATTTACAACCTGATAAATAGATTGCGTTATACTTAACAGTTAATAAGCAGAATACAGATTAAATATATTAAGGCTGGATTTTAATTGCTTTCTGTCATTTCTTACATGGAATCATCAGCTGCGACCCTGGTTATGGCGGATCCTTCTGCAACAGAGAAGATGCAAATTTCAAAAGTAAGTTGAACCTTCCACAGCATTTTAACTGACCCGTTTCAGGATTGTTATATTACATGTGTCCTTGACAAAAACGAAATATTCATGCCAGTACCCACAATCTCCTTTCACCAATTGATGCTAAATTGGTGGCATATTTCTAAGTAGGGTACAGTACTAAGTTTGAAATTTTGGTGCAAAAAAAAATAGCTATTCCAACTATTATTTAACCCTTTAAGTGGTTTCCACGTGTTTCCTTTTCCAAAAGGACCTGGTCAATTTTGTTGAGCACGAGGCACTTCGAGTTAAAAACTGCTATATTTTGCTTAGGAAGAGATAACCTGTGGGTTTCTCTCCATGGGTTCCCATGAGTTAATGCTCCGTTCCCGTTTCCTTTCCCCAAACAGTTGATTGATGGGTAATTTTAGTTAATTCCCTCCATGTTAATGCCCCGTTCCCGATTCCCTACCCCAAACAGTTGATTGATAGGTGATTCTAGTTTGTTCCCTCCATGGGTTAACATTCCCTCCATGGTTAATTGATAGGTAACAGTTTATTGATAAATAATTTTAGTTTGTTCCCTCCATGGGTAAACAGTTGATTCCCTCCATGGGTTGATGCCTCGTTCCCAATTCCCTACCCCAAACAGTTGATTGATAGGTGATTCTAGTTTGTTCCCTCCATGGGTTAACATTCCCTCCATGGTTAATTGATAGGTAACAGTTTATTGATAGATAATTTTAGTTTGTTCCCTCCATCGGTAAACAGTTGATTCCCTCCATGGGTTAATGCCTAGTTCCCGATTCCCTACCCCAAACAGTTGATTGATAGGTGATTCTAGTTTGTTCCCTCCATGGGTTAAAATTGATTCCCTCCATGGTTAATTGAAAGGTAACAGTTGATTGATAGGTAATTTTAGTTTGTCCTTCCTTGGGCAAACAGTTGATTCCATCCATGGGTTAATGCCCCGTTCCCGAATCCTTTCCCCAAACAGTTGCTTAATAGGTGATTTTCTTTTGATTAAACAGCAGCGAAGTCGTTTCGAAAGGCTTTTAACATAGCTTTGCTCTGCCTTCTCACGCTTTTGAGGAACTTTATTTGGGGTTCTCGTGTATTTTGGCAATAATGTTTCCTACACAAAGATTACTGTATTTCTTGGGTAAGGATAACTGAACTGGCAAATTATAGTCGTGTTTCTAAATAGACAAAGGAAGCTTCAAAATTAGAGATTGGAAATTTTGGTTCGAAAATAAATACTTTAACACTTATTTGAAATACATTTAGAAAGTGCATTCAAATTTATCGTGTTTAAAATATAAAATAGGAGTGTTCTATTTGTAAGAATTAATCGTATTGATATTTTGTTACGTATGTTAATTACTAATCAAAAGAACATTCTATCTTTAAATTTTCCTGCTTTATACCATATACTGCCTGATTTGGTTGTAACTTTTACAGCTATCACACTTGATTGGCGTAGTTAATCTATAGGATCTTGCATCCTAATTGACCTTATTTTGCAAACTAACCTGTGAAATAACTTGATGTGTGAGCAAACTATTGTAATATTAACACAAACGAAATTATTTTAAGATGGTCGGTTTTTTTTCTTTTTTCAGGTGCAAGTAAAAATACTGTAGTAGTAGGTGCAGTACTAGGAACACTACTAGGTGTACTCGTAATTCTCTTCGTGCTTTACATTCTTAGGTATGGTTTTTCTTTCCATTCATTAGATTTCCAGTCGTGTAATATATTAATTTCTTATTATCTTGGTGTGCATCGTGTTAATTTCAGGGCTGCCTCAAGCAACTTTTGCTACTATTTTTCAACCTTTTCTACTAAAGGTATCGTTTTAAGCAAAATCGTCTCAAAAATTCCTTTTTTCAAAAATTTTTACACCGGGAAATTTTAGCAACTGTTTGAAAATTCATCAAAATTTAAAGAAAATTCAGTCCTTTTTTAACAACCAATAGCGGACAGAAAAAATGCATGTTCGGGTTTTTCTTAACACATTCGCTGCCAGTCACGATAGGATGTGTTGATAGTTACTGCCCCGATGCGTAAAAACGGGTTTTTCCCAGAAGCCGCCTTTCTTTTTATAACAAATATGATTGAAAAGTGCGAAAATACCAGAATAGATTGGTGAAAGCTCAGCCAACGAATTTGCAATTACATCATCTGTTTGAGGCTTATTAGATTGCATTTTTCTTTTTGGGGGCGTGAAGGTTCTACAGAACTATCGTCTCTACAACTCATATTACAAGAGTTTTTAATAACTAATAAAGCTATAAATTCGAAACCACATACCTTTACAACTAGCTTCTAACCTTTACTCCATGCCAATACCACGCCAACACCTAACATAGAATGCCAATTGAAGCGGAGAATAAATATTGAGGTGCAGCTCTTCCCGCGCGAACGCGGACTGGCTACTGAGACTATTGCACATCACGCGCTGCCGCGTGATTGGACCTTTAGCGTTGACGTCATATCACGCGCTGGCGTGAGATCGGCAGCGAACGTATTAAGGGAGAAAATCTTCCAAGGAATGCTCATTTCGAAAATGTGGCGCAAAGTCATTACAACAATGAAAGAAAAACATCGGAATCTGGGTGCTAGATTGTCATACATATCTTATTAAGAACATATTTAGTTTTTTAACTTTAAATGTTTTGACGAGATCTTCAACGTTTGTTTTAATTAATTAACTTAATTAGAACATTTTGTGCTTAAGCCTATCCATTTTGTGTATCTAAAATTGCTGCAAAGACATGGTCTAAGAGGGTACTTTTTTGTTTCTACTTTACAACAATTTGGATTGGGTTGGATTTTGGGATTTTAAGGCGCAAGGTCCAAAAACGAACCAGTCCATCAACAAATCTGTCAAAGTAATAAGGTAGTTACCAAATTGGACTGATAAATGAAATGCGGGCAATTCTGTCAAGATGTGTTTGATGGTCCATTAAAACGATTGGGCTACTAATGCTAATGTATCACAAGTGCTCTGATTGTGACAGCCCCTTTATTTATGCTCTTTGTGGTTTGTGGATGACAGAGATCCTGTAAAATCAGACAAGTACGTTTTCAATACTTAAACAAACAGGTTTAATAAGGAGATTATAGCAACAACAGACATAAACGTCCAGCAACTATAAGAGCAGATGAACAATCGGTCGATGTAATCTTAACGGGGGTATTTGTGCTAGTAATTCCACCCCTAAGCAGGGTAAAAGTATATTTGAAGAGGGCAAGTGGTTATCTTTCTTGGTGATCGTGGTGTCAGCTAGGGATATCGCCGTGACAGGTGTGGACATTGTTAAACCCGATTCTTTGTAAGATCTTTTTTATCAATTTTAATAAATTTATTACATAAACGTTACAACGTATTTTTATTTGCTTTAGGCAACGCAAGAACTCTTATTCAGAGGATTTCACCCCGGCTCCGAGAATAGATAACGCAGAGATGGTAAATTGTGAAACATGTTCAATTTTAGATTTATATAGCATCTTCGCTAAACTTTCTAAATTGCATATATTTATTGATGGCTCTGTCGTAACTCACATTTCATATCTTACTTCAATCAATTGGTCGTGACTCTGACAAAAATACAAAACTGAGAGCTGAAAATGTTTTTATTGACAGTGAGAGAGAGATTAAAATTGCTGTAGTATCCTAAGTACACACTAAAAGTGGTTGCGGATTGGAATGCTCTTATCGGCTTCAAAAGATCAGACATAACTGAGGAGTTGATAACTTTCTTGGCGCTTGCCAAGTACATGACAAGTTTCGCCAACTAAAGAATGCCGTCAAAAACTGGCATGCGAAAACCATTCATAATGAATTCAGTATCCATATTTAGATAAATTGATTTCACACCTCTAAATCAAATACCATACTTCAAACATATTACAGCATATTTTACCTTTATTGATGTTCTGATTTCCGATAAAAATGCTGCGTAAAAAGCGCACCTCAATCATATTACCACAGTTAGATTCTTAGCGTTCAATTCAATTTCATCCTATTCACTTGTTCAAAGACAATCTTATTTTCTCTATTTTCCTGATTTGTATCATTGCTTTCAATAAAAAAAACTAAAGAATTTCTCTGTGCGTGAGCGTACAAGAGTGGATCTCTTCGATGCAGTTTTAGAAATATTACGCAGCTCCATATCTGAAATCAAGTATTTATATTTTAACTAAGTGACACACTTGGCGATTGAATCCCTAAGGGTCGATTCTATATTTATATTTGTTGTTCGACAATGAACAAATATCTTCGATTTCTGTGGCATGTAGTTGGATTGTTTAAGGAACGAATTCCCTTGACCTGTTTATTGAATCTTTGTGATATAACTTGTTTTTCTTTCGATAAATACTTATTTGATTAAAATTTTCGGTTTTGACGAGTATTTTGACAGTTGGGACTTCATTAATTCGAATTTAGAACACCGAAAATGTAAGTTCCACATCAGTGGTTAAGAGACTAAGGTAGGACGCTCTTAACCTTCCAAATATTTCAACGAGATATTTCGTCCATTTAGACCGAGTCAGTTGAGCTAAAAACGAGATACCTCTTGGAGACTAAAAAACCTTGTTACTCCAAAGAGAATGAAAAAAAGTAGGAAAAACAAATGATCTCTTACCTAGAATTGGTGAGTTAGGAATAGAATTTCCCCCAGATTGGAAGGTACAGGGCAGTTTTGGACGCTTATAAACCATCAGGAGGGTTAAGAAACTGGTAGGCTGAAGCGTTTGATTACAAGATCGAATCCGGGTGGGATGACGACTCCTCCCACAGTTCACTGTGAATACGAATGACCATCACCATCTATGGTGCCCGGGGTAACGCAGAGACCGAAACGTTTTCGATAATTAGTGCTTAAAGGATCACACGATACATAAGCGGAAATTGTAAAAAAGATAAACCATAGTTTAGTTCTGAAAAAATGAGAATTAAATATACTGGCACACCGGCTACAATATCGCCATGAATTTTTTAAGAAATGAATTTTAGTTTTGTGGGTAGAAAATCTCCAAATACGAGAGTCGTTTGATTGGTTTGGCAAATTTCTATGAGGAGGCAATGCAATTAACTTGGTGAAGTCACGACTGGAAAGCGTCGATCGTTGAACTAGCTGAGGCCGAATTTCAGCCAGATGCAACACTTTGTTTGAGATCTTCAGAACTTGGAAGCGAGTATTGAAGCAGCGGTCACGGAAATAGGGGAAAAATTAGTTCTGTGTAGTGATAAAATTATATAATAAATAGCTTTTATTTTATAATATAGTTATAATTTATTTAAATAAACAGATGACTTCCCTGTTCTCCAGACCTAGCCTTATGCGACTTCCTTTCCCCAAATTTCGAAATATGGCTCAGTGGGAAGAAATTTTCGTCGAATCAGGATGGCTTTGTTGCCATGTATCGATAGGTTTCAGCCTTTGAGAAAGGTGCTTTTACAACGGGATAACAGAATTATAACTTTTCTGAAGCCCTCTATAGTATCTATGGTGGGGAAAAAAGTCGTGTTTTTTTTAAATCGTATTTTATGCAAAGGTAAATCATTACCGTTTTATAACTGCTAACAATGATGAACGTTTTTCTTTTCAAAGCACGCTTATGTATCCTATGACCCTTCAAGCACCAATAATCGAAAAATAGTCTCTTCATTTTGCAGGAGTTGTTGTGATGATCGTAAAGGTTTCTGTTAGAACCACGTACCGCTTTTATTCGGAATAGGATCTAATAATCAAGTATCGATATTATTTAACAAATGATTGAATACCATAAAAAACTAAATTAATTTTTTTCCACTGTCCTTTTTCTTATGGTAGCTAAT
The DNA here is from genome assembly GCA_947359465.1 of Metellina segmentata. Taxonomy (NCBI): domain Eukaryota; kingdom Metazoa; phylum Arthropoda; class Arachnida; order Araneae; family Tetragnathidae; genus Metellina; species Metellina segmentata. Next base: position 46,968,337 of record OX375880.1, read on the forward strand.
TAAATTAATTTTTAGGACGAACCAGATATTTTATCTAGAATTTGATGTCAAATCAACTACCGATATAATTTATTTAGCAAGAAGTTGTGTACGATAAAAAATGTTTAATTTTTTATACCCTTCTTTTACTGAGAGTGGCTAAGTAAACTATTTTTATGACGAACAAAATAACATTTTTTCCGAATTAGGGTTGCAAATCAAGTATCTATATCATTTATTTAACAAGAGGTTGTGTATCATAAAAAAACGAAATTTATCTTTTACACCGTCCCTATACTGAAAGCGGTTAAGTAAACTATTTTTATGACGTATTAAACTATACTTTTATTTTTAGGTCGACAGGCGGCCAATGCGAGGAGTGAGTAACAAAGCATATCAGTAGAGCATGGAGATTTCTCGGAGATATGTACATTTCTGAACTAAAACTGAATGTAAGAAATATATAAGCACTGGAATTCTAAAATGTCAAAAGGAATTTCCGAGAAGTTTTTACGCTTAAAAGAACTCTTGCGTTCATCTGTATATAGTTATGGAAAAAAGAAGTATTTGTATTGATGTAAATTGACTGCTAATAAAAGGGTCTACAAATGAAGTTTACAGTTCTGAAAAGAGACTTCAGAAAAGCAATACGTTTTACTACAGAAAGTTCATACAAGATTGGAACAGACTTGGCCCATGTTGTAATAACGTTTTTCTTAAAACATTTCAAAGTGCAATGATTGCGTCGCATTTTCGTCTTACTAAAAACTTTTCAACATGTCTGTAGCAAGAAATTATTTGTATGAATTATAATAGCTGTATAATTAAACCTTTTAAAAAACACTCAATAAAAACAGATATATTTAAGTTGTCTAGGATTTATATTTTAAAATCTGTTTGGAAATGGTATTACTTCATCTCTTTAAAATACGAATTAATAGGGGATTTTAAAGACAAATTTTAAATATTTTATGATTGAACATAGTAAAATATTGATCTCACTCTAGTGCTTAATTAAGTTTCAATCAAACACGTCTGATTTATGACTTTCTGAAATTAATAACTTATTGAATCACGTTTTAATTTAATCTTGATGCATATAATTTGAATTACACAGTATATACGAATCATGATACGATGCCTTTCTTAGAGAACATTTTCCAAAGTTCTCTTTATTACATGTCATTCGTTGTTTGGCAATGTGTTATGCACTTTTTCTAATCAGGTTTTACTGAATTATTTTACAAGTATAACGTGATATTGAAGTTTTATTTATGTGGATAGATAAACTATCATTGTTTACTTAAGGAAAGACACACATCTAAATCAAACAGTCTACACAAAAATCATTAACCACGTTTTCTCATTTTATACACATTCATGATAATGCAACCCATAGGAACCTGTGGCCTTCTAGTACCTTAAGTGTGGCCTTTTGACTGATCTCGAATCCCACAGAATAAAATCTTTCATTTTTATCAATATACTAGCTGAATAACCCGGCGTTGCTCAGGTTTCAAATATGACCGCGACAGCTAAAATATGACCACGACATTTCCCTGTTAACTCATACAAAACCCCTGTAGAACGTGTTTTCTTATCCATGTCTATTTATTGCAGAAAAACAAACTTTAGATTTCAAAATTGGGGCTTCGAGGGGAACTTTGAGGACTGCCTGTGTGTCAATTTTCATGGCTACAGATTGGTCTGTAGACAGGAAAGAAATAACCTATGTTTTCCGCAGTGTTCTAAGACACTCACAAGATGATGTTTAAAGTCATTATTTGATGCTTAAGAAGATCCAATGTAAATATGGAAAATGCAGTAGAATACGCACGCCTTCGGCAACATGCCCGAAAGATGCATGTTGCTGAGAATCTACATTCCCAAATCTTACCAAATCCCTACTACCAAACCCAAATAAAGACACCCTCAAGGTTACAAACTAGATGCACCCATTGAGAGGATCAGCAGAATTAATGCACCTCCAAGCTGCAGCCGAATATGCAAATTCCTTCCAACAAAAAACAGACCCAACAAAGTAATTAAAAGATTAGTTTGCTTTAAAATTAACATCTAGTTTTCATTTTCTGAAATCGTTAAGTACGTAGTAGCTACATGTTTGCAAAATAATGCACATTTTTAAGTGCGTTTAATTGAAGTTTCGTGTTATTTGATTTCAGCTAAATTAACGCGGTCTCCGAACATGAAAATATCCCCGACCTCTGCTCAAACCTATTCCTATAAAATTATCACACGTTATTTTACATTAGAAAAAAAGTCCATTCAATGTGTTAAATCAGTACTTTAAGCATGTGTGAAAGGACACAAGAAAGACGGTTTCTTGTTTATTAAAGCCTGAAGAAAATTAAGAACAACGCTTGTAAACGTTAAGGTTTCAAAAGCACTACCTTAGGTTTAATGGCCGGAAACAATCGTAAGTATAATTTTGTAATATAATGATAACCTTTTGAAACCTCAAGCGTTTTTGACAGTGTTTTACTTGAAAGCCAACGATATCTAGTTTTTTCTAGTAAGACATATCCCATCCAATATCATTTCATAAACCATAACCCACCCCAAGTGTTTTGACAAAATATCCTCTGGTCAATTTTTCTAAGGGTGAGATATCTTGTCCATCTAGATCTCGACAATTTAGCTAATGACACGATACCTCGTCGAGACAAATCTGCCATAGTGACTCCAATGGGACTGCATATCGAAGTAGGAAAATTGTCCCTTGTCCAGAACTGGTGACAGTTGGTTCTTGCACCTGAAGCTGACACTACAGAGTACAAGTAGAAAAATTGTCCCTTGTCCAGAACTGGTGACAGTTGGTTCTTGCACCTGAAGCTGACACTACAGAGTACAAGTAGAAAAATTATTCCTTGTCCACAACTGATGACAGTTTGGAATTAGTTCTTGCACCTGAAGCTAACACTACAGAGTACAAGTAGAAAAATTGTTCCTTGTCCACAACTGGTGACAGTTTGGAATTAGTTCTTGCACCAGAAACTGACACTACAGAGTACGAGTAGAAAAATTGTCCCTTATCCAGAACTGGTGACAGTTTGGAATTGGTTCTTGCACCAGAAGCTCACACTACAGGGCAATTTTCAACACGAACATATACCGCCAGTAGGCGTAATAGTCCGTTGTGACATCATGAGAAACTCCGTTGTGATTGACCTTTAGAAAGGGGCGCTTGCGGGGCAGGTGCCCACTCCATTGTGTTATCGGAATGCTGAATGTATTCTGATTGGTTAAATCTGATGTTCTTGCGACACGTGTTTTACAACTTGAGAAGAGCAGGTGAAGATAGAGCGTTCTTTACAACTGGTGTTCGTCCAGATGATCTCTTATTGGTTATTGACTTTCACCATTGGGTTATTTTTAGGCTGCGGCAAAGCACGCTGAAAACCGATGTTTAGAGACGATTTAAAAGAGCCAGGGAGAGGTTGGTTCCTTCCCCTGGACTGTGAGATACATACTTTGATGTCTGGGAGTATCATGTTAATGTGATGATAATGAGATACGATGTAAATACTATACGAACCCCGAGAAGAAAGAACCAGACGCATTCGACCAACGGAGCAAGACGCTCACCTCGACACTCCTTTCCCGTTCTCTCCCGACTGCGAGAAAAGCTAGATGATCGACAAATCTTTGTACCAGTTATTCATATGTTTAATCAGCAAATAAAGTTATATTTAGGTAGGATTGTGTGTGCCTATATATATAAGTATCCCGACCAGAGGATCAGAACTTTATTATCTTAGCTGTTGGTTGTATTCTCCAAGTACACGATTCGTAATGTTTTCACGCAACCAATATGGAGCGATGACCACCACACCATTAAAATAAATACCTTTCCCTTTGTTCCCTCAAAATTCCGTTAATGCAGAATTAATAGATCACGTCTAGAATTCAATATTGGAGATTTTGGTCAAAGCAGAGCAATTACATACTGTGGTAGGGATGTTCAAACAACAAGAGGACATTCCAAACACTGCAAATTCAAAACCAGAAATACTACAAAACATTACAACATTTTATTACAATTTTTGTTCTTTATCTACTGTCACAAGAGTCTTTTCTGTCGTCCTGGAATTCCATACTAGCAGAATCTGCATTGTACAAAGCATTCTCAAAGCTCATGCTGTGTTGCCGGAAAGGTATCCTGAACCGAGTTTTCCCCAAGGAAGGACGGAAGAACAGAACACCAACGATGATTACGATAATGAGAAGGGTGACACACACGACAATCCCTGACCATGCAGCAACAGATAAGCCACTTGATGCGCCTGGAAAATAATACAAAGATTAGTTCTTCCTCGAATTTGGAAGAGTGACGGATTAGCAAACGGAGGGTTACAGTTCCATACTCGGTCGAGCCAAAGACCGCCGTGAATACGGAGACTGGTGCATGCTAAATCCGCCATGGTCTCAAATATCCTGTTGCTGACGTTGTGTGGAAGTTTGGAGAGTGGGGTGTCAGTTCAAATGTTGTTCTCATCATCTGACCATAGTTCAAATTACGAGGTGTTGTCCTTCCCTTCGGGATTGCTCAGGAACCATCGCCAATAGACCGTTGAGTTTCTCCATTGCGACATCGATTTACTACCTACCTCCCCACGTTTAAATAAAAAGAGAACACCCTTTGGTAGAGAAATGTAGCAGTATCTTGATTATCCTAGTCAGTGTAAACCGAGGCCCCATCCATAACAAGAAACTCATATAATACAAACCAAAAGTCTACACAAAATATGAAAAAAATTTACGACACTACTTGTTAATACTACAGAGAGACAAACTAAACCAGACAATACATAAGTGTGGAATAATGTGTAAATGATAATTTTTACACGAAAGTGCAATGCCAAAATATTTTGTAAAATTTTCTTAATGTTTAGTTTAGTAAAAAAATACATTAGGACCTTTATTATACTAGGTGGTATGGACTTCAAGTATTCTTCCCTAGTTCATTGTGTTTGTGTTTATTACTTGATATTGTATGTCTTGTGTCTGGCACAGCATGGCCAAATAAAGCTTGTTTCCATAACTCACCCCATTAAAAAATCGTTTTTCCCTCATAGGAGGCAATTTGGGTTGGCAAAACCGCAAATACAGTTCAAGTGACTTTCCAACCAATCATGGCTAACTATAGGTACTCTAAAACGTGCAGTTTATTACAGAGTACATTCGCACTATTCACTTCTAGAAGGTCTTTACAAGTTTTTGAAGAGATATAGTTCATTTGTTCCTCATCATATTTAAGGTTATGGTTACAGTTTACTTTCTAAACAAAGTTTTAGAAGTTATGAACCGATAGTTATAAAATTTGCACAGATTTTTTTTGTTTTCACTAAGACATGTATAAATGTAGTTTAAAGTAAAGATAAAAAGCGGTCAAAATATGTTTGAAAAGTTGCAAAACTTTGATAGGACCCATGCACATTAATTTACCATATATTATAATTATTTTAGTTTTCGTAATAGTTTCTGTACATATTATCTCTCCAAGTGGTTTCGACGAGATATCTCGTCCATCAAGATCTGGTCAGTTTTGCTAACGTCACGACACCTCATCGAGGCAACCACCCTAGGGGGTTAAGCAAATTATCTCCCAATTTGGAAAGTTTATTACTTAACTGTAAAGAAAACAAAATTACACTGAAACTTTGCACAAAAAAAGCTTAAGTTTATAAACCTTTAAAATCAAAATTTCAAAACTTGAAAGAACAACGAATTTCTCATTTGCATTTAGGTATACACAATAGATTATGAGAATTATCTCCAAAATGTTTGTAGCAAATCAATTAAAGCTTATGCGCAGGGGACAGTTAGACATCAGAAGAATGTCACAAAATTACATACTACTACTATTCTGATATACTATATGTTTTATGATGTCAATATAATTTCTTCAAAAATTACCGAAATTGAAAAACTGTTTTTGTTATCTATAGTTTGATATAAATTATTTTATAAACAAAGAGTAAAATGTGTATATATAGGTGTTTTTGAAAGTCCTCTTTTAAAGAATACTGATTTAGTGTCTTGTTTAAAAAATAAGGATGTTTTAATTATTAATTACCTTTGTGTCCTTGCTCTACACGTCTCAGTTTGTTCATTCTCTTAGATTTTAAGTGTCAGTGAATCCATTGTGAAAACCAATAGTACTTCCCTTCTGGGGTACGTCATTAGATAATGTGAGGAAATACGTAAAATATTTCTACATTTTGAAGTCAAACTTTTGAAAATACCTTCCTGTTCAAACACTTGTGATAGAAGAAGCCATTTTGTTCGTATAACTAAAAATTTTTTTGCACTTTTAGTACCTCAATACTCTGCTTGGAATTTAATAAAATATAAAACTTGTTGAAAAGAAGGATGTTTTTATTGTTAATTACCTTTGGTATCCTTGTTCTACAAGTCAACTTGTTCCTTCCTTTAGATTTTTGTGTCAGTGAAATCCATTGAAAACAAAAGTTCTTCTCTTCAGTGGTATGTCATTATGTAATTTAGAACAAATACGTAAAATATTTATACATTTAAATTTAAACTTTTGCAAATACGTTCCTGTTCAAACACTTGTGATAGCGAAATAAGAAGCAATTTTCTTCGTACAACTAAAATCTTTTGGTACAGGTTTCATACCTCAATACACCTGCTTAGAATTTAATAAAATATCATTTTTCTTGTGCTAATATAAGAAAATAATATGGTATGTTTCTAACAAATAGTAAAATTCACTTACCTTCTCCAAATTTAGCATTTTCGGGAAAATCTTCTATTTCCTGATCTGTTAATAGAATGTTAAGAATGTACGATTTGTGAATTCCATGATATACTTTATGCAATCATTGAAAAGCTAACGGTGTTATAGTTTAAGAAAATAATCAAAAACGAATTGAACACGCTATAGCAAAATTGCTAAAATGACAGTGAAAAGGAAAGATATATTCTACATTTTTATCCCGAAATGGAGAGAAGAGAGAAGTAAAGCAAAACACAGATTTTTGCTCAAAACAAAATAATCACACCGCATGAAGCACATATAACGCTAGAATTAATACCTAAATATATATTTGCCCTTGAGAACACTTTGAATGCAAAATTATGGAAACAAAAGGAGTATGACCAGTTCTTAATCTTGAAAAGGTGCAGCTTAGATATTCAGACTTGCTTGGTGGCAAGTCATTTGGCGCGTTTCGTGGCGTGCTTTTTGTCTCACCAAAGAAGAATCTCGTAGAAGAAAAACACCTTTTTAGGCTTAATGGAAAATAATTAAAACATTAACGAAAGCAATTTATAAAATATAAAATATCAACACAAGTTATTATTTGTACTACTACTATGTACGTATTAACTTTAATGAAAAAATTTATTTTTCTGAAATATTGTTATAAACGTTTGTCTCCATGTTAAAACATTTATTAGTTTGAAGCCCATAGGAAGCAGGCTTTTATAATATGAATATTATAAACAATTAACTCTATAATACAAGAGTTATGGTAAAATAAAAAAGATACTGATTTACAAAGCTTACTAAGATTCAAATAATCCTAATAAAGAGAGAATGTCTTTGCAAGCAACAACTCGCTACAAAAAGTATGCCAAAAGCGTTGCCACAAAATAGTGTTTATATCAAAGTTATACCCTTGAAAATTTTACCCATTCTTCCACATAATGAAGTTGCCTATTCCTGCAGGTCCTCTATACCAGAGGTGTCAAGTTATAGTGCAATATGCAAAATGGTATTCCTGGAAAATGATGAAATATAAATCGTCTTCCATGTAATGTACTGATGGATGATTCCTGAATGTGGGACACATTAGAAGGAATTATAAGAAAACTTGTGGACCCCGTGTGGGAATCCTTACAATGATTTCCGTGACACATACAGGAATTGACTTTTATGTCCGTTTCATTATCTCGATGGTGGAAGTACAGATCTGTATTCAGGCCCTACCGAAAAACTTATCAAGATTGTAAAACACATGCAGTAGTGAAATTTAAATACATCGTTTCTAACTTTCCTAAAATTCATCCAGTGTTGAGAACAGAATAATGCATTTCATGTATACGTTTCACCACTGAAAATGTAACCCTTGCTTTAACTATTTGGTAAATATATGGACATAATACTCATCGCATGTTAGGAAGCCTGCAACAGCTAATATATTGTTGTAATTGTATGTAAGAACCAAGGAACCGCCCAACAACTGTGCAATAAGTGACTGGGGTTTTGTTTAACTTCAAGACTCGGCTGACATGCAAGAATAATTCAGAATGCCTGCAGTTATTGATGGGTGTAAATATTTTTCTATCTGTCTTCTTGAGCTCTATTAGGATAAACTCAGTTTGGGAGCAGTCAGGAAACATTTTAGACGTGCAAGGATGGATTTGTCTTTCATTTTTTCCCGTCCTTCTTATTAATCACTGAGAACGTTTTCAAAAACCAATGTATACGTTATTCTCATACTTGACCTAACAGCAGCACACGCCCTGTTGCCTATTTTTAACACCCTAACCGCCCAGCCTACCTAGAGGATGTAAAGGTGCGTATATATTTGCGAGCCAAATCTTTCGCGAGCCGCTCTTGAACTGTTCGTTGAAATTATTATCACAACGAGCTTCCAGCGATCCATGGGAAAGAAAGGAACCAACCGCGAACCACCAGACAGTCATTTATCAGCCACCGGTGACACCGTTGGAGCATGGAGGTTCGTGAGCATAAAGAAATGCAACGAACTACTCACGAGACGCCGTCCAAATCTGAACCGCGAACGCCTTTGGGTTCGTCGAAAAACCGACAAGAAGCGGATCGCTACTCGCGGTTCACAAACCGCTTGTCTGGCGCTTAGTATTCCGTCCTAATCATGAGAACTAGAGGCTCGAAAACGGTTCGTCTCGCAAATGTATACGCGTATTAAGGCTACATAAGAGATGGACAGGACATTCGTCAGTCTCCATAAAGTTCTCAAGGTCTTTAGTCCAACTGTACAAAACAAATACAATAGATTCATAGAGAACAAATACAGATAACGAACAAAAGTAATGTTAATTATTTTTACATACTGATCCCATCGTACAACTTAAACGCTTAGCGCCTAGCTACTATAAAATTTACGAATTGAGCATAGAGATCAGACAATGGAAAAAGTAAGCATAATAATGTACCCTATTTGGAACCCCCTTTGAGGGGTTAACACACACACATCCGTTCTACAACCTCCAGTCTTCCCTGCAGGACATACATGATCAGTTTGAGCAATAGAATCTTTCCTACCTTTCTTTCATCGTCGTTATTTATCAATTCTGTGTTATGGAGTTGAGGCAATACTACAGTACCCGATAATCTTGTGCCACATAGGGTTAATCATAGAATATGCGTGACTAGAAAGTACCTAATCCTACAAATCTCACGCAGTTTAATGTGTCCGATTTGGCATTAATCCCATTACTTAATTTCATCTGACTGCTTAGAGCCTGATAAATTTCTATTCGAACTAGTTTAAAGAGTTGCAAATCTTGTGTGGTCGAAATTCCTCATCGAAATCTTTGGGGAAACCGAACGTGTGGATTTGAAAAATTCAATCCGACATCAGCACAGCTGGGGATTGAACTCAGAACCAAGCGCTTCAAGAATTAATTAAATCTACATAACTCTTACTTAAAAAGTATAGTTACCTTTCGTGTGGGAGCAAATATAATGTCCTTTAGAAGCACATGGAACCACTCTCCATTTGAAATTATAAGTCAGCATTTCAACACAGCTGCCTTGTTCATTTTCCGGTTGGTCTTCGTCCCAATTAATGAAATCCACTGGAGCTTGATCGGGCCAATAAAAACCACCTAGGAAACATCTTACATATAAGCATCCTCTCAAAACGAAACAATTGTTTGTCATTTTTAATTGCATCTTAATCTAGATAACTATCAGCGATGTCAACTTAATCACAAATTCTTTGCCATAAAGTTCCATTGTTCATATATTAACACTGCTATATAAAGAGACGTTAAGGTAGATTCGATGTTGCTGCAACCAGACCAAATAAAAATATTTCGCTCTACCCTAACGTACCAAAACAAGCAAAATGTAAAGACAAATTAAGGTAAATCTGCACACACACATTCACATTTGAAATTTAGATCAAATTATTCCGTATCTATGAAAGGCATTCTTAGTGTAAGGCCAACAAACTCAGCAGTCTGTGAAGATTTTACTTCTGAATGCTCATGCGTGAGACACATGTGGGGGTTACACTCAGTAGGAAGCTTGCCGCAGTTTCGGCGAAGCTTAGCGTTAAACACCTGTTTACACTAGCTTAGGGCTAATCATTAATACTAACCACTCGCTCTAAGCACTTAGTTAAACAGGATCCATTTTTATTCACTCTCACTCGCATTTTTACTAACGCTTAGTACTAATACTTCGGGTTTACATGTTCCGATATTAGTGCGAGAGGTTAGTACTAATGATTAGCACTAAGCTCGTATAAACAGGGCTTAATATCATGGCCATTCATTGGTTTCCATGGCAACGGCAGCACCACCTATCTGTGGGCCTCGCTTTGGCAAGGAGAATTGAACAAACGTAACACAGAATTTATAAAGAAAATAATATAGATTTCTTGTTATTTAAAAACATCATTTCCCGTCATATGATAGATAAAATTGGGAGAACTTTGGGACATTGTAAACCCGAAGTATTAGTACTAAGCTTTAGTAAAAATATGAATGAGAGTGAATATAAACTGATCCTATTTTACTAAGTGCTTAGTGCGAGTGGTTAGTACTAAAGATTAGCACTAAACTCTCATAAAGAAGGCTCAATATTAGGACATGTAAACCCAAAGTATTAGTACTAAGCATTAGTAAAAATGTGAGTAAAAATGAATAGAAACGGATCCTATTTTACTAAGTGCTTAGTACGAGCGGTTAGTACTAATGATTAGCATTAAGCTCATGTAAACAGGGCTTAATATCAATACATGTAAACCCAAAGTATTAGTACATTAGTACAGTATTAGTAAATATGTGAGTGATAGTGAGTAAAAACGAATCCTATTTTTGCTAAGTGCTTATTGCGAGTGGTTAGTACTAATGATTAGCACTAAGCTCGTGTAAACAGGGCATTAATATAATGGTTGTGACCGATTAACTAATATTTATGGATTTGGAATTCATTCTTTGTAATTTTTATTTCTGTAGTGCTGAAATCGTTTTTGAAAAACAGTCAATTGACCTTGCCACTCAAAATATGCGAAGGAAAGGTGTATCGCCACAAACACACTGACGTCGCTTACATTTAGTTTGACAGAAAATACCACTCATAGATACAAATAAAAAACTAGTTTGTTTTCATCAGGTAGGTAAGAAGTTGAATTAAAGACGAAATGGAGCTACCGGGTCCTTGGGGCTGTTGGCGACGGTCCAGGATCAGCCCCAAGGAAAAGATCCAAGGATTAACGCCTTGTATTTTTGAACCACGTCAAATGACGAGAACTACCCCTGAGTTGGCGCCCCATTCTCTAAACTCTCACATCACGTCTACGTGAGGACATTTAAGGTCACAGATTTAGATTTAACATACACCAGTCGCTGTGTGCATGACTGTCTTTGGCTGAACCTAGTTTCCAAGATTCGCTACCCTCCGGTTACTAATTCGTTGTTCTTTCAACTCGTGAGCTTTCGATAAGCAGTGAATTGACTATCGAATACTACTTTCATTTACTGCGCCCAAATCGATATCCTGTGCTAAGAGACGTATTAACATCAAACCTTACGCTCATGCCCCAATCTCCCCCCCCCCCTGAATGTTTAAAAATTATTTTGTCCTTTGAAGCTCTCTGAATCAAAAATGCTATTTTTTAAAGTCTAGTGTTGCATAAAAGAAATACATTTTTCTAAAGGGGGATTCACCGAGATAATCTAACTGTTGAATTTTTGACATTCACAGTCAGTGTTATAGTTTCTGTTTTAAAATTATTTTATCATATTAATAAAAGTCGTATCTTTTTTCTGCGTCTACACTAGTACCTTTCGCGTCCATCAAAAGTCCAATAAAAACCGATTGCATAACTCGTTCTGATCTTTTCAACGTTTCTTTCACCATTTCTATATCCTTAAAAGAGTGCAAGGTGACCAAAGTGCTACCTGAAAAATAAGAAAAGGAAAGTGTATTGAACTTATATAGACGATACAAAATCTCACTTTATTCAACACGAATCTTGAACTTTATTCAATCACATCACTTTTTAAGTACAGAATATCTGATGTTCATTGGTAAACGTTTATAATAGGCTGACCTTCAAGTGGTTTCGACTAGAGTGCCTATATAATAAGAGTGGCGACATACGGGAAACACTTTCTGATTGTCTTAGAGACCCGAGGCGGTCTTTTCCAAGCTCCCGTAGACTTAACATGGGAACTTTTTGTGTGTTCGAGAAAAACGTGTGTATATTAAATTAAAAAGAAAATATAGATCATTCATGTTCCATTTGGTGTTCTAGAATGTTTATTTATTATTATTTTAGTGTTTTGTCAGTATAAACTTGAAGACTTTTTAAGTAAATAGCTTTTTTAGAACAACATGGTGTTTCCCGCAATCTAAGCGAGTTGTGCAATCCATCTCATCAATTACGCATGTAATTGAGCGCTTATATGATTCATTTATACCGAATGTATACATACTATAACAATCATATGCTTTTTGTTCTCCTTGAAATGATATATTAATTCGCCCAGCAACCTTCTTTGAGACGATTCTGGAATAAAAATGGCTGCCGCGCATGCTCATTGGGTCAAATTTGGTCCCTTGTCGCCACTCTTATTATGTAGGCATTCTAGTTTCGACGAGCTACTTCGTCCGTCAAGATCTGAATAATTCTGTCAATGAAGAGATACCTCGTAATTAAAGATGCCGTTTTAATTCCAAATGATGGTATGATTCCAAATTGAAGGATAGGATATTTCCATTTTTGACCAGATCAAGATCTGGTCAGTTTTCCTAATGACGAGTTATCTCGTCCATCAATATCTGGACAGCTTCTCAAGTTATCTCGTTCACCGAAATGGGGTCAGTTTTTGTAATTACGAGATACCATGTCGAGACAAAGAATTTGTTTTTAACCAGGATGGTTAAAAAGTAAGAAACAAAATTTAAGACACTAATGTGGAAAAAAATTCTAGAACCAAATTTGGATGAAATTATCTCTGACTCTCCTTGGCAACGTTAGATCGGCGAACAACGCATCTAACATGTCTCTTTTTGAGTCATCTCAAAGTCATTGAGTCATCCCAAAAGTAATGCGGTTTTTAGAGTAAATTTTAAAAGAGCGAAAATAAACACATTCAACTTCTAAGATTTATTTACCATTACTGTTATTCATAAGTTGTTATCGTCTTATTTTAAACTTTTCTTGGTGATAGAAGCTCTTGTCTTCGGTCATCTATTCAGATTCTTTTTGAAGAGAAATGTTTCAATATTTCTTAATTTTTGCTACGGTATGAGATCCTCCGTTCTCAGTATGAAAAAACACACCCTTTCTCTGTTAGCACTGCAGGTCTCTCATCAATAGTTTATTTTACTCTTGTTAGTAATTCGCAAACATTTCTTTCGAGATTATGTTATTTTCACGAGCAGCTCATGGTGTAAATAACGTTCGAAACCATGAGTACGGTTGTTTGCTTTTCACTCTTAAACTTAAATTTGAAGAATTAAACTGAAACACAATAACTTAAAATACTTTGGAAATTCTAAAACATGAACATTGTACGATCACACCGCAACTGCAAAACTGCATCATTCCTTTTGACCTATAAGAAACAGCCATTTTTATAGGATTACCGAAGATCTCCAAACGAGGCCGTCATGGTTCTAGTAGTAAAGACTTTAAACTGGTAATAAAAACTCACATTACTTACATAGAATGGCTCAATGGGTCGTATTAAAATCAAGTAGTCTAGTGGTTAAGGCGTATCTTCAATTCACGTCTTTAGCTACATGGTGGTGCCGAGTGCCGAATCAAATTTCTTCGAGACTGCATGTGTCGATTTTGCAGCCTCCCGTGCTAATTTCTCACGCTTCCTCTCAGCGGGTATCTTACGAGTGCAAGAGGCCTCGACTTTCTCTCAAAGGAAAGCTCATTGATCATGCTAGCAGTTTACTTCGTGTTTCATGGGCAATTTTAGAATTTTTAAACTTGTGATCCTCCAACGGGCCTTCTACCTAGGTCTAAATTTAGGTTTTCACGAAAGTGGCTATACGCTTCCTATAGCGCAGTCCTATAAGGGGGAGAAATGAGGTCCACTCTTTGACATGTGGTTCAAACGGGATGAGATCTACAAGGACGCTTGGCAAATCGATAACAAGCCAAATGTGGGACACTTTCGCGACGTTACCAGTTCTTTCAGGCTCAATTGACAATATATTTCCACAATCAGTTTACACTTCGTTTGATGCTTTGTTCTTTCCTCAATCCAACGGTATGTGCACTATCTGGGTCTTTTCATTTATGAGCAATAGCGGCGAAAGGGGTTGTATTATTTCGTGACACTGAATTCCCTAATTATTCCTCCATAATGAGAAGAATGATGTAGTTCTGCGTCCAAATGTGTGTCTGTTGATTCTAATTGTCCATATTTTGACTGGCGTGGTCTTAAATAAATAATTAGACATGCTCTTACTGCGAAATATAAGGCAATGGGTTAAAACTTTAATTTGAAATCGAAAATGAAATACCCTGGCTAAAACACCTCAGCATGGCAGAGAACCAGTCAATTCTATCTTTTCCAAGCAAGTGACAGTAGCTACCCTCTGTTGGTACCCATTCATTAGAATCCTTGGGACACTCTCCTCCATATTTTCTTAGGGAAGGACCCTTACCTGTAACCAAAGAAGTTTTGAAATTACTGTCAATTAAATTTACATATTTACATACCATTAGAGGATTATGTAACATTGCAAAGAATTTATGCCGAGTATATATATATGAAAAATGTATCTATCTTATTTAATGTGAAGACATTTGAGGCCACGACAGATTTAAAGTGAACCAACCCCTATTTACACAACTATAGTCTGGCTGGACCTAGTTTCAAACTCACAACCCTCCGGGAATGCTAATCCGATGCTCATCCAACAAGGCTACCGCGGCCCTCCCTACTTAGGAATAAGAGTGTCAGTGGTTATTTTAAGATTGGTCACCTCTCACAGCTTAGAACTAAAAAGTACTTTACTAAATTACCCTTTAAGGGGGTCCGGGACACATTGAAAAAATATTTTTATTAATTAATTTAGAATTTAGTATTTTTTTGTACTGATTATCCATTCAACTAATAAGCAAAATCACAACACAAAATTTTTCCAAAAGTTTTTTTTTTTAATTTTAAATTGAAATTTTTTCAAAAAAAGAGGGGTTATTTTAAATTGCTAAAACTCAAAATATTCTTGATCAGTTTTCAAAATTCTTGCAGTAAATTTACACAAATTTATAAACTCTAATTTTGATTCAGCAATTTAAAAAATATTAATTTAATACAAAATATTTGAATAAAAATTTTTGAAAATTTAAGGGTACTTTTTTTTACAAAAGTCATATATTTAAAAGTAAATATTTGTTTCAAATTTGCTGAATCAAAATTAAAGTATAATGTTTGAAAAATATATATTCCAAATTTCAACCCTTAAACTTTATCGGTTTTCGACTTATAGCAATTTGAATACAGGAAATCTTGAAAAAAAGTATCATGGAGAAAAACGCATTTAAAGTTTTAATGACAGATGTTATTGCCATGACAACTGTCAAGAGAGTTAGATTTTCAAAACAACGCACCACAAAAATTATTACTTCTATAGTTCTAATTAAGTTAGAAACATGACTTAGACGTCATTTTAAGCAGAAAAATACACATGATTTCTTAAAATAATAAAAAAAATTCGAAAATTTGACGATTTTTGTGTCTCGGACCCCTTTAAATGCTTCAAAAATATGGAATTAATTTATAACACCACGATACAGCAAATCCCCAGACGTGACTTTCGTCAACCAATTAATAGTAAACGGCCATGAGCCATTCTTAATTTATAAGACCAAGCTGCATTACGTATTACCAATTTACAACTCAATTAATGTATGACCAAGCTGCATTCCACCAGTTACTATTCCACCAGCCTTGTAGCGTACATTATCATGAACAACAGCCTTATTAACAAAGGTATTAACCACGGTTTTCAACACCTGTTTTAAAATTTACCACTTTAAAGTTGAATCCTCACTACCTAAACCATCGATAGCTGGTAAACATATGTAATCAAACTTAAATCGTTAAGCTCATGCTAGCTTAATTTTTTTTAACCTAAGACCTCTCCTAATTGGGCATAAATTAAAATTATCTCTGACTCTTCTTGGCAACGTTAGATCGGCGAACGACACATCTGACATGTCTCCTACAATCCAAATAATGACGATGCAAACTTCCACTACATATGCTAATTTTGGTTCCGGACTACCAAATCCTCTTCGACTACTAAAAGTCTCTGAAAACTCAATGTCAATCAGTCTGCACGTTCAATGGAGATTGAGAACTTACGACCCAGGTTCTTCCAACAAAGTCTCTGAAAACTCAATGCCACTCAGTCCCAGCAAGTTTAATGGAGATCGAGGACCACTCTTTGTCTAATGAGCGGTGGAGTTGTCGTTCACGGTAAGACGTTTGTCGCCAACTAATTTTTGTCGACAAATCAAGATGGCGGCCGAATTCCGTAACAGCAAAATCCACACAGGTAGGGTTGCCATAACAAAAACGGCAGATGTGAAGAAAAACCACAAAAGGTGAAGGTTACCATATTTGGCGACAAATTACCTTCTTACCGTGAACGACAGTTCCACCTAATGCTCTATTGAACGCGATATCTTTCACTTATGTTTTTCAAGTTATTAAATATTTTGCGTTTTCCTATTTGGGGACACTCAAAAATTTAGCGTGTTACCCCAGTTTCCTAAGATAAGACGTGTTCTAAGTCAAAACAATAGAATAATGTCTAAAACATTTGGAGATTTCAAAACTAATTGTACTACGCCTTCATGTGATGCAAAGTTTTCACGCTCTACTCTTCTCTGAGTGGCAACAATAAACTAGGGTCGGCATTCAGTGCTGTGGCAGAAATGAAGCTCGTGCTGCAACAAGGAATTTTCATCAGCCCTACTTAGAAGTTTGTCGTCAATCCAATTAGCCATGGCCCTGAATAACAGTTAGAATTTCGTGTTTATTGAACAGAGATCGAGGAAGTCCTGAAATCTATTCACCCGTTGTGATTTGGCAAATATATGACATCTCTTCATTGCATCGAAATCTGTTCCAGTAACCATCACTATGACTTGCGAAACAGGAATCTTCTCTTGGTGATATACTAAGCGCTCCTCTTCCCCACTTCGATAACGTCATTATCCAGCCGTTAAGCCATTCAAATTGCTGTGTAGATGCCTATGTAAAAGGAAAAACAAAACACTTATTTACAACGAATCAATATTTCGTTAATGTTAACAAAGTTTCACTTACAAATTAAATATCAGCACCTATTACGGGGACTATATTCTGATAACTCATATGCCTATTTTGTTAGATGTAAAACTCGCGTCTACACGTGAATGAGCTGTGAAGAGATTTAACCAATATCGCCTGTACTAATGTCCTTACTCCAGCAGTCGTGTATTTTCTACATTCAGGTGAATTAAGTCTTCCTGCATATTAACACAATCCAAATCAAGCTAAAACCAGCCAAACTGGATTGGCGTCTACGTAGCTTTTAAATTAACAGAATCCAGGGGAATATGAATCAAAATACATCCTTTTACTTGCTCTGACCGAGCTGCAGGAACTACTATCACACGAAAATACAACCTGCAGTGTACGCACTCGTGGAATTGGCCCTCTACATCAATGTTTCTCAACCTGTGTGCCGCGAGGGTTTTGGACAAATAATTAAAATTTCATGGGGTTTGTAACTTTGAAGTTGTATTTGTAATTACTTCAACAATTACTAAAGATATCCCTTAAAAAAAAATTCCCGCGTTTTTATTTTATATAATTTTTTTTCCAATTGTAATTGACGTTTATTCAAATTGGCTTTTTGTAGCTCTCTTAGAGTTACAAGACAAGAGATGAAAACAAGCAATTCTTCCAAGTAATAATATTTATTACAGCATGCCAAGAACGAACATATTGACTACAACAGAACTGCTGCTCAACTGCTTTTTTTTTTAAATCAGAATCATAAGCAGAACAACAATCTTTCGTTTACAAGAATTTATATTCTTTTTTAATTGGTATTGCCATGTTTTGATGTAGAGCCTTTAAGAAAAGAAAGATTATACTCAGCATTCATAGATGCTTCTAAGTTATATTGACCGCTACATCACTCCCTTCCCAGTAACTAAGTTACGATGAAGAGAGGAGCAGGAATAACATCAATTTACAGTTATATACAAATTATTAAAGTATCTAAAGAAAATCTTATTTTACAATAATCCAAAATCCTTTTTTAAAACATCTTGAAATATAACAATATATGTATATACAATATATGATATGGATAAAAGAAATAATAATATATAGTTAAAGTTAACAATAATTTGTACATTCAGTCTCTAAAACGAACAGGTCGTTGAATCTTTCTTCCAACATGGGAAAATTTTTGTTCTAGAGGTTTATCTTTGGTAACGTCCGGTGTATCCGCTTGCACAGGTACTGGTGGTTCTGGATGCTTTTCATCGGCGGCCAAAATGTAAGCAGGTTTAAGCCGGTCAATATAAATGTTAACTTCTTTACCTTTTATACAGATTAGGAAGTATTTCTCAGTTTTCAGAATCACTTTGAAGGGTCCTTCATATGCAGGTTCAAATGGCTTCTTGACTCTGTCTGTTCTGATGAACACATGGGAACACGTTTTGAGATCCTTATGTATAAATGCTTTGAATTTATTTCTGTGCCTTGTTGTTTTAGGTTTGAACGACTGCATCTGCTCTTGTAATTTGTGCAGAAACGTCTCTGGCGTCGTAGAAATAGTCGGTTCATCAAAAAATTCTCCAGGGAGTTTTATGGTTTTTCCATAAACCATTTGAGAGATTGAATGTTCAGAATCCTCTTTTATAGCTGCTCTGAGGCCCAAAAGTATAGTTGGAATAGATTCTGTCCATCGAAGAGTATTGTGTGACCGTATAGCTGCTTTTAGTGTCCTATGAAGTCTTTCGATTTTGCCATTACACTGTGGATGATATGCAGTTGTATGTTTAAGTTTCATTCCACAAATAGCTGCCAAAGTTCTAAAAAGTTCGGATGTAAATTGCAAACCTCGGTCTGTGATGACTTCGTATGGTACTCTAAATCGGGTTATCCAACCTTCGTAAAATGATCTTGCCAGGTTTCGGAGGTTATATCACGTAAAGGGATAACCTCCATCCAACTAGTAAAGCGATCTATGCAAGTTAAACAGTAAACAAAGTCATTAGATGGTGAGTAAGGTCCAATGATATCAATATGAACTGTGCTGAATCGTTCATCCGGTTCTTTGTAGGTTCCTAATGGTGAGTTAGTGTGCCTAGTAATTTTGTTTTTCTGGCAACCGATGCATGTTTGCGACCATTTTCTTACGTCTTTCCGAATGTTTGTCCAAATAAATCTTGATGTCATTTGTTTCACTGTTGCTTTGATACCTGGATGGGCTAAACCATGGATTTTATCAAACATTATCCTTCTAAATATTAGAGGTAAAAAGGGTCTAATGGTTGAAGTTGAGGTATCACACCAGAGAAGTTTTCCTGACGGAAGTGAATATTGCTTAAAAGCGAATAAAGTATTATTGCGTAATTTGTTAAGCTCCTCACAGTCAATTTGTTTATCTGCAATTGCATCATAATCTAACCCGATTACGGATTCTATCCTAGACATCGAGTCTGCAACAACGTTTCCATGTCCACTGATGTGGCGTATTTCTGTTGAATACTGCGATATATATTGAAGATGTCTCAGTTGTCTAGGCGAAGCCTTTTCGTTTTTCTGATTAAAGGCAAATATAATTGGCTTATGATCGGTGTATATAATAAAATTCTGTACTTCTAACATATGTTTAAACTGCTTAATTGAGAGGTAGATTCCTAAAAGTTCCCTATCGTATGTGCTGTACCGTGTTTGTGTTTCGTTAAGTTTTTTTGAAAAAAATGCGATCGGTTTCCAATTTCCTTCTTCAAACTGCTGCAAAACAGATCCTACAGCGAAATCTGAGGTATCTGTAAATAAAGCTAAAGGCAAATCAGGATTAGGAAATGTTAATAATGCGGCATTCGTTAAATCTTGTTTGCATTTTTCAAACATTTCTTTAGTTTCTTCGGTCCACGGAACTTTTCTCGCGTCTTTTTTTCTTGCTCCACGTAAATAATCGTTTAGTGGTGCTTGAGTATTAGCAGCGTCTTTAAAGTAACGACGATAAAAGTTAATCATGCCGAGAAAAGTGCGCAATTCATGAATTGTTTCAGGCAATTTATAATCTAATATTGATTGAACTTTAGCGGGAAGTGGGCGTGAACCTTCTGGTGTAATTAAATACCCTAAAAATTCCAATTTCTTAACTCCTAACTCTGATTTAGAAATATTTATTCTTAAACCATATTTTTCCAAGCGATTAAAAACTAATTTCAAATTATCTTTATGTTCATCTATAGTTGAAGAGGCTATCAAAACATCATCTAAATAAGGAAATACGAAACTCAATCCACAGAAAACTTCATTAATAAAGCGTTGAAATGTGGAAGGCGCGTTTCGTAAACCAAAACTCATAACATTAAATTCATAAAGTCCGAAAGGTGTAATAATCGCAGTTTTTTGCTTATCTTCTTCAGCAATCGGTATTTGAAAATACGCTTTAAATAAATCAATTTTTGAGAAAATCTTCTTACCTTTTAAAATATGCTGGAAATCTTCAATTCTCGGTATCGGATAACGATCAGGAATAGTTTGTGCATTTAACCTTCTATAATCACCATACGGCCGTAATGTACCATCTTTTTTATGCACTAAATGCAGTGGACTAGCCCATGGCGATTTTGAAGGTCGAATTATGTTATTGTCTAGCATATATTTAAATTCCTGTTTCGCAATTTCTAACCTTTTGGTATCTAACTGTCGAGCTCTCGAATATACTGGCTGACCTTCAGTGGCAATATAATGTTTGACATTGTGTGGAGTATTATTTATCAACAGATTAGGTTTCATCAAATTTGGGTACAAGGAAATGATATCAGAAAAATTAGAAGACTGATTCATAACACTTAAATTATTTTCTGCCTCTATAGATGAAATTTCACCAGTTACAAAAAGGTTAGTTAGTCCATCAATAAGGCGTTTTTTGTTAATATCTACCACCAATTTGAACTTATTTAAGAAGTCAGCTCCAAGTATTCCTTTATCCACTTTTGCTATAATGAAAGGCCACTGGAAATCACGGCGAAGTCCCAAATTGAGTGTCAAAATTTTATGTCCGAAAGTTTGAATTTCGGAACCATTAGCTGCATAAAGTTTAAAAGAATTACATACTTTATGTTTTTCTGAAGCTGGAATGATTGATACATCCGCTCCACTATCAACTAGAAAGCGCAAGCCGGTGTTCTTGTCCCTCACAAATAAACGGTAATTGCGGCAATCTTGAATATCATCATCAGCAGAGCTCGCCGTTCCTTCTACTGCTGACTTATGTTTTCCGACGACTTCCAACTGTAAGGACCTTTGCATTTGTTTGGATAACAATTAGCTCCGAACTTGAAATGGTAATAGCAGTATTTGCCTTCTGGGTAGAATCGCTTTTTCGATCGACTTCTATTTCGCCTCATATTTGGAACACGAATGTCAGTTCTAGATTGTCTGTCAATGTTCAAAGCAGAGATTTGTTGTTCTAAAGAAGAAATTTTTTCGAGGATTTTGGTTGTTTCCGAGTTATCGGGAGTTGCAGAAAAGAGTTCCGTTTTTGGATTCATTTCCAAAATTTTATCAGCCATAACTGAAAGATTATCAAGGCTTTCTACGCTCACCAACAAAATGTTCTGAATGGATTCTGGTAATTTTTCGAGCCATAACGTGCGTAAAACCTTCTCGGAGATGTTCATTCCACCAAGCGATTTCATTTTACGTAGTAATTGACTAGGCTCTACATCACCTAGTGAAATTCCAGTAAGTAGATGCTTGATACTTTTTTCTTCGCTTTCTTGAAAAGTATTTAAAAGTCTTTCCTTTGCTGCAGAATACTTGTCACTTCGACCACTTCGGATTATGTCCCAGATGTTTTCAACCACTTTAGGTTCCATCTGTGCAACCAGGTAATTGAATTTCGTTTCCTCTGTCACAATATTCGCGATAGAAAACTGGGCTTCCACTTGATAAAACCAAATTTCAGGTTTTTCTTCCCAAAATGGAGGAATTTTGATGCTTACGTGATTTGTTTCCAGGTTCAAATCAGTTTTGTCAACTTTTGTCTCCATGCTTCCTTTTTGGGCGGGATCAGTATCAACCATTTTTGCTTGTTCTCCTGATTCAGAAAATATTGTTATTCCGGGTCACCAATTTTGTAGCTCTCTTAGAGTTACAAGACAAGAGATGAAAACAAGCAATTCTTCCAAGTAATAATATTTATTACAGCATGCCAAGAACGAACATATTGACTACAACAGAACTGCTGCTCAACTGCTTTTTTTTAAATCAGAATCATAAGCAGAACAACAATCTTTCGTTTACAAGAATTTATATTCTTTTTTAATTGGTATTGCCATGTTTTGATGTAGAGCCTTTAAGAAAAGAAAGATTATACTCAGCATTCATAGATGCTTTTAAGTTATATTGACCGCTACAGGCTCTTTCTTAAAATCAAAAGATTTGTGAAATAAGTAAGCCTTTAAATTTCTTTAATGGGATTGCATTGCTGTGAACTATATAGTATAGCAGCAGTCGTAAGTGGTAAAGCTCTGGCTCTGGATTACGAAATTGATGCTGTGGATTCGTCCACTGAAGCGTAGATTGTCAATTTTCACCCATTCTCTCAATTTTCCGATACGTCTGAAGTGTTCGAGCATCGTTCAATAATAGTGATAAATTATTCTGGTATCTATTTAACTTGTTCCTTTTGTTTCAGCTCCCGGTTATATCGGATGTAAGTTTTTAACGGTAAGCCCTTCTGTCTGATGTCTTCAAACTCTTGATCGATTTGGTATGGGTCATATTAATAGATATTAAATTCTAACAGAGTGGAAAAATGTATACAACGTATGCAGTATGCAATTCAATTGTCGAAAGTTAATTACTCCCATTGTCGAAAGTCGGTTACGATCTATTGTCAAAAGATGGTTCCGATCTACTGGTCAAAAGCTGGTTTCCAACAATTGTCAAAAGCTGGTTCCCACCAACTGTCAAAAACTGGTTCCGATCTATTGCTGATAGTTGGCTTTGTCCAATCGTTGAAAGATGGTTTCATCCAATCGTTGAAAGATGGTTTCATCCAATCTCGAAAAGTTGGTTCTGACCTATTGCCGAAAGTTGGTCCCGACCAACTGCCGAAAGTTGGTCCCGACCTATTACCGAAAGTTGGTTCCATCCAATCGCCGAAAGTTGGTTCCGTCCGATCGCCGAAAGTGGTTAAGTCCAATCGCCGAAAGTTGGTTCCGTTCATTTCTATGGTTTCATGCTAGTTTTAGATCATATGCAGTGTTCTTAAGTTTTTTTCTTTGTATTTATGTGTTATGATGTTATGTCTCATTCCAGACATTTTCATTATAACTATAGTTCACAGTTTCTGAGAAATCCGTGATTCTATGCATGTAAAGATAATTTTGGACACCAGTGTAATTAACAAATGTTTTATTCTCATTTAGCCAGAATGAACAAATATTTAATAAAATTTGGTGCTTCACAAACAGAAGATAAACAAAGATACAAACGGAAGTATAAAGATGACTACATCGAATTCGGAGTAACCGCAATTGAAACGGAAGACCCTCAAATACCATTCTGTGTAATCTTCGAAGAGAAACTTGCAAATGAAGCTCTCGTTCCTAGTAAACTGAAAAGACATTTGGAAACTTTATACCCAGAGGTCAAAAACAAATCAAGAGAATATTTTGAAAGCCTGGCACCGCAGCAAAATAAAACAGCAAAAAACTTTTTAAAACTATATGAAGATGCCAGAGAAGGAGTTGATTGCCAGCTACAAGGTTGCACAATTTATAGCACAACGCAAAAAAGCACACACCGATGCCGAGTCCATCATTGCACTAGCATTAGCTATCATTGTCGAAACAATGCTGGGAAAGAAATCGACAGAGAAGGTCAAGAAATTACCGTTATCCGATGACACAATATCACGCAGAATCGAAGATTTATCTTCACACTTAAAAAAGACAAACTGTAGAGCATTTCGAATCACACGACAGTGAACTCTGGTCATTTCAGATTGATGAGTCGACAGATATCAGTGAAAAAGCACAGTTAAAGATGACAAATTCTTGATTGAATATCTTTTCAGCAAAGATTTGAAGAGCACGACGACAGGAAAAGACATATATGAGCTTATAAAAGAAAATATTTCAAGCTTTGGTTTGTTGTGGAAAAACTACGTTGGTGTTTGCGCAGACGGATATCCATCAATGTTAGGAAACTAAAAAGGATCTCGTTTCAAAATATTTAACTCCAGATATGTTGATTGTAATGAATCAAGTCATCCAAGTGGTCAATTTCATCAAGAGTCGACCTCTTAAATCCCGTGTTTTCTCTCAGCTGTGCGACCGCAATGGATTCCGACTACAAAACTCTTTTAAATCACACTTAAGTGCTTGACTTTCGAAAGGAAAGGTTTTGAAACGACTCACACTTGAAAGCAGAGGTAATTTTGTTCTTGGTGGTCGAAAAATCATCTTTTGGATTTTTTCTTCATGACGAGATTTTGTGGTTTAAAGTTCAATTTATCTCGGACTTGTTTGAAAAACAGAACTCTCTGAATTTTAGTCTTCAAGGTCCATCCGAGAATATTGCCACATCAACATTAAAACTGAAGTAATTGAAGAAAAATTAACACTGTGGAAGTGAGAAATTTCAAAAGGAAATTTTGACTGCTTTCCGGGTTTCAATGAATCTAAGTCGAAAAAAAATTGCAGACGAAGTTATAAGCACCATTGCACAATATTGCATCATTGACAAAGTTATAAGCACCATTGATGAACTTCAAACCTCACTTACAAGCTACTTTCCTTCGCTTTCAGTTGACGAATATGAATGGTTCATCTACCCATTTGTAATTTGCAAGACACCAAATTTGACAACAACAGAAAAAGAACATTTCACTGATTTGAGAAAAGTTTGAAGAAAAGTTTTACCGTTCAATATTCTTCGAGAAAAATTTTGATGAGTTTTGGCTTTCTGTCAGAAATTTGTACCCTGCAATCAGCTTGAAAGCTATTAAAATTATTTTGCCTTTTGTATCTGCATGGTTCTGTGAATTTGGATTTTCAGCATTGACAGAAATAAAGTCCAAAAAGCGAGAAAGACTTTTAAAAGTTGAGACGATGAAATGCGAACTTTTCGGACGACTTTGAACCTCGTTTTGATTTAATTTGTTCAATAAAAAACAGGGTCAGACCTCTCATTGAATAAATTTTATAAATAAATAATTTGTTGGGTTTTTTTGTATCGTAGAACTTTTACATTTTTTTATGTTTAGGTATGCCCCAAATAATTTCAAATATTTTTAATGGGCCGTCAACCAAAAAAGGTTCAGAAACACTGCTCTAGGTGGTTAATCTGCACGGTAGAAAAACTGCCGTGTAGGGGGGGGGGCAACCTCCGTTGCAAAAGCCTGTTACAAACTGTCACTAGTTCTGCGATAATTTCAACTGGGATCGTCATTTCCCTTGGTGGAATAGGGCACATTTGTCTCGACTACATCCGAAGCAAAATTGACAGGATCATGGACGAGCTATCTCGTCGAAACCCTCGGAGGATTAAACTCTTACTCCATTGCTTAACATTTCTAGCGGTTTCGCGTCTAAAACTGCCCTGTAGTGTCGATCTTCTTTACAAAAACCTATTACAAATTGTCACCTGTTCTGGGCAAGCGAAAATTCCAACTTGGATCATCATTCCCCTTGGTCGAATAGGGCAGATTTGTCTCGATGACGTCCGAAGCAAAATTGACGGGATATTGGACGAGATATCTCGTCGAAACCCTCGAAGGATTAAACTCTTACTCCATTGCTTAACATTTCTAGCGGTTTCGCGTTGAAAACTGCCCTGTAGTGTCGATCTTCTTTTGCAAAAACCTATTACAAATTGTCACCTGTTCTGGGCGAGCGAAAATTCCAACTTGGATCATCATTCCCCTTGGTCGAATAGGGCAGATTTGTCTCGATGACGTCCGAAGCAAAATTGACGGGATATTGGACGAGATATCTCGTCGAAACCCTCGAAGGATTAAACTCTTACTCCATTGCTTAACATTTCTAGCGGTTTCGCGTTGAAAACTGCCCTGTAGTGTCGATCTTCTTTTGCAAAAACCTATTACAAATTGTCACCAGTTCTGGGCGAGCGAAAATTCCAACTTGGATCATCATTCCCCTTGGTCGAATAGGGCAGATTTGTCTCGATGACGTCCGAAGCAAAATTGACGGGATATTGGACGAGATATCTCGTCGAAACCCTCGAAGGATTAAACTCTTACTCCATTGCTTAACATTTCTAGCGGTTTCGCGTTGAAAACTGCCCTGTAGTGTCGATCTTCTTTTGCAAAAACCTATTACAAATTGTCACCAGTTCTGGGCGAGCGAAAATTCCAACTTGGATCATCATTCCCCTTGGTCGAATAGGGCAGATTTGTCTCGATGACATCCGAAGCAAAATTGACGGGATATTGGACGAGATATCTCGTCGAAACCCTCGAAGGATTAAACTCTTACTCCATTGCTTAACATTTCTGTCGGTTTCGCGGTGAAAACTGCCCTGTAATACTCAGCTTGTGCAAAAACTTATTTCAAACACGGCAATTCTGGGGAAGGGATAATTTATTTTTCCTACTGAATTTTCGCTTTCTTGGAGTGTTAGGGCTGTTTGTTCTCAACGAGATATACTGTCCCTAGAAAAAATAGCCAGATAGAGATGACAAGATATCTCTTCGAAACACTTGGAAAGTTAATTTCTCTCTTTAGGTAAACTCTTTATGAATTTAACAGCCTCTGGAATAGGATAAATTTAAGAATTAACTGTACTTGGAATTTACATGTTCCTTGTGGGTGTGGCATATTACCCAGCAGCATATTACACTATTGTAACTATTTTACCGGTACCTGTCAAAACAACTTGGTGAAAAATTGGGACAGTGTCCTATTCGTCCCTTGGAGTATGTCCCTCTCCTCCCACGAAAGCTATTTCGAAAAAAAAAGTGGTGGTAACATAACCTTAATTCAGTATAGTGTCATATCAGAAATGTAACTCATTTATAGTACTTTAACTGCATATATAATTGTATTTAAAAACCGCTTTATAAAGAAATAAATCAAACATATTTCTAAAACCTATTTTCAGAAGATTAAAAACAGTAATTGAGTCAACTTGATAAACATGTTTTCCCCGTCCTATAAAGGAACGAGGTAAAAAGTAAGTACAGTACCTTCTAGTGAAACGCGTTGTGTGTGTAACTACTGAAATCTAATTTAATGACAGATATTTAAAATGGTCCATTGAAAGTAAGTATAGGTAATACCAGAAAGAACAATAAATTATGCCTCAAATCTTTGATTAATTTTATTTAATTTGGAGGAAAGGTGCTATCAGTTCAGTCGCTCAGAAACCAATTCGCTTAAGTCCACAAAACAAGAATCGAGAAAATTAATTTCTTTTTTACATTGGTTTTTATAATTTTTGGTTCATTAATTTTATCAGAAAAGTATATAAAGTATTTTTTCAAAGGATAGGCTCTGCAACAAAACAAGATATGTACTGGCGTGCAAATGAAAACGTAAGAAATTTATGTAAAAACAGATTGTTCGAGATTGTTCTGTGTTTCACCAGTTCATGTTGAAACGTATAGAAGCGTTTGTAAATGAAACTTTAGAACCGGTGAAACGGAGGTCACATGACTGATTATTTTCTAGTTTACACTTCTTTCTTCAAATAATTGTTTACGAACGTGACCTCAGTGTTACCAACACCTATCGAAAGAAGAAGAATTTAGTTTTTATTTCAAAGTTTATGTAAAAAAATATTTTTTAAATGTGAACTTATTCACAATGGCTTCTAAAATCGTTATACAACGTATTCAAAAGCTATAAAAAGAAGGGCTTTCTGACCAAAAAAAAAAACGAAGCGAGTAAATCCTTTAATACCAAAAGAATATTTATTGGAGTAAAATTTACAAAATCGGGAAATATCAAAAACCGCATCTTAACCGTATTGACTTCTGAGCGACTCAATTGTCAAAGGATTTAAAGAAGCTGCGAAATGTGAGTAACCACACTTTGCCATCAATAGATTAAATCAATTTAAAACGTTTAGCGCAAATGCTATGAGCAGATCTGGTAGTTATCACATATTGTACACTAAATTAAAATAACCTACTTTGTACTGGAGTCCTATCCAAAACGTCTTATTCACTTCAGAACCAAGGTAAGTGGCAACTGTTTGAATGGATGGCCCAGAGACTGAAATAAGATGGCCACCATTTCTTTGACAGGAACTCTCTGCTTCCGACCATGTCAGTGGGTTCCCAGCATACATCTTGAAGCACATGTCATCTAGTTTCAACCAACCCTCTGGATATATGCAGCTTAAGCCTCGATTATAAGTTGGCTGAAGTAGGTTTGGATCTGCATGAGCAAAAAAAGAATAAATGTAATAAAGTTCATTAGTTTTTTTTTAATGTAATGCTCTTACTCGGTATAAAAGGTTTGCTTTATTGCTGATTCGGTAAATTAATTCGCTGAAGATCATGTCGAAGTTCAATTGCATTGTCTTTTGGAGACTGTGCAATGACTTCATCTGTTTTTAATTTAAAGATACAGTTTTTTTAGGTTGAGTCGATATTTATATACATACTATTGCGGAATGAATTTAAGTGATGGAGAGGGGAGATCCATTCTACCTTTAATGTAATAACAAAACGAGAGGTCGAGGGATGTAGAGATGGGGTTATTCTAATATACAAAAGAGTACTCGTATACTTTATTCTTTCTCGTCGTATTCGAATACAGTAGTATTCAGCTAAAGTATTTGACTATAGTGGTATTCATCTAAAGTATTCTAATACAGTAATATTCCTTCAAAGCATTCAAATATCAACGTATTTAGACACCAAAGTATGCACTGAAAGCATTCGAATACAAAAGTATTCATAGCTTTATATCGCAGTTGAGTTATTCGTACTATCTGTTAATCGTTTTTGTACATATTGAAATATATAAAAAATATATACAATCGAATACCTGGTATTGAAAGCATTCGAATACAAAAGTATTCATAGCTTTATATCGCAGTTGAGTTATTCGTACTATCTGTTAATCGTTTTTGTACATATTGAAATATATAAAAAATATATACAATCGAATACCTGGTATTGAAAGTATTCGATTCTTAAAAACACTCGATCCTTAAACATACTTGATTCTACTCATCTCGTATTAACTGGTCCACGAAACAATAGATGGCCTTTAGCAGAATTCATTCTTTTTTGGATCATCTCCGGTATCTGTCCGCACCAAATCATCTGATCATGTGTGTCGATACTTATATCAAGCATCCGTCTTCTCACCTCACAATCTCAGCTCCTTCTGAGAGATGGGTTATAGAATACTATATTTATACTTTCATGTCTCAATAGACGATATTTGGGATCGATCCGCAAAGAGTATTTCGGTACCCATAACGATACATTGTGGTAAATATTGCACATTTCGTGGAATGGCAACAGTTCAAATCGTGACGGACCGATCAGAAGAATTGTTAGTACGCTACCCAGGGATCCCAATCCGAAAGCGGTGCAAAATCTATATATTTGTACTGGTAAGGAGACTGATACTCTTAAAGTACTCATTTCGTCAAAACAAGGTACTGGATGGGCATTTGCTTGAATTAGGTCGGGCTGCTTCGATACTTTTCCTTCGAGATGCTAGTACTAATGCTATGAATTGGCGGGGAAATTAAAGGTATTACACGAGAAAATTAGAGGTAATGTGAAACAAAAAGCTTTTTCGATTGAATCGAATATCAATGCTACACGAATCAATACTTGTCCGATATTTTCGGTGTATCGATACTACGCGCTTCGAAACGGATCGATCCATGGTATCGATACTTTTACCAAAAGTAATCAGCCCTATTCGTTTTCTCTCGCATCATAGATTTCTCCCTCTCTCATCGAAACACGTTTACCTTGCTATCGATGATAAAACTGGGGTGAAGGCTTCACCCATCAAGGGACCACCTCCCCAATTCTTATAACCGAGATAAAGAAAAGAATATATACACTACACGCACAAAAATACAAGTAGAACGCAATGATGAAATAATCAACAAAACACAATTTTAACCCTCCTGATGGTATTTCCTCGTGTCGAAAACTGCCCAGTAGTGACCAGCCTTTGGTGTAAACACGTGTTACAAATTGCCACCCGTTCTAGGCAAGGAATAATTTGTCTGTTCTCTTTGATCTTGATTCCCCAAGGAAGAGGGGGCAGTTTTGTATCGGAGAGATATTTCCTTATTCACAAAATTGACCAGGTTTTGAACGAGATATCTCAACGAAACCACTCAGTGTTGAAAAGAAATACCAAAAATGCATAATATATTAAACATTGAAGATGTTCTTATGGTAGATATGAGGTCAAGATCGGGTTGAGTTCCATTGCCTTGGGCGTCACTCTCAGGAAGCTTAAAGCCCGGCGCACACATCCGGTTTTTCAACGTGCGGCGCCACTGCGTCAACGCAAGTGTGGTCTGATATACATTAGATCCAATGGAGTAATATACACATGCCTCCGGCGCCACTGCGGCGACGCACGTCTAACTTGCGTGCAATTTATACCGCAGTTCCCCACGGCGCCGCAGCTCGCCGCACACGCTTCTCCGGTCTGAAGTACCTTGTTTTCATAAATAAATGAAATATAAATAATAATTAATCAATGGTTGCATCCAGTAACGTCTATTTTGTGTTTCAAAATATACTTTTTTTACACTAAGTAAGCGAAATAAACACGTTTTCTTCGATAGAATATTTATCACAAATGGTACGAAATGAGTACTTGCGTCATTTCACGGTTATGTGTGCATAGTTGGGCTTCGGTGCCGCAGCGGCGTTGCACGTTGAAAAACCGGATGTGTGCACCGGGCCTAAGACAGATAAAAACCGATTTCAGACACAGTTTGGTGTGACACCTGTAAAAGTTCTAAAGCGTGTCGCAATCGCTTTTGTTTCCCACAGGAAACCACATTTGCAGACAAGGTCATATTATGTCATTTTATTACCCAAAGCTTATTTGCACAGGTTTCATCTCGCGGACTCGGAAGTATGTCTACTTTTGCTCAACTTAAAAGTACAAGATTTTATTTATTTTATTTTCCAGGAACATTTACAGAGAATATTTGACAAGGTAGTGGGGCCGCGGTAGCCCAATAGGAAGAGCGACATACAACATTTTAGCAACAAGAGGGTTGCGAGTTTGAAACTAGGCCTAGCTAAAGACCACCGTGTACACGGAGGCTGATGCACGTTGAATCTGGAATGTCTTCACGTTGGTGTGATGGAGAGTGGGATTTCAGCTCAGGTGGTATTCTCGCCATCTAACCGTGATTCAAAACTACGAGGCGTCGTCTTGGATCTTTCCCTTCGGGACTGATACCGGACAATCGCCAAAGTACCATTGTGTAGCCAAATTTGCAGACAAGGCCATATTATGTAATTTTATTACCCAAAGCTTATTTGCATAGGTTTCATCTGGTGGACTCGGACGAATGTCTACTTTTGCTTAGAGGAAAAGGAGAACATTTTATTTATTTTATTTTCCAGCACCATTTACAGAGGACATTTGACAAGATTGTGGGGCTAGTTAGAAGAGCAACGGATTAGCGACAGGAGGGTTGCGCGTTCGAAACTAGGCCCAACTAAAGACCACCGAGTACACGGAGTCTGATGCACGTTGAATCTGGAATGTCTTCACGCTGGCATGATGGAGAGTGGAATTTCAGCTCAGGTGGTATTCTCGCCATCTAACCGTGATTCAAAACTATGAGGCGTCATCTTGGACCTTTCCCTTCGGGACTGATACCGGACAATCGCCAAAGTACCATTGTGTAGCCAAATTTGCAGACAAGGCCATATTATGTAATTTTATTACCCAAAGCTTATTTGCATAGGTTTCATCTGGTGGACTCGGACGAATGTCTACTTTTGCTTAGAGGAAAAGGAGAACATTTTATTTATTTTATTTTCCAGCACCATTTACAGAGGACATTTGACAAGATTGTGGGGCTAGTTAGAAGAGCAACGGATTAGCGACAGGAGGGTTGCGCGTTCGAAACTAGGCCCAACTAAAGACCACCGAGTACACGGAGTCTGATGCACGTTGAATCTGGAATGTCTTCACGCTGGCATGATGGAGAGTGGAATTTCAGCTCAGGTGGTATTCTCGCCATCTAACCGTGATTCAAAACTATGAGGCGTCATCTTGGATCTTTCCCTTCGGGACTGATACCGGACAATCGCCAAAGTACCATTGTGTAGCCAAATTTGCAGACAAGGCCATATTATGTAATTTTATTACCAAAAGCTTATTTGCATAGGTTTCATCTGGTGGACTCGGACGAATGTCTACTTTTGCTTAGAGGAAAAGGAGAACATTTTATTTATTTTATTTTCCAGCACCATTTACAGAGGACATTTGACAAGATTGTGGGGCTAGTTAGAAGAGCAACGGATTAGCAACAGGAGGGTTGCGTGTTCGAAACTAGGCCCAACTAAAGACCACCGAGTACACGGAGTCTGATGCACGTTGAATCTGGAATGTCTTCACGCTGGCGTGATGGAGAGTGGGATTTCAGCTCAGGTGGTATTCTCGCCATCTAACCGCGATTCAAAACTACGAGGCGTCGTCTTGGATCTTTCATTTCGAGATTGATGCCGCACTATCGCCAATGTCCCATTGTGTAGCTCCAATGTGACGTTTAGTAATTACCTACGCACCTTGGCAAGATCGTGCAGTTTACAGTCTATTGATTCTATTTTACCCAATTCTTACGACTATTACGTTTTATAAAAGACATCGTGAAATCAGACCTGACAGTAATCGAACCTGCGCCATTTACAACTCGAAGGTTGTTAGCGCAGTGAGAATACCCACTGAGCCACGACGGTCCCATTGAATTCGATATGTACTACCACTAGCTGATAGATTGCCCCGATACCGTGTGGCCGCGAGAGGAATGTAGTGATCATGGGTGTACTTCCGTATTATCGGTCATGTAGTTGGATGGTTGGAACCATGCGCTGTCCTGTGTTGTTGGCCAATGCGGGTGACGTGTTAAGAGGACGCCGAGTGAATATGAAGTTGCGAAAGGTGTAGATGCAATGTCTGTTATCAGAATTTCAGACAGTTGTAAGAAGTTATTGGTATCGCACTGGAAATTCAATTGTTAATCGTGGACCATCCACCGAAACTCGTGCCGATTGCTGCGAGCGACATCAGGCTTAGTTTCGAAAGGGTTGTCCGGGTCACCGATTAAGCAACAAGTGCGAAACACAGTGCAACTTTGTTGACCAAACAGTACATCACGCTGTATTGTAAGTTAAATTCACCACAGATAGCATATAAATTAGGTGAGCTTTATTTTCATAAGTGCGTGTTTGATTTACTCTCAAGTAATGGTGACCCTAGACAACGAATGATTGTTTTGTGTTCTTAGCGCTGAAATTTTACATGACAGGAAATGACGTCATGAAACTTCCGACATCAAAAAGCAGACGCGTTTTTCAGATTGGTTTGGACGAGGAATCACGTGGTATGATTATTGCGCTGTCGTGATTATACTCACATTGTATAAATACTTAAAAAATGCTTATACATTATATCTGTGCGCGAATTACCTTTTCCTGAGTGACAAATGTAAGGTAGTACTTTATCGCATAGATCATCTTGCCACACGCCGCTTTCTACATCATCGTAAACCATCTTGACACAATCCTCCTAAAATACAACATTGCAATGATAAAAAAAAATGGAAGAAAAAGATTTGAACCCTCCATGTGGTAGTGATAAGGTATTTCGACATCAGGATTTGACTAATTTTTTTAATGACGAGATATCTTGTCATCAATATATTGTCAAGTTGTTTTTGACGATGACAAAATCAATATATGGTCATAATGACAGATATCTCATCAACCATGACTTGGTCAACTTTGCTAATGACGAGATACCTCATCGTGACAACCACCAGGAGGGTTTAAATGAGGATATATATATATATATATATATATATATATATTGCGCGAATGGCATAAAGCAAATCGACTACTGAACCCTCTGAAAGGGTCGCATGCATCTATCTGTTTTGGAACCCGTAGTCATACTTGCATGATTTCTAACCACCTTCTGGAGCAATAGAATCTTCCCTAGGATTCTTTAAACCAATAGATGTGGTTATTTAGTCATTATGTGTGTTATGGGGGATGATAAGACCCGACTACTTGGAAATATTGTGACATTCAGAGGGTTACCTAAACATGCACAAAAACAATAACTTAATGAAGTTTGACTGGTAATGGAAACTGATAACATCACAATTTCTCTCCTGATGGTGAGAATGTACGTCATTTTAAATGCAGGTGAAGTTTATCATCTTGTTGCAGTTGTGGATGTGGGGCAAAAAGGGAAATGTTACTTGTGTATCTGTACGTGTCCAAAATTTAAAGATATTGCAATCCAAGATTGATCCCGTGCCGAGTATCTACACCGAAGTCCTTAAAATGGCAAATGAGTATTCCACAAGCTATATGGCATAAAACATTAACATCAACTTACCTCATTGTGCTACTAGGAACTAAAGAAATGGGAGAAACGCTTAGATTGTTTTATCTCTGTTGAAAGCAATCTAATTGGAAATGTGCAGGCCTCTGACCCTAATACAGTTCTCACAACGCGCACAACAACGTACGTCGCAGAACAATTTTTCTTTTATTTTATAAAACTTTTGAACGATTTGTTTTAAGTCATAAGTTACAATGTTCTGCAGTGCAAATCGTGCTACTCTTCACATCTTTTTTTTCCTAGCTACAGAACAACCTTCCTACAAAAAGCCCAAATTACCATAAACACTTTATAAATTATACATCTATGTCAATGACAAAATATTTAACTTCAAAAAAGTCACGACAGAATTGTAAATTCTGAAAGTATGCCTTGGTTTTAAATAAAGTTAGTTAATAAATTTTTATGTTCTATTATAAATATGTAATACATACACAGTCCAGTCACATCAATGTGACCACCACCTACTTTCGACGTCAACGTGAATAACCAATCACAAAAGGCAGGTGCCAGCACATTGCAGTGGAGTGTATATAAAAGATGTCCTAGTGCATCGGAAGGAATTTCTATCGTTGGCGTAATGCAGAAACGTAGCGATTTATCCGACGTCCAAAAGGGCATGATTATTGGCTTTCGGGCCAAGGGTGGAAGCATTTCGGAAACGGCTAATTTTGTGAACTGTTGGCGTGCCGTCGTGGTAAAAGTAAGCGAACGTTGCTGCGCATGGGCCTCCGCAGAAGACGCCTGGTTAATGCACCTATGCTGACTGCTGTTCATCGGCGACGAAGGCTGGAATTTGCACGCCAGTACCGCAACTGGACGTCCACAGAGTGGCGACAGATGGCTTTTTAAGATGAATCACGTATTATGCTCCATAGAACAGATGGACGTTGGCGTATACGGCGTGAAACGTCTGAAAGCAAACACCATGCAACAATTGCCATGGATCCTCAACCGCGTAATCTAGCGCAGCTGGCCACGGCACTGGAGTCGGCATGGCTCAACATCCCAGTGAACACCTTCAGAAACCTAATTGACTCTCTTCCTGCACGTCTCGCAGCGGTCCGCTCTGCCAAAGGTGGTTATTCTGGCTTTTGACAGGTGGTCACATTAATGTGACTGGACTGTGTATTTAGCCGATAGTTGTGTTTTACGTCTGTTTTTTATTTTACTGCAGTTTTCAAAATCCGAACAAAATGCCTGCAAAACAATTGCAATTGCTCGGAGTTGCGTTGCAGAACACTGAATATAATTCTGCATCTGAGTCCCTGTTTCAAAGAGGTCATATTCATGTACTAGTACCCGCCTTTGTCTCCTGCGTGGACCTTCGTGGCGTTGTGTTGGCTGCAATGCGACGTCCGAAAGCATTAACAGGTATGTTCCATTGAATTGAGATCAGGTGAACTTGCTTGATACGAATTTATCATTTTCTTTAATATTTGGACATTTAAATACAGTGAAACAAAAACGTTAGCAGTTGCCCAACGTAAAAATAAACTTCATTTCTCTGTACGTGACTTTTAACTAGCGCCAGCATTACAAGTAAGTCTGAGGGACAACTTAAATCACCTGTATTCCAAAAAAGGAAGGTTCACCAACGGCCCAGTTTGTGTATCGCATGTTTGAGTTGTCGATCCAAATGTATCTACCAGATAGTAGGGTGTCATGTAAACCAATCCACGTGTCTTCTTTTAATCCTTGCATGAGGTAAGACAGGAAAGCTGAAAGTAAAATAAAAAGGCTTTATATGTTACTCTTAAGAGAACATTCTATCGTGCTTATAAAGGACTAGCAAAATACCCGACCTTACTCGGTTTGAATAGGTTTACTCTAGATTGAAAAGATAATCAAAATATATAACGACTTACGTTTTTTGTAGAATAAAAATTTATTTTAACACCTTTCGCCATCTTTATATTTTCTACAACTTACTTTGGACACAAATCCTACACATGCATATCCATTTATGTAATACATTTCACATACATAGCACAATTGCTGTATGACAAAGCTACAAAATGACGAAAGGTGATACTAAGGTTACTACTGTAAAAGACGATTTATAGGAAGATTTGGAATTCCCTTTCTTAAGTTATTTTCATGTTCAACTCAATTAATTAAAATTACGATTTATGGCGAGTGCTTTTGCACTCATAGTCAACAAAACAATATTTTTTTACTTGTGGCACTCTTGCCTCCGGTATGCGACATTGTGAAATTTTGCAATCTTCTCCTGTCATTATTACAACGAATTTTTTAATGTTGGAAAAAGTTCCAGTTTGGATTAATAAACATTATTGTTCTTTCAATAACGGCATTATTCTTTAAATAACGGCATTATTCTTTAAATAACGGCATTATTCTTTAAATAACGGCATTATTCTTTCAATAATGGCATAACTACACTTAAAAATTACTGAAAATTTATACTGACTGACCTAACATTTTTAAGTCTAATACTTTGTGGTGCTGTTGCGTGTGATGAGAAGGAAAACACATTTATTAATATAATAAATATTTAAAACAGGAAACAGCGAAGTAAAACAAAATAAAAGATGTCGCAAAAATTTGTTCTAAAGATATTAATTTGTGATTCAATTTTATCTCTTGATCTCGCACAGTTGCCCAACTTACTACTAAAAGTGTACAAAATTTAGAAATGTGAAATTAATTCAGAGCGAAAGAACCAGAAAAAATATCACTGCTCGCGCGATCGTGTTCATTCTCGTTTCATTGAAAAATATCGTCTGTCCCAAATATTCGGAAATCGTTTTCATTGCGCAAAGAATAAAAATAAGACTCGAAATAAATAACGTATCAGAGATGAAATTCCATAAAAAAAAAAAAAAAAACTTTGAAGAATAATTACTTTTTCAGCAGTACTGGTAAAGCAATCGAATTAATCGTAATATTCAAT
Source organism: Metellina segmentata (assembly GCA_947359465.1). NCBI lineage: Eukaryota > Metazoa > Arthropoda > Arachnida > Araneae > Tetragnathidae > Metellina > Metellina segmentata. Next base: position 47,006,341 of record OX375880.1, read on the forward strand.
AGACATTCCAATTTTTCCAAAACTACCAAATTATGGTTGATTTAAGTATACTTACTCAGGTGTTTTAGTATGAAACTCGTCTAAATATAACAATAAAAAAATGTTTAATATTGCATTCACTACATTAATAGATAATGTATGAAATAAAATACAATGCAATCAAATATCTGGAATACAATTCATATGATGCCTACACAAACACACAAACACAAAATCGAGCATAGAACAGAAAGACGGACAGACAGACTTTCGCAACCAATTCCACTCACTAAATCAAGATAAGTACTCACTGTATGCAAATTTCCATGAAAATATCTTAAACCGCGTGGACGTGTATAGGGCACAACATACAGACAGACAGACAGACAGACAGACAGACGGACAGACACCAAACGAGAAAAAGGCGGATTCGGCATCAGAAGGGTCCAAAACGGATAGAAAACTTGAAATGCGTCGAAAATATTGAATGTACAAACAAACACTCCATTCTTATTTATATAGATATTACAAATGAGACAAAATGGCCAAGACAAATTTGAATTTATCGTATATTGACCGCTTTATTGACATTTAAATTGACAAATCATATAATATTAAGAAATGTCTTTGTAGTATATAATTTAGGGTAGTAAAAATAACATGTTGAAAAGGACAACAATTCGAATTTCTTGATAAATTTACGTATATTCTTTTATGACGTTCTCATGAAAATATTTGAAATCTCGTACATGACAATGATGCGTCACGGCTGAATTGATTCATGTTCTCTCATTAATTAAACCAATGTCAAGACTCCCAATTGGTCTTTCGTGCTAAAACATTACTCCAATGTAGCACATGTTTTTTTTTTAAGAACTAGCGAACTTATGACACACGAGCCACTGGGAGTACAATCAGCAAAGTAACTTAGATGTGATCTCGAAGTATATCAATAGGGTGGGCTGTTGTTGCTGAGTGCTCTACCCTGAAGCCAGAAAACATGACACTTGAAAATCCCCCTACAGATATTGTCGCCCATGTAAAGACATACATTAATTTTTGTAATAACCATTTATAACAAATAATGAAGATATGGTTAACTTAAATTATACCTTTGCTTGAAGCTATTTACAATTCATTGATCATCAAATCTTATCAAACTTCAAAGAAAAAATTAAAATCTAAATGAAGATATTAGCAATTTCTATGAAAAAAAAAACCAAAATATGTAATTTCCATAAAAACCAACCTTGTTCTCCTTCATCACGAATAGAAACTAAATAGCCACCAAGATTTTGACAAATGCTATTAGCCATCGTCCAATTAACTCTGTCTCTTTCTGCAATTCCTACAGGTAAGTAGCACCTATCCTCTGAAAAAAAAGTAAGTTATTTTAGAGATACAACCAGGACTCCCACATAGGGCATCTGCTATAAATTTCCTTAATTGATTTTAGCTTTGATTGGAATAGCAAAATGTCTAACTCAAATTTCAAATCCTATTACAATCCATGGAAATCAATATAGCACCCAAATAGACATAAACTGATTTTATACCTCTAAATGAAGCATTCTAGTAGTAAAAAAGAACTTGAAGTGAAAGTCTTTTTAAATCCATATACATATATGCATTTTTCTAACATACGTGGCACAAAAATCGTCGTTATTTGTTTATTGTCTAATGGCAACAACGAATATAAGCAATGTAAAAAACGGCTATTATACATTCGCCTATTTTCCCGCTTTGCTCAAATATGATTGGTTTGAACTATGGAACTGTATAATGTTGTACAATATACATGGAAAAGCTCACCAACTTAAAAGAAATTCTTCGGTAGTCGCACCGCAAATGAAGTATTTGTGAAGAAGATTTACTGTCAAAAAATACCAAATCGTCTTTGAACAAAGGAACGGGATGAAATTGAAGAGATTCAAAATCTAATTGTGATAACATAACTGATGTGTGCTCTTTGTCTTGTATTTTATTGTAAACGTCACTGCGTGGCCAGCACGGCCTTGCCCGTGACAGTTCTTTTCGCGGGGTCAGGTGTAGCCATAGCTCGCTAACCCCGGTGATTGCTACGAATTCCCATTTGGTTTGCTAATTCGTAACCTATTGGATGACAGCCATCATAGCGTTGTCCGTGGTGTTGGTTTGCTTCTCAAACCAAATGGAAATTCGTAGCCTTTTGTAAATCATTCCCTTGGAATTCCAATTTGGTATGCTTAGCAAACCAAATTATGGATATTATGAACTATGGTTTGGCTTCTCAAATCAACACCACGGGCAACGCCGTGATGGCCTCGTCATTGTCAAATGCGGCCAAATTCGAATTGCGAAGAGATCCAATCGGAGTGACGTCACAATCTCTTGCGGAAAATATAAATATTTAATTGAAAAATTATTTATTAAAAGAAAATCAACTGTAGGTATTGTACCGTATTCTACGGGGTGTCCTAAAAGTTCCCGTACTGACGTGAATTTATTATACAAAAACAACAAACTTTAAAACAATTATCTATAGGCCAATGGTGAAAAGCACTTTCAGCCTAACGGAGGAAAGATATTTGAACTTACATTTATAATAAACTAGCAAAATACCCGACCTTACTCGGTTTGAATTGGTTTACTCTAGATTGAAAAGATAATCAAAATATATAATGACTTACGTTTTATGTAGAATAAAAATTTATTTTAACACCTTTCGCCATCTTTATATTTTCTACAACTTACTTTGGACACAAATCCTACACATGCATATCCATTCATGTAACACATTTCACATGCATCGCACAATTGCTGTATGACAAAGCTACAAAATGACGAAAGGTGATACTAAGGTTACTACTATAAAAGACGATTTATAGGAAGATTTTGAATTCCCTTTCTTAATTTCTTTTCATGTTCAACTCAATTAATTAAAATTACGATTTACGGCGGCGAGTGCTCTCGCACTCATAGTCAACAAAACATATTTTTTTACTTGTGGCACTCTTGCCTCCGGTATGCGACATTGTGAAATTTTGCTATCTTCTCCTGTCATTATTACAACGAATTTTTTAATGTTGGAAAAAGTTCTAGTTTGGATTTTTAAACATTATTATTCTTTCAATAACGGCATTATTCTTTAAATAATGGCATAACTACACTTAAAATTTACTGAAAATTTATACTGACTTACCTAACATTTTCAAGTCTAATACTTAGTGGTGCTGTTGCGTGTTATGAGAAGGAAAACACATTTATTAAAATAATAAATATTTAAAACAGGAAACAGCGAAATAAAACAAAATAAAAGATGTCGTAAAAAATTGTTCTAAAGATATTAATTTGTGATTAAATTTTATCTCTTGATCTCGCACAGTTGCCATAACTTACAACTAAAAGTGTAAAAAATTTAGAAATGAGAAATTAATTGAGAGCCAAAGAACCAGAAAAAATATAACTGCTCGCGCGATCTCGTTCATTCTCGTTTCGTTGAAAAATATCGTCTGTCCCAAATATTCGGAAATAGTTTTCACTGCGCAAAGAATAAAAATAAGACTCGAAATAAATGAAGTATCAGAGATGAAATTCCATAAAAAAAAATAACTTTTTGAAGAATAATTACTTTTTCAGCAGTACTGGTAAAACAATCGAAGTAATCGTAATATTCAATAGACATTCCAATTTTTCCAAAACTACCAAATTATGGTTGATTTAAGTATACTTACTCAGGTGTTTTAGCATGAAACTCAACTAAATATAACAATAAAGAAATGTTTAATATTGCATTCACTAAACTAATAGATACTGTATAAAATAAAATACACTGCAATCAAATATCTGGAATAAAATTCACGTGATGTGTACACAAACACACAAACACAAAATCGAGCATAGAACAGAAAGACGGACAGACAGACTTTCGCAACCAATGCCACTCACTAAATGAAGATAAGTACTCACTGTATGCAAATTTCCATGAAAATATCTTAAACCGCGTGGACGTGTATAGGGCACAACATACAGACAGACAGACAGACACCAAACGAGAAAAAGGCGGATTCGGCATCAGAAGGGTCCAAAACGGAAAGAAAACTTGAAATGGGTCGAAAATATTGAATGTACAAACAAACACTCCATTCTTATTTATATAGATATTCAAAACTTCCGTCCTTTTCTTGAGGCAAAGCTTAAATCGTTTGCGCATATTTTTAGAAACGCGTTTCAAGATGCTTGGAGTGACTTCTTGTATCCTTTGAGTAATGGTAATTTTCAGATCACCTAGTGTTTGATGATTATCTTCATAAAGTTTGTTCTTTAAATATCCCCACAGCAAAAATTTGGGGATGCGCAGATCAGGGAACGAGGTAGCCAAAAATTTCTTGAAATTAGTCGATCGCCAAAAAAATCTTGAAGCATGCCTATGGTTTCATAACTTATATGGCAGGTTTCAACGTCTTGTTGGAACCAAGAGTCTCGTTCATTCACTTGTAATAATGCAACAAATTGTTGAATAAGTTGATATAGCGTATCTTTACTCGGTATTGCATCACTTGGATTTTTATGTCGCCAAAATTCTTTACATCTTTCATATGATTTACATTCAAAATAAGCCTCAAACTGCGCAATTCTCTGAATGCGTGATAAATTCATCTTGAAATGAAGAACAAAACGACATGGAACTTTATTATCGCACAACTTGATTGCGAAGTAACTGAAGCGATGAAAGTTAAAGAGTCGATAAAACTATTAGCAGACAACAAAATTCAATAGTTAAAAAAACCACGAGCAATAAATTTTTTTAAAGTTGGAGTACGGGAACTTTTAGGACACCCTGCACTAGCCGACCCTTTTCTCTCTAACAAGTGGGCGTTCAATCTATCTGTTTTTCCCCAATGCAAGTCAATGTTGGACTGAAAAACACCACCTGCAACTGTGAAAATGCCAGGGAGCGAGTTTCAAAGTTTCCGTTTCAATCCCTTAATCCCATGCCTGGAAGGGAGATGCGAAAACATTTTCGGTATGCGTAAGAAAGCGGTCGAAAGAAAGTTTTTCTTATCAGCTGCTTGGCGTTCCGTTTCGGTACGCCCCTTTCCTCCCCCTTGTGTCTGGCAATTGAATTCAGAGATGCGATAAACCGTTCTTTGGGTTTTCAGGAACGATTTTCTCATCGTCACAGCTAGAGTTCCGTCGGTTCCCTAATCCCATGTCTGGAATGGAGATTAACTTTTGTGAACTCAAGTCGGCATTACAGACGGTTTTTGCATCTCTGTGGGGGTGTCTTCAGTTCTGTTGAGGACCTTCAACACCTCTTGCAAGGGCTCGGAATTCGCCCCCACCCCCTCCCGTTCGCAGCTGCGGTTCTGCACATCCAAGAGAACGGGGATCTGAGAACTTTTGGACAGACTGATTCTGAATTCCAAGAGAGACAGACGTCTCTGTTTTGTGTAGAGCCATTGTGCTTGGCTCCAGACAGGTTTCGAAGTCGATGGCTGTGCCCAAAATAGTTGTAAATTTGTAAACATTTAAAAACTAAGTCATAATATTTAATAACTAAGTGCTGTTCTACACATTTGAATAATTATATTTCATTTCAAGGTATGAATTGTGTACGTGAAGTTTAGTGAAAATGATAACATGAGAGGAGAGAAGATTTCCAGAAACCGCACACCTTAATCGTCAGCCATCAGACTTCGATATACACTGTGACGCGTTGGAAATGGTAGAGTCGTCTATTAGTAGAAATCGTTCGCAGTGTTTTGTGCTAATATACTTTGTTTACAGTTATGAAAAGTTTTGACGGATATTTTGGTAGCGTATCTATGTTGGTAGAGTTCAGGTGACTGATTTTGACGAATACGGTGAATTGTCCTTGGCCTTGGGACTCCACGTTAACTATCCGGCTCGGGTGAGCCCTCCTCCAGTTCTTACTCGGTCGAGTAAAGTTTCTAGCTCGAATGAGCTTCTCCAATGGTTCTCTCACTTCGCTTGAACTCGTTAAATGGCACTCGGTTGAGTGATTCCCATTTCCTGTGAGCCTAGCCAAAGCTTCTGTGTCCGCTCCAAATCAGCAGGAGCAGCAGCTAAGGTTTGAGCTTTCCTCGCGTCTGATTGACGTAAATCTCGGTTCTGGAAATTTTTCTCAGAGTCCACGAACAGCTGTCGTGACTCAGCAATTAACCAGAGAACGGGATATCGGAGACCGTGAACGGGTGTTCACTTCCTCGGATCAATTTGAATCCTCGGGTCTGTGGGTCTGTTGACCTCTCTCTTCGAAACTTTTCCCCCGTCTCTCTCGACTCCGAAAGTTCCACGGGGGTTGTTCCCCCCCCCCTTATCGCTTCGTTCGAGACACATTTGTCCTCTCGCCGTTGGCTGTGTCCAAATCGGGCTGTCCATTGACCGGTTAATTATCGGGCTGTCCATTGGCGGTTAATTTTCCCCTTTCGTAGGAAACTTCATTAGCACGTCGGCGGGAACAAAGGTCTCTGCGGTCATCTGATATCCTGGAAGTGGCGGAAATCAACTTCTGCCCTGCGTCTTGCCTGTGCGTAACGACAATGACATCTCGCTTCCCCTTTGCGGTGCAATCCAATCTCTTGACCGCGGCTCGTTAACTCTCGGTCCGGCGCTGGGTTCATGCGCGGCGTGACCTCTTCGGAATATCGTCTTTTTCATCCTTTCAACTTTTCCGTCACAACACTCATGTCCAAAATTATCTTTACATACCCAAAAATAATTGTGTTCCATGAAATACCCCATCGATGCAATCCATTTTTGCATGGAATGTGTGAAAGACAAGCCTAATTAGCATTATCCAATCAAAAGTGATCAAACGGTTTCTGATATGCATATTACTGCGTTACGTCATCCGAAGGTGAGTCCAGCGCTTTGCACAAAGTGAATATCTGAGTGAATTTCTGCAATACAGCGTTTAATTTCAGTGTGTAAGGACTCAAAACGGTTTGTTATGGCTCCGAAGTATCATTTGGAAGAATCTGTGAAGTGGCGCATAATCGATCGTTTAGAAACAGGTCAGACAATCATGGAAGTAGCGAGGTGTGTGAATATTTCAATTCAAACAGTCTTTGGGCTATGGAAACGGTGCTAGTGATTTCGAAGTACGTGCTGCCTATTTTATTGCGGCGTTAACGGTACTATCACATGATACTCGAGTAAAAATGTCAGCAGCGTCGCTTACCATCTTCAATCATCTTATTAATTAAAAATTAATTCATTAATTTTTTACCTTTCCTTTCTATTTTAACTGAAAACATGTCTACTCCATGCGGTGGAAATGCCCTAATTCTTGAAATTTGGATTAATTAACTTTCTTAATTAGCGGAGTAAATCAACTCTAAACATCATCAAAACGGTGATGGATCAAATTACGGTCATACAGTAGAGATTGGTTGTTGGGTTTTATGTCGCAAAATCCTAAAAGGTTAAGCTGCGCCAATTCATAGCGGAGAATAGGAGATTGTTTTTAGTGGAAACATAAGCAAACTAACGGAAAATGAAATATTTCGTTTCGGAAATTTATCGCCTATTTTCTGACATTTGATGATAGTTTTTACCATTCAACCTATAAGCGACATGCTGAAATTGCATTCGTAGGCAAGTTATGTCCTAAGTTACAAAATAAGACACGCCGTTCTACTTAATATTTTAAATATTTAACAGGAAAACATTAGAGCTCTCTGCATTTAGTTTTTTTTTACAAAACAATCGTCTCGTGATAGTTGGATACGTTCGGATTGACGAATCGAATTGAATTTCATAGACTTCAGACAGACTTATCTTGATTTCAATTGCATAAAAACAAAGTGTTACCTCATTTTGTACTTAAAAGTATTTATAGACAGTGACATTAACCTCCCAAGTGATTTCGATAAGGTATATCATCCATCAAGATCAGAACACTGTTGAGAATGATAAGATACCTAGTCAACCAAGATATTGTCGATTTTTCTAATGAGATCTGAAGGTCTGGTCATTTTTCTTCGATTAATGAGATATCTGGTCTATCAAGACCTGGAAAGTTTTGCTAATGACAAGACAGATTATGGAGACTGCCATCAGGAGGATAACTTTAGGTTTAGTAGACGAAAAGACGAACTTACTGTGAGGATACCAGCCTTTCTTACAGTTGCCAATGAGAGGGTCGAGTGTGGTTTGAATCTCTGGTGTAACCGCTGCATCTTTGATTTGTTTACATATGAATCCCATATCACTGTAACAGTTTTCATCGTTCCACAGTCCTGAAATAGCGAAGGTTGTCAGAGGGTTACAAAAACAAATTATATCATTGTTCATTGAAAATGCACTAGGAAGAATTGTTGGATTGACCGATAATATGATAGACAGGTAGTTAATCATGGCAAAAACAAACTATTGAAATCCCAATAGAGTATTTAATTAAGATGCACGCAATACAGGATGAAATGTGATTAGGAAGATATAAAAGAAGGCCTCAAAAAGTAAAATAACAAAGATTGTGTCAGTAAATTCGATTAGTATCGCTCTGGTAGAATGTAAACATGCCTAGTCACACTAAACGAGGCAATGTTATGATCAGTTGAAGAATTTTAAACGAGGAAAAATTACTGGGACCAGCGAGGGTGGTTTTTCGTGTCGTGAAATTGCTGCATGCTTTGTGTTAAGCGCTAGTAGAATCGTGCCTACATGGACACAATGCGAAAGAAGGGTGTTCTTCGTATCGTCGTGAGTGATCTGGAGCTTCTGTGGCAATGACGAATCGTGCAGTGACATCCACAATGCTAACACAACATTGGATAATGGTGATGCTGTACTTTGGACACGTGTTCCACTCACTGAAAACGAAGTAAGCTACCTGTTTGGTGCCTCAACCCCCAGCCACTATACCTCTTCTCCAAGTCTCAACTAAAGGGCTATTATAACTTCATTTCTGTTCAGTCAAACTTTAAATACCACAGGAGTTTGAGGGTCCATTGTATTAGGTTTTCCATGTACTCCACAACTGTGACAACAATGAAGACAATGGCACGTTGAATCGGATAGAATTGTGTTTTTAGACGAGTTTTGATACATTCTCGTGATCCTGATGCCGTATTCTTGTTCGCAGGTACAAGGGGAACGGCATCTATAAGGCTTCGTTACAATCGTTCTAATGGTCAAACTGCAAGAGGAATTAAGCTCTTATATCTGGGCCGAGGTAGCCCAGATATAAGAGCAACGATTAGCAATCGTAGGGTTGGGAGTTCGAAACTCTGTCTATAAGAGAAGAAAGAAAAATTTTGTGTAGAAGAGAGTAAACGCACGCCTTCTTAGAACTTAAAGTGCTTTTAATTTTAGTAATCTTTTTGTACATAAAAGGAGTACTCAAATATATTTCTATATAACATAATTAAATATGATATACCATTTTATAAATCAAGCATTATGACTATTTTTATCAACAATTTGTTCGTATTTGTCTTCCTTTCAATATTAACCAACCTCCAACCATCTAAGTATATATTTTACTTCTCTAACAAAGAATCAAAACATTTTAATACAATAAACTTAGCCTTATATAAATTTTATTATTAAAAGTATTGATTCCAAATAAATTTTGTATTAAATACTACAATTCTAAAGAATAAACTATATTTGTATTGACGGTTTAATACTTATATAGGGATTCTTAGAGTAGTTCAAAGCCCCCCCCCCCTAACAGATATACATAAGATCCTGACTGTTTTAGAAATGGTTATTTATCTAATTATTTTCTGTGTAAAAATGCAATTGTTTTAAATGGAACGACTTATTTACAGTATTTTTATGGCACACACACATTTGAAGCGGCGGGTCCTCACGTTGAATTGGTGTGGAAGTTTAAAGAGTGGGGTGCCAGCTCAGGTGTTGCCTCGTCATCTGACTGTGGTTCAAAATTACGTGGTGTTGTCCTTGGATCTTTCCCTTAGGCGATTGATCCCGGACCGACGTCAATAGCACGTTCTGTTGATCTAGTACGACGTTAATTAAAAAATGACCAAATTATCTCAATTTTAAGGAGATAAGAAGATTTTTAAAAATATATTAGACTGAGATCTTTGATCTTAATATAAACGGTTTAATACCTCGCATTCGCATGATAGGACTACAATACAAGGCATCAAACACACTTACCACAAAATTTCTAAAGAACAAATAAGAAAGATAAAGTTATAAAAGTCAAGACTAAATAGAAAATCATCGAATGGGTTATTATTGGTTAAATTGTTATCATAAACTGAACTACAAGTGACTGAAATTATAATGCTTTGAAAGATTATATTCCGAGAAGACAAATTTAAGGTTAAAATGGAAGGATATGCTCAAAGAATAAAATTAATGGTGAATTGCTCATAAATTAAGGTTCATAATTTCAGATGAGCTTAAATGATGAGATATAGATATTATTCTTAATTACTTTTACCAAGCATAATTCCACCTTACAACTTAGTCTTCCCTGCATGACTTTTAACCAATATTGATCTTCCTGACCAATGAAATCTTTCCAATCGTTTTGATCAAAATACCAATAGAACCTCTTTAAGCAATTATATATATATATATATATATATATATATATATATATATATATATATATATATATATATATATATATATATATATATATATATATTCTTAGAAAATTATCAATAGAAGCTTTATAAACAATTTTTTAAAGGAAAAAATTATCATAATATAATAAAAGGACCAATAGAATATTTCCAGAATATTATATTCTAAATAAAGAAACTTATGGAAACCTTAATTATTCTTTTATGAGGAACAATAGAATCCTTCTAAAATATTCTATTTTAAAGATACGATAGAGTCTTTCCAAACAATTCCATTCTACGAAAATGAACACTAGAATCTTTCTAATCAAAGGTTGAAAGAATCAATGCATTATTCAACCAGTGGTTATTTAGTCTGCGCTGGATGGTAAAAACAATGCTACACTAATCGGAAACTCGTGACGTCAGAGGGTTAAATACATTTTAAAAGTGAAAAAAGCACTTCGTTTGCAGCAGAATTCTATTTAATATGATATTGCTTATAGGGTGTTCAAATATATCTGATTGATGAAGTTTATAAATTTGTTTCCAAAGAGTTCTTAAAAGAAAAGCGTTTGTTACCGTTTCCCATGTACATGTTTCCACATTTTTCTTGATTCAAGTAATTATTTGGCTCATCTATATTCCAGTATGTCAGATCCACGGGGCTATGATCAGTCCACTTGAAAGTTCCAGACAAAGAATTCAAACCAATCCATACTCGATTTCCTCTTGTGAGTTTGTCATCGTATAGCTAATAGTGAAAAATATTATTTCAATTTTTAATAACCTTTGATTTCAGAATAGGAAGGAGCTAAATAACATTTCTATAAATGGGGCAAAGGATTTTTATAACAGATATTTGAAATTATCTGAATGTTATAAATTTTGCTCTGACTGTTTTCCATAAAAAAAAAGCTTAAAACAAGTTTGGTACAAAAAAATTAATTTAATTAATGGAAGTCATTACATAAGAAGTGTTCACAAATGTTGACCATTTTTCAAAAATTGATAGGTTCTATGCGCATTTGTTTCCAAAATTTTAATTGTTATAATAGTTTTCTTCTCACAACAATCAAATTAATTTCATCTGTTAAGTGTTTCACTCGTAACAGATGAAGTTAATATGAAAGTTATTCGAAAACCAATTGCAATAACGTAGGTTAAGCAATATTTTAAATTTAATTAAAAAATTTCGAAGCTTGGTGAATTTCTCAATTGTACTAAATTTTTCACTTAAGGGGTCCCGGCCGATTAAAATTCCTTAAAATGTGGATTTGGGGATTTTTGTATTTTTATTAATATTTGAATAATTCTGAATAAAATGATGTATTACGTGAAGAATTTTGAGTATTAGAGTATATATATTTAATATTTTAACGTAACCCACTCCTGTTAGTGATACTCAAGTAGTCAACTTTAACGCTCATTTTCTCAGAATCCGATATTTTTGACTTTGGGAACACTTTTCTAAAAATCCACTTGAGATAAACCTTTGAAACTTTTTACACATTTTTTTAATACATTTATGAACTTTAACACAGGGAATAAAAACTACATGCAATATTTTTTTTCTAAAATTTTTTTTAATTGAATAAATTTGAAACTTTTTTGAGCACATAAAAAAATTATATTTTTCTGAATTTTTCTTAAAACAAAAAAAAAACTGTGTTAAAATAAAAGTAAATGTACTCAGAATAAGGTGGATTAAGTTTAGAATTTTTAATTGAGTAGTTCCTGAGAAAAGCGTTACCGAAGTTGCTCAATATAACATGGACTTTATGGGCTGGCCGGGACTCCTTAACTTAATTAGTACTTGCATTATCCGATTACCTAGGATTATCTGATTTCATCCAAAGAATCTAGAAAAATCTTATGCGCAAGAAACAGTTCAAAATTTTAAAAATATCAGCCTAATTTCAATCGGTTAAAAGTTTTTATAAAAGACTTAGTATACTTATCTAATATGTTAATGCTGCTGTTTAGGTTAAGGGGGTTAGGTACACATCAGAAAAAAAATTCTATTAATTAATTTAGAATTTTTTATTTTTTTGTACTGATAACCCATCTAACTAATAAGCAAAATCACAACACAAAAGTTTTCCAAAATTTGTTTTTAAATTAAATTTTTTTGAAAAAAAGAGGAGTCATTTCAAATTGCTAAAACTCAAAATATTCTTAATCAATTTTCAAAATTCTTGCAGTAAATTATTCACAAATTTATAAACTTTAATTCTGATTCAGCAAATTTCAAAATATTAATTTAATAAAAAATAAAAAATATTTGAATGAAAACTTCTAAAAATTTTAAGGTACTTTATTTTTAAAAAGTTATATTTTTAAAAGTGAATATTTGTTTCAAATTTGCTGAATAAAAATTAAAGTATAATGTTTGAAAAAGATATATTCCAAATTTCAACCCTTAAACTTTATCGGTTTTCGACTTATATCAATTTGAATACAGGAAATCTTGAAAAAAATGTATCATGGAGAAAAACGCATTTAAAGTTTTAAAGACATATGTTTTTTGCAATGACAACAACTGTCAAGAGTTTTAGATTTTCAAAACAACGCACCACAAAAATTATTATATCTCTAGTTCTAATTAAGATAGAAACATGATTCAGGCGTCATTTTAAGCAGAAAAACACAGAAAATTTCTTTAAATAATAAAAAAAAAATCGAAAATTTGACGATTATTGTGCACCGGACCCCCTTAACTCCGCAAAAGTGAACGTAATTGAAAACTCTTGCAATCCATAGAGTATATCAATTATTTGTAAAGCTAAAATTTAAAAAAAAATTCTTTGATCGATTTTAGTGATTTTTTTTTTAAGTTTAAATTTTAAAATTAAAAATATAAGTATTTAGTTAATAAGGTTTTCATGACAATTTAGCTATCCCAGATTCTTATGTTTTTATTCCATGGTTGTCACGGCTTGGCACCAAACCTTTCAAATTGGTAACTCTTCAAGAAATGCCTCCCAAAAGAAAAATCTGAAACATATTTTTCCCTTCTGTGATTACTTTTTAAAAATGGGTAAGTATGTATTTAATTAACATCAAACTCGAGCAACACAACAGACAATTAGCGACTGATGACCACATCCAAAGGGAAAGGGCCGAGGACAAGACCGCGTAATTTTGAACCACGATCAGATGACGAGGCAACACGTGAGCTGGCACACCACTCCCCAAACTTAATCACCATACCAACGTGAGGAAATTTAAAGCCACATCAGATTTAACTTGCACCAGCCCCCTTTGTAAACGACAGTCTTTGGTTAGATTTGAACTCGCAACACTTCGGTTGCTAGTCTGTTTATCGTCCAACCCTACTACCGCGGGCCTGTTAAAAAAAAACGGGAATTTTCGTTGACTTTGATGGAATTATACAAAAAGTCGCCAAATTTTTGAAAATAGTTTTTGAGGTTCTTCAGTTTAAAAGATTACCTCTAGGTGCCAAGGTTAAAAACCTACCAGCCAAAAGTCGTTTTTTAGTCACCTATGGCATCCCTGTAGAAATCGCTTTCGTACTACCAGCAATCCTTTAACTTAACTAACAGATTCGTTCAATACCACGTCATTCTACTATCTACTCACGCGAGACGGACTAGATAAAAATTCAGGGTGTCTGAACTCCACTCACTAGTCCTATATCATAAATTCGTCACCTGAATCGTAGTTCAAAACTATGTGGTGTTGTCCTCGGATGTTTCCCTTTAGGATCGATCTCGGATAGTTGCCAATATCCCGTTGTGTCGTTCCAGTTCAATGTTAATTAACGCGTATAATATGTCGTGACACAAAATGGCATGTCCAAAAACTCCTCAAAGCACTTTTGGGCCCTAATGCTTTTATGGTTGTGCCCCACTTTCTCAAACAGGAGGGTTTGGTTGGTTGGTAGTTAAGTAACGTTGAGTCTCAACACAATAGGCTATTTGCGATGGTCCAGGATCAATCCTTAAGGTACAGATCCAGGAACAAAGCCACGTAATTTTGAACCACATTATCTATCTACATAAAAAAGGATGTGGGTGGGTGTATATTCTCTATACAAATCTACACCGGTAGACCAATCCACACCAAATTTGGTACACTTACACTTTGGAACACTGCGGAAAACATAGGTTATTTATTTCCTGTCATCCTACCAATCTGTAGCCATGAAAATCTGCACACAGGTAGTCTTAAGAGTCCCCTCGAAGCCCCAATTTTAAAATCTAAAGTTTGTTTTCCTGTTATAAATGAACATGGACACGGGAAAACGTTCTATGGGGTTTGTGTATTTGAGTTAGCACAGGGAAATGTCGCGGTCATCTTTTAAACCCGAACAACGCCGGTTTATTCAGCTAGTATACATTGAAAATCCCAATATTTGTGAAGTGTATCTTAATTGCCGCTCCCATCACATGCCAGTAATTTCTGCCACGTGAGCGTCAGTTATGAATGAATGGGAAGTAAGAATAACAATTCGAGAAATGTTACAAAACTCAAATTTGAGCGTTGCTTTTTTTTTTTTTTCATTGATTGCTGATTTAAATTTGTAAAGTTCTTGATACTATATGCCCATGAATTTAAACACTCATAAAGTTCAATCCCTCGTGCAGTCCAATATCTCTATGGTACGGCATACAAGAATCTCTAGTTAATCCTGTCTGTATGTTGGATCAGGATTACCATACAGATCCTCCAGACGGAAGCAGGCCGGAAGATGACATGGGAAGGCTTGCTCTGTACTACATTTTAGGCAAAATTAAAGCACCTTGTGGTTCAGAACAAAGGTCTGCTTATGTGCCCTATCACATATCTGGAAAGAACAGTCTTGACAGTTTCCGTCACCATTATATTTGAATGAGGCTTCGTAATGATCTTTGTGGTACCATATGTGAGCTGTCGGGGATCTCCAATAAGGTATTTTAGTAAATTATACTGTTAGTATATAAAAATTGAAACCAACCAAAGTGTTGACGTAAAATATATAACTGAGGGCTTCTTAGAATGTGTCGCTCAAGCCAAATATTACTTTGATGACCCATTCTTTCAGACTTTAAAAATGGTTTTCAAGCCCTACTTCTCATCATCCGTATCTTGGATTAATAGTATAAGCCTCTAAAATGACATCTTCTGGCTGGTTTTGGTCTGCTGAATCACAAAAGCTATTCTAATCCACCAGAGACATGATGACCATATTCTCCCTTGCCATACCATAAAGATAATTATCTTTCGAGGATTATTAAATTAATGGACTTGATCTAGCCCAGGGGAGGCCAACCTCTTACATACCATGCGTCAATTTTTTTCACATACGAGTTCAGATGCGCCATACAACTCAAGCACCTTTTCTAACTTTTTACGCTCATGGTCCTAGCAAACTCTTAATAACTTTTTTAATAAAAGTATGTTTATAGACATATTAACACTTTTAAATTATTTAACTATTGTATGTTAAACAATATATATTATAGCACATAAACATAACTTACTATTAATGAGACTTTTGAGCCTGTTTGGATTTCGCTAGTATTACAATGTTTAATGTCAAATTTGCTACCGAGAGCAGCAGATAATTCTTAAAATTTGAATTAGCCATTTGCTATCTTGTTTTGATTTTAATAAATTTCATGGCTGCAAATACTTGTTCACATCTGTATGTCGTTCCGAAACGACATATCTAATTTTTTTCAAATTTTCTTTGTTCTGGAAAAATCTCACAGGGCAACGCCAGAAATTAACATTGTCAGAAGCATTTTAATCTGCATACAAAAAAGTTCATCAAATTTCATTTCTAATAATGCATTTGTTTTTTAATCAATAAGTACTATTTGTATATTTCTAGAAATCTTCATAACGATTAGTTTACTGAGTGAAAATGAGTTTATAAATGTGAGCAAGCAGCATTCTACTTAAGCTAAATCATGAAAACGGCTCCTTCAAATGCGACCCTTGCAACAACTTGATTTTTTTCAATATATTTGATCATATGGCTATTGTCCGCAGCACATTCACTCTGCTCTTTCAAGTGTGTAAATTGACTCCAATCCTGTTTTTCTAACAGAAAGATGAACAGTTTAAATTTCAGTGTAAATGAATTGATACTATTTACTAAGCTAGGAAATAATTTCTTCTCCCCTACTAGTTTCGAATTTAGGTAATTGAGATCGCTAGTAACATCAACTAAAAAGGCCAAATCAAATACCCAGTTGTTATAAAATAATAGGGTTTTTGCGTCAAATAGTTCAATTTCCTGTTTTAAAAAATTATAAACAGCATTTTTCAATTTCCAAAATCTACTCGGAACCAGACCTCTAGTAAGCCAGCGCACCTCACAATGTAGGAAAGATTCACCATTTATTGCAAATCTAACAATTAACAATATTCTCTAAATTCTCGTCTGTTTAATGCCCTTGCTCTGATTTTATTCACACATTTCACAACCGGTAACATAACATGTAGCATTTTTAAAGTTTTTCCACTAAGTGGCTCTTGGTGTATAAGGCCCGGTGTACACATCCAGTTTTTCAACGTGTGGCGCTGATGCGTCAATTTAAGTGCAGTCTGAGTTTCATTAGATCCAATGGAGTAGTGCATACATTCCTCCGGCGACGCACGTCCAACTCGGGTGCAATTTTTTTGTATCGCAGTTCCCCACGGCGCCGCACACGCTTTTCCGGTCTGAAGTACCTTGTTTTCATAAATAAATGTAATATAAATAATAATTAATAAATGGTTGTATCCAGTAACGTCTATTTTGTTTCAAAATATACATTTTTTTTTACTCCAATTAAGCGAAATAAACGCGTTTTCTTCGATAGAACATTTGTCGTAAATGACGCGAAATGAGTACTTGCGTCATTTCACGGTAATGTGTGCACAGTTGAGCTTTGGTGCCACACGTTGAACATTTGGATGTGTGCACCGGGCCTAATGCAGTGGTAGTTTAGTACAGGGCATTGACTGTACCTACCATTGACGTCGAACTGTCCGTACACATAATGATGAGTTTACTATAATCTAATTTAGATTTTCTAGGCATGCTTTTACTTTTTTTTTTAATATGTCTGATCCGCTTGTTCTACCATGCAATGTCATCAGATCGGCAAGTTCTTCAAATACATTAAAATTATCATCAATTCTTCTTATAAATATGTTTAACTGTGCTAACACATCACACATGCACGTTGATTCATCCAAAGTTCGAAAAAAGAATGGACGAGGTCTTCTAGTTGTAACTCCTACCCAAGAACAAACTTCATTTTCCCATCTTGGATGGACTGATGATGTGTTTTATAGTGTCTATTAAGATCATGTATTATATTATGTGAAAGAGTTCTTTCACAAACAATACAAAATAGTTTTCCTGACGAACTTGCTATAAATAACAACTAATCTCCCCCACTGTTCATTAAATTCACACTTTCTGTAACTTTATGCGCTTCTCTTGCTCATTTTCTTTTGCACTGTGGTGAACACAGAATATCAATTGTAAACTGTCAAAACATTGTGAAGAACTGATATATGAAGGCTGTATGAATTGAAATAAGAGCACACTGGTGTTGAAAATATGAAGATAGAATCAGTTATATATCCTATTTGAAAATAATAAGTAGGCGCAAAGATGCAATGTGCCACTCGTAATCATCCAATGCGCCACGTTTGGCGCATCCGCCACAGGTTGGCCACCCCTGGTCTAGCCGTTTAGCAACAAAAAAATGGAAGTGACTCAGGCATCTTTTAACCTCTATGAAGGCCTGCTGCCATGTGGACATATGTATTCAAAAATCGATCTAGATTTTTTTTTTCTATATTGCTCATAAACTAAACTATTATCCGAGAGGGATTAAAAATTCAAGAAAGTTTTTTAAATACTTACCAGCCTTAGCAAAAATCCAATTTCGTCGTCCGAGTGAATAGAGACTAAAGACGAACCTTTATTTTCACAATACTCTTTTGCACGATGCCAGCCTACTTGTGTATTCACAACTTCGTAACAATATCCTTCGAAATAGAACATCTTTTCGATAACAGAGTCAACACATGATGTTACTGAAAAAATGAATCCCAATCAACAGTTGTTATATATAAGGACTTGAAGGCTCGAGGAAAATACGTTAAATATAGAAATCCTTCTCAAACCCTTTATTGGGTATCCTATATCCGCCTCAGTCCCTTCCCTTGTTTTATTTAGATACATTTTGTGCTCTTCTGAGGGGGGGAAATGTCCCCTTATGGCAGATATGCACAGACCATGGCCAGCGGGTCACATGCAGTCCTCTTGGTGTCCCAATCCACACTGTTCTTTTAGGTAGGTAGGTATTTTAATTAACGTTTCTATTGGCGATATTCTGGGATCAATCCCCAATGAAAAGACCCGATGGCAACACCACGTAATTTGAACGGACAGATGACAAGGCAACACCTGAGCAGGCATCCTATTCTCCAAACTTCCACACCATGCCAACGTGAGGACATTTGAAGACACGTCGGCTCTAATGTGCACCCGCCTCCGTGTTTACGACGGTCTATCGCTGGACCTAGCTTCTAACTCGAAACCCTCCGGTGGCTTATCCGTTGCTTTTCCAACTGGGCAACCTCAATCCCATTTATAGCAGTAGCACTTGGAATATATTCATTCACTATAATAAATAATCAGCACACAAAAACATGGCGTAAAGGAATAAAGAGACAATGAAAAGCAGCTAATCAGCCTATAGGCGTTGAAGTAGATCTCTTGCCTGGCAATACCTTCGCCGTTTGACAATTTAAGACCAAGTCCAAGGTGGGGCGAGTACATGGATTTCCCTGGCTCTGTTTTCTTTATGCTTAATGGATTCCAACGTCTATCAATCCGAGATTAACTCACATTCAGACATGTAGCCACATTTGTTTGACTCTTATCTGCCGCTAGTTGGCCAATGATTCGACCATCCCAACTCTTGTGGTAAAGTATATCTCACACAAAACTCAGTACAAAATGACTACTATTTTTTTTCTTCCAAATTCTAAACAAGAAATCAAGGCACTTTTTGAAATAAGCTATTTATACTAGTGTCTAATAACTTCATCCTTCACCACAAATTTGCTTATTATATTTTGATGCAGCATTTCTTTTTTCATGTCATCCTAAAATTGAGTAGCCGTGGTAGACCGGTTGGAAAAGCATCGGATCAGCAACTGGAGGTTTGCGAGTTCAAATCCAACCAAAGACCATCGTGTACAAAGGGGGCTGGTGCATGTTAAATCCGTCGTGGCCTCAAATGTCCTCATATTGGCCTGCTGTGGAAGTTTGGAGAGTGGGGTGCCACCTCAGGTGTTACCTCGTCATCTGACCACGGTTCAAAGTTACGTGGTGTTGTCCTCGGTTCTTTCCCTTCGAAGGTTGATCCCGGACGCATGTTACCAACCTTTACTTGAATAGAAGACATGGGGAAATTTTAAGTCCGCTGATTGGTTGGTTTCAATTTTGAGTCCGCTGATTCGTTGGTTTCTCACCCCGTGATCTCTGACGTCCTTGACTCACTCAGAATTTACTTGCAATGTTTTCGAAAAAAAAGTTGAAACTTCTTCGACCGAAAATAGAATACTAATAAAAAAGAAAGCGACACAACTTTAAAGAATTACCAAGCGACAGTTCAACGTTTTGTGCCATGTACTCGTAATTGTTATCGTAAATACTTTGTGTTTAAATGCATTTGTAATTCCAGTGTAGATTCTACATGTAAAATAAAAATAGTCCATTTTTGAACTTTTTAGAATATTTGGGTCCTTGAACAATGCCGAAAACGGAAACGGGAGTTTTTCATTATTACTGGGGATCTGTTGTTGGGATTCGTTATTTATGTTGCCGAGGTTTTCTTATGTGGGTTTTAAGAGAGTTAATTTTAAGATCGTGTTTTATTTCGGTATTTCGCGGAAACCATCTGGCTTTGGCGATGGTTCTGAGTGTGGTAGATTGGAGGAAATAGAAACAAACTTCATACTGTACCGAGTCTATGTGAAGCATCGCCCCTAATGATGATGTCACGTAGTGACGTCATAGTCGAAACCAACGAATCAGAAGGCTTAAAATTTCCCTATGTCTTCTGTTCAAGTAAAGATTGGTAATATGCATCCCGGACTGTCGCCAATAGCCCGTTGTGTTGGTCCAATGTGACGTTAATTAAAAATACAAAATACCAAATTTGAGCAAATCGGTTTATTATATGACTAGTAATTGTGATTTCTGCATTTGTTCCACAATTTATGGAAACCATTGTTGTAGTATGTATATCTGTATACAAAACGAGATACTTTTTCGTACAACTAAGTTACGAATTAAACTATAAAACAGAACTTAAAAGTTTAAAAATTTATCAGAAAATTAAAACACTTTGCACTTGGGTCTTAAGAGGACAGTGGATTTTCAAAATTAACTTTTTCAGTTATTATTCAATTCTTAAAATATTTGCACTCACTATTTTCTACTAGAAAGTCTGTAAAGTTTGGATTTGGTTAAAAAAAATTAAGTTGTGCTAAAGTTGTAACAAAAAAACGTGTTCAAAATGTTCGATAAATTAAAAAATTGAAAGGATCTGGGCGCATTACTCTTTATTATATTGTCTAAATTTAAATTCCTATAATATTTTGTGTACGCATACAAATCAATATAACTCTCAATTAACAAGCAAATACACAGCTTTTACTAAATCGCATTAAATTTTGCAAAAATACCCATAAATTTAAGTAACGTTTTTAAACCAAAACTTTAAAATTTGGAAGCTTGAGTTTTTTCATTTACTCTTAGATATATACAAATTGTGAGGATCAATTATCTCAAAAATCTTTCAAAGAAATCGATTGAAATCTGATGTGTATGGAATATTTAAAATCAGAAGGTCACAGAATCTCAATCGAGGAAAACGCGTTTTAGTAATACTTACTATACTTATTGTTGTACTTAGTATAATAATAAGTATAATGATACTTTATGAGTACTTATTATTGTTATATACTTAATTTAAACTCATGTCCATAAATTAAGGATGATTCATAATCATACGGAAATCGAACTCTTAAGTAAAAATTTCACCTGTAGAATTATCACTCACATCTTCAAGAATAATATCCAAATTACAGGAAGCCATCAGATGACGCCGATAGTACGCCACAACGACGAGAGTGTAAGAGAGGAGTTTATAAGGAATGATAGCAAAGAAGTAATTGTTCATAAGCGTTCTGTAAGCCGCTCAAGTGCCACAACCGAATAGTTATGGCACAGAGGACGCATGTCGATGATTTTTTTTACGCGGTAGAATTATCGGCAGCCTGGAATGTGGGTGTACTCAGACGGAAGTTTCAGTGGAACTTGGAATAGCCTAAAGTGTCATCTCTAGGCTTTAACAACGGTTCCAAAATGACGGAAATGTCAGTAGACGTTACAGTACAGGTTTTCCCCGAGTTACAACGCCGAATAACGACCGGTATTTGGCAGTAACTGTATAAAGAAGCAGACGAAGCACAGCATCCGACCTTTACCACGGGTACGACAGTTTCAAGGCAAAACGTTTACAGACGTTTGAGACATGTTGATGCATATACTCGAAGGCCTGTCGGATGTGTTCCGCTCACGGCAACTCACTGTCGTCAGCTGTTAGCCTGGAGTAGAGAACATGCAATGTGGACATCGTCACAGTGGGCTTGTGTGATGTTTTCCGATAATTCCAGGTTTAGCTTGCAGTCTGATTCTCGGCGGACGTTCATATGGAGAACGCTAGGTACCCACTACCACCAAGCCAACATCATTGAACGACAGCGTTATGGTGGTGCAGGATTGCTCGTTTGGGGCGGAATTATACTGGGCTGCAGAACAGATATACGTGTTCAAATCGGAACCATGAGAGGCCAAATGTACCGGGACAACATTCTGGAACAAAATGTACGTTTGTTTAGGGGTGCCATGGGCGCAGAATTTGTGTTTATGTATGACAACGCCCGTCCTCACCGTGAAAACATTGTAAACGAATGCCTTGAATCTGAGGATATCACCCGAATTTTATGGCCAGTATTCTCACCTGACTTGAATCCGATAGAGCATGTGTGGGACATGCTTGGCCGACGAGTTGCAACCCGTCAACCACGTCCTACATGTGTACCGGAACTTCGGAAAGCATTGCTTGCTGAGTGGAGTGATCTTCCTCAATATTTTGAGCTCGATAATTTGATCCTCAGCAAGCCTAGTCGTTGCACGGACTGTATTTCATCGTCTGGGAGACATACAATGTATTAACCATTATAACAACCATGTCACGTTAAGTTTTTGTGAGGTCGATAGTTTTTGTAATTGCTCCAATGAGCAAAAATCGTAGTTTTTATGAATGGTATCATACATACACCATCTTTTTTGTTCTTTATCTGTAGTTTAATGAATGAGCTTTATGAATAAGTCACATTTGTTTTGTTTCTGAACCTTTATTGCCGGAGCTGGCATTATCCTTAATTTATGGACATGAGTCTAGTCAAAAACAATCCTTTTGGAGAAAACATTTTTATATCTACAGAATTTGAAATCAATTGTCCTCAAAAATTAAAAAATCGACTTTTCAATCGAATTTTGTAATTTTTGGAAGTCCACTGTTCACTTAATTTTACACTGTTACTTATAATATGCAATAATTAGATGATAAATATACTTACAGGCTGGGCGAGGTGGAATTTTCGGTGGAGTTGGATTAACCTCTATATTGAAACAAAAAAGACAATAAGATGTATAAACATATAAGAAACAAATCAAATTGTGCATGTTTTAATAGATTATTATTTCAAAGTACCCAATTATAATAAACATTTGAGTATATTAGAATGAAAGTAGTTTAGACTATGACCGAATTTGTCTGAATGTTTTTCAAAATTATATGAAAGGTATATTCAGAGTAAGAAAACAAAGACGGACTGGTTACTTCTGCTATCCCAAATGCTCTCCAATTATACGTATCGGGTTTACCTTAAAATGTTGTATATCGTCTTTTCGGCAGCGTTTGGCGTTTAATCTAATCGATGTTGACCAATCAACTATCCTACATCAATTCGGAATTTAATATTTGCAATTTATATAGTCGAAGTGCTGAAATTGCATTAAAGAAATCTAAGCCAACTGACGGTATGTTCAGAATGTATACAGGAACCTTTTATAGCCGCAGTGCCGACCAACCGGTCTGGTGGTTAAGATGTTATCCTCTAGATCGGAAGGTTCCTCGTTCGATTCCGGATCAGTGCACAGATGTTTGTAAACGTATGGTGTAGAGGCGGCTGGTGCACCTTAAAACTGTTGTCGCCGAAAGTCCTCACGTTGTGTTGGTGTTTAAGTTTGGAGAGTGGTATGCCAACTCATGTGTTGCCTCGCCGACCAACCGGTATAATGGTTAAGGTGTTAGCCTCTAGATCGGAAGGTTCCTGGTTCGAATCCGGGTTCGGACATGGATGTTTGTAAGCGTATGGTGAAGAGGCGGCTGGTGCACCTTAAATCTGTCGTGGCCTAAAGTCCTCACGTTGGGTTGGTGTGGAGGTTTGGAGAGTGGGGTGCCAGCTCAGGTGTTGCTTCGTCATCTGACCGTGGTTCAAAATTACGAGGTGTTGTCCTCGAATCTTTCCCTTAAGGGACTGATTCCGGACAGTCGTCAATAGCCCGTTGTGTTGCTCTAGTACGACGTTAACTAAAATTATTATTATCAATTACCATGTGTTCCCTCGTCATCTGACCGTGGCTCAAAATTGCGTTCTGTTGTCCTCGGATCTTTCTCTTAGGGCATTAATCCTGGGCCGTCGGCAATAGCCCGTTGTGTTGCTCTAGTATGACGTTAATTAAAATTACCTTACCTTACTAAATTACTAAATTGCTTTTAGGTTAGTTGTGCGTGTGCTTTAATTCAATAAAAAAAAAACACCCGTTTCTAGTTAGTTATTTAATAAAAAATTACAGAGCAGAAGTACTTTTTCCGCATGTAACCCAAATAAAATGAATTATTTAAGAAACTGAGAGTCATGCTCAAGTGTTGATATGAGATTAATGTTCTCCTTTGGTCTTTTTAAAAGAAATTATTCATATTACACTTTCAACATATTCGGATAACAAATAAAGTACTTCTCGGTTTTGCGACAGTAAAACTAATCTTACGTTTTGGAGCTTTGCAGACAAACCAACTAATGATGCCGCACAAACTTGATATCCAGTTTTTTGAGGATGCGTTCATAGCAACACATTGCAGTCGCTTGTCCTTGTGGTCAGGATGACCAGGAGCCCAATTCTGGTAGTCCAAATCTGACCCATCACTCCACTTGTACGCTGCAATTGAGAGGCTCTTAAAATCTATACACTGAATTATTTTATCTATGAGAGAGTTTTAAAGTCGTTGGAACAGCTACACTCTACGTTTATGAGCGATGGCAACGGCCTCGGCGATTTTTTTTTTGGCACACTTCTAAAGTCGCCAAGGAAAGAATTATTTCCTAACTCTTTTTCTGTTACAAATTTTTTTCTTTACACAACATACTTTTTAAACACATTTCAGAACGTTTAAAAAGTATATTTTTAAAAAAACTTTCACAAAAAGTAGTAAGCTTAAGCACATATCAAAACACATTTGTGAACCAGCAGAAAAACTAAGCTACGAATGTAGGGGTAAGAATACCCTGAAACTTATCAACTACACTAAATACAGTGGGCATGTTGAAAAAGAGAAAGATTTACAAAAGAAAAAAGAGCAAGAATTTCTACAATCTGATAACGTCAGAATTCTTTCGTAAAAAAATAATGAAAGCGAAAATGGTTAAAAAATAACAAAACTGTAAATTCTTTCATAAAAACTAATGTATTAAAATAAAAATTCCACAGCTGTCAAAATACAAATCAATGGACCAATGGTATCACAGAAAACGATTTAAAAGGACCACAATGCAATCAAAGGATATTTTTTAAACAAACTAACCAATGGGAGGAAAGAAAGAATTTCAAACGAATCAATGAAATCAAACGAATTTAACGGATTTCGGAAGAACTTTCTGGAATATTCAAAATGAAAATTGAAAGTTTCCTTTTGCCTAGGTTGCCATGAAAACCACAACAACCGTAACGACAGATGGGTTGCCTTAATTTATCGTAACTCGCAACTAGAAGTGCGCCAAAAAAAATCGCCAAGCCGTTGCCATCACTCATAAACGTAGAGTGTAGCTGTACCAAGTCGTTACATAAATAAAGAACTAATTTGTTATCAATTTTATGATATTGGCGTACATTACATTGAAATATTTGTATGAAATAATTAGAACCAGATTACATGGATCAGTCATTTGCAAAACACATATCGGGAAAGTTTTTTTTATTAAACCTCTGAATATAGCGAGATTTGACAGTAGCTTAGTGTTGCTCTGGTACAGCTGCAGTCAACGTTTATAACGGTGGCAACAGCCTTAGCGGTTTTTGGTGCACTTCTAATAACGAGTTATGGCAGGTTAAAGCAACCCATCTATATTGCGGTCAATGCGTTTTTTATGGCAACCTCTACAAGGCGGAAAGTTTAAATTTTCATTTTGAATATTCTAGAAAGTTCTTACAAAATCTTTAAACTGTCATTTGAATAACGCATTTTTTATAACGTTCCCAAATGTGTTTCATTCCACTTTATGAAGAAAAAGATTTTTTGAAATAATTATTTCCTAGGCGACTTAATAAGTGCTCCAAAAGAAAGCGCCAAGGCCGTTGCCGCAGCTATAAACTTAGACTGCTGCTGTTCTGTTGCTTTTACCTCACAGCACACTTAATGACTAAATAACCACATCTTTCTTCAAAAAAAATCCATAGATTCTTTCAATCTTCAGAGAGATTCAATTGGTCCTTTCCGTAGAATAGAATCTTTTGGAAATGCGTTTTTACTTCTTTTCTCTGAAGATAGTCCGTTGGAAAGATTCATTTTGTCCATCCCTTTCAATTTCTTTTTCTATTTTTCAATAAAATTAAACCTGGTTAGAATCATGTAGAGAATACTGAAGGTTCCAAGGCGGAATTATGCGTACCTACCCCAGAGGGTTAAATAAAAAGGAAAATTCAAAAAAAGATTGTGTTTATGATTAATTCTCTGAGAGATATATCGAAATTGAATTCGAGTACTATGGCAAGTTCTGACGATTCCAAAATAAAAGAGGACGTAATATCACCAACATCACCACCCTCTTTTTTTTGTTAATCAGAAGCCTTCACATATAAGAGTGGATAAAATTGAAAGAAAGAATAGTGTAATAAATGAAAAGAATAATCCATGGTTTTGTATTTTTAATTGATTCTTAATTATTGTTAGATACTATATTAATTTTCAATTACCTTAGAATAATGCTCTTCATAAACCATATTGACCGTGGTTCAAAATTACGAGTTGCTGTCCTCGTATCTTTCAATTGGAGGATAGTTCCAGGACCGTCGTTAATAGTCCATTGTGTTGCTCCAGTACAACTTTTAATTAAAATACCTCCCTACCTTAATATACATAAGTCATGAACTACAACTTAAAATCGACGAATCTTGGTGGCGCGCTCCCTCATCATATGTTGATCAGTATCCATTGTAATGTATACCACAATCAACACGCTGAATTTCTTTTCCTACTTGAGTTAAGGATTGCAGGAAAAGAAGTTCGATTAAACCATATTCCGGGACTGTTGTTAAGACGCTTCCGAAATGAAAGCAAAACTCATTTTAGATTCGAGTAAAAAGCAAAACCGTAAGGTAAGGCCTCACTACAACTACGTACAAATTGATGGAAATAGATACTTATCAATACACAAATAAATAAAAGTCTCTAAAATATTAGCTAAATATAGTTCACTTGCAACTTCATATTATGAAGGGGTTGGGAGATAAAACGATCAAATTCCATTTTTACTGAAGACTAGCCTGGGTATTTTTATTTTAAGATTTCACCACTTGGTGAAGAATTTAAACCGAATTCTGTCAACAGCAGAAATAATGCTTTGATCCTTTCAAATGCTGAAAATTGGATGGAATTGAAAATTGAAGTCTAAAATACTGGACATTCAACATAAAATATGTACACTTAAAATAACCCCTACCTCGCAGGTGCTGAATACATTTAGAAATCAAATCAACTATTCTTGTAACGAATAAACTGAAAAATCAGCTGCGGAAACATACATTTCTAGCAGGTGAGCAATGACCGGTGAGGAATAATAAACTTCCGCCATCTGTGGGGCTTTCAAAATTACAATAGTTGCAAGACGTGAATCATCGAATCGTCACATTTCGCCTGGTACTCCAGATGGAAGAGGAACAGTTTAGCAACAGTTCAAAACTCATCCCAAGCCAAAGACCGGCGTGTGCACGGGGGTAGGTGCATGTTGAATCTGCCGCGGTCACAAATGTCCTCAGGTTGGAGGGGTGTGGAAGTTTGGAGAGTGGGGTACCATTTCAGGAGGTGTTCTGGTCTCTGACCCCAGGAATTACGAGGCGTTGTCCTTGGATTTTTCCTTTGGGATTGATTCCGGACAATCGCTAATAACACGTTGTGTTGTTCTAGTTTGACCCGCATACCATTGCAAGAAACGAGATTACTATCACATCGATAAGCCATGGATGGGGCATTCCAATAGACGTGAAATATAGGTAGATTGGGCATTGCTATTGAGAGGAGCTTCAAAAAGTGTGACCAATATACTGACTAATTGTCACGTGATCACTGTGAAACATTGACTATTTTGGGCGATTCCCGTCGCATGGTGATATATCATCGTAGGACTGAGTATGGTTGGTGTATGAATACGTATTTCTATAGAGTGGCGATAAAAGTGATGAAATCAACAGTCTACTTCTTGTCTCGTTAACTAATCAGACAATGAATGGTCGGTTCAGCCAGACGGACGAAAGTAGTCCAAGGGTCACTTGACTTTGTCTTATGGTCCTGGCCACGTATATAGGTAATCATTGCTTACTCTAATTATATATGTCCTAGATGCATATTCCACTTGGATTCACATGAATATTCTACCTAGGTTGTGAGGTTTCTGTCTTTCGTAAAAACGGGTATCACAATCCCGAGATACACAATGGATCTTTATCTGCTTTCATCCGGATGTGCTCTGTTACTAATCCCTCTTGTTCTCCCTTTCATGACATTTTTAGCGTGACCTCCTTTGTGTTTGACGCAGCTTGTCCAAATATGGCCCTTGCGCCATAAAACTCCCCCCCCCCCAAAAAAAAAAAAATCACCTGGTATGAGGTTTCCTAAAGATTGTGATTTTAACGCCTCCTGTGAAACATTAGAATACTATCCACTCATTGTACCACCAATTTTTTCATGGAAGAAACAGGAGATCCAGTTACAAAATTTTGATCAAATCAATTTAAAATTCAAAAATATACTAACACAATCAAGTTATGCAAACAAGGATATATCTTGGGGAACATTTATGGTTCGATGTTTCCAGACTAGCAGCCAACGATTGGAACTGATGTTCTTTTTAAATTGGATGTTCCACAGATATGCAGCTAGCTAAATTAATGTCACACGAGATAAACCATAAACGTAAAATCTAAATAGAATGAGTATTGTTAATGAGAGAACCTTCAAAAAGTGTGTCCCACATGT
Organism: Metellina segmentata; assembly: GCA_947359465.1. Classification (NCBI taxonomy): domain Eukaryota; kingdom Metazoa; phylum Arthropoda; class Arachnida; order Araneae; family Tetragnathidae; genus Metellina; species Metellina segmentata. The sequence goes on from OX375880.1 coordinate 47,035,499, forward strand.
CGGCTAGTAATCACGCGAATTCTCAGCGAAATATTGACTGGGTTGGCTGATTTCGTATATTATCGCCTCGTCTGGCGATAAAACTACTTTTACAGAGTAGGTGTGTGGATGCGCATTTCTGTGGGATTGGCGGCCAAAGTGGTGGAATCGCCAAGCTTTCAATCAGACGATCAATCAATGAACCAATCAGATGACGAATCAATGGATGGGCGTTTTTTCCCGTCCCATGGACCAATCACATTATGAACGTTATGTTCTACATAACACACGAATGCAGTCCAAGGGTCACGTAACTACTAGTTTTAGTCACGTGATCTTGAGCACAAACAAAAGTTACCATTGCTCACTCTACTTTGGTATTTGGTCTATGAGAGGAGGAGGAGGCCCAGGCATGGATGTTTGTAAACGTATGGTGTAGAGGCGGCTGGTGCACCTTAAATCTGTCGTGACCGAAAGTCCTCACGTTGGGTTGGCATGGAAGTATGGAGAGTGGGGTGCCAGCTCAGGTGTTGCTTCGTCATCTGACCGTGGTTCAAAATTACGAGGTGTTGTCCTCGGATCTTTCCTTTAAGGGACTGATCCCGGACCGTCGTCAATAGCCCGTTGTGTTGCTCTAGTACGACGTTAACTAAAAAATTACCAAAAAAATTTAACTATGAGAGGAACACAGCTAGCATTCGTAGCGTTCCGCTAAGGGAAAGATAAGAGGATAGCCTCTCGTAATTTTGAATCGCAGTCAGATGACGAGGTCAGAATCTGAGCTTGAGAAATCCATAGATGGCGGAGGTTTTTTGCTCAGAAATAGGCCCCGCCCCGATCGCTCATGTGCAACAGAATAGAAGAAGTCTTCACAGCTGATTTATCATTTCATTCGTTACTTCATTCCTAAGACTTAAACAGAAGATTCTAAAGTTATTTTTAAAATAGAAACTTACTCTCTGTTTCTGGATTCAACCTTAGTCCAATCCAATAGGGATGAGCAAGGCTACCATACTGAAAACTGGAAGGATAGAAACATTGTTATAAATTCACTATGAGAAACTGCAAATGAGCGTTACTAAAATGTGCAAAGCAGGTAGGAGGCCGTGATAGCCCAGTTGGAAGATTGATGGAATTAGGCCCGTTTACGATTCTCCGTATGTCCGTATGCGTAGGCTCCGCCTTAACGCATACGAAGCTACAGATAGGGTCTACGTAATCCCGCCCATCTGTCAATTACGTGGTTCTCCTCTATCATTGGTTCAACGCATGCGACGCATACGGACATACGGAGAATCGTAAACGGGCCATTAGCTACGGTTTCCTAAAAAAGCGGAGCCGTTAATCTAGCAGCCGTTATACGTCATAATGCCGCGGGCATAACTAGGCAGCCGTATAACAGAGACCAGAGATGTCAACTTAGAAGGACAGGATACGGTGGAGAATTTGGGCAACACAGACGGCTGTCGTGGTTTATTTTGTTCGAGAAACAAAACAAGGCTTTTTTTTAATCTCTAGTTCAAGTTTCTAACTTCGGGATCGTTGAAGATCGAGTGAAAATTTCACTGGATTTCAAATCAGCGTAAAATTCTACGCCAGATCGATCCCCAAAACAGATTTATTATGCAAGTATTACCATTTGGTTAGTTAATTATTTGTTAAAAAATTAATTATTTATTTAAAGAAAAACTCATTTAAGGCAACGATCTGATGTAAAATTTTCCGCCAATTTCAAATCCATTGAATTTTTTAATCTATCTTTAACGATCTCGATTTTACAAAAACGAACTAAACAATGCCAGTCAAAACTTTTTGTTTGTTTTGCTTCCCTCCGCTCGAATCGTTTGGCGCAGGAAATGAAATGTTGCCGCTGCAAGAGAAAAAACGTTCCCCAACTGTTTGAGATCGTTCTGACGATCGTCATGCAAATGGCGGATTCGCTAATTTTCGTTACGCTCATAAACAACGCTCTCTAGGAAACCAACGCCATCTGTTTGTATAAACAACGTTTTAATGACGTCACCTACAGCTACATTACGGCTACGCTTTCTTAGGAAACCGAAGCTCTTCCAACCGAAGTATTCCGAGTTCAAAACTCGGTCCAACCAAAGACCGTCGTGTAAACGGGGACTGGGGCACGTTAAATCTGTCGTCGCCTCAAATGTCCTCACTTTGGCTTGGTCTGGGATTTTGCAGAGTAGGGTGCCAGGTCAGGTTCGCACCTCGTCATCTGACGGTGATTCAAAATTACATGCTGTTCTCGGATCTTTCACTTCGGGTTTGATCCCGGACCGTCAACTATTGTTCATTGTATTACTCCAGTGTGACGTAAATTAACTTCATGCCTATCTGCCTGAAGTGAGTACTTAATTAATGTGAGGTAGGTAGGTATTTATTTAACGTGAGGTAGGTAAGTAGGTAATCAACTTCGCACTGTAGAAACACAACGGGCTATTGACGGTAGACCGGGATAAATCCCGAAGGGAAAGAAGTTTTAATAAGAAATTTTGTTATTTTCAGTGCAAAAACAAACAAGGCAGATCGAATGCGACAATTTTACTTCCGTGATATAATACTGTATAAAAAAACTGCAAACTTTTGTCAAAGATTTTTACGATCTATATAAACATGTGGCAACAAGTAGAGATTTATTTTATTTTATCGTCTGAAAATAAATGAGTTTTTAACAAGAGAAGAATTTTCACTTCGTTGATTTTCCAAAACATCGAATGTGATTGAGCAAAGAACCTGCATTAAAATTTGTTCCCACAATGGAATTTATGCTACAAACACATTTGAAATGTTGCAAAAAGCTTTTACAATAAATAAAATATAAAATAAAAAGGTATAAAAAGTTTAAAGAAGGTAGAGAATCCGTCGTATACCATCCACTTCGACAAATAATCAATATATCAATCAGGTCAGAGAATTAGTGCTTGGTGATCGTCGTTTAACAACAAGAGACATTATTGAACAAGTTTCTATATCATTCGTCGAAACAATAAGTCGAAAACGACCTGAATTGTGACGAGATAACTCATGGGTTTTGCATCACGATAATGCGCGTTCTCACAATACCATTATCATTCGTGATTTTTTGACAAAGCATTCCGTATTCACCTGAAATGCCACCATCTGACTTTTTCTTATTTCCACGGGTGAAACTCCCTCTTCGTGATCACCGTTTTGACTCCATTGATGCAATAAATAAATAAATAGTTAACGCCGTCCCAGCATAAGCCATTCGGTGTGAATTTGAATTACGACAGCAACCCAGATTCTTAAAATAGAACTCGCTGTTTATTCGTATCCATTTGCTCAATTCTGAGCTCCAGTATTTTCCTTATAATTTCTTTCATTCCTTCACTGGATCCTTTATTTGTCCAGAATAGTTTTTTGTCTATGATAAGGTTTCCCTTAGGAAACTTTCCGTCCCTGATAGTCTGAAAGTTTTTACAGTGGTAAACTACGTGATCTACACTTTGGATGTCGTCCGGGCAGTCACATACGTCGCTTTTGTTGAAGAAACTGTTCCATTGATGCAATAAAAGAAAATTCGATACGAACCCTGAAAGGGTTTCACAAAAACGACTGTAAGGCATGTTTTGAGGATTGAAAAAAAAACGTTGGCAGAAGTGCATTGAAGTCGGAGGAGATTATTTTGAAAGAGAGATATAATAATTTTTTTCTAATAAATTGATACCTTTGTTTAATGACAGCATTTTTTGTACTTTTTGATCACAGTAGTACATCAGTAACCTTAAGATGTAGTTTATCGACAAGGCGAGCACCAAAAGCGTTGCCAACTTCTCTGTGCCCGATCTACTTGAGCGATAAGTCGATATCGCAGGAGTTCTGTTGCAAGAACCATTCTTCGTGCATTTAGGATAGTATAACTTTTTGTGTATTTAGAATAGTACAACAATCATTGTAAATAAAGAGTTACAATCCACTAAAGTTTGTTTTTTCGTGTTAGGCCTTCTCAGGCGGTAATCCAACGATTGGTGCTTAATTTAATTGACTACCCAGCGTGATTTTAATATTAAAATCTTCAGATTTTCCACACTCATTATTCAGAAATGGTAGGACCAAATGTCTGCATTTGCTATAAAATCGAAGTTTAGAGTCAAAATTTGAGGACTCTATTGGAAAGTAAGACTATTCTGTGACAATTTGATATGAAGTTACGCCAAACCAAATTTTAAGTACAATATATGAGTATATACTAAACATTATTCCTCATATTGAATAGATGCGTATTGGTTCAGTGAGTATGAGATTCCTATCAGTGGGTTTCGATTCCTATCAGTGGGTTTCGATTCCTATCAGTGGGTTACGATTCCTATTAGTGGGTTTCGATTCCTACAAGTGGGTTTCGATTCCTATCAGTGGGTTTCGATTCCTACAAGTGGGTTTCGATTCCTACAAGTGGGTTTCGATTCCTACAAGTGGGTTTCGATTCCTACAAGTGGGTTTCGATTCCCACAAGTGGGTTTCGATTCCTACAAGTGGGTTTCGATTCCTATCAGTGGGTTTCGATTCCTATCAGTGGGTTTCGATTCCCACAAGTGGGTTTCGATTCCTATCAGCGGGTTTCGATTCTCACAAGTGGGTTTCGATTCCTATCAGTGGGTTTCGATTCCTACAAGTGGGTTTCGATTCCTATCAGTGGGTTTCGATTCCTACAAGTGGGTTTCGATTCCCACAAGTGGGTTTCGATTCCTATCAGCGGGTTTCGATTCTCACAAGTGGGTTTCGATTCCTATCAGTGGGTTTCGATTCCTACAAGTGGGTTTCGATTCCTATCAGTGGGTTTCGATTCCTATCAGTGGGTTTCGATTCCTACAAGTGGGTTTTGATTCCAATCAGATTATCTCTCCCTGGATGCATTTCTCTGTTAGCTGTGTCTGTAACGAGAAGTCACGAAACGTTCCCAACCAAAATAAATTGAGAAGAAAGGCTGGTTCTCTAGAAGTAGCCATCTTCAATAGGTAAGTTCATTTTTGCATTTTATGGTGTCATGGTCCTATTTGTCCAAGTTGCACCAAACACAAGACATAGACATCAAATGATTGACACGTACACATACAAGGAAAGTTTTACTGACACAGTAGAGAGAAAAGCACTCAGAGACGAACCGAATATGAGCAGCCTTCAACTAGCAGGTTGCCAGCGCAGTGGTCGAACCCACAGAAACATCCTCTTTTGAGGGATAAGTTCTGTCGCAAATAGCTCAAATATAGTAGGTCTTGTGTGAAGCATGAAAACTTTACAATCTAGAACAAATGTTTGGTTACCTGAGACCAATCTTTTCTTCCTCAATGCTATGAAAGCTTGCTAAATCACCTCCAAACGCTTGACAATAAGATCGAGCATCATCCCAAGACAAGCGACTTGTCTCAAATGACGTTTCCTAAAAAAAGTAGGAAAAAAATGTTATTAAATAACTATTTCTTAATACTTTTACACAAAATAGCGTATTGTCTCAGCTCAAATGGTATTTACATGAGCACAGTCGGTTTTAATCAGGTGATCAAGTTAACCATCACTATGAAGAAACGTACATGACAGCAGTACATATAGAAGTGCAACCCAAATGCACCAAAAAATACTTCTGGTAGACTGAGTTGCAGCACTTTTTACACGTCTTGCTAATATAGGGATGTGAACACGAACATTTTCCACACACACATTCAAAACCTCTTCTGGCAAATTCCTGATGGTGCTCACCTTAATCGCCACACACTTTGATGGATGGTTTACTACATAGAGGCCGGTCTGATTATTAAGGTGTTAGCCTCTAGATCTGAAGGTACCTGGTTCAAATCTGGGTCAGTGCATGGATGTTTGTAAGCGTATGGTAATTGGTAATTTTTAGTTAACGTCGTACTAGAGCAACACAACGGGCTATTGACGACGGTCCGGGATCAGTCCCTTAAGGGAAAGATCCGAGGACAACTCCTCGTAATTTTGAACCACGGTCAGATGACGAAATGTAAGCGTATTGTGTAGAGGCGGCTGGTGCACCTTAACTCTGTCGTGGCCGAAAGTCCCCACGTTGGGTTGGTGTGGAAGTTTATAGAGTGGAGTGCCAGCTCAGGTGTTGCCTCTTCATCTGACCGAGGTTCAAAATTACGTGGTGTTGTCCTCGATCTTTCCCTTTGGGGATTGATCCCGGACTGTCGTCAATAGCCCTTTGTGTTGATCTAGTACAACGTTAATTAAAAATTACCAATTACCACAACATAAAGGAAACACAAAACTTGAGTGAGGTAATGGTAATGGTAGTGGTAATTTTAGTTAACGTCGTACCATAGCAACACAACGGGCTATTGACGACGGTCCGGGATCAGTCCCTTAAGGGAAACTAATGGTAATGGTAATGGACGACAGATTTAAGGTGCACCAGCTGTCTCTACAACATACGCTTACAAACATCCATGCCCTGACCCGGATTCGAACTAGGGACCTTCCTATCTAGAGGCCTTGAGTGAGGAATGGTTACCTTCCTATGTGCCCAGGATTATATGACTAAAATTAACCGAAACGGTACCCGTAAAATACTTTGCTGTGTGGAAATGAACATTCTTCATCTGATTAATTCCCAGGACAGGAGAGGGGGCCCATACATTGATTCATTGTCTGACTGGGTCCTCGCGTCATATAGTAGACCTGTGAGACTTCACCACTCTAAAAATGCGCATGCAAACACTTGCCCAGTCGTAAGGTGTTGAAACGCCAGTCGTGGTGATTGGAAAACTACTTCAATTTTTCGTGGCAGTCACGTGAATACTAGTCGGCATGTTGGACACACTTTTTGAAGCTCCCTCAATAGCAATACTCAGACTAGTAACGGGGGTGTGGTGACTCAAAATATGAAAAAAAATCCAATTTTTTATAATTATCTTAAAATATAATATAGATATTTCTTAATAAAATTACGCCTAAATTTTTTTTCTGCCATCAGTAGAACCGAAAATATTTAACTTTTTATAGCTGCAAATCAAACGAGCCTTCGTAATTTTAAACGCTCTTTTTCTTCTTTTGTGTTAAATGGGATTTCAATAGTGAAAACGATATAAGTTAAAAACTACTTGTCATAAATGAACAAAAATTTCTACATTTACTTTTCAAATATATTTCTTTAATTTGTCTTCAGTAATTGTGTATGTATACATTTTTTTTCTATATTTTTTCGAATTTTATATACTATTTGTTTTATGTAATTTTTGAATAAATATTTTTTCAATTTTTTTCTAATTGTTTTAACCAAAAATCACGAAGACAATTTATAGTATGAACTTTTAGAAGTCTTTTAATGCCAAAATGAAGTTATTTGTTATAAAATATTTTAAGATATATCAATTTTGCCCGACGTCAAAATTTTGAATTTTTTAAATTTTAATAAAAAAATTGTTTTGGAAACATAAAATAGTTATTATAATTACAAAATATAATGTATACCTACAGAAAACATGTCAGAACAAAAACTTTAAAATTGAAGATCTTAGAATTTTGAGTCCCGGACCCACTAAAATTTCATGTCTGTAGTCCACTATGAGTAGTTGAATTGCCAGTGTGATGCAGAGTTGCAGATTGACAGTCAGATGGCTGCAAGTTTGAAACTCGATCCAACCAACGTACGGTGGGGGGTGGTGCACGTTAAACGACGTGGCCTCATATGTCCCCACATTGGTGTAGTGTGGAAATTTACAGTGTGGTGGCAGCTCGTGTTGTTCTCGTCATCTGACCTTGGTTCAAAATGTCAAGGCGTTGTCCTTGGAAATTACCCATTGAGATCCTTTCCGACACGTCACCAACAGTAAGTTGTTTTGCTCCTGTGTAATGACATTTAACTACCTTACCTTACCATAGTTTTGTGGTTTATGCTTATAACATCCCAAACATGAATTGTATGTTCAATTACCCAAAAACAATCTCCAGACGCTCTGTAAGTTTTCCAATTCAGTCCGGTGGGGCAGGACATCATCGCCTGTAGTGGTAATGGAGTTGCAATGGTCGATGTTATTCTGGGAGCTGCACAAATGACATGAGCATAATCTTCACATTCCGTCTGATACAACTGCACTTTTACGGCGGAGTATGAGTAGTTGAAGGAGACTGTCACACAACTTCCGTTGCCTTAGAGAACAAAAACAAAGAATACTCGTCACACAAATCAGGTACAGCATTCACAAAAATATTTTTATCGATGAAGTCTTAAGAATGTGTTTTGAAGTTGATATAAGGTACAAGATAGTATTAATTAAGCAAAGGGGGTTTAAGGGTCATATATATGCAGAAATTACTATTGAACCAAATTCAACAAATACTGGTGTATATGTTACTGCTTAAGTGCAGTAATCAGTTATTCTACAGATTATCTATGTAATTTGCAGATATTAACTAGGGTAATCCGTTAAAATGCCAAAAATTGTTTAATTTCTCAAATTACCTAGGTAATATGCAAATTATCTAGATAATCTGCACATTACCTACTAGGAACTCGTAAAAGAAAAAATAAGATCTTTGCTGGAACAACAGCAACGTTTCTGAACGCTGAAATTAACACAATGTTATTTATTTATTTTTCGATATCTAAGGAATCAAGTTGATACAATCAAATAATTAGCAAATTAGTTGATAGAATCAATCATCAAACAATTAAAAAACTATAATAGAAAGAATCAAACGGTTTGAAATATTATTACAATTAAGGAAATTAACATAATGTTATTTATTTACAATCTAAAGATTGAGGACATTTTGAATTACATAACAATAGTTTTTTGCAACAAGCACCCCTATTTGTGGATCATATAGATTCGCAGTCACATTTTCTGAAACCCTGCCCCCCAGTACAAAGAGAAACAAACTTTTGAACGTTAACGATATGGAATACGCAGGTAATGGTAATGGTAATGGTAATTTTAGTTAACGTCGTACTAGAGCAACACAACGGGCTATTGACGACGGTCCGGAATCAGTCCCTTAAGGGAAAGATTCGAGGACAACACCTCGTAATTTTGAACCACGGTCAGATGACGAAGCAACATCTGAGCTGGCACCCCACTCTCCAAACTTCCACGCCAACCCAACGTGAGGACTTTCGGCCACGACAGATTTAAGGTGCACCAGCCGCCTCTACACCATACGTTTACAAACATCCATGCCCGTACCCGGATTCGAACCAGGAACCTTCCGATCTAGAGAGGAATACGCAGGTTAAATGCGGAAAGCTTTTGATTGCGCACTTTAACGGAGCACATCAGTTAATCTGCAGATTAGCTATGTAATGTGGACATTCACGGTTTTCCAGCTTTAGTGGTAACATAGTTTATTTCAATTTTTCAGATCATTTCCGGGGTCGTGGTAGACCGGTTGGATGGTAATGGTAATGGTAATTTTAGTTAACGTCGTACTAGAGCAACACAACGGGCTATTGACGACGGTCCGGAATCAGTCCCTTAAGGGAAAGATCCGAGGACAACACCTCGTAATTTTGAACCACGGTCAGATGACAGACCGGTTGGAAGAGCATCGGATTAGGAACCGGAGGATTGCGAGTTTGAAACTCGGGATGGTGCACGTTAAATCTGCCATGGCACTAAACGTCACGATGGCGTGGCGTGGAAGTTTGGAGAGTTGGATGCCAGATCAGGTGTTGACCTCGTCATCTAACCGCGATTAAATATTATGACGTGCTGTCCTCGGATCTTTCGTTTCGGGACTGTTGCCAGACCGTCAGCAATCGGCTGTTGTTTTCATCTAGTGTGTGACGAACTACCAATCTTCAAATCATATTCTGAAAAATAAGTCGTTTCCGTTATTTTTAAGGAAGGTAGGTAGGTATTCACTTAGTTACCACCGTCCCAGTCTAAGCCATACGTGGTATCCCCATGTAATTTGAACCACTGAAACATGACGAGGCAACATCTGAGCTGACGCCCCACTTTTCGAACTTCCACACCAACTCATCGTGAGGACTTTCGGCCACGATAGATTTAAGGTGCACCAGCCGCCTCTACACCATACGCTTACAAACATCCATGCCCAGACCCGGATTCGAACCAGGTAATAGGTAATTTTCAATTAACGTCCTACTAGAGCAACAAAACGCGCTATTGACGACGGACCAAAATCAATCCTTTAAAGGAAAGATCCGAGGACAACACCTCGTAATTTTGAACCACGGTCAGATGACGAGGCAACACCTGAGCTTGCACTCCACTTTCCAAACTTCCACACCATCCCAACGTGAGGACTTTTGGCCACGACAGATTTAAGATGCAACAGCCGCCTCTACACCATACGCTTACAAACATCCATGAACCCGGATTCGAACCAGGAATCATCCGACCTAGAGGCTAACACCTTAACCACTATACCAGTTGGTCGGCAAGGTAGGTAGGTATTATGGCTCAAAAGACCAAAAGCAGACTAGCTGCGGCAATGATATTTCTATGAGTCAAAGTATCTTCAGCGTTGAAATACCTTGAGTGCAATACTGTCATTACACACTTGCAGCTCTAATGGTAAAGCTTAACCCTCTGAGCATCTCGTGATATCGGAGTGGTGCAGCCCATAACACACACAAAACGTCTAAACAACCACAATCCTAAGGAATATTATATTTATCAAGAGGGTTAACACTAGTTAGCTGTCATGTAGGTTGCACAACAGATATATGCATGTGAGCTCTAGAAATCTCAGAGATCACACCTCTTAGAAACTCATATATAGGAGTTTAATCCTCCAACTTTGCTGCAAATGTAAATAAACTTCATTTGAATCAGGAGCTGCATGACATTCGCCGCTCTCATGGAATTCCTTAGCTGTCTGATGACATAAGGCAATGAGACATCTGGAAGATATAAATTAGTGGAGAAAAGGACATAGGTGTGAACTTGAAAATAGGTTTAGAAGGCTAAAAACTGCCGAATTGCCTTAAACTAAACCAACCAAAGTCGATATTCAAAAGCTAATTGTGGTAACATGAATGAGGCGCACACCTTTTGTCATGCGCTGAATTGGAAATAAGAATCAACGCTTTTAATTAACACACACTAGAAGAATATGAAATTCAGTGTTGTAGTTTTGGCTAATTGGAAGGTAATGGTCTTATCGATGCTTATTGCATATGGGTTTAAATAAGGTATAATGCTAGTAGCGACACTGCCCTCAATAAGTATAAGGAATTAAGAAACTTTTCAACGCATATGCTATGAGTGTATCTGCGAGTTCATATGAAGTTATATCTCTTCATCCCCCTCCCATAAGGGTTTTGTTAAAAAAATCTAAGCGTAGTGCCTGTCAAAGGGTTAACGCGAATGATGTGCTATTACCTAATGTCAGCCCCATGATTTATCACTGATCCAAATTGGTAGAGTACTATATTCAAGCCTTTATATCCGTTGGTCTCAAAACTATTGGAATACACACATTGAAATGACATCAATGCCGAAATTAACGCTGTAATGAACTTGGTTTTCAAGGAAATTGGTTTAGAATCAGCAATACTGCTTGATGTTACAAAAGAATTCTGCCAGAAATTGAACGAAATGTTTTTACAGCACATGTGGTTTCAACAGGATAGAGCAACATGTCATGCAACTCGTGCAACCAAGCGAATTCTTGTCAAATAATATCAAACCCTGGTGATTTCTATTGGTCCCATCATTCTCATGTTTTGAACGCGTGGGGATTTTTTTTCTGTGGGGTTACTTAAAGGAACAAGTCTACGCTAATGAACCGACAACTATTCAACAGCTTAAGCCAAGCAATAGTGGAGAAATCGAAGAAACCACCCCGGAAATGTTCTCAACCGTTATGTAAAATGTGGTCAGAGGAGCCCGTATTTCCAGCGATGCCAGAGACAGTCATTTGGCCGGTGTTCAAATAAGAGTACTTCCATAAGTCATGATAAGAATTATGTAAACAATGTTTAAAAAATTAAGTTAAAATGGTTTACTTAAAAGTTATTCCAAAGCAAAATGGTGGCTGTTACAGAAATCACACTCGTACTTCCAGTGTTTTTTAACTTGTGAAAGAAAACCATCATTGATGTTAATATTATTTTTAGTGTGTTAATGTCAAAATGTATAATCTCCACGACATTCTTCCAATAAACTGAGCCGTCAGTTGTAAATTTTTCTTTTATGATTTGTGAAAAGAACATACCTAGTGCTAAAGGTACGAATGAGCTAAATAACAGCCCACTCTTCCAATACACTTTGCTGTCGTTCGTTGTCATGGCAGTCCAGTACTTAAAGGCATCGTTCGTCATGATCTGATGGTCTATGAAAGCCGTCAATCCTTCTTTTGCTCTGCAAACAAGAGATTTAAACACAGCGTTAATGTAAAATTTTCAGTTGAAACACCGTGAATCGATTAAATCATAGAAGAGATATTAAAGTAAGGTGAATAATGGTAACCTTTTCGTGTGCCAGGGATCATTGGTGATCATTAGGGCTCGGATTTTGCATATTTTGCATATCTTCTTTTTAACCCCTAATGTTGATATAAATATGTATTTAGTGCTTTTTTACCAATTTGCAACAAAAAAATACACGAATTTTTTTTGCATGTTTTAACATATTTGGGGACTATTTTGCATATTTGAGGTTCTTTGCATGTTTTGTGCATATATGGACAATTTTTTATTACTCATTTATAAAATTTTCCATTTTCAAACATTTTTACCAATAAAAACTTCAAAAAAGTTTTTTTTTAAACTTTTGCTTTGTGCGTTTGGAAAGATTTTCAGAAGCAAAACACATTTGGGTTGTTTGGCCTGGCCTTTTCTTGTTTAGTCAAAAATGTATAGATATAAGAGGAAGAGAAAGATAGTAATGAAAGCATAAGCACATGAAGCAAAACATATTGCTTAGTTCTATAATAATCGAATTGCAACGGAGACTCTCAGTCTGCAAGCTACTTTGATCAACACAAATCAACTGCGACTCACAAACAAAGAGTGAAAAGGGCTCGAAATGTTAAGCATCTTAAACTTTGACCCGATGAAAGGCTGTTGAAGTCAGAGTCTCAATCGTCGGAGAAGAACGAGATGCTCCAAGATCTCTGCGAAGCAATGTTGAAATCAAATATTGCTCTTAATAAGTTGGAGAATGAACATTTTAGAGCCTTCTTGAAGAAATACGCAGGCAAAGAAATTCCCCATGAATCCACACTTAGGAATTATTACATTACGCCAGTGTACGAGAAGGTGATCAAAAGGATACAAAATGAGATAGGTGATTCCATCATCTGGATGTCAATTGATGAAACGACTGATCCCTGCGGGCGATATGTAGACCATGTAATAGTTGAGAAACTCAATTCAGATGGAAGCTGGACGTGGTCACCTAATTTTGTGCAGAGTTGGAAAAAACTAATCACTCCACGATCGCCACGACAGTGGGTGAAGCGATTAATATTTTGTGGGGGTTTCACGCGCAGCAGTATGGGGAGGAACGATTGTTGGCTTTTGTTACGGATAGTGCAGCCTTCATGCTGAAGGCTGGAGAAAGCCTAAAAATGTTTCATTCCAAGATGATTCACCTAACGTGCATGGCTCATGGTGTCCATCGCGTTGCAGAAGAGTTGAGGAATAGTGTACCTGATTTGAATAAATTAATATCTTCGACAAAAAAGGTATTTGTTAAGGCACCTAGCAGAGTAAGGGCTTTCAAAAATGCATATCCTAATATTCCTCTACCACCTGAACCAATAATCACAAGATGGGGCACGTAGATTTCTGCGGCTAATTATTTTGCTGAACATCACCAAAAATTGAAAGAAGTGATTGGAAGTTTTGATGATACCGGGAACCAAGCTATTGTGAAAGCAAAAGCTGCGCTGAACAACTCTTCTGTGGTCCAAAATGTGGCTTACATCAGATCCAATTTTGGCAATTTTCCTGATTTAATTACCACTCTGGAAAGTAGAGGAATGGATCTATGTGATGACTTGATTACGAAATCTGATGACTTGATTACGAAAAGTAGAGAGTGGAATGGGCCCATCGGGGTAAGCACGAGGAAGAAGCTGGATGCGATACTGAAAAGAAATCCTGAATGGAAGACTTCTCAGGCTGTGTCAAAGATTTTGAATGGAGAGGTTGTACCAGAATGTGAGTTGACGGACCCTCAAGAAATACTATCTTACCGATTTCTCCCCATCGTCGCATGTGACGTGGAAAGGTCATTCTCCTCATTGAAGAATGTTTTAAGTAACAATAGAATGTTTTAAGTAACAATAGTTTCAAGGGTGAAAACCTTGAAAAAACATTGATTATTCAATGTAATTTCAATTAGTTGGAGGATGTTCAGGGATGTAATTAGACTAATTTTCGCCCGGGAACACCTCCCCTACAACACCTGTAATCGAATCTTAGAAAGATTCTCTTTCTCTCCCTCTCCCTTATATTCTTATATTCCTTATAATGTAATCTTTTGGAAAGATTATATTGCTCATTTTCTTTCTTTTTTCAAGAAGGTCAAAATTGGTTAAGAAGTCATGAAAGGCAGGTTGCAAAGTAGAATTATGTATGTGAATTTTTGAAAACCGAAATTTTCAATACAGAAAATCAATTTCAAATTTAAACTGATTTAATTTTCAAAATAATTGTAACGTCTTTTGTACGACTGAAGTTAACAGCACATTTCATTTTTCAATGATTCAAAATACCCGTCTTTGAAACAAGTTAAATAAAATACCTTCCTATGATTGCTGTAGATCTTCTAATGTGATAGACATGACATGTGTACGGAATCTTTGTTTTGCTAAGTCACGTGAGTTTGGATGACAAATAGGGCCAATGGGCTATCGAGAGACAACTTGTGTTTTTCAGCACGCTCGTCAATTAGTCTTATATCATCGACCTTCTAATGAAATAGGATTGGCATGCATGCTCAGATTTATGTTATTTCTTCCTGATGCTTGGTTTGAAGATCTGTCATGATTGTGGGAAAAAGCATCAGGAATCCTAAATTAGTGATTGGTTAAAGTGATTATCCGTCGCGATTGAAAACACTATTCTGAGCTTCAATAGCCAATCGGCAGAGTCGATTCATGAGCCCACGTGATTTCGTTTCATCGATCTTATGACAGCGACTCAGCCTACATACTCAGTATATTTCATTAGAAGGTCGATGCCTAATGAAATAGACAACACATGTGGATGGAGTCATGAGATCTTAGAAGTGTAGGTCACGTGAACATGGGAATCAATTTAGGTAGATTGGCTATAGAAGAGCAAACTTGCGTTTTCTATCACCCTTGATAATTACATTAATCTATCATTGGTTACCATATTTCAAATTAATAGCGATAACCTCGGTGCCGGAATCAGCACTGAACATTAACCTACGATTGGTAACCATGTTCCAAATTAATAGCGATAACCTCGGTGCCAGAATCAGCACTGAACATTAACCTACGATTGGTTACCACATTCCAAATTAATAGCGTTAACCTCGGTGCCAGAATCAGCACTGAAAACATTAACCTACGATTGGTAACCATGTTCCAAATAGCGATAACCTCGGTGCCAGAATCAGCACTGAACATTAACCTACGATTGGTAACCATATTCCAAATTAATAGCGATAACCTCGGTGCCAGAATCAGCACTGAACATCAACCTACGATTGGTTACCATGATCCGTGTTCTTGAGTTATTTTTATTTAAATGGTTTAAAATAAAGTATCAAACACGTGAGTAACGACATTGCCATCAATTGATATAAACAAATAAGACTCCCGCGAGAAGGCAGTTAACCTTGAGTCAGTTCATTTCTGAATATGCGTGAATGAGGGCAGTCGCACGCAAAATCAAATGGAACATGTGTAGATGATTCATCCGTCGCCAACTTTGGAATCGAACGATAAACTCGGTACCGTAATCAGCACTGAAAACGCCTGTTGAGGGAAAGAGATGCGATTACGTTTCCAACAGCCCCCTCATTCACCTAATAGACTCGTTCAAAACCACGGGACTAACTGCCTTCTCCCTGGAACCGAACCACATGCACGAGTAAGCTAGTTTGAAAAAGAAACTTGAATACTAACATTTCGTCGAGATCCAGGAAACGTCCCCCCGTCTCACTGCATTTGGCGTCAACGTTGTCCCTTTTTGTTGCATCAGGAGACCTGTATATACAGTTCCCGGTTACCTCCCCAATGAAGGAATGCTGCAGGAGGAAAACAAGAATATGTATTCATGAACGATACATAAAATGAACCCAAATTACCATTATCTCCTCAGATAAACCCCTTAACATACCAGACAAACTCCACTCTTTTTTCTTCCCATTTCGCCCACTAGTCTGCCTCCCCAAATGAAGACTGGTTGTGTGCCCTAGAATGCCTATATAATAAGAGTTTCGACAAGGGACCAAATTTGGCCCAATGCGCATGCGCGGCAGCCATTTTTCTACCAGAATCGTCTCAAAGAAGGTTGTTGGGCGAATTAATACATCATTTCAGGGAGAACAAAAAGCATATGATTGTTATAATATGGATACATTGGGTATAAATGAATCATATAAATGCTCAATTACATGCGTAATTGATGAGATGGATTGCACAACGCGCTAACTTAGATTGCGGGGAACACCATGTTGTTCAAAAAAAGCTACTTACTTAAAAAGTCTTCAAATTTATACTGACCAAACACTAAAATAATAATAAATAAACATTCTAGAACACGAAATGGAACATGAATAAGCTATATTTTCTTTTTAATTTAATACACATACGTTTTTCTCGAACACACAAAAAGTTCCCATGGTAAGTCTACGTGTGAGCTAGGAAAAGACGGCCTCGTTCGGTAGAAAGGGTCTCTAAGCTAATCAGAAAGTGTTTCCCGTATGTCGCCACTCTTATTATAAAGGCACTCTAGTGTGCCCTACCAAATCGGACTATCGGTATCTACAAACAGTATCACCGGGGGCCCTGAGACTGGAGCGCATGCGCCGCAAAAGAGCTATGCCTAATTGTCTCGTATCTCTTATCCGCTCATGAATCCTGCTTAACCGGTGATGGTGACGGAGGCTTTCGAATGAAGGACCATAGCGGTGGTTCAGAAAGTCGTGGGTCACGCTCAGCATGACGAGTGTCGCCACGTCCACGCTGGACGAACCGAACTGAACACGGATGATTGATTAACCCCGGTGACATGTTTGGTTACTCAATCTCTCTGGTTTGACAGCTCGGGCACAAATTGTTCCATGTGCTCGCAATCAATCTGGTTGGTTGTATGTTTAAATTAAACTGCAAACTTATTGTTTAAAACAAATTGTTTAAACAAAGTCGGCGCATAATCGCGAGTGTGTTAATATTGCAGTGCGACAATTTAAAATTTTCTTCAATTGGAGGGGGCAAAAAAGTCGAAATACATTTTAAATAGTCATCTCTTCTTTATCTTTAATTTAGAATCCAAAGACTATTGACAAATATAAGCATATTACATACAAAGATTTTGACATTAATATAAGCATATTACATTTTCACAACTAAGGTTTAATCTTCAACGATGTATGACAAAACAATGCTTACAAATAGACTACTCAAATAATAGTATCACTTTAAAATCCGAAGAAAAATAAATATTTCTATGTTCCGAGCGCCGACCCGTTAGTTAACGATGGCCCCGGTGATTGATTGTACGGCGAGCGAGTGAACTAAAAAATGCCGTCCAAATTGAGCGAGCACAAACACTCACTTTCCTTTGATGTACAGACAAGAAGCGGAACACTTTGCTCGTGCTCGAACTGCTCAGTTCACCGTCCCACTGAACGAGCAATCAATTAAACCTGTCGCCGGGGTTAATCAATCAACCATGTTTAGCTCGGTTCGTCCAGTGTGGACGTTGCTTAGAGAAACCGAATCTTCCAGTTGCCGTCGGGACGCCTCTTCATTTTTTTTAATAAAGTACCTTTCCAGCCTAATCCGCAATGTCCGTTCTCCGGGCAGTGCGAAGGAGAGTGGTGCCCCCAAGTAAGTAGAAGAGGCCTAACCTCTATGGCCACCTGAAGCATGGATCAATTAATCCCATCCCCACTTACACCTTTGAACTCGCCCACCACTATATGACTTCACATGGACCCTCTCACTAGAGATGTTTGTTTCGTCTTCCTTTTCTGATTTAAAAAAATGCATGTGTGATTTATTAGAGACACCGACATTCCGCCAATGAAATTTCTTGATAAATTTCCTGGCCCAATAATTCTGTGCTCAGATGGCAAAATGTTATAAGTCACTTTTCCCAAAAAATGTAAGTCCTATCCTGGAGTCGGGTTTGTTAATGCTTAGAAGGTCGCAAAATGTCGTAAGTCTTTCTCTTTCAGTTTATGAGGAAACAAAGGTGTAAAAATTGTAATAAGTCAAAAACCACATGTAGAATCTTGAATCTTAAAATTGCTGTCATGACAAAATTAAAAAAAGTGACTTAAAATATTTTGCCATTCGAGCACAGAATTTTTCTCTGGATACGTTTATCCTAGCAGACTAATTTTAACTATTCAATTATTTCAAGGATCCCTTTGGAGAATATTGAACTCGGAGTAAATCCAAACATCCTACACACAGTAATGAACCCCTCCACATATTTGCTGTTACCACTTGTCCACTGAAGTATTTAATAAAAGGTATACTCTATATTGAACCTTTTATTGAGTCAATAAAAGGTTTTTCTGGAATTTTTCTCTCTTCTCCACTTGTGTGTGTACTCACAACAGTACCCTCAGCACAATAGACGCATTCGCCAACTGCCTGCACTACTATCACGGCTGTGGCTTTTCAGTCTGAGTGTTGAAATTCACAAATGGAGAGGCAGAAAATTCCGGGAAAATAATTTATTACATTCAAGGATGAGCCTAGTCAGGATAATACGTCAGAGTACTGGCAGGGGTTCTTTGTAGGGTATTTTTATTAGAGGAATTGATTATAATTTTAATGTCTTCAAGAACCTGCCAGTCTTTGATCATTGAACGGTAAAACAAGATTATCAGACATATTTGAAAAAGTTAAAAAGCATACTTAAAAAATCTAAAAATAGATTATAGTTAACTCATTGCATCGTAAGGCGTATCTGAACTCGTGTGTGAAAACAATTGACGCATGATATGTAAAAGGTAGCCCTTCCCTCTCTGATGTAGGGCGTTCTATGGAACGACTCTTGAGTTCCTTATTCTAAGGTGAGTTATAGAAAGAATGAGTTAATTTAAAAATAGTTCGCTGGGGGGATAAGAATTTAGAGGAACACTTCTGAACTTGTGTATTGTTAAGAAAGTTTTACTGGCAGAAAAGCCATTGTTTCAATAAAACTCTCACGTTCATCTTTTTAAGTATTGTGGTTGAATGCATCGTAGAGGATGAAGCAGGCATTACTATGGAATGGATCTGTTTGAATCTGAATCCGTGGTTAACAAGGTGAGAAAGTTACAAAGATGAAACTGGTGACTAGATATATTGGGGACCAAATGCATGATGCTAGGGGTGAAAACACGATATACTGGTGTGCGAAAATGGGAGAACAAGGCGAAGTTATTCATATATCGTCCCTGAATGAGTTAAGTCGTTTAAATTGAGATTTGCACATGTAGAATTAATTTGATGCACCTTTATTAGTGTCAGAAGATGCTGTGATGTTTCAAATATGAGGTTAACCTGGTTCCTTAAAATTATAAGCTTCGAGCTGATCTGATCACTGCTGCTTTTGGCCTTAAGATATCAAAGTTATGATAATCATCGTGGTTTGCATATATCAGTGGCAAAACACGATAACACTAGGCAACAAAATTTCAAAAATTTTCTTCTTCCGAGATGAAAATAGTCATTTCCTAGTTAATTCAATGTGCTGAATACGAATATGATATAGAAAAAGCTGAATTGGCTACGATTTTTTGTAATGTGTGCACATTATTAAGAAAAAATGTATACACTCAAACCTGTTTTTGTGCGATCTTTTTTTGTGCGATTTTTTTTGTGCTATCTTTTTTTTGTACGATCTTTTTTTTTTTTTGTGCGATATATGAAAAAAAAATTATTCAGTACAATCTACTTACAGTCCTTTCAAAATTTCAATCAAATTAGAACATAATTGACGAAGTTGTCAGAAAAAATTACTAAAATAAAAATACATTTTAATATAGCACGTTTTTGAACGGACTAAAAAGTATAAATAATTTCTCCTGGCCCCATACAGATTCCTGACCTTATACAGATTGTCCTGAAAATTTGTGATTGTGAAGTTTAATTAGATATAAAAATACTTGTAATATTTAAAACGAAAAACGTGGGTTGCTTTACACTCCTCACTATTATCTATTGCATGCGTCCCACGTTTTTCGTTTCAAATCTTACAAGTATTTTTATAGCTATTAAAACTTCACAATCACAAATTTTCAGGACAATCTGTTTGGGGTCAGGAATTTGTATGGGGTTATAAATCTATATGGGGCCATGAGAAATTATTTTATACTTTTTAGTCCGTTACACCGACTACATGGTAGCTGAAGAAAAAAAGTCAACTCTAAGCGAGTGCGAGGTAGTATCTTCAAGTGACGAAAGTGATTTTGAACCTGTTCGCCACAAGAAAATCCACGTATTGTCAGACTACGAAGGATAATGGTTTTACATTTTGAAAAGTTTTGTATGTGTAAAATAAGTACAAAATAAAATATTTAACAATGTTCGCATGTATATTTTCTAAACGAGATTTATAAATGAGATTCCAAAAGGTTTGACGAGATTACAAGTAGTTGTCAAGCCTCGTGTCTTGATTTCGTTTAAAAAAGTAATTTCTAGTTATTTCGTAAGATTTTGAGTTATTTTCTGCGTGAGACTTTTTTTATGCAGTCCCTATTCACCGCATAAAAAATACTTTTTAAATGTGTTGCGAAAAATATTTTTTATAGCTACTCGTGAAGTTTTGGAAGATTTTTTTATGCGTTTTCTTTTATGCGGTCACTATCCACCGCACAAAAACAGGTTTGAGTGTGTATGTAAATATTATAATACATGTTAAGAATACCTTAATCTTCTTCGGACTTTTGCTTACTTTTGGCCTGTCGTTTGTGATGGACGAGGGGAGTTGCTCGTAGTCAGCCAGTATTGACTTTGACCATTTGCCCTGGTACCGTTGCTCCGTAATGGCAATGTCCTGATGAAAACGTTCGCCGTGCTCATCACTGACCTCCCCTCATCCATATTTGGTGTAGTTAATCCTCTCCAATAGCAGCTTTAGATTGTCGTACGTCTCCTTCATGTAGACAGCATATTCGATAGGTATGGACGGGAGCTGGTTCACGTTATACAGCAAAACCGCCATGGTACTCAGTTTTGACGCGTCTATAAACAGGCACCATTCATGGGGCTCATGTGCAATGCCGAGTTCTTGTAGTAAGGCATCAGTATAGCAGTACACAGGGCTTTCTTCTTTTCCAAAGAACGATTTGAAGGAATGATGACGATGGCGAAATGAAGTCACTTGGTCATTTTGTTCAAGAAGATTGTACTGTCGAAGTCTTGTAGCCAGTAATTCCGTTCTGCTTTTGGATAGATCCCAATCTCGAACAAGATCTTTCAGTTCATTCGAGCTAAATTTATATGGCGCAGATGTTCCATCAAAACACGAAAAGTCGTCATCCATAGTGCCACCACATGCTGACGTTGGCGGTTTAGGAGATTTCAAGGACGCATGGCGATCCTCCTCGTCTGAACTGATAGCAAAATCTGTAGTATGCTTTGTACTAGGAGAGTCCTTCGCCATGCGAGACAGGACGCAGAGCAGATTATATGTTATGGTATTCAACTGTCCACTTTTTCTTGGTGATGACTCCAGTAACTGATGATACCATGCAGAACAGTCATCAACATGATTGTTCAGCTCCCTCCAAATTATGGGCGCAGCAAATGGCATTGCCTTTCTTTTTCCATTAAGCCACTGTGAAATATTTACTGCACAAGTGCGGCTACATATCTGTAGGACCCAGTCTTTGTTCTAGTCGCCTATCTAGCAACCGAAATACAAAGGATAATATTTCCTAACTATTGCACTGATGGTCTTTTTCTGTGCAGCAAATGTCACTTCTCCGCAAATCTAACAGAAGTTATCAGCACTATTAACTACTTGACTTGGTATGTATGATGCAGTAACTTATTTGTGTAAAGGGATGATGAAATATGCCGCAACAATTTCGTCTCCATGTATTTATCTTACTAAATTGCACTACATTACGCGATAGTACCTACATAACGGACAAAACGTCCATATCTCTATAACGAGAGCCAATCAACTTTTTTTAAGGCGATATTCGTGGTTCAGCACGTTGAAATCATTCAGGATTGGGTTTTTTCATCTAAGAAGCGATTTTACTGTTTTCAAGTGTAATTGGAGACAATTGGAACTGGTGCTCTTATCAAGACGACGTAAACTTTTTGGTAACCATTGTATCGGTGTCAAACAAATGCAATCCTTTCTCAGACGATGAAATGCGTTTGACTCCTGGATAATTAAATAGGAATTCTTAGCTTCATACATGTGTAAAACAAATGGTGTAACAAAATAAGCAGAAGATTACACTTCTCTTGCGTTGCTCAAGATCATAGCTCTATTTCGAAACAGTTAGTCTTATATTTATTTAACGCTTCTTAAGTCTTCGAAACAGTTAGTCTTATATTTATTTAACGCTTCTTAAGTCTTATATTAATTTATTAATGGAAAGCAAACTAATGAATATCGATTAGTAATATTCTGGATAGTAATCGTAGCGATCAGAGGTGTGTAGTCCTCTAATATTTAAAAATTAATCTCGAGTTTATGTAAGTACCATGATGCTTTAGTGAGTATATGAAGCTTTTTTTAGTAAAATTCTACCTTTAACAATGAAAAATCCCAATCTGCCATTGATTTGTTTGTACACTAGTGTGCAACACTTAAGGAACAGTACGGTTTTCAGCTGTTACTTAGTAGTAAAAAGACCTGAGTATGGGAAATTAATGTAAAATAAGTGTCGCGAGTAATACCTAACCGATGAGTTAAAACGAAACGATAACAAAATCAAAAGCGAACAGTAAAAAAAACCTTTGAACTGAAATGGTGACATACTGGGTGCTATGAAACAGCACAGAAGGGTAACCGAGAACTTAGTAAAGAGAGGGAAGTGGTCTATTGGCTGTATGACCACATGGAACACTCATGCAGGTTTTACAATGCGTTTGCATACAGAGAAAGAGGTTGTGGGGGTGTTTTGTAGTAGCAGAACCCATTCCTATGTTAGAGCCTCTGAAGTTATTATTCCAAAATTTGAATATACATTAGCTTTCTACTGAATACCTACAGATGTACAAATCATCACGGGATGTTTCCTTCAATTTTAAGGCTGTAACCTTTAAAAATAATGATGTACTTTAAGTTTTGAAAGCAATTGTATTTATGCTGAAATGTACAGAAACGTTTCTTTCAGAAAGCATTATATAAGTTGAGGTGGAGATGAAAATATTATAACATTAATATTACCTTAGTTTGACCAGTCAAGCAATTCTCAACAGGATTGAATAAAGGCTTGTCTTTGATGCATATATATCCAAACGTTGAAGAACAATTCTGAGGTTCTACAGTCTGGATGGAAGGGTAAAAAGTATCTACAACTTAGATGTTTCAGTTATACTACATAAAGATTTGTATTGCTATTAAAGGAACAAGAACAATGGAAATTGACATCATACATGCAGTAAATAAAATTAAAGTAGCAACAGAAAAAGAAAGAAATTTACCGCAGAAGATTAGATCGTGAAAATAAAATCCATTAAAATTTCATGAAAACATAAAGAAGTTACAATACCCGAAATAACTTACACTAAAAAGATTCTCTCTAATTAGTCATGGGCCATTCAGTCCTGTCTTGAATTGTAAATAAGTAAATGATATTTTAGAATCACAATTTTTGCTGATCAGATATAAAACGAATTTAATAAAACACAAAATGTGCTCAGACGAAACAGATTATGAAGATTTTGCCAAGGACATTTAAAATTTAAAATTAAAAAAAAAAGGCTAAACTAAACTCTTTTATGGCTGCCAAGGCTTGCCGCCGAAACTTTTAGGCTTAAACACTTGGTTCTGAGATCGATGCTCGCTTATACCTTCACTGGGCTGTTTCTTGGAGTTTGGTACGGGAAGCTTGCTTGGATAAATTTGGCTGTTTGAAATTTTCTGTTACCTTCGATTCGGCCGATCGACGGGAATTAGCTTTCTGCAAGGAAAATATTTATATCTAGTGTTTGGGAGCAATTGACTAATTGAACTAGTTTATATACTAATGCTCCCTATGGCGACATTAATTGGGTTCGTTAGATGTCAAATTACGGAAATTTATCATGGTTTTAGGCGCGTTCTGAAGCCACTCCTATTAAAAACAAGGGGCCGCGGTAGCCCGGTTGGAGGAGTAACGGATTAGCAATCCGAAGGTTGCAAGTTCAAAAGTGTGTACGGGGACTAGTGCACGCTAAATCTGTCTCCTCAAATGTCCTCACGCTGACGTGGTGTGGAAGTTTGTAGATTGAAGTTCCAGCTCAGGTTTTAACCTAAACATTTAAGACCGTGGTTTAAAATGACGTTGTGTTGTCCTTGTAGATCTTTCCCTTAAGGATTGAACCCGAACTGTCACCAATAGCTCGTTGCTTTGCTCCAGTGTCATTTTAATTTATTATCATTTCTACTAATTACAATAATTAGGGGACGCTGTGACTCTGTGTCTCTGTATGTACTGCTCGTATGTATACTCACTACCAACCGGCGAGTTGTAGGCGGCGCAAGTTCGATTCTTGTCAGGTACATTCCTCTCTGGGTGTATTTCTCTCTTCTGTCAGTGAAAATTTTATTGTGTGTATATGCCTACTATTTTTCTGCCAGAATCACAGCCTGGAAGCAGTTTTGTACAGACACCAAAGATACTTACGGAAAGGCGTACCGTCTGTTTAAGAAAAAAATTGCTACCACTGAACCATTCTTGGTTGAACTTTGTCGCCGAAATGGAATTACCACACACTGAAATCATCACCAACATCCTTAACACTCTCTTCCCAGATGCACCACATCTTCCTCTTGCAAACATTTCATCCAGTCTCGCGAGACAGGAAACAACTTCGGACTTCACGATGGCTGAATTTGAGGACACCGTTCAAAATATCAATACCAGTAAAGCCCCTTGCTCAAACAACATTGACGGAAACCTCATCTTCAGAACTTTTAATGTTATCCCGAACGTTTTCCTTGATTTTGTAAGCACGTGCGGATAACATCCCTTGAAAAAGACCGAGTCCTGCTATTCCAGAAACCAGGCAAAACTCCATCGCTCCCAAACTCTTACAGATCTATCTGCAAGTTACCTATTCTGGGAAAGATTTCGGAGAAACTCGTCATCAATCGCATAGGCCACTTCTTTCTAACTAACAGATCGCTCAGCGAAAATCAATAAAGTTTCATAGAGGGGGACTCTACTGAATACGCCATCCTGGACGTTCTGGAAACCATCCGTCAGAATAAAGAAAGTGGTAGTTGTAGCTCGGCCATATCCATCGACATTAAAGGAGCCCTCGACTGTTCAATGGCCTCTTTTGCTGGATAAACTATCCGACTTCAACTGTCCGCCTACCTCTTTCATCTAATATTTAGCTTCCTCCATGAACTATGGATATTTAAGGAACACTCTTCAGTAACTACCAGCAAGTTTGTCTCCCAGAGCTGCCCTCAAGGATCCATACTGGGCTCTCTTCTCTGGAAAATCCTAGCTGATGATGTCCTTCAAAAATTTTGGCCAGATCACTGCCAACTCCAGGTTTTTGGCGACGACTTTCTGTTCGCAATGTCTGTAAGTTCAAGACTAGAGTGGGAAATCAAGGCAAATGAATGCCTTCAATCGTTCTCAGAGTGGGCTATGCACAACCAACTAATAATAGCCAGGGACAAGACACACACCGTCATCTTCAGACAACAGATAGGCAACATCCGGTCACCAGTCTTTACCCTTAACTGCACAAGTGTTCGAATTGTCAACGTCATGAAATACCTGGGTGTAATAATCGAGAAACATTTATCATGTATTCCTTACTGCAAATACCTGAGGGAGAAATGCTATAAAGAACAAACAGCAATAATTAGATTTGCTTCAGAGTCGTGGGGTATCAGAGGAGAAATCTTAAAGCTCTGGTATAAAATGGAAGTAGAAAGAATTCTGGTTTACACTGCAGCCTGTTGGTGTACAAACCCAAAATGCCAGATTTTAAGACACCTGGCCACTGTTTAAAGATTTTTCGTTCTTGGTATTACCAGAGGATATAGAACCACCTCCACAGACGCCGTACTTTTACTGGCCGGTCTAAAACCAAGAAACCTCCTGGCAGCAAGGGAAAGGAATACGGCTCTTATTACCAGACTCGGCAGACCCGACACAACATATGGTATCTCCTGGTTTCCCTACCAATTCGAAACGAAAACTCCCAGACTACGAATCCAACATACATCATTCGTTCACCAAGTCCCCAGCAACACGCTACCAGATCTATACAGACAGATCTAAAACCCCGGATGGTACCGCCACCGCCTTTTGTGTGTTTCTGGACAACAGAAAGATGAGTGGGAGCGCAGACTGCTCGACGACAACTTAGCTTTCCAAGCTGAGTTACTTGCCATTCGAGCAGCTTCATTCTGGGCACTCCGAAATTGCTCATAAAACACAGGCATTTTCTCGGACAGTCTGTCCAGAGTGACTCTTTTACTAACTCTCACTACTAACCCGATGGCACAAAGAATACATTCAATCATTGAAGCGGCAGCTCCATCAATGTGCATTTATATACCTTGGGTCAGTGGACATACCGGTTTTGAAGGATTCGAAGCAGCAGATCATCTTGTAAGAATTACGACCATCCGTCTGCATCCCCTCCCTCTCCCGGCGTCTCATCTGAAGAAGTCCCTCAAGCGTGCATCAATTAACAGCTGGCAAGAGAGATGGATAAACTCCATCATAGTCGGAGAACATTCGGGTTTTTCCCCAAGGTCAGCACAAAGCGCCTCATCTTCATCCCAGAGCTCACACACTTTTACACGGGCTATGGCCCGTTCCTGCATTATCAATTTCGGATGAATATCCAATATAGCATGGAAGCAGAGCCGGATCACTATGTTACCATATGCTCTACCACATCTCATCCACACATCAAGAAATTATCAACTCAGTAGTGTGACACCTAGCTGTTCATCCCTTGCTACAATGGAAAATGATACAAATCGTGAGATCTGTGGCATCTAGGGAATTTGAACTCAAGCAAGCGTTTTAAGTTTACATTTTGAATACAACACTTTATTTGCCTCTTTAACCTCATTTGAACGAAAACTCAACGAAATATGAGCCGCGGTAGCTCAGTCAGTAGAGCGTCTGGCTCGCATCAGAAGGGTTGTGGGTTCTGTCCTCGGCGGAGCCTGAAATTATGATGATTGCGAGATCGGCGCTTCGACCTGGCTAAAGACCGTCGTGTTCACTAATGGTGACTGGGGCACGTTAAATAGGTCGTGGTCACGAAGTCCCCCATGTTCCCATACCAAATCAATACCTCTGGGGGTACCTGATCAGGGGGTTATCGGTCTCTGATTGGGATCTAAATTACGATATGTGTGAGTGAATGGATGTATGAAAGGGACCTTCCTGTAAAACGGATGTGTCATGTATGTCGAGCAAAGTCGGACTTCCTCCTAATGGGGCTCAATAACATAGAAGGCACACCCCCTCGCCTCTTGCCGTCAACGACGGGCCTGGCATTCCTCTGGTCGGCCAGTGTAGGCATGAGAAACAACAACAACAACCTCGTAGAAAACTTTTTTAGAGCAGCACCTGCTGATGCATTTCTTAACTCAACATTTCTTCTTTGCATCACACAAAATAATGTTTTTCCTTTTCTCATTTGGTCTTCTTTTACATTATGGGATATTTTGGTTTACCGTAAACCCAATCGTAGGGTCAGTATCCCATGATGGATTTAAGTTAAGTCTATTACACTTATATTCTATGTTTTTTGTCTGTCCCAGTATGACGAAATATGGACCTTGCGCAATATAATCCCAAAGCCAATCAACCTATTAAAATTAGTTGTTCCTAATCGAGGCCAGACGTGCTAGTGTTATATCTAATTTCCTGTGAGATAATTGTGAGGACGGGTTGTTATTCTGATTCAGAATGACGTCCATACCGGACAGAAAAATCAAACTGCCAGCGATACATACCATTTTAAAAGGCACCATTAGTTATCGCTTCCTAAATCGTAAGCTGCATCCAGGATACGAGCTGTTAGATTTACCCAAATTCTGGAGTAGGTTCTGAGACACAAAAGATATTGGAGATAAACTCTTAGAAGGTCGTCTAATGGCCGTTTCACTCCAATAGAATTCGGGTCAATCCAAATCCAGAAGAAACTGACTAACAAGGATTCGAAATAGCTGCTTCCATAAGAAATAGCTTGTTTGTCGAAAAACCGTTCACGTACCTGAATCATGAGAGAGTATTCCGCTTCAATACACCTTAATCTACTTTAGTTAGTTGCCAACCAACCGGTCTAGTGATCAAGGTGTTGGCCTCTGGATCGGAAGGTTCCTGGTTCGAATCCGGGGTTAGGGCATGGATGTAAATTGTGCTGTCCTTTGTTAGGGACAATGATGGTCCACCCACTGGGTGCCCCTTCACAAGTGACCATCACTTCTGGCCTTGTATAAGGCTAAAATGACCTCGGTCAATTCTGTACTTTGTATTGTATTGTATTTGTATTTGTCTTCGCAATTGTACTGCCTTGCCATTGGAAAAAAAAAACTTTAGTTAGTTTATGCTGGATTCAGATTAAGCCTCATAACGATTCAATAAGGCCAGTATCTTGCAGACGCTTTAAGAGGAAACGTTTTAACCTTTACGCTGCGGCAGATAGACAATTGTTACCACTACAATTTCATTTACACCGGTGGCATGGTATAGATCTGTGTACGGTGAATGTTATCCCCCTTTTAAGTGACCGCTGGCATCGATCACCATTTACGAGCTGTCAGCTTTTGAGCTTCTAGAGGATCCCTCCTTTGGTTCGGTACCCAACTCTGTTGAACGTGAGGTGTGAACGCTTTGGAGGGAAGACAGAAGGTTGCTTTGGTGGCAT
This sequence comes from Metellina segmentata, assembly GCA_947359465.1. Lineage (NCBI taxonomy): Eukaryota > Metazoa > Arthropoda > Arachnida > Araneae > Tetragnathidae > Metellina > Metellina segmentata. The sequence continues at coordinate 47,064,677 of OX375880.1, forward strand.
ACGCCACACAATACTGTGAAAGGAAAGCGTCAGTCGTAAATGCAACTCCAGGCTCTATCGCTTCAAAGTTCAACCACTCTCGTACAAAGAGATTCCAATGGGGAGGGGCTCCATCCTGTTGCCAAATAAAGTTTACAGATTCACTCTCTACTAATTGGGGAAAGAGCCATTCTTTCAACATATCCAGATAAGCCACCCTTGTTACGGTAAGAATTGGACTTTAGGTTGGATGTGAGCCGTATAACTAAAGGTGCACATACTAAACAATTGTAAGAAAATCTAGGTTAGTTTACCTTTAATTTGTTTTATGATTTGTCGCAAAAAGTCTAAATTAAACTGCTATAATATGCCATTGAAACTGGGACATTCTTTTATGGACACCCTGTGTTTTTATACGTACAAAAGACGTTCCAAGGTTCAAGCCATTTTAACAGAAGATATCTGAAACATTCACAAGCAATTTGGTAAGTCTATTGGACACTAGTTTAACATGTCTGGCACTGTTAGTAGATTTACTCAGAACACTTAACAACTGCCGCTCTTTAGCCACTTGAGTGCGGCTCTGCTATGAATCGATTTCTACTAAAGGCTGGAAGTAAATATACCGCCTGTGATGCGAGGACGCCTTAATGATGATAAGGACAAAATTGGAGAAAAATAAGTGTGGTCTTAGTTCACAGAAAAAGTGGCCTGCTTTGAAAGACCTGGAGAAGAAAGACGCATGATAATTTTCAACACATTGAATAGTATTCCTGACTCATGACAAGTTTAAAAAAACTATCATTTGCTGTTCTTTCAAACTTTAGCTTTATATATTCATACGAACAATCTTTTTCAAGCATGAACCTTTTCAAAAATAAATTGAGAAATCGTCTTATTGATGAGAACCTGGAATCATGCTTGAAATTATAAACAACGACATACAAATCTGACTTATCCAAACTTTCCAAGGAAATGCAAGGTCATTGTTCACATTAAATGCATGTTTTGTGATATTATTTTTATTTTAATGTTAAAAACAATTGGCAATACTAGGAGGCTCCACCCCCTGCTCGCTATCGCTCGTCAACCCCCGATGATTACTGGGCAATCATATTTAGTTCGCTTCGCGAACTATACTTTTCAACAATGAGGTGCAGGGGATTGCTTCACAATCCATCCCCATTTGGATCGCTGCTGTATTGATCCCGGACCTCTAGTATGACTTTAATTGAAGGTTCCCTTCCCATTGCGATATTTATCACATGCGCCCGAGTAACGGAAAATTGCCTACTTTTTTGCGAGATAAGCGGATCCATATATAAGCCGACCCCAGTACTTTAGCTTTAGAAAACGTTCCAAAATTTATGTTCTCATACACGGAAATATAGTGTAAATAAAAACAAAGTGTTTTAAAAAATGTCAAGAACAAAACATCTCAAAACATTTCCACATAAAAAAGGAAATATTTTAGCACAACATCGCATATTGTTACAATTCAGAGGAAATCTCATCATAATTTTAAATGTTTTTAGGCTCTCCGTGTTGTTTGTTGTAATAGTACTTCTTAATATTTTCATATTCGACTGTTGCTATGGAAACGGCTACCGAATGTTTGCCGGTTCTTTTGAAAACATTGCAGTCTAGCGCGTGCTCTCAAATTTTATGAATGAATTAATTAAAAAATAAAACTGTGTTTATCGCGTCTGCGCGTGCTCCAAATTCATTAGCTCGTTGAACCACAAGACTCGCTATTACCAATCACAAATCGAATAAACCTGAGAAAGATTGACAATTTTTTTTTATAATATAAAGATAGAGAGATGGAAATACGATTATTATTATTATATCTGATTTTATTTAATGTTAGTAGCTAGTTTAAGCCGATTCCCAAAAACCAGGTTCTTGAAAATAAATTTTGTCTCTCAAAAGAAATCTTAAGATAAATTATCAGGTGGCAACTTACCTCGCCATTAAACGCAAAGCATCTCTTTTGTGATCCTATTGCACCGGAACTGTTGGCCCTGGAAATGCGAACCCAAGCCTGATCATCTGCCTGTACTCCATCGTCCCAATAAAGGGTGTTGTTATTCTGCACCTCACGTAATCCTACCCAGAAGTTCTTACCTTGATCTAAAATAGATAAAAGCAACTTATTCGAAATGACATTGTAGTGTCATGGTAGGAAAGTTGAAAGAGTAACGGATTAGCAACCGGACAGTTCCGAGTCACTCGAAACTGGATCCATCCAAAGACCGTTGTGTACGGGGATGTTGGAGCACTTTATATATTTCGTGGGTTGAAATGTCCACACTTTGGCGTGGTGTGAAAGTTTGGAGAATGGAGTGCCAGCTCAGGAGTTGACCCCGTAATCTAACCATGATTCAAAATTACGAAGATTAGTCCTCTGATTTTTACCTTCAGGATTGATCCCGAACTGTCACCAATAACCCATTGTGTTGCTTCAGAGAGACGTTAATCAAACTACCTAGTCATTTTTAAGGTTTACATTTGTACGTTTTTTACACAAAATGTTCTAACTTGAAACATGAGACTTATGAAAAAGGTATCTGAAGGCGTTATGAATTTTGGTAGTAGTTTATTAACGCCGTATTGAAGCAACACAGCGGGCTCTTGGCGAATTTCCGGGATCAATCCCTTAGGGAAAAATTCAAGGATGACGACACGTTATTTTTAACCACTGTCAGATGGCGAAAACAATACCCGAGTTGGCACCCCATTCTCCAAACATCCATAACACGTCAACGTGAGGAAATTTGAGGTAACGACAGATTTAACTTGCAACAGCCCCCATGTGCACGACGGTCTTTGGCTGGACCTAGTTTTGAGCTCTCCGTTGCTCGTCTAAATGGTATACCCAGGGCCGTACAGCTGTGGAAATAAAATCCAATGACTCCTCTTTAATTTTCCATCGTTCATAGAAGAACACACTCAAAATATCAATCGCTGATGAGTAAAATACATAGTTTGAAAATCATAAACTTAATCAGTGGATCGTCTTCAAATAACATTGAGAATAAGCATCATGACTTCCTATAACAAACATTTATTTTCGAATCTATAAAAAATTTTAACTCCGTGTCGAGTTTTAAGTCATTTGGGCAGGATGTTTCTGGATAGTAGCCGACCAACAGATCTGGTGGTTAAGGTGTGAACTTCTAGATCGGTAGGTTCCTGGTTCGAATCCAGGTCAGTGCATGAATGTTTCTAAGCGTATGTTGTAGAGCCGGCTGGTGCACCTTAAATCTGTCTTGATCGAAAATCCTCACGTTGGGTTGATGTGGAAGTTTGGAGAGTGGGGTGGCATCTCAGGTGTTGGTTGCTTCGTCATCTGATCGTGGTTCAAAATTACGAGATGTTGACATCGGATCTTTCCCTTAATGGAATGATCCCGAACCGTCGTCAAAAACCCGTTACGTTGCTCTAGTACGACGTTAATTAAAAATTACCAATTACCAAATTTCTGGATGATACACTGCTGGCCACCGTAAATGCAACACCCTGAAGGAAGCATGCAAATAATATGAAATTTACAACATGCATTAGCGGATGTGAGATATGCAAATGATTAGAATTTCAGCGCAGACGCACATCACGCGCGCCTGTGGCGCCACTTCAAAGAGCTATTTAAGGCTTGGAGATTTCGACGATTTCAAGTACGGCAATTGTGTTTTTCTTGTGGTTTTGTCAAAAAAAATGATCAATTATGCCTTGTAGAAAACAGCGTTCACCTTTTGATCAAGTATCCGATTTCGACAGAGGAAAGACAGTGGCATACTGAGATTGTGGATTCTCTTTCAGGGAAATCGGTAGTCGCGTTGGACGAAACCAAACAACTGTAATGCGGATATGTGATCGTTGGATGCAGGAGGGTACGACGGACCGACGTGTTCGATCGCATCCACCTCAGTGCACCACTTCACGTGATGACAGGCATATTGTGCGTATGGCAGTGTCTCTCTGATCGCTCAGCCACATCACGAACCATACCACAGCACATTCAGTCTGTAACGCATCATCCAGTGTATGCGCGTACCATTCGACGCCGTTTACAGCAGAGTGGTCTGTCCGCAAGACGTCCATTGCTTCGTCTACCTTTGACGCAGAACAACAGACGTCTCCGCCGCCAATGGTGCGATGAAAGAAGGATGTGGACGGCAGAATGGAATGAAATTGCGTTTACTGACGAGTCACGCTTCTGTCTGCAACACCACGATGGTCGGATTCGAGTCTGGAGACACCGTAGAGAGAGGATGCTGAACAGCTGCGTTATGCACCGCCACACTGGTCCTGCACCGGGTATTATGGTATGGGGTGGTATTGGATATCACTCTCGCACTCCTCTAGTACGCATTGCCATTACTTTAAACAGCCAGCGCTACATCTCAGAGGTGTTGGAGCCAGTTGTCCTTCCTTACCTTCAGGGCTTGCCCACAGCCATATTCCAACAGGATAATGCGCTACCACAAGTGGAGCGCATTGTCCAATGGTTTTTCGTCAATCGCCAGATTGAATTGCTTCCCTGGCCAGCTCGCTCTCCGGATCTTTCGCCGATAGAAAACATGTGGTCCATGGTTGCTCAACGATTGACCCAGATTACATCCCCAGCTGCCACACCAGATCAACTTTGGCAACGTGTTTAAGCTGCTTGGTCTGCTGTACCCCAAGAACACATCCAAAGTCTCTGTGAATCAATGCCGAGGCGTGTGGCAACGGTGATCTCCAACAATGACGGCACTGATTTTGGCAGGAACCACACTTCACAGAAGTCTATAAATTTAATCATTTGATACTTGGTCAACATGTTATCTACAAAATTAATTTTGTTGTGATATCTCTTGTCTTTCTTGGTGTTGCAATTTGGGTGGCCAGCAGTGTATATGAATTTAAAATTTAGAGCACCAAATCGTAAACTAACTTCCTAAACTTTTATTCACATCTTCGGAAACAATCGGCGCTGATATTTTGAAATACGCTACAAGTAAAGTACCCTCCCGAAAGCGATATATTTATTTTTTAAATTAGTTTTAGTACATAATTGTTTCTGTTGGAGGTTGTCTATGGTTGAATTCCAATGAAGCGATAGTTTCACCAAAATATATCTCATCTTGGACAGACGTTAGATAACATTCGAACTCAGACCCCGTATTCCCGACGGTCTTTGTCAAGACCTAGTTTCGAACTCACAACATTCCATTTGCTGTTCCATTGCTCTTCCAACTGGGCTACCGCAGTCCCAGAAATATTAGGAACTAGACACTGCGTGGCAAGCACGGCGTTGCCCGTGACAGTTCTTTTCGTGAGGTCAGGTGTGACCACTGCTCGTCTAACCCCCTGTGATTGCTACGAATTCCTTCGCAAACCAAATGGGAATATGTTGCCTATTGGATAAAAGTCATCACGGCGTAGGCCGTGGTGTTGGTTTGCTTCAAAACCAACACTTCGGGCAACGCCGTGATAGCCTTGTCATTGTCAAATGCAGCCAAATTCGAATTACGAAGAGATTCAATCGGCTTGGCGTCACACTCTCTTGCGAAAAAAAATATTGAATTGAAAAATTATTTATTAATAGAAAATAAACGCATAAGGTCTGGTGTAAAACTTTCCGCAGTTTTCAAATCCGTTGAAATTTTCACTCTATCTTTAACGATCCCGATTTTACAAAAAAGAACTCAAATACCAGTCAAAATTTTTTTTTATTTGCTTTGCTTTCCTTTGTAGGAATTGTTTGATCGCAGAAATTGAATCTGTTATTTCTCGGCAGCAATAGTCAAATTCGTATGGGAAAAAATATAAAATTTGCAATTTAAAAATTATTTATTTAAAGAAAAACCGTTTTTTAGGTATCGATGTAGTGCAAAATTTTCCGCAGATTTCAAATCCGTTGAAATTTTTACTCTATCTTTAACGATCTAGGAGATAGAAAAAAAAATAACTCCAGTTAAAATTTTATTTCTATTTTTCGTCGGCTGAAATCGTTCTTCCGCAAAATCAAACGGAAACAGAAAAAAATAAATTTGAATATTTCATCTCTTTATGTTGTTGCCATTCTAAGGAAAACAATAATAATTAAATTCTAATAAATTAATTTAAAAATGTTCTAGATTAAATTTTAAAATTCGGCTACGAACAAAAATTGCAAAAAAATCAGCCTACCTGTGTTTCAAATCTCATTACTGTAAGTGCCATAGATTCGTCAGGACACTACGTATACAACAGGACAAACACTTCCTTTTACACAGTAAGGATAGCATGCTTCGTGTAATTTGATGGTTTGTAGAATGGTTCAATTATCGCTGCACAGGAGCAACACAACGGGCTATTGGCGACGATCCGGGATCAATCTCGAAGGGAAAGATTAGAGGACAACATCTCGTACTTTTAAACCACAATCAGATGACGAGATCAATACCTGAGCTGGCACCCCACTCTCCAAACCTTACAAGGTCAACGTATGGTCATTTCAGGTAGACAGATTTAGCGTGTACCAGTCCTCACATACACGACGACGGTTGGTTGGATCGAGTTTCGAACTCACAACCCTCCGTTAGCTTACCCGTTACTTTCCAACCTGACCGCGGAGCTTACCAACCGGTCTGCTGGTTAAGGTGTTAGCCTCTAGATCGGAAGGTTCGTAATTCGAATCTGGGTCAGTGAATGAATGTTTGTAAGCGTATAGAGTAGAGGCGGTTGATGCACCTTAAATCTGTCGTAGCCGAAAGTCCTCACGTTGGATTGGTGTGGAAGTTTGGAGAGAGGAGTGCCAGCTCAGGTGTTGAACCTCGTCATCTGACCATTGTTTGAAATTGCTTGGTGTTATCCTCGGTACTTTCTCTTAGGTGTTTGATCCCGGACCGTCGTCAATAGCCCGTTGTGTTGCTCTAGTACGACATTAATTAAAATTACCAAAGATTTCCAGCGGCGCTTGTCGATAAAACCGAAAAAGAAGTGCAATTGGTAATTAACGTCATACTAGAGCAACACGGCGGGCTATTGTCGACGGTCCGGGATCAATCCCTTAAGGGAAAGATCCGAGGACAACACCACGTAATTTTGAACCACGGTTAGATGACGATTCAACACATGAGCTGGCACCCCACTCTCTAAACTTCCACACCAACCCAACGTGAGAACTTTCGACCACAACAGATTTAAGGTGCACCAGCCGCCTCTACACCATACGTTTACAAACATCCATGCCCGGACCCGGATTCGAAGCAGGAACCAATTCTTCCCTAAGATTTCAACATACCTAAAATACCAGAACTCAAAGCTGGTACAATTTTTCGCAGGCCATGAACCATTTCCGGCATATCTAGAGCGTTTCCACCTTCGAACTAGTGCGCTGTGTATATGCGGCCGAGAAGGTGAACCCATCCACTACCTTTTTGACTGTGATCTCACAAATCAGTGGCATTTGTTGAAACCTTCTCTGCAATACTACTCACATTGGTGCCAAATTACTGCCAAGAACAGACACTGCCACCACAAAAACCTTAAAGTGATGGAATTTCTCAGCTCCAACATTGATTATATCTGTGAGAGCTGAAAAGTCTAAGTCGAAAGTTCTCAGAATAACTTTGCTTTTCTATCGAAACTTTTATAGGTCATTTTGGCGGTCTGACTTCTGTATTTAACGTTCTGACTTCTGTAATTAACATTATTATTTTTTTTTAATGATTTTATGGGTTTTTTCTGATTTTGTTCTCTTTTTTTTTTTTTTTTTTTTACCATTTTGTTCTGTGTCAATTTTTTAAACTTAGTCATCCTCTTCTTTTGTGATTTTGTATTTTTGTGCTTTCACGTTTTGTCCTTCACTTGCCTTTGCCCTTCTGTGTACTTAAATGTTTGTTGTATGTATTGTGGATTGCTCAGCTCTCTCTTATCTCAGAATCTTCTCCGTAAGGCGGACTATACAGCTGAAAGCCTCACATGTGAAACAGTGTCCGCCTACGGCGTCCAATCCAATCCAATCCAGGAACCTTCCTATCTAGATGCTAACACCTTAACCACTCTACCGGTTGGTCGGCCTAAAAAGAAGGGACTTCTCGTGACTACATGATTTCAGCTCTATCCTTCCAGTAGTTTTCTCCCAATGAGAGGCTTTAGTATGATACAAAATGGAAATGGCGTAGTGCTTTTGCTGTAGAACGTGTTTCCTGTTCGCATTCCCTATTCGGAAAGAGGAAGAAAGATCCTCATCTTCCGGTGGTTTGTTTGTCTAAAACTTCTCTTCAGGATACATTTAGTGCTCGCTAAGCACAGACATTTTTTTTTTGTAAAAAGAAATGAATTACTTCTACAAAGAGGTGGTAATTGGCAATTGGTTGTATTAATTAAAGTTGAGCAAAGTAGAGAAAAACAAGGCTATTAACAAGGAGGAAAGAATTTATATATATTGAGTAAAACAGCTATGCAGTACTCAGAAAACAGGAGTATGTTACGAAAGAGTCATACGAGGGCTGTCTAAGAAGTATCGACAATGAATTTTCAAGCTCATAGTAGTACCGCTAAGGCCGTGCCACTGTGCACAGTAGAATGAGACAACTCAGGCCCGGTGCACACATCCGGTTTTTCAATGTGTGGCACCGAAGCCCAACTATGCACACATAACCGTGAAATGACGCACGAAATCATTTCGCGCCATTTGCGATAAATATTCTATCGAAGAAAACGTGTTTATTTCCCTTACTTTGTGTAAAAAAAAGTATGTTTTTAAACACAAAACAGACGTTACTGGATACAACAATTTATTAAATATTATTTATATTCCATTTGTTTATGAAAACAAGGTACTTCAGAACGGAGGCTCATGTGCGGCGCCGTGGGGAACTGCGGCACAAATTGCACGCAAGTTGGACATGCGTCGCCTCAGCGGGGCTGGATGCATGTGTGCACTGCTCCATTGGATCTAATGTAACTCAGACCACACTTGCGTTGCGGCAGCGGCGCCGCACGTTGAAAAACCAGATGTGTGCACCGGGCCTTAACGCGCATGCTTGAATTTTTTTTTCGCGTTCCAGTGTGCCAGTCATTGCTTGCTGACCGCCGAATGAGGTGCAGTTGATAAGTGTTCGTCGGATTTTTATTTCTCTCGAGATGACTGAAAGAGTTGAGCACAGGTAATGCATCCAATTTTGTCAAAAGCTTGGCGATTCTCAAAGCGAAACAGTTTGTAAGATTTAGCAGGTGTTTGGAGACGATGCTATGGGGGTAACACAAATTAAGGAGTGGTTCCACCGATTCAAAAGTGGCCGCACATCGGTGGAGAGTGACCAGCGTTCTGGGATGTGTTCTTTGATATCCGTGGAATTTTGCATCACGACTACGCACCGGAAGGACAAATAGTGACTAAAGAGTACTATCAGGAAGTTCTCCGCCGGATCCGTGATGCATTTCGGCTCAAAAGACGAGACCTCTGGACGGCGAAAAACTGGCAGTTGCATCATGACAATGCTCCATCTCATTCATCGCACCTGATTCAGACTTTCTTGGCGAAATATGGAATTCCAGTCGTTCGCCAACCTTCCTACTCTTCAGACATGGCTCCTTGCGACTTTTGGTTGCTTCCGAAATTGAAGATGTCATTAAAAGGATCCCGTTTTGAGAGTAGAGAAGTGATAATGCATAACGCGACTTCGGAGTTGAACACCATTCCAAAAGAAGCCTTCCAGAAGAGTTTTCAGCAGTGGAAGGAACGGTGGACTAAGTGTGTTAAGTGTGTGAAGGCGCAAGGGGCTTACTTTGAAGGGGATTAGGGTCCCAATCCCGTCTTGTAAGAAATATATTTTTCCAGGCCAAAGGTCGGATACTTTTTAGACAAACCTCGTATTCTTCAATTCCACATCTACCTATTCGATTGTCAGATTATGCTAGGAAAGATCGACGGCCATTGCTCAAGGGTAAATAATTTTAGTAAATTTTTAATTAACTTCGTACTAGAGCAACACAACGGGCTCTTGACTACGGTCCGGGATCAATCCCCTTAACGAAAGATTAGAGGACAACACCACGTAATTTTGAACCACGGTTAGATGACGAGGCAACACCTGAGCTGGCACCCCACTCTCTGAACTTCCACACCAACCTAACGTTAGGACTTTCGGTCACGACAGATTTAAGTTGCACCAGCCGCCTCTAATCTATACGATTACAAACATCCATGCACTGACTCAGATTCGAACCAGGAACCTTCGGATCTGGAGGTTCACACCTTAACCACTAGACCGGTTGGTCGGCTATTATCCAGAAACATCCAGCCCAAATGACTTAAAAATCGACACTGAGTTAAAAAATTTTATAGATTCAAAAATAAATGTTTGTTATAGGAGGTAATGATGATTAGGCTCAATTTTATATGAAGACTACACCCTGAGTAAATTAATGTGTTTGAAATTATGTATCTTGCTCCTTAGCGGTTGATATTTTGAGTCTGTTCTTCTATAAACGATGGAAAATTAAAGAGGAGGGATTGAATTTTTCCCCACAGCTGTACGGGCCGGTGTAGGACATTTAGACGAGTAACGGAGAGCTCAAAACTAGGTCCAGCCAAAGACCGTGGTGTACATGGGGGCTGTTGCACGTCCAATTTGTCCTTACCTCAAATGTCCGTTGGCGTGAAATTGGCGGCCACGACAGATTTAAGTTGCACCAGCCGTCTCTACACTATACACTTACAAACATCCATGCACTGACTCAGATTCGAACCAGGAACCTTCCGATCTAGAGGCTAACACCTTAACCACCACACCGGTTATTCGGCTGCTGGAGGGTCCATTGACATGTATATCAGTGGAACAGTTGTACACCACTGTTAAAGACGTTTGGCATTAATCACGATTATATCCCATTACTCTGCCGCATGTAAAGCAGTAAATCTTAATTTAATGCGAGAACAGCAGTTGTAATAAAACTGACGGCATAAACCACACTCGACAAAAATATAATTTTGGTATTTTTTATGGGGCTGCGTTAACCCAGTTGGATGAGCAACGGATTAGCAACCGGAGGATTGCGAGTTCAAAATTAGGTCCAGACAAAGACCATCGTGTTCAAAACAAGTTCTAGACAAAGACCGTTTTCTAGGTCTGGTGCATGTTAAATAGATCGTGGCCTCAAATTTCCTCATGTTGGCGTGGCGTTAATGTTTGGAGATTGGAGTGCCACAACAGCTGTTGTACTGACAATAGTTCAAAATTACAAGGCGCTGTTCTCGGATCTTTCCCTTCGGGGTAGGTCCCGCACCGTCACCAATACCCCATTGTGTTCCTCCAGTGTGGCGTTAATTAAATGCCTACCTACGTATTCTGTATGCGGCATCGCCAGAATTTATTTTTGATTCTAATTAAAATCCTTCTGTGTTGAGGCAGCGAAATATGAAGACGATTTCACACACACAGTGTAAACAAGCAAACCACCTACCTCTTTATTGGCCAGGAGCCCATGGTTGTCTAGTTGGTAGAGTCGCAGATTGATCCGTAGGGCTGCGAGGTCGGAACTCGATCCAAACAAACACCGTGGTGTGTACGTGGGAGATGGTATACATTAAAATTGTAGTGGCCTCAAATATCCTCACGATGGCGCGGTGTGGAAGTATAGAAAGTGGGGAACCAGTTCAAGTATTGATCTTGTCATCTGACCATTGTTCAAAATTACAAGGTGTTGTCCTTGAATCTTTCCCTTCATGATTGACTGTCGCCAATAGCACGTTGTGTTGCTTCAGTGCGACGTTAACTAATGATCATTAACTAAAAAGACTACTAGGGGAAAATATACTATGCTTCTTATGTTTGAAATTGAAAAAATGTAGTTAGCACAAGAACTTGAGAAGATAGATAGGTAGTAGTTAATTAACGTTACACTGGAGGAGCACAACGGGTTATTGACGATCAATCCGTAAGTCTTTCCTTGGAATTTTTATTAATGACGTGCTGAGAAATCCTTCATAATACAATCCAAGTGACGGGAATTTCTGAATGCATGTAGCAGACATGATCCACCGCCGAAAAACACTACTACCATCTACTTAGCTTGGCAGAACATGCCTCTTTTACATGCACAATCCGTAAAGATTACAAATAATTCATAACAAATATAAAGTGATTTGCAACAAAGTCACAGATATAAATTCTATCTTTTGAGAGTTTGATACTCACTTGAGTTTAAGTGCATAGCTAAAAACTCCAAAGTCTCTATAGATGATATGGAAACAAGTTGTGCTCCTTTAAAACGGCAGACAATATTAGAAGGTGGGTCTACAGGTGTCCCTTTACTAATTTCTATGCAATGTCTTCCATAACTAAGCCAGTTTCCAGAACAAGATGCTTGACCTGTTATGAGAGAAAAAAAGGTAAAGCAACAGGAAAAACCATTTTCAAAAAGTTTAACATTCAACTATAAAATAACTGTTTATTTAATAAGCAAAAATATCTAATTTTTGTATATTACTTAGACTGGTTACACATGTTCCGGTAGACCAGGGATGTCCAGCCCGCGAGCCTAATGCGTCCCTCCATTGATTTAGTTGCGACTCGCCTCGCCATGTATAATTTTAACTCAAACGGTAAGTATTTTAAGGTTAAACTTCGTTGATAGAATAATGCATTTAAGTGCGCAAGCTTCTTTGGGTCAACGCATATCTGCTAACAAACTTTTGTCGTCATGAATATTAACAAATCGAAAAATAGAAATCGCTTGACTAATGAAAAGTTGTAATCAATTTCGTGTTTGGCTACTACAAAAATCGAACCGAATATTAAAACAATTGTTAAATCTATGCAATGTTACGTTAGAAATTAAATTATTTATTTATTTTTTACCATCTTTCTTTTTCGTAACATTATGAAATAAAGAATATATGATAACTTTCACACACACATAGTTTTTGAGCGGTCATGTGAAGTGTTTGAAAGGTTTTAAATACGCATGTTCCAGGGTTAAATAAGCAAGTAAAAGGCACGTTGTTTCCCTGTCTTTTTCTGTCAAGCTAAATGTAATCGGCGCTGGTATTTTGAGGGGTACGATATTGAGAACATTATCGTTTGCAATAGGTTATCAAATCTTACCAACAAAAGTATTCAGTGTTATGAGCAAAATACAATTAAATCCCAATTTCATTATCACGATATAATCATTTTGAAAGTTTCTATTGGAATTTATCCCTTAAATTAGAATATTTTCAAGTATCCACCTATTGCTCCTTCCTTCTAATAGAATCCTTTGGAAAGATTTTTCTGCTCCTTTCTTCAGAATAGAATTCTTTGTAATGATTTGATTGAACATTTCCTTAGAATTTCCTTGAAAAAAGTTTATAGAAGATCAAAATTAGTTAGGTCATGCAGGAAAGACTGCTGGCTGTAATGGTGAATAATGCGTGCTAATCTCTAACTGACAAAACAATTTTCTAAAAACTGGAAATATCTCAATGCTTCTTTTTATGGAAAAATTGCCCATTGCTTTTACTGAAGTAAATCAGAGAATCACCGGTTCCTTCAAAATCCTATTCATAGTAATGGTTCCATCACAAATAGTTTTACATCATCAGCATTTATTCCAAGTACAATGAGGTACTTATTGTTGTCAATGTTTTTGTGAGATAGACCACTGTAGAACATTATCAATGCTTTGACTGAATACCCCCATTTAACTTACTTGATAACACTCAAAAAAGGCGAGAAGTGCAAGATGGAAATGGATTTAGGTTCGTTCTATTCTATAATTTCATTCAAAACTTACAAGAGTTTATGGTAGAAGCAGAAGCCACCCATTCATAAATCTTCTGTTCAATTGACAGATTTTCAGAATTGATCATAATAATTTCATAAGTACTCCAGCAGCCTTGATCGCAAATAAAACTAGTCGTTTATTTTGTAATTACACAATTAATTTTACATGAAGTGTTTTAGATTTTGGATCAGTTCCCAAAGTAGTCACTGAAGGAATCTTGGGAGGGGGGATTGCAGGCCGCTTGGAAAATGGGGGTTCAGGAGAAAGAGTGGGTAATAAGGCAATCAAAATATATCGCCTAAACAAGTTTTTAGAAAATACTTAGCCACTTGACCATACAACCACCCAATACAGTGATGAATTGTCTGATTCTTTTTTTTGAAGGAACGAAATTCAAACAGTTGACTATGGAGATTCAAGGATGCTGCTGAAGAAAATTGAGCTCAATATAGACAAATTGGAAGCACAACCAGACCCATTCTTCTCATTAGTGATTATTCTTAATTGTATTAATATTAATAGTAAGCAATCTGGCATGTTCATACGAGTTAATTTTTATTACCAGTTGAGATACTTTTCCAAATGGCGAAAACATTGTATTTGAAAGGAAGGGCGTTGAGCCAAAAACCTTGGGAATTATGTTCTCGATAAAAGTTCAATATCACATTATCAAAGAGCGACTCTTACCGCCAGGAAATTGGAAAATAAACTCGAGATTGACTGTAACATGATTCGATAATTAAGATTATTTATACGTTATAATGATTTCGATTCTGAATTTCGTTGAAACTGGTAAATAAGTAAACGTTTCAAGTGGTTTCTATGAGATCATCAAGATGTGACCAATTTTTCAAATGACGAAGTATCTTGTCAACAAGATACTGCTGATTTTTGGTCAATTTTTAATGACGAAATATTTCGTTCACCAAGATCTTTTTTCCCTTTTGCTAATGAAACCTCGTCGAGACATCCTCCAAGAAGGTTAATTTGAGATTCGTGAAATCATGGTATGTCACTTTCGCAACCATGAAATAAATAAGCGTGTTACAAAATGAAATACTAAGCAAACATCCTAAAATTTGAACCCAGACAATTAGGTGAAAAGCGTTAGTATGTGAGATACACTATGCGATTGAAAAAAACTGACCCTAAACGACATATGACTTTAAAAAATCCCCAAGGAATAAAACACAACAAAGCTCACAGTATACGCTTGTATAAGTAATCTTACCTCCTTTCAGATTGGCGCAAGCAAAAATGGTCAGAAGTAGACCTAGATGGTAGAGCTTCATCATCTACAGCTGCGTTATAAATGTGTGATCCATGTCTCATCGATCGAGGTCTACTACTTCCTAGCCATGAAAGGAAGTACTTGTTCACGTGGTAAAAGAGCAGGAAGCTGGCTTATCAGGTCCGCTGTCTTACTGACTCAAATACTTCCTGGACTTTCGAAAAACAGTCAGCTATATGCGATATGTATACCTCCTATGGTCCTAGACATGAGAGGCGTAGCTAGGCTGGAAAAACGGTAACTTCGAGGACCAAAATCTAAGGGGGATGGCACTTCAGATTTCTATGTCTATGTTTCATAAACGTACGTGGTACAGAAATTGAAGTTATTTGTTTAGTGTCGAATGGCAACAGATGAAAACAATATCAAATTAATCACCACAAGATTCATTCTCCGAATTTCGTCGCTTGCTTTAAATATGCTTGTTTCGAGCTATGGAGCTGGATAATATTGCTAAAACTACACTGAAAGAGCTCGCCACTGATAAAGTTCTTCAGCACTCTTCTGAGAGAACCTAACGAGAAACTGGGTAAATAGAAATCTGCGCAGAGAAAATATGAACGAAAATAAAGCTGACTCATACAATGCCGAATCTCTTATGAACAAGGGAATGGGATGGAAATGAAGTGGATATTCAGAATGTAACTGTGGTAACATGACTGAGATCTGCTGTTTGCGTTCTTTTAGTTGAAAATAAGAATTTGCACCTGAAAGGTAAACGGTAATAATAATGCTGTTACAAAAGAATTGAAACAAGTGTTGCGTAGTGAAATGTTCTAATGCGTTCAATGTAGAAGACTCAAGTGAAAACTTGGTCCGTTTTAACTTATTTAGCATAATTTATTTAGTATCCAGTCTTTACCGACTGGGAGAAATCAGAAAGTAAAAAAAATAATTCCAATGGCAAGAGAATATGACAAACATCTTACAAAACATCCTAAACAAAGAACACAAGAACAGTAAGAGAATATGACAAACATCTTACAAAACATCCTAAACAAAGAACACAAGAACAGTAAGAGAATTTGACAAACATCTTACAAAACATCCTAAACAGAGAACACAAGAACAGTAAGAGAATATGACAAACATCTTACAAAACATCCTAAACAAAGAACACAAGAACAGTAAGAGAATATGACAAACATCTTACAAAACATCCTAAACAGAGAACACAAGAACAGTAAGAGAATATGACAAACATCTTACAAAACATCCTAAACAAAGAACACAAGAACAGTAAGAGAATATGACAAACATCTTACAAAACATCCTAAACAGAGAACACAAGAACAGTAAGAGAATATGACAAACATCTTACAAAACATCCTAAACAAAGAACACAACAACAGTAAGAGAATATGACAAACATCTTACAAAACATCCTAAACAAAGAACACAACAACAGTAAGAGAAAAAGTCAAATGTCTCCCCCTCCCCATCAGCAGGGCTCTAACACTCCAATATCTCTTCACCTCGTAGTCCCCAAGCAAAGCTGATCATCCTTGGATGTGGTACCTGTCCATAACCTCGTCCTTTTCACAAAGCGAGAAATATGGGCTGTCGTAAATGCCATAAATGGTGTAGATGACTCTCCAGACAGTAGAAAGTAAAATTCAATCATTTAGATTTACAAACGTATCACATCATCCTGCTAGCAGAGCGTGGTTTACAAAAATATACCTGTCGCCAACAGCATAAATTAAACATACTATAGTGAAAACTCATTCTCCCGAAAGGCACCTTCATGATGGAAGTTGAGGTTTAGTTGCAACAGAACGACCAACCAATAATATTATCAAAGACTCAACAATAAGGTATGAAACATGAGTAGCGACATTTTGGAACCAATATATACAAGCAACTTCGTAAGTTTAGTGAAGATTCTACGTGCAGGTATTCTAGTTTTTATTATAAGATTTGGAGTTTTCTTTAGGTAAATGTTTCATAACTTTAAGTACGATTTTGCTCCGTGTCATAGTATTTACAATTAATCTCTTCAGGACACTGCCTTTAAATTGCAGTGCTTGAGAGACAAATCTTCTTTTCACGCAGCCCCATGCAATCGTACAGTTAATCAGAAAAGAGATTAACCTTTTGAATACGGTTATAGATACAACAAGCGCGATTCTGTCTTGGCGCGATGCTTATAACTTTCAAGGTACAGCTGCTGTTGCATCGAGTAACGTCGATTTTGTTTCAAAATATACTTTTTTTACGTTAAGCGAAATAAACACGTTTTCTTCAATAGAATATTTAACACAAATGTTGCGAAATGACTACTTGCGTCATTTCACGGTTATGTGTGCATAGTTGGGCATCGGTGCCGCAGCGGCGTAGCACGTTGAACCGGATATGTACATTGGGCATTAGAATGTCCTCTTTCTTACGGTACAATTATTTTTGAAATTGGTTCATAAATAAATTCGATGCAATCAAAAGTTGGTCATATAAATTTCATATTTTTTAGATCGCGGAGCGATTGCGTTCATGGAAATAAAGGTTAACCAAATAAAGGTTCCTGACTAACAGGTTTGCTAGTAGGCCCTTGAAACACGCTGTGACGTAATGCTCGTTTTTTCGCTCGATTCTCAGACAGTTTGCCGATTAAGTACAGATCATATTATTACGAGATTAACATGGTTTATTCAATATTGTACAGGGAATTAGATGGAGATGTTTTTTTACTGATGCGGCTATTTGTTTAGGGTGCATTAAGTGTTAAATAAAAAAAATCGAAATCACTGGCGAAAAGAGTGTTCGTTTGCGAATCAAACCAAATGAGATTGCTTAGCAATCAACGGGAGTTGGCGAGCGTTAGCGAATAGGGGGTAGAGCCATGTGACGTCAAGGATCGGTATGTGTCAGCATATGATCGGCATGTGACGTCATGGATTGCGTCATGGACCGGCGAATCAAATCAGGATTATACGAATTATTAAGATAGTTTCGCCGTTGCAGAAGATCGACTCTGCGAAAGGAGTATTGGTTTGCGAAGCAAACCAAATGGGATTGCGTAGCAATCCCGTGTGGTTGGTGAGCAGGAGGCGAAGCCCCCTAGTATTCATAAAACTCGATTGTTTTTTCAACACCGAAACCCGGATTTTTACTTTTTAAATGTATGTTTTGATTATTTTCTAACTGAAGTTAAAATATAATCTCAGCTTAAATCAACTTAATTTTTTCCTTAAAAAATGTCTTTCACAAAATTTTAAAAGGTTGATTAAAATTAGTCAAAATTAAAATTAGTCGAAATTTTCTTACACAAAATTCTAAAAGAGACTTTAAAACATTAAATATGTGATTAGTATTTCTCTCAAAACAAAACATTTTAGGGTTTTGCCCCTTGAAAGATTAAAACTTATTTTGTGCTTCTAAAATGTGTAACTGTACAAATTTATAGTTGTTTGATATGAATTTGACAATTAGGTTTTTATCAACTGTAGTCGATTATTTGTTGTTTGTATTTATAAAATATTGAATTTATAGAATTTGGTTCATTGATTAGAAATTCATTTCATTAACTGAAAAATTGTTTTTTATCTATTCACTACAAAGACTATTCGGTTATTTTTTGAACGATTTTGATGTGCTGTAAAAAAAATCGTATGCTATGAAATAATTTAATTTTTGCAGCAGTTAAATAGTTAAAATATAACTTATCGTCTGCTAACTCAGATTTTTGCCTACTCTTAAAAAGGCGCTTTTGAATAAGTAATGGATGGAAGGCTGTTTCCGCTCTTTCCGAAAAGAATTATGCATATTCACTTATTCAGAAACGCTGTAAAAGTAAGGATTTTTAGATATCTAATGGTTCTATAAGTAATATTATTAATGAGAAAGGAAAGAAAACGTATATAAAAGAGTGGGGAAATGCTTCCAAAACAGTATCACATCTTATTATCATGGAATGTAAGGTGTAAAAAGATAGTTAACAATAAGGGCTATCGAATAGAGCATTAAAAGCACAAAAATTTCATGTAGAAAATTGATCTTCAGTCCATTAAAATCGTTCAAAAAATGTCCGAACACAGACTGTACATAACTTTAAAAAGCTTGTTATTCTTTTCTACGCATAAATGAACGATAAATTTTATTTTTTAAAAGATATTTGTTTATTTTTATCTAAAATTTTCACTTAATTTAATATGAAATTACAAAACAAATTTCGTTTTGTTTTAATTCTAAAATTTGTTCATAAAAAAATAACAATAATTATAATGTAAAAATTAGTTTTGAAATATAAGTGACATAAACTTTCTAATAAATTTTAGTGAATGGCATCATTAGTTACAAAATATAAAGTCGTTTGCGTCGTAATTATTTCGGTCATAGTAAATAATGGCTTGTTGCATTTAATTGAGCTATAATAGAATAAAAATATTTTTCATTAACTTATTTAGCAACATTGTGCGACTTTTTTACATCCTGATTGTACCAAGGTCTTAAAATTACGATGCATGTAATGTCCTCGATAAACTTGCCCGAAGTGAAGAATATTAGACAAGTTTCATACGAATTATTAGAAGAGTGGTTACTCGACATGGCAAAGAGTAATAAAGAGCGAATTTCTTCATCGATGTCCTTAGAATTTCTCTGGTCATCTGATGTCGTTGAATTGATATTCAATGTGTGTAGCTCTTTCAAACTGGATAGCAACGTAAAATACGTTGCTCTTGAAATTTATGAAAGGTTCGTAGCTTATCATATTCTTGAACTTCGAGAGAGTGTCAGAAAGCAGCAGGAAACGGATAAGCCTTTATCATGGGAAGTCATTGAAGGAAGAATTGCAGAACAAACTATTTTACGCATGCTGACGTCAATTCAGCTAGCAAGCAAAATGGCTTCTCATTATGATCACTTGCTGCCATCACAAGTATCTAAATTTCTTCTGAAGTCTGGAAAAAATTACAGTCCTATTGGAGTTTTCAGTTCTGAAATTAGAATCATGCGGACACTCAAATACCAGCTAAACGTGACGACACCTGCGCTCTATGTAGAAATGTTGCTATGTGTACTATTCACCAATGATCCATCTACGAATGATTTTCTTTACATTTCATCTATTAAATTATTGGATTTAGTTTATCTTAATCGAATGAAGATTTACAATGAATTGTTTGAAAGTATAACTGGAACACTAGCAGAGAAAAGTTTCGAAAATAAAACGTTTTTGAAAATTAAAGCAGATTATATGCTTCTTAGTACAGCCATTATAGCAGCGGCATCTTGCATTGTGACTAGAGATAACTGGCATACAGTAGTAGAGCAATTGCATCAAATAACTAGGATCTTAAAAAAGGATATAAAAAATTTCAGTCTTGTAATTGTGGATGTAATATCCAATGTGCTTGACTGAATTTCAAAAAAATTTAAGAATGTACTATCAACAATTTCACCATACACTACCAAATAATCTTTTGCATATTTATATATGAAAACGCTACTTTCATTGTACTTGTAAAATAATTTCTTAAGTTATATAAGATTAGGTAAATGTGTTTGGGAATTATGCATTACATGTAACAAAACTTTGTAAAGACGTTTAAGTGTTTCGATTTGAAGTATACATTGAGCCGTGTCTATTAAATAAATTTTTTGAAAATAGAATATGTTATTGCGTTTCTCTCAATGTATATAAGTTCTGAGTATATATAACTTTTGTACATAATTGCTTAATGATTAATTTCAACGTCAGTAGTGCTATTAATCTGAAAACCCTAGTTCTTTAGTTTTCTCTAAGACATTCTAAAAGTGTTTGTACTTCCTTGGAAATTGAGATACTCTAGATATTTATATATTCATTTTGTATATAAATTTCTCGTATTTATTTCATTTAGCTGTCTTTTACCATTACGTCATTGGATTCCTTAAGGAACATAAAATCTGGACTATACAAAACTATTGTTCCACCTTTGCTCAGTTGAATATCAGAAAGTGACTGGAGAGAGTCCCCTCCTGAAAGTATTGATTTTTTAACAATACATCGTTACAAATGAAAGATAAGGTCATACACAGAATAATTTTATAATATTCTTTAATTAAAATAATTGATTAATAGTTTATTATATAAATTAACCATTTACTAAACTGTGAAAGGATTATGAATTCGTTTCTCATTTTTTGCTGACGTTTCACCTCATGTATATATTCGAACTTCAACCTATTTTTAAGCTCTTTATAGTAACATAAGAATGAAGTGTGAATTTCAAGAAATAAAATTTTCAATTTCAACTATGTTCAATTATCATTATATGTATTTGACGAACACAACTACTGTAAAGTGATTTTTCTCTTGTCAGTGCAATAGAGATGCATTCTTTAGTAGCAAATTCAACCCTTGCCGATTTTAATCAACATAAGAAAATTATGAAAGTAACCAGACACTACGTCCTCTCATATTTGATTCGTTGGGTTTAATTTAATGGCGCAAGGGCTCTGATTGTCCAGACAGAGTCAGGAGTAATTGGACATATACTCATAAGGAAAATTTCACTGACACAAAATAGAGAGAAATATACAAGAGAGTAATCAAACTTGCAACGCCGACAACTTTGAGGTTGCTGATGTGGTGAGTAAACTCACAAAGCGAAACCATAAAAGTGAACCGTTCTTCAGCACAACACACTCACTTCCAAGCATGGAGGTGCTGAGGTGCTCGTATGGGGTTGTTAACTGGCTTGAGAGGTTGGAAATGTAGTTTTTATTGATGACTAGCCTCTGCGTGGCTAGCCCGGCGTTGCCTGTACCCATGGTGTAAGATATTAAACTGGTGTAAAAATTTCCGCAGATTTCAAATCCGTTAAAATTTTTATTCTATCTTTAACGGCGGCTAGACAAAAAAACGCACTGAAGAACGCCAGTGATAACTTTAGCAATATCTTTTGCTTCACTGGAATCCGTTTCGCAGGAAATCAAAATGAATGAATTTCGAAACAAACGAAGGTCATTCGAATGTGTTCTCTCCCATTCTAGAGACGGGAGATGTAAAAAACTTGGCATGGTTCCAAAGGCTGTCGTAAAGGTGCCGTGAGGGCGAAAAGTCTAAATTTGGATGATTCTTAATGTGCGAAAAAACGCGGGAAAAGGAAGAAAGGTAAAAAAAAAAACTATTAAATTCATTTTAAAATGTTCTAGATTGAACTTTAAATTCGCGCCTCGACCATAAAATTGCAAAAAATTCGGACTACCTGTGTGCCAAATCTCATTACTATAAGTGCCATAGATTCGTCAGGACTTTGTGAGTCCAAGAAAACAAACAAACAAACACTTTCATTTATAATATTAGAGATACGGAGAGAAATATTTAATTCTTAATAAAAAAGCGATTTACACACACACAAAAGTGCTTAAAATTTGGGTTCAGGATCAAATTTTTGTGTCACTAGATAACGGTTCCACAGATAGGGAAAAGGGACAGAGCAAAAATAGTTCAATTGAAGCTTCTGTGCCCACTTAAACAGCAAATATACACCTTACCGAATTCCCAGGGCATCAATGATGTTGAACATGTGGGGTCCTAGTAGGAAAAGGGGCTGATAATCGTGATATTTAAACCACAGAACGTAATAACAATTCAGAGATAAATGGCAAACATATTAAGAAAAAATAAACAAATTCACTTGTGGTTAGAGGAACAACTCGAGAATTAGTTGACGCAAGAAGCGACATCTTGCTTAATTGCGGGCGATTCTAACCAGTGAATTTTCCGCGTTTTTAGGGGCAGGTTCTTGATATTACTCGATTATTTAGGGTGATTGTAGAGAACGGATTGTTATGTTTGGCTCGAGTGAAATTGAAGAATATAACTTGGAATTCCAGTGTTAGCGTGTGATGAGGAATAGTATTGAAGAATTTAATTGAGAGTTTTTGACAGCATCTGAAATGTGTGCCATGGTGTGTCTAATATTCGAAGCATTTTATTTTGGAGGACAGTTATATTATTAATGTATGTTTTTGCTGCAAGTCCAAGATTTAGGCTGTTTAGGTAATTATGGATCTTAAGATTTGCTTAAAGAGTAGCAGCTTATTACTTAGGATGAGAGGGGAATTTTGGCTATGAGGTAATTAATTAGGTGTTATCTGGTCCAGAACTTTGTCTTTGTGTTTCCGCAGTGGAATTTAAAGATAAAATTTTCATCTAATATAACACTGAGACGTTTTACATCTCCAACTCAAGGATTGGGTTCATCGAAAACTTCGAGGGGAGGGAGATATAATTCATAGTTTGCTTTAAAGAACATTATGGGGCTTTAGTTTTATTGACGTTGGCATATTATACACCATTGCGTAAGCGCGATTTCAAGGGTTTTAAGGACTTCTTAATTTGTTTTTAATGTGGATTTGGGAATAATGCTGTAATGAAACAGTTTGGTAGTCTGAAACCAGTTCATAATATGGGAATGGCGAGGGAAATAATAGAAGAAGATTTATATCATAGGGGAATTATTGACCTTCGAGGGGTGCTTACATTTATAGTATGAATATATGGATGATAATTGTTCAGCTTAACTCTATAGGTCCTGTTCAAAAGAAAACGTTTAGTAATTATAATTATAGAACAGGGGTATTATTTCAAGATGGTTAGTTTCCATGCATGTGTGCTGTGTGTTTCTTTATCTGTTTTTATAACCTGGGTTCCAAGTAGAGTGTTTACATTTAATGTCTGCCCAGCTAAATGAGTTATAGTTTTAGTTAAGTATGCTATACACTGAAGAGCCAAAAAATTATGACCACCTACTCAATAACGCGTTGCGCTTAATTTCATATGCAAAACAGCTGCAGCTCGTTCTAGCGTTCATGTTCTGTTCTACCACAGCTACGGGTCCCAGAGTCGCCCATGTGAACGTCCCCCAAAACATAATACCTCCACCACCAGCCTGTGTATGACCTGCTGTTTAAGAGGGGAGCAACTGTTCGCTGGCAAACTGCGTACCCTGACACGACCATCGACGTGATGAATGACAAATCGTGATTCATCTGACCAGACAACTCTCTTATACTCATCCATGGTATAGTCTTGATGTTCGCGGGCCTACTGTAGGCGTAGTTGACGATGACGCTTGGTCAACAGAGGCACACGAGTGGGACGTCTGCTGCACAGTCCCATATCCAACAGTGTCCGCTGAACTGTGTGTTCCGAAACACTTGCGCTTGGACCTGCATTGGATTGGGCTGTCAGATGAGCCACTGTCTCGCGCCGATTTTGCTTTACCAAGCGGGACAGTCTCTGACATGATTTTTCTTTGATGACGCATGGACAACCAACACCTTGGCGTCTACTGCTTGTGTCATCGTCATTTATCCACTTTGCGTGAATACTAACAACGGCAGATCGTGAACAACCTACCAGTCATACAGTTTTGGTGATACTCGTTCCGAGTCTTCGGCCATTACGTTCTGCCCTCTATCAAATTCGCTTAGATCAGCAGCCTTTCCCATCACTCGCAAAAGTAAGTGCAAGAATGATTACTTACCTTCTCCAGCAACAGTTAAATACCATTCTCACTTAATCACGTGCCTTCCACGTCATCCAGACGAGTTCATTGAAAAATGTGGGCATGGTCACAATGTTTTGGATCGTTAGTGTATAACTCGTTTGTTTTAAGGTGTTTTTCAAGAGTTTATAGGAGAGGTTAGAATTCGAAATTTGTTTTCTTTGAGGATAATGGCTATGTAGCTGTTGGGAGGGGGGGGGGGTTAATGTCAGCTATATCAGGTTCAAGTTTTGATATCATATCATGAGTTCATTTATTCTCGACCTAATTCTGTTCGTATTCCACCCAAGGTTTGGAAGGGTTCGAGAGGTACGAAAATCTTGCTCTGATTGTGTCCATAATGATAATTAAATCATAGAAAATTGGTGTCAAACATCACTAAAAAGCAAAGTTAGATCAAATTAGGTTTAACACATAGAGGAGATATAAAAGTAAAGTGAGCTATGGCAACCTTTTTAGGTCCCGGTGATCATGTGACCAAAACCTAATTGTGATCCTTATACTCTTCTCTCCAACTCACAGATAGTTTGCGCATTCCTTCTTCCATAGTACATGCATTGAATGTGAAATCTAACATGGTTCTATCATTCTGTGTGTAGTGTAATATTCTGCCCTCTTGACTCAACCCCTGCTTGCTAGGGAAAACAGGGGCGCAGTGGCCGCGTGGTAAGAGAGAGAGAGAGAAGTGAGACTAGGAGGGATTTGGTCAGGGGTGAGCGCCGAGTGAAAGAGACAGATAGTGACAGGGAACTATAGAGCGAGGAAGGCGACGGAATTTGTAGACCGTTCGTTCTTTAGGAGGCTCTTCCCTGAGATTATAGAGCGCAGATTTGTTGTTACGTTTACTTAAATAAACACTTGTTAAAATTTCAGTGTTTTCTTTTCTTTTGCGATTCACGAACCTTATGAGTAAAGCTGTGCATTTGGATGTAATTCCACATTTATTAAAGGTGGAAAAATTACAGGTGAGCACGTTACGTGTATTTTACGTCTGGTTTTGTGCAATTGGTAAATTTGCTGGTATGATAAAAATAGATTTTTTTAACTTTGGAATTAATAAATATCACCTGTGGACAATTCTCGTTCCATAAAAAAAATTTCATATGTTTGCAATCAATATATACACAGTCCAGTCACATTAATGTGACCACCTGTCAAAAGCCAGAATAACCACCTTTGGCAGAGCTGACCGCTGCGAGACGTGCAGGAAGAGAGTTAATTAGGTTTCTGAAGGTGTTCACTGGGATTTTAAGCCATGCCGACTCCAGTTCTGTTTCCAGCTGCGCTAGATTACGCGGTTGAGGATCCATGGCGCGAACAACCCGATCGAGGTGGTCCCACAGATTCTCGATTGGGTTTAAATCCGGTGAGTTTGCTGGCCAGGGGAGTACATTAAACTCATCCTGGTGTTCTTCGAACCACGCACATACACTGAGAGCTGTATGACACTACGCATTGTCCTACTGGTAGATGCCATCATTCTGAGGTAAAATAATTCGCATGTAGGGGTGGACATGGTCCGCAAGGACAGATGCGTACTTGTGCTGATCCATCGTGCCTTCCACAATGATGAGTGAACCCAGTGAATGCCGGGAAAACATTCCCCAAACCATAATGCTCCCTCCTCCAACCTGGATCCTTCCGGCAATTGTTGCAGGGTGTTTGCTTTCAGACGTTTCACGCCGTAAACGCCAACGTCCATCTGTCCGATGGAGCCTAAAACGTGATTCTTCGGAAAAAGACACCTATCGCCACTCTGTTTACGTCCAGGTGCGGTACTGGCGTGCAAATTCCAGCCTGCGTCGCCGATGAACAGCAGTCAGCATAGGTGCAAAACATGCGCAGCAACGTTCGCTGAACCGTTGTTGAGGATACACTCTTGGTAGCCCCTTGGTTCATCTGGGAGGTCAGTTTCTCAACAGTTGCACGTCTATTCGCCCGAACGCATCTCCGTAGCCTTCGTTCGCCTCTGTCATCTATAGCCCGTGGTGCACCACATATGCCACGCCGCTTATTTTGGATAGTGCCATTTTGCCATGTACGGTATACTTTTACCACGGCGGCACGCGAACAGTTCACAAAATTAGCCGTTTCCGAAATGCTTCCACCCTTGACCCGAAAGCCAATAATCATGCCCTTTTGGACGTCGGATAAATCGCTACGTTTCTGCATCACGCCAACGATTGAAATGCTTTCCGATGCCTTAGGACATCCTTTATATACACTCCACTGCAATGTGCTGCCACCTGCTTTTTGTGATTGATTATTTCACGTTGACGTCGAAAGTAGGTGGTAGTCACATTAATGTGACTGGACTGTGTATTTAAAATAATGTTTAAAATAAAATAACTGATGTTCGAGTGTGTTTGCTATTGTAAATTGTGCATCTATAATGACCTAAAATATTAAAAATAATAAACTGAATTTTAAAAAAATTGTGTGAAATCATTCTTTGTCATGCCGATGATTTTTTTCGTGCCAACTAGGAGCACTATATTCTTTCGTGTCGTACACGATATAAAAATGCTATTGAACTCGATAAATAAGCGTGGTGGTGATAAAAACATCATGCCACACCAAGATGAAATCATTCACTCTTTTGTTTCCCACTGTAAAGGAGACATTGATTTCGTCTCCCTTGATAGTGTATTTCAACGTATTAAAATATAATTTTGAAAATTTATGCACGCGTAATACATGATCCTCAACTAAGCAAAACATTTATTTCTACAATTTTTTTAATTAAAAAATATATTTTTTTAAAGCATTAAATTGATGCTAACTTCAACTTTTAAGGTATTGTCCCTCAAACAGTAAGAATAATTTTACATTATGATTTTTAAAACTACAAGTTTCCACAATTTATGTTTACGAGTAATAAGAATCTTTAAAGATGATTATAAAAGTTTCACATTTATTCAGTTCTTTTTATTCGGCCCTTCTTATTTCGGCTAAAGCTTCATTTATTCAGTTCTTAAAATTTTTATTTTATTCCATTTATTAGCTATCCCATTGATGAAGACAGAACTGGTCATTAAATGAACACATGTTTCTATGAGTTTTATTCAGTGGGTTTAAAATGTAGTGCATGTAGCAATAAATTTTATAAATTTACAGTTTCTTATTTATTTTTCGTATTTTAATATATTGATTTCATAAACGCGAACATAAAATAAGTAACACAAATTAAAAGGAAAAATAGTGCACAAAACTATTGCACACACATAAAATCATAAAAATTCTGGAGAGTTATTTACATGATCACTTTGATGAATTTAAAATCCAGATGTAGACACATGGGTGAAATTTGATTAGTTTTTAAACCAGAAAGCTAAAATTGGGTAAAATATATAACCGCTTCAAGTATATGGTTTAAAAAGTTACCTTCCATCTTTTGAAGATTATATGTATTACTTTATAAGTTAAGAGTGATTTTCTGTAAACGAGGTACGCTTCCTATGGGAGTGTGAGAGTTGACATTTTTGATTTTTCTGAAATTTGCATCAAATATGCTCCCACGTGTTCTGATTACGCATCAGAAAAAAATGTTCACAAATTTTGTTTTGCCATGTTACGGTTTTTTTTATAGAGAGGAGGAGGGTAAAGATCGTTTTCTTACACTATAGCTGAAATATGGCAAAATGTAATTTCAATTTATCTGTATCTGTTTTGCGAGTGGGGTAAACATATACGAAGGGGCGTATTCGGTTTGAGAGCCAGTTAAACCTGTCCAGAGGGCCGTATCTGGATTCCTGGCCTTAGATCAATCTGTTCACTGTAACTTTTTTTATATTTGGTCACTATAGAAATGTGCAGTTGCACGCTGACCCTGTCATATACTGTACTACCAAACGAAAGGATACGATGCCAAATCAAGCAACAAAATTCATATTTAACAGAATAGTCATGTGATTACTAATCAACATGTTGGTCCCACTTTTGGTAGCATCCGCTAATCCGCTGTGGGTTTTCAGTAACTCGGTACGGAGGGGTCTGCTTCCATTCGAAGGAAGGTCCCACTTTTGAAGACTAATTATTATTCTAATGTTCTGTCTTCTTTTTGCGTCTGTGAGACCGCGGTAGCCCAGTTGGAGGAGTAACGTATTAACAACCGGAGGGTTGTGGGTACGAAACACGGTTCAGTCAAAGACCGTCTTGTACACCTGGGCTGGTGCACGTTAAATCTATCATGGCCTCAATGTCCTCACGCTGGTATAGAAGTTAGGAGAGTGTGGTGCCAGCTCTGATAGCTCATTGTGTTGCTCCAGCGCGGCGTTAATTAAAATACATACTCTGGACCGTCGCCAAGATCCCGTCATTCGGCTCGTCATCTGACCATGGTTCAAAATTACGGGGTGTTGTTCAAGGATCTTAGGGGATAGAAACCGAAGGGTTTTGATCCCGCACCGTCTTCAATAGCCCTTTGAGTAGCTTTAGTACGACGGTATTTAAAAATTGCCAAAAATTATTCGTCGTGTGGATTTAGTGTGACGTAACTTACTACTTACATCTAAAGTGCCTACTTACATTAAGCTTCACAGAAAACTCCTCTCGTCATAAGTAAGCCTAATAATATGTATTCTGTGTTTAACACGAGAAAAACATTTTGAATAAATTAAAATTATTGGTTGTTTGATATTTGCAGAAAAAGGTATAGGTTTTGTTGGGAGATATTTTAATTAACATCTAACTAAAAAATGCAACGGGCTATTGACGACTGTCCGAGATCAATCCCCCAAGTGAAAGAACCGAGGTTTGGTATCTTCACACTGGAGCAACACAATTGACTGTCGGGAAAGATCCGAGAACAACACCACGTAATTTTTTTCCACGTTCAATGACTAGGTAATTGGTAATTTTTTAGTTAACGTCGTACTAGAGCAACACAACGGGCTATTGACGACGGTCCGGGATCAGTCCCTTAAGGGAAAGATCCGAGGACAACACCTCGTAATTTTGAACCACGGTCAGATGACGAAGCAACTGAGCTGGCACTCCACTCTCCAAACTTCCACGCCAACCCAACGTGAGGACTTTCGACCACGACAGATTTAAGGTGCACCAGCCGCCTCTACACCATACGTTCACAAACATCCATGCCCGGACCCGGATTCGAACCAGGAACCTTCCGATCTAGAGGCTAACACCTTAACCACTATACCGGTTGGTCGGCAAATTGGTAATTGGTAATTGGTAATTTTTTTAGTTAACGTCGTACTAGAGGGAAAGATCCGAGGACAACACCTCGTAATTTTGAACCACGGTCAGATGACGAAGCAACACTTGAGCTGGCACCCCACTCTCCAAACTTCCACGCCAACCCAACGTGAGGACTTTCGGCCACGACAGATTTAAGGTGCACCAGCCGCCTCTACACCATACGTTTACAAACATCCATGCCCGGGCCCGGATTCAAACCAGGAACCTTTCGATCTAGAGGCTAACACCTTAACCACTATACCGGTTGGTCGGCACCGGTTGGTCTGCATTCAATGACTAGGAATAGGTTAGGGAGTTAATACTTTTACAATATTTAGTTTCTTTTACACTAATGGTTCTTTGAGAAGTGGCAACGTTACTGCATTGTTGATTATTTCTTCCGTTTCCGGTATTGAAATTTATTAACCCATTCAACCATTAATTTCTAATTATTGTAATTGGTTACGTAAGTATTTTTCAATGTCGTATGTTTTTTTGTGCATGCGAAATTAATAATTTCCATTGGTTTGTGGAAGAGTGTTCTCGAATTTCTTGATTTATACTGTATTATTTCAAAGTGACTTGCCACCTGTAATGAAATATATTTCTGTATTTACAAATGATCTGTGTAGCTTTCTAGTTGCGAAGGTTTGTCCTTCCCTTACGTTATATTTTCCCTTGAATTCCATTATATTTGTCAACGAAATTTCACTTTTATATGCGTAAACATGACCTAAAGTCTAATTTCTTTCTTTCCTCTACTTTAGTCTGATTAATCACATTACTAATAAAATAAATTATTTCCTTCAACTCTATAGGCCATCAAATTTGTTTGCAAGTTTGAGATGCGTGGTACGAAGTATTCAGCTATTTTTCTTCTGCTCAAGTAGTAATCCTTGTGAACATACACAGCTGTGTTTACTCTTTAAACGATTATCCGGAAATTATGCTATATATCAATACAGACGCTACTTTTTCAATTGAATTTACCAATTTCATGAGAGGAACAAAACATAATTGTATGCTCATATTGAAAATAGCTTATGATTCTCTACCTAGCTCAATGAATAATTGTATTGCAAAAATGGTAATTATTTTCTTTCGACTAAGGTATCAGAACACCCTTAAATACTTAAGTTAAAACTGACATGTTTCTTTAACTATTACTTCCATATGACAACGGCATGGCCAAATATGGCCCTTCAGCCATAAAACCTCCAAAACCAACCATATCGCAACAAATTTTCATGTTATTGCTTTCTTGCTAATCCTTTTTAAATATAATTTTGAAATAAATTTGTAAACCATGCTGTTTTACTTGATCTGCATTATGGCATTGACTCTAAAATTGTATTGTGAATGTTCTAAATTGCAGTTAATTTCTGGGGGAACTTTCCTTGGTAAAGTTTTTTATTTTATTGCAGTATTTTACCTTTTGGTTCATGCATTACTGAGGTGGTAGGGACTAAAATTATGCTTTTTTTATTTTTTAATAAGAAATGTATTAAAATGTTTCTCTGTTAACTTATGTGAATTTCTGTGTAGTAAAGCCCATTGAGAAATTTACCCAATAATATTGTACAGTTTGATTAATTTATTTTACAAGAGGAAAGTTTACCATGTTGAAAATGTATTGAACTAAAATTAGAATTATTCAATCTATAAATTTTAAAACATTGATTGATTTACATCAACAAATTTCAAATGCAACTGTATAATTTATTTCATGACATTTAACATAATTTTAGTCATGGTAAATAAAGTGTTTTGTTATCTATATCGTGTTTTACTGGGAAGTGTGCATTTGAAAATTTTGATACAATATTCATATGCATTTGATACTTGGTGTGCAATTCAAGATAAAAATGTATGATCAGTCTTAAAATGAGCATTTGTAAGATTTCACATGTATTTGAAAGTCTCCATATTTTATAGGTAATGTATGCTATTTAGGATTTTTCGTCGTTTCATTACAATGGCTGCAAAACCAAAGGTTGTCTTTGTTCTGGGGGCACCAGGTGCTGGTAAAGGAACTCAGTGTAAGAAGATAGTAGATGTAAGAAACTTTGAAGACTTTCTATTTTCATAAGACTTTTCTGGTGTTTCTTTTGTGACTTCATTTTACTATCAGCCTCGCAGCATGGACCTGACATGTTTTCCTGAAAGTTGTCTGTATACCCACATAAAATTTAGAAAAATATTAGTCAGGCCCTGAAAAGTTTGCATTGGAGTATGTTGGGTTTTACCAAGTATTCATTAGATAAAATGATAGGTTGAAACGTAAACAATAAGTACTGTTTCCAGTTAACATCTTAAACCCTAATCCTGACTGTGAGTTTGACAGACAATGGAAAAGTAATCATCTTTAGTGATCATCAAATGTGCATAAGCATATGGATGATGAGCCTTTTCCTTTGGTGAGTTTAGTAATTTTCTAAAATTGGACTTGCCTAAATTCACTGCTCGTTTTGTTCATTTTAACAAAATTAAATTAATAAAAAATATGAAGTAACATTTGATACTTACTATTGTTAATTTAGGGTTGCCATTGGCGACTATTTCTGACTAATTTTAACCTTGGGCTGCTATGGCGACTTTTTTTTGTCAAAAACAGGCCCAAAAGAGACTATTTTTTAAAAAGTGACGACTTTTTAAAGTTTGTGACGACTTAGACTATTTAAAATTTTGTTTGCATTAAATCTATTTTTAAATAGCTTTGGTAACAAAAATGACAACCGCGATTTCGAAGGTCACTAACACGAAATTGCGTCCAATCCGATATCTAGAAAAGATTTCATCGTGCATTTACTTGGCCAAATATTTATATAAGTTTTGTTATACAGTGTTTGTTTTAATTTGTAATACTTTGTTTTAATTGTTCTCTTTATTCACAACAGTTATTTTAAAAGGTATGCAAAAAATATTAATTTTTTTATGATTATAAGGTTATAATGGTTGTTTTCTAAAGTTTAATGAACTAAAGATATAAGTTCCAATTTTATTGAAGGTAACAAAGGTTGGCTTAAAAATCAAAGTTCTGTTTACTTATAAAGTATAAACTCATACTTAGCATTGTCTAGGTATGTTTCAAAATTTTCTGTACGGCATATGTATGTCTTATTCTTTTTTATCTGAGTCAGTATATAAGGATAACGGAAAAGACTACTAAATTATCGCCAGGTGGAGACTATTTTGACTACTATTTTCAACTTTTCAGGCTACTAAAGCTACTATTTTATATGTTTAGTTATGATGGCAACCCTGTTAATTCATTTTCAAGTAACTGCATGCTGAAAAGTAATTTCGTATTGACTGGTATTCTTATCTGTAGGGATTTCTATCTTCCAGATTTCTCACTGTCTTCGATAATCTGACTGCGAGTTTCGTTTGAGTGGCGAGCTCTTCCGTGTAGTTTTAGCAACATTAGCTGCTCCGTGTGACTCGAATATGTTGATACAAAACACAAAAATTGGCGAATAAATCCTGTAACAGTTCAATTTAAATTGTTTGTATCTGTTGCCATACTGTAAAATACTGGCAATATTGATTTCTGTGTCTTGTATGTTATTAAAATATATATTTGTGCTCTTATTACGTTGAATGCTGAATTTGTGATATTTAGTTTGCATTGTTGAACTCAAGGCCTTGCTATTAATTATACAAATATTTTCTCCAAAGAATTTTGGTTTTGTCCATTTATCTGCTGGTGATCTATTGAGAGAGGAAAGAAACACTCCTGGTTCACAGTATGGGGAACTCATTGAAAATCATATTCGCAATGGAACAATTGTGCCTGTTGAGATTACTTGTCGACTCATTGAAGAGGTATAGTTTTTTTTTTTTCCATCTGCTTATTTACTTTTCTTGTTTGTTTACTCAAACCTAAATACATGTCTTGTACATTTAGGTCAAAAATAAATTACTTTACCCTATTAAATTAGCATGATTAACTTAGTTAATTCTTGATTGGACATATTTTAATAGTTAATTTGTTAACAGCTTGTTATTTTTATTGTTAATTCCTTTACAGTAGTGCCAACTAACCTGTATAGTGGTTAAGGTGTTATCCTTTGGATCAGAAGGTTCCTGGTTCAAATCTGAGTCTGGGCATGGATGTTTTTAAGTGTTTGGTGTAGAGGCAGCTGGCGCACCTTAAATCTGTTGTGGCCGAAAGTCCTCACATTGGGTTAGTGTGGAAGTTTGGAGAGTGGGGTGCCAGCTCAGGTGTTGCTTTGTCATCTGACCATGGTTCAAAATTACAAGGTGTTGTCCTCGAATCTTTCCCTTAAGGGATTGATCCCGGACCATCGTCAATAGCCCGTTGTGTTGCTATAGTACGACTTTAATTAAAATAACCTTCACAGTACTTGTGAGAAGGATTATCAGTGTAAACAAACACACCCCAGATCTGCAAATATTATTTTTTTCACTATCCACATTCTCTTTTAAGATATAAACCAAGGTCCCTTAATATGATATTTATCAATATTATGGTGGTTTAATCTAATTAGTGATATTTAATTACCTTAGCAAGTCAGTTTTAAGAATAGTTCTAGAATTGATCATTCAAAAACCAAACCAAATGACTTCAAATTCATGTAGGGGACATACATGATCTGCAACAAAAACACTTCTGCCACCTACATTTAGCTTGACAAAAAATGCCACAGAACTAAATGCGTACTTCTGTGTAATATATAAAAATAAATATAAAATGACTGAATGTGAAATTACTTTATTTTTAATGAATTTAACTAATAATGCAAAATAATATCACTGGGAAAATATGAGGGAAAGTCAAAAATTATCTGCACATTATTTTTAAATTTATTTACTCAAACTTGGGAGTTGAACAATTTTGTCATTTTTCTAGTCTCCTTCCTTTTTGATGCACTTGGTCTAGCGATTCACAAGCATACATATTCCCTCCAGGAAGGTTTTCAGTTAGTCGCTCAACCATTTATGCACTGCAATCCCCACTTTATCCGTCTAATCTGCAGGATCATTTCATGCTGAAAGGGAAAAAATAAAATAATAATAAATCTATTTTACATAATTTTGGGTTTAAAAAAAGTCTGAAGTTCTTTGGAAGGTACTGATTTTTTTTTTTTTAGAATTTAGTTTAGATTTTAGATTAGTTAGAATTTTGAATTAGAATTGGAAAAATGAAGAAGTGTTACATATGTTACTTTAAAAAAAATTGTATTAAATTTAATTTATGAATGACAGTTTTAAAATTGCTTGACTACAATTATGAAAGGCTCGAGAAAGGAATGTATATACTTTTCAAACTATATCGTGTTGATCAGAATTTTATTCAAGTGTTTGTGAACCTTTTCTGTTATTCCTTTTTACTGTAATGTAAGTTACTACATTAAATTCAACTATGTGAACTTAAAAATATCAGTATATTAATAACATTCTCATCAAGGTTTTAACTTTTTATTAGTTTGTTGAACAATTCAAGTGAATATTTTGTTTTTCCTTATTTGCAAATATATTTTCACTTCAAGATCAATATATTTGTCTCAATGTAACGTAAGTTACCGTGGAATTGCCCTGCAGAGAACATGCTACATTGTGGATGATAATTCACCTGTTTGCCAGTACCATTTCTCAAGCTTGGTGTATCTTCTCATCAGTGGTGAAGGTTGGCTGGTCTCTTGCACCATCGACATGCATCATGCTTGTCTGGTCTCTTTTAAGCTTCCTGATCATACACACTTCTACGTGGTAGAGCATTGTCCCTGTATTGTGTTGCAAGCCTCTGATGAATTTCAGTCCCTGGCACACTTTATGACCATAGAAGTCAAATCACTGCTCTTTATTCCTCCTTAGTGGTCATCTGCCATGTTAACACTGAAGCAAGAACAATGACACTATCAGGGTCAAACTTTGGTTATGTGATCCTAGAGCTCGGATTTTGCATACCTTTTTTTGAGTCCCTAATGTTGATAGAAATCCGTATTGAGTGTTTTGTAGCAATTTGCAACAAAAAAAAAACGAATTAGTTTTGAATTTTTTTTTTTTTTTGCATATTTGGGACCATTATGCATATTTGAGTTTTTTTGCCTGTTTTGTGCATTTTGCTATTTTTAAACATTAAGCGCTGAGTTTAAAAAAAAAATTAACTCAGTGCATGTGGATTGAAGGTTTTGAGAAGCAATCAAAATTAAATCAACTACGACTCACAAACAAAAAGTGGAAAAGGTGCAAAAAGATAAGAATATTCAACAGCCTTTCATCACGTCAAAGTTTCAGGCAATGTTGAAATCCAACATTGCTCTTTATAAGTTGGAGAATGAACATTTTAGAGACTTCTTGAAGAAATACACAGGTAATGAAATTCCTCTTGAATCGACACTAAGAAAAGGTGATACAAAGAATACAAAATGAGATAGGTGGTCTCATCTGGATGTCAATGAAACAATTGACCCCCCTGCTGGCAATACATAATTTATGTAAAGAGTTGGAAAAACAAATCACTCTAGGATCGCCAGGATAGTGGGTGAAGCAATTAATAAATAAAATTGTGTGTTAATTGAGTAAAAGTGTGGCTCATTTTCATTTTATCCTACTCGCTAACCTTTGTGTAAGAATGAAAAAAAAATGTTTTTTCAATTTCGCATATTTTGAAGTTTTAGTGCATATTTTGGTATTTTGTTATGCATATTTCAGGCCACATTTTTGCATATTGATTCGAGCTCTAGTGATCACAGTAGTATAAACTCTGAACATGCATGCACAGAAGGCAGTGTGACAAACCTAAAGATGTGTTATTAGCAAAAGTGCGGATAATTTATGCCTTACCCTCGTATTTTCTACAATTTTAAAATTCACTCTTTTCACAGTATTTTACAAGTAAATGCATGATTCTGTTTAAATCTCCTGTTTTTTTTTATTATTAATAGGCTATGAAAGCTGCGTCAAGTGACAGATTTTTAATTGATGGATTCCCTCGCAATAAAGATAATTTAGATGGTTGGAATAAAGAGATGGGTGAAAAAACCAAGGTTCTGTTCATTTTGTTCATTGATTGCTCTGAGGAGGTTAGTCATATTTTCAAGGATTTTTAATCTTTTGTCATTTTTAATTTTCAAGTAATTATTTTTACATGAAAGTCAAATCTGATTTTCGAGACTTACTTGCTATTACAAATTAGGCACAGAGTTTTATGTTCTCGCGTTTTTTTGTTCTTGTCACTTTTTGATATATTGTCAGTTTTTCAGGTGTTTAAGTTCTTAAATTCTACTTGGAGAAAACATTTTTTAGTGTGCAATTAAAAAATTTCATTTCTTCCTCTAAAAGTCAAATGTTGACCTAGTAAATATTGTGTAATTTTGTCTTGCATTGGAACTTGTCCAGACTAGTTTCTCCACAACAGGTATGCCATTTGAGCATCATTCAGAAGGCGGAGCAATTCCCCTTCTGAATAACGGCTCTGTTTCCGCCAAAATCAAACATTTAAAAAAATTTATTTTGAGGTGATTGTAATGTGATGCTACTGCTGGTACCGGCTGCTATGATATTGATTTCGGTTCGCGAAAAGAATTGGAGCCTCAAGTATCACCAAATAAGATAATCTTGCCATCAACTAACCAATAGCAATCCTCTAAATATGGAGCTGCAGAATATGGTTTCTTCCTTTGTGATTTCCATAAAGGCAGTTTAATGCTGTTTCATCGAATTACCCACAACACCCTTGGTTACATAGCCTGGTGCTAAGGAATCCTATGTAGGAAGAATGGGAGAGTCGGCTTTGAAGCTTGGGGAAGATGTGTCTGAACTAGGGATGCGACATCAATGTCAATGTTTTCAAAACATCGATGTATTGGGGTCGATGTTTTGGTAACATCGATGTTTATACTTGTCGATGTTTTATTTTTAAATGAAAAAAGCACCGTTATAAAAAATTTTAAAAATAACCGAGTAGCATAATTTTCATAAACATCAAATTGAACATACTTTTAGACCAAATTGCCCACCGAGGATGAAGGGTCTGAAAAGTAGGGATGCGACATCTATGTCAATGTTTTCTAAACATTGATGTTTTAGAAAAAAGACATCGATGTATTGGAGCCGATGTCGCAACACTAGTTGCTAAACCAGTTTTAAAAAATGGGGAAACAAGTTTAAATACGCTGAATTTTAAAAACATCGATGGTTTGGGGGGGGATGTATTATCAACATCGATGTTTTAATTTTTAACATTGATGTTTTGCTGTCGATGTCGCATCAATAGTTGCTAAACCAGTTTTAACAAATGGGGAAAAAAAGTTTGAATTCACTGAATTTAAAAAACATTGATAGTTTGGGGGTGATGTATCGTCAACATCGATGTTTTGCTGTCGATGTTGCATGCTTAGTTGCTAAACCAGTTTTAAGAAATGGGGAAAAAAGTTTAAATACACTGAATTTTAAAAACATCGATGTTTTTGGAACTGTTTTAATTTTGAACCTCGATGTTTCAAAACATCGATGTTTGGCTGTCAATGTCGCATCACTAGTTTCCAAACCAGTTTTAAGAAATGGGGAAAAAAGTTTAAATACACTGAATTTTAAAAACATCGATGGTTTGGGGGCGATGTATTATCAACATCAATGTTTTAATTTTGAACATTGATGTTTTGCTGTCGATGTAGCATCACATGTTGCTAAACCAGTATTAAGAAATGGGGGGAAAAGTTTAAATACACTGAATTTTAAAAACATCGATGTTTTAATTTTGAACGTCGATGTTTTGCTATCGATGTCGCATCCCTAGTCTGAACTAGTTTTTTCTATTCACGAATTTTTTCATCAGTGGCCTAAGCACTGGTCAACATACCAACAAATTCAAGTGGACTTGAAACTTCTTACTCACTATTTCATCAAGCATTGTTTATGCAGGTGGCTAAGCCTAAAGCCAGCTGCTGAAAGGTTGCTTGAACAGTGGAATGCAGTCTGAAAGTATTTCCTTGACTACATTCCAATAAAGAAGCCAAACATGATACAAAGACCAGGCTACATGAAAATTGTTCATTTACTAAAAAGAGAAACTGAAGACTGAGGTGATATTTGTCGTATCAAGTGCAAGTACACTCATGGCCAAAAGTTAGCACAGAGAGAAAAATGTTAATTTCCAGAAGCCAATCTCAATTTGAGAGACTGTAATTTGCTGCAGAGGTAGATGGAAGTATGCAAATGTGTTATGTAACAGCCAATCACGGTTTCGTGTTGAGAAGTATGCAAAAAAGGCTGTTGCATAAGAAAGGTTAGAGCATTGGAGTCATTAACAAAATTATGTTTAAATCTAAAACAAAATCCACATTAATAGGGTATGTGACCACCCCTCATCCTCATACAAAGTTTAAAGCGTGTGACCATTCTTTCTATAAAATGATCAACCACCCTAGATTCAAGTAATTGCCATTCCTCCTGTAGAGCAGTTTGCAACTCTGAGAGTAGCTGGGGTGGGAAACGTGCAGACACAGCACAGCTGAGGGCTTCCCAAAGATTTTCAATGGGATTAAGGTCGGACAAGTATGCCTGCCAAACCAAATGCGCAATCCCCTCACTCTCCAGGTAGTCGTCGACAATGCCAGCTCCATGGGGACGCGCATTATTATCCTTTAAAACGAAAGGGGCCAACTGCTGCAGTGTACAATATCGCAGTCGGTTCTAGGACTTCATCCTGATACCTGACAGCCGTCACAGAATCCCATCTATACATGTGCAGGTCGGTGCAATATCCCAACGAAATCCCGGCCCACGCCATGATGCTTCCACCTCGGAATGCGTTATGCTCGATGATGTTGTGGGGCCGATTGTATGTGCCTTGTTCTCTCCAGACAATTACACGTTTGTCATCCTGGGAAAGTCTCATATCATCCGTGAACATAACGTTAGTCTAATCGAACACAGTCCAATTCATATGTTGCAGACACCACTTTAATCATTCCCCTCTGGATTGGACGGATAGAGGAACACCAACTCGTAGTATCCGGGTGCACAGTCCATTTGTGTGTAGCATTAGGCACACAGTAGTGGCAGATATCGTTTTACCAATGGACGCTGCAACCAAAGACAAAT
The DNA here is from genome assembly GCA_947359465.1 of Metellina segmentata. Taxonomy (NCBI): domain Eukaryota; kingdom Metazoa; phylum Arthropoda; class Arachnida; order Araneae; family Tetragnathidae; genus Metellina; species Metellina segmentata. The sequence continues at coordinate 47,104,460 of OX375880.1, forward strand.
TTCATTGTTTATAGTGGACTTTATAGGAGCTTATAAAGCTAAATAATAGTCAAAAATACATACTTATCATAAACAATTATTCTGTACTAGTGGCACAGCCATGGGAGGTTAAAGCTACCTCCCATGGAGGAGGTTAACCTATGGGTTAACCTCCCTACTTCCAAAGACAAATTATTTTGTTTTAATGAACTTTATACGGCTTTATCAGACTAAATTTGCCTACCCCCTCAGAAAAAATTTCTGGCTGTACCACTGTTCTGTACACACATTAGTGCACAAATATACTATTCTTATTCAGTAGTTCAAAATAACGCTGCTTATATTTTCCTCTTTTTTACATTTTGATTGTTTTTACCCCTGATTTGTAACATTTTATTAAAAATAAGTATTTACACCTGTATAGTAAATAAAAAGCTGTTACATATGTGGTAAAGGCCATCAGAACCAATCCCACAAATTGTAATACAATGACAAAGCAGTGATACTCATTAACAATTTATTTAAAGTTGAGAAATGACAGTAGCAAGGGGTCTTGAGGATTTTAACAAAAGAGAGGTTTTAGGTAAATATCTAGGGACAGGGGGTGATGCGAGATGGACATCACACACAAAAACTCAGAGGCGCGACACTTTCGAACGTTGGACTAGGGGTGTAACAGAAAAAGGCGTGAAAACTCCCTTAGTCAAGTCTCCAGTGCTGCCATCTGTTGAAATGTACCTAGGGTCAAAAACTATACAGATTGGCCATCCTGACACTGTCGCTGACCACAACAGCATACTAGGAAACCAATGTGGTGAAAGAAAGAAAGTTTAAGAAAAGGTACCAACTAGCTCTGGACATTGCTTACACGTTCAGCTGGTTTAAGGGTCCATCTTGACACATTTTCACACATCACATTCTGGATGGTTGCCCTTAAACGAGAGAAGTACATGAGTACTCAGAAAAAATACAGTTACAAATTGTTGTACAATACCAATTTTTGGTGTCAGAAGTGGGATAATATACACATAATTTGTAATGTGCCAAATTACATGATACAAAATATAAAATAAACAAATGTACTATATGAACAAGAATAAAAATGAATTAATACTATAAAGGGAAAAAATAACACTCAAAATCAGTCTGACTAAGCAAATGGTTTCCTGAAGTCAGTTGAATTGGTGGTTTGATTAGGGCCTGCGTGTTACCCTACTTTGATCACTTCGTACCTGTCTTTTGAGTTAACTTTCTAAACTTCGTACGGGCCAAAAAATTTAGGTTGCAGCTTTAATCCTGTGCCAAACTGAGTTTGCTTGGACTGCTACGAGATTGCCCATTTTATAATGATATTATATAGTTGGAGACGGACAACAAAAGAAGACGGGAAAACTCCCCAAGTCAAAATGTGATGTCATCTTGCAGTCTCCAGTGCTGCCATCTGTTGAAATGCACCTAGGGTCAAAAACACTGCATATATTTTCGGATAATTTTATTTAATTTAAAAGTATGAAATTCATTTATTTTTAATATGAGTGCTGTATTGATTAAGGACTGAAATATGAATAATGACACTTTGCTATCTATATTTGCAATCAATTAAGAAAGTTTAGTGCACAGATTTGCACTATGTTCGGGTCTGCTAGTTCTTATTAAATTCAATTGAGCTAAAAGGGCTTTTGTAGTTGGCAAGGATGATAAAAAGTTCTTTTGATGTACTCCAAGTCTTAAGTTGAACTTTGGTATTAGTATTTTCATTGTGGCAGAGGCATATGATTTACCTTGGAATATTATACTCCAGTGGCATGAATTTTTTTGACAGAATCCAACACCAAATTATAAATTTTGACACCATATTATAAATTTTTGTATAAAATTAGTTAATCAGACAATTTTCAGAAATTTTTTACATTATATATAAATTAAATGCATAGAATTTCTTTAGTTAGATGTCTAGACAGTAATTAATTGGTTAAAGATTTGTTTTTGAAGAGGGAAATTCATGTCACCTATAGAAGATAAAAATAAAAGCAACTTGCTATACAAAATTTTATGAAAACATTTCCAACTTCTTGTTAATATTTAATTTGCAAAAGAACTTTGTAAAAAAAATCAAGGTATAGAAATATACATAATATACAAAAACCTTTTCAATATGAACAGCATAGAATAAATAAAATGGCTTTCCATTTCAACTCATAATTTATTTTGTTAACATGCTCACTCAATTATTAGAGGGACGAATAAACTTTTATGTTTCAATTCCTTAAATATTGAATAATCATGGTAGTGTAAAGAATTTCCCAATTAAATTTAAATAAAATTAACCAACATATTACACAAAATTAAAAATTTTACATTTCCGATTTAAAGATGTTTTTGGCAAAAATGGAATGTATTTGTAATAGTGCATAAAAAATATTTTAGTTGTGACTAAGTATCTTTTTTCATAAACACTACTGAACGTATTCAATATAGGTTTTAACTTATTTTAATTAATAATTTATTAACATGTATTTTGTTCAGTTATTTCATTTTCAATATTAATAAACTTAATACAGAGAAATTTTAAAATATTGATTTTTCTTTCATAAAAATCACTTGTTTTATATCAGCATACCCTGATTTTTGTCTATCCATCATTTTACATAAATCATTTTAAATACTCAACTGCATGAAAAATATTTAATTTACATTTTCTTATATTGATCAACATACACAAATCTCATTCTTACTAATTTTATGCTATTAACTGAAAAGTTTGGATTTTTTAATCATTGTTTGAACTAGTTTAAAAATTTACTGTCCACTTTATTCAGTTTCTGTTTGGTCTTTTGTTTGGTACAGCTGCTATTTTGAACCTTGCACTCTATAATCCAAGCAACCAACATAACCTAACTCTACCACAATTCAATAAATTTAACGTAATCAAGAAACCAAATTTAAACTAGCTGTAAAGCTCATTGAAATAAAAATGCAATGAACTCTAGAAATCATCTATTGCTATTCAAGTGCCTATTATCTAATCTTTTGTGGCTTAGTCATAAATAATGAGTACACATTGAAACATACACTTGATATGTTTCATTCATGAATATTTACCAGTCAGTATAGTAAGTTAATAAATAAATCTCAACTAAAATGTACATCTCATTTAATAATTCTAAATAGGACTAAAAAATTAAACATTACTGGGGTATTATATACCAAATATAGGAAATTACATTCTTAATTTAATTGTACTATTGCAAGTACTTTTTTGCTAAGTTTCTGCATAAATATTTCTTCTATTTTATCATAAGCATTACCTGTTTCCTTACATCTCTGTCATAATTTAATATTTATTTATTGTGCTCTAGTAATTTCTCATGAAAGTATTTAAATATTTTATTTAACTTTGACCATGTAGAGGATAAAAAGTATTCAATGTTGTTGCAAGTTTTCCTTTTACATTGTAGAAATATGCTTGATCATGAAGACCATGCATAATGTCCTAATTCTTCTGCAGGCGTGTCTCGAAAGATGTTTAAAGAGAGGAGCTGCAGGAAGTGGACGATCTGATGACAACATTGAAAGCTTGAAGAAAAGGTAAATGTTATTCAATTTATCACAGAATTTTTAGTTACTAGCTTATAATAATTTGCTAGAAATTGCATACTTCTTTGCTTGCAACCAAATATGTGATTTGGGCTCATTTATGAATGTTTGACTCTCAAGCATGTCAGCTTAATTGAAGTTCTCTAAATGAAATTTCATTGAATGTGTATATCTATATATTAGGGGGCTCCGCTATATATATTAGGGTTGTTTGGGGAGTATATGAGCAATTTCTTAGCGTTTTGCAACTCATACACGTAGAAAACACCATATTGTGTTGTCAGGCTCCTATCTGATGACGCTCTTATTCACCAAGACTTTTATCAATAAGGTAACAGTGAGTGGGTATTAAGAAACATAGTTCATAAATAAAGTTTAATTTCAAATTTTAATTGAAAAGTATATTATGTGAACACATCTCATATATCAGCTACAGTAACATTTCACTCAAAAAATACCTTTGTTCAATACTGCGAAAAGGCTTTTTATTATTCTTGTGGGAACCTATCGACTTAAAAGGAAACTAATAGTGCCTATATCCCTTAGAAAGATGGAAAAAATATCTTGATTCCTTTCTTTCCTAGTGGCAGGAAAAGGTACTTCGAATTATGTCATTCTTATTCATACATTGTGCTTTTTTAGTTGTCAGTTTGGTTTCTGTTGTAACTATTGTCTTCCAAATATTTAAACTTTCATTTTGACAAAACAATTATTTTTTTTGAGAAATGACACAAGTGAAATAATGGCTATATACCTTTTGATGAGGACATACACAATTTGAGAATGTTATTTTTATACTGAGAATGATGTGAAATATCCCATCTGATCACTAAAGTGACATTGGTTCTGACCAACAGCGGTACAATTACACTTTAGGGCCTAGTTTTTGAACTATAGAAATGTCTCGGTGCATGGTTATTGGAAACAAATCTCACTTATCCAAATCAGTAAAAACTTTTTTGAAGGTATAGCTAATATGCAATATAATATTGTCCAATTTCCATCATTAAGTTATTAACACTGTTTTCTATTTTTTAATGCTTTTAGATTTCGAACATTTCACGAACATTCATTACCAATTGTAAAGCAATTTGGTGAACAGGGTATGGTTTTGAAAGTAGATGGTGGTCAAGAACCAGATCAGGTTAGTTTGCATAACTATTCTGTGAAGCCTTTTTCTAACCCCTTTTTTCTCTTTTCTTAGTATAAATATTGTATCTATAGGTTTTATCCATATTAATACATCACTTTCATGTCAAGGTTTGTCTTAATGTGTTTTGAAATTAGTGTCCACCACTTAAGGAAATCATATCTGTCCATACAATTTTATTTTATTAAGGGGCTGTCAAAGGCAATGCAAATTTAGACTTGTGATGAAATCAAGTACAATTTTCAATAACACTATGCAAGTAAAATCAGATTAACTGTGCCATACATTAACTAAAAATCATTAACCCACTGGCTGATTATCCCGCAATTTCCACAGGCAACTCAAATGTAGCAAAATTTGCTCATCCCGCGATTTTCGCGTGCAGGGGTTTTTCTATCTTTATTGAGGAGCGCATCCCGCTTTTTCACCGTTTAATCAATGAAATAAATTTCATACAGTGTTAGACGTTAAATTTAGATTTTGGTCAACAGATGTCGCTATTCGTCCACTAAATTGTGGCATTTGAAGATACTTTGTATTTACCGCTCTAACTTCGCGCCTTTTTCTAATCAGAAATGGCTGCTAGAAAACGTTCAGCGATTGACAGAGTATATATTCCTGATGATTTATCAGATTCTGAAAGTAATTTTAGTTTTGATAGTGATATAGATTTTTCGGACTGCTCCTCGGATAGCGAGCTTGTTTTTTTCATTTTACTTTTTTATATTATGTAATAAATAGAAATTAACTGTAATTCAATTGAAATTATATTTTTTTGCAATAACATCTGAAATTAGGTTTTCTGACAGTTTAGTTTCTCATGATAAAAATCTATATAAAAAGTATTTTCTAGAAAGAAAAAAATGCATATTTCAATTCTCAAATATATATAGATTTTTAATATGCAAAAAAAAATACACGATTTTTGTAGCGATTCCGGTCCACAAATTGAGCAGTCAGAGGGTTAAAGGTATTTAATTTAAATTAGAATTATCCTTTATTATGAAATTATTTATATAGGGTGTTTTTTATATAAGATACCATTTTGTTTTTGGAATAACTTTAAGACAAATAAATACCTCTGATGCTGCAAACACATGATTTGAACACTTGATTACATGATTTGTTCAATTCCTTTGTGCTTCATTTTGACATTAGTGGATATGTAAAAAAATAGGGATCCGAAAATCGAAGATTAAGTCATGAACGTCTTTATCCCTAAAGAGCAATTGTTTTGTGGGCAATTTAGAGTGGAGACATAGGACCATATTTTTTAGGATGCTAATGAAAATGTGGTTACTGTCAATTATCAATGATATTGTGAGATGTTGCAAATATTTATCTTAAATCGATTGACAAAAGGTTTATATCACATGTGGTTTCAGCAGTATGAAGTAGTATGTCATAAAGCTTATGCAACAATGCAAGTTGTATAGATTCACTTCATGCCTGAATAATGTCAAAATCTGGTGTTGTTGATTGGCATTTTATGTCACCTGATTAGACTGGCGTATTTTTTAATTCCTATCTAGCTACTTAAAGGAACAAGTTGACACTAACTAGCAGACAATGACTTACAGCAAGCCCAAGCAAAACCCATATTTACATCTCAGCCAGAGGCAGTATTTGGCCCATGTCATATTCCATAATATAACAGGGAAATGTTATGCATGAAAAGGTCATTTATGAATTAACCTTGGATTTTCTGATCCACAAATGGCTGTTTGCATATCCTCTGATGTTGAAATGAAGCATAAAGAAATTGAACAGATTACGTGACCTAAAGACATTATTTGCAACGTGACAAGAGGTGGTTATTTATCATTCCGAAAACAATTTTAAAACACCCTTTGCACAAATCAAACTTTTATTGTCCAAAATTGTTCAGCTGCAGTTTCAGTCTTTAATAACATTCGTGAACAAATTTGTTTTGTTTTGTGGTTTACGTTTGAGATTTTCTGTTAAACTTTTACTTTTGACTAAGAAAAGGTATCCATTTCTTGTATTCTTCTTTCCATTCACTTATACAAAATCTAAATTAACTGTGTACTCTTGTGTTTAGGTGTTCCAAATCATTCAAGATTTGTTTCAACAGCACATCTAATCTTCTATCCAAATGAGCAAAGGAGATTTTCAAACTGTTTCTGTTCTTAGGTCCTATATAAATGCCACTTAGTGGCTACTTTCTATACACTTGTTATTGTGCATATTTTATGCCAAAAAATATTTATTTTGGGCTAGTTTGCTTTTTTCTGAGATTCTGACTTGTGAAGAAAATAGTATAAGTTACATTTCGTTTAATTTTACTTTCCACTTAAGTAACTTGAAATTTTCATTCTGAGCAGTGGAAATGCTTTTATTAAATTGCTACAAACATTTAAATCTTTTCATACTTTTATAAATTTTAATGTTATTCTCCCAAGTGAAATATATATATATATATATATATATACACACATAAAATAATGTTATGTAAAAGATTGTTTGGAAAACATTTATATGTCCACTTTTGAATTAAATAGAGTAGAATATTTGTTCTAGGTATCCTTTCTTTGTGCTTTCAGATTAGACAAGTGTTGCTGTTATTAGTTATAAAATAGAAAGAATACTCCATTTCTGTAATTTATGTACTTTTAAGATATAACTTTGTATTGCATCTTGTTGCAATTAACAAAGTTTTTCTACAATTGTTAAAATGTATAATCCATTTCACATTTAATTGTGGTCAGGATACCTATTCAGGATGGACCCTTGCATTCCGTATACTTTATTGTAAAACAGTAGTCGTTTGCTTATCAACATTAAATATTTTAATACAGTTTGATTAAATTAAAATATATGTTAATGCCTACATTTGGTATTTTATTGCTGGAAATTAATATCAATTATTATTTATTTTTTTTAACTTCCAAGAAATTTGAAAATTATTTAGTAAAAACATTTGGAATTGGTTTAATGAATTTTTGATATTGTTAGAGCATGAGACCAATTGTGAGTATATTTATGTAGATCAAATTGTTATGTATGCTTGTTTACTTTTTATTAAAAGCATATCACATGCATTTCAATGTTTCTTTTCTTGGATGTTATTTTTTTTTTAATTGATTCTTTCAAAGCATTGCTTTAATTTAAAATAAATCTGTTTTTTTACAAAAACAAATAGTAAAGTATGATGTTGCATTTATTAGTATTGATACGAAAATGTTCAGTAGTAACTCCGTTTATAACACACCACATAGGGTGTCATCCTTGCATAAAAAGTATCAGGATGTTAATTTTCTAACTTGGCTTAAAAGTTAAGAAATACCAACATTTTAACTCTACACTTGGTAGAAAAGGACCTATGTTCAAATTCACTGATTATTCCGATCTTGAAGCCTCATAAACCTCCAGACAGTACTTCAAGCTACAAACCCATATCTTTGACAAATGCTTGCTGCAAATTGATGTAAAGAATGATCGCCAATGAATCAAATTAAACTATTTTCTTGCATCCCATAAAAAAAAATTCTGATTTTCAGGTTGGTTTCCAAAAAAAAACACTTGAATAAGCAGCTTTTTTTTTTCACAATCTATAAAAGACGGCTTTCACTCTAACTGTATATGTAGACTTTAAATCTGCTTATGATTCTATTTGAATTTAGAAACTTATTCAAAAAAGGTGTCAAAAACATGGGAATTAGTGTACATGCTTAAATGGATTTGTTCCTTCCTATGCCAGAGACATGCAAAGGTTAGATATTAATCAACCTTCTCTAAATTCGTCCAAATGAGAAATGGTTTACCATTAGGTGCTGTCATTAGCTGCTTCTTGTTAAACATTATGATAAGCGACCTAATTGAAAATCTCGAAAAAAATCCATGGTATCCAATGCCTTGCCTTAGCAGACGATATAGCTATTTTTTCGACTGACCAAAACATTGATATTGCTAATGCTAAAATTAATCAGACCTTGAAAAATGGTGCGAGGAAAACCAAATGACTGTTAACACTGAAAAAACTGTTTACAGGCTTTTCACACTGTCAACTAAACAATATCTGACATCCGTTAAACATAAAAGCCGAGATCTCTGTAAATAAGAAAATTTCAAGTATCTCTGAGTTACTTTCGACAATAAATTATCGTGGAGGAGAATACGGAAAAAGGCGAGTAGACCTAGTCTCCTCAAAAGACCGTCATGTGTTACGTGGGGTTAATCTCCGGATGATCTTGCTACCACATACAAATCATATGCAAGACCTGTCCTGGACTATGGAGATGAGCTTCTGGCCACAGCATCCGATTGCTGTGCCAACAAAGTGAATAGGGTCCAGAACAAAGCTCTCAGACTTATTACTTCCGCTGCCTGCTCCACACCTATTACTGCCCTAGAAATTCAAACTGGTTTTGAACCTATGAAAGTTAAAATAGAGAAACAACTTCTTAAACAATTTGAAAAATGTAAGACTTCCCCTTCAGCACTGGTGGGAATTAATACCTGATAGAAAGAGACTTAAAACACATCAATCATTCTTTTCTAAATCCGAGGACCTATTGAATAAATACAATATTAAAAATGATACTCACCAGCCTTTATGCCTAAAGGCAATTTCCCTTGCCGACTAACCGGTCTGGTAGTTACGGTGTTAGCCTCTAGATCAGAAGGTTCCTGGTTCGAATCCGAGCATGGATGTTTGTAAGTGTATGGTGTAGAGGCGGCTGGTGCACCTTAAATCTGTCGTGGTCGAAAGGCCTAACGTTGGGTTGATGTGGAAGTTTGGCTAGTGGGGTGCCAGCTCGGGTGTTGCTTCGTCATCTGACCGTGGTTCAAAATTACGAGGTGTTGTCCTCGGATCCCTCCCTTAAGGGACTGATCCCGGACCGTCGTCAATAGCCCGTTGTGTTGCTCTAGTACGACGTTAACTAAAAAAATTACCAAATGACCCTTAAAGGATTGATCTCGGATCATCGTCAATAGCCCGTTGTCTTGCTCTAGTATGACGTTAATTACCATTACCCTCCCTCCCTTAGTTTTTCCAACTTCAAACCTTTCAATTAATTTTCAGCCGACCAACCGGTATAGTGGTTAAGGTGTTAGCCTCTAGATCGGAAGTTTCCTGGTTCGAATCCGGGTCCGGGCATGGATGTTTGTAAGCGTATGGTGTAGAGGCGGCTGGTGCACCTTAAATCTGTCGTGGCCGAAAGTCCTCACGTTGGGTTGGTGTGGAAGTTTGGAGAGTGGGGTGTCAGTTCAGGTGTTGCTTCATCTGACCGTGGTTCAAAATTACGAGGTGTTGTCCTCGGATCTTTCCCTTAAGGGACTGATCCCGGACCGTCGTCAATAGCCCGTTGTGTTGCTCTAGTACGACGTTAACTAAAATTACCAATTACCATCAATTAATTATCAAGAGAAAAAGAGAGATGCTCTTCTTGCTGATGCCCTGAAAACCATTGCAACTAGATATCCAAAGGATACCTGGCTTCATATATATACCGATGGTTCTGCCCAGGAGGACTACAGCCGGAGCCGGTTATTATTGTGCAGGGGGCATTTTGAGGGTTCATGTGCTGTGGGCTTGAATGCCACAAACGGTGAGGTCATTGGACAAGCCTTTCCCTTAAGGGACCGATTCCGGACCGTCGTCAATAGCCCGTTGTGTTGCTCTAGTACGACGTTAACTAAAATTACCATTGTGTGTGTGTGTGGACAAGCAACATCTTATTTATCCGATTTGAATACTCCCTACAGACACGCTGTTTTTCTTGTTGATTCACAGTCAGCAATTCTCGCCCTCTGCTCTTTCCACAGTAGCGATTCGGCACATGTTGAAGTGGCAAAACAAAAATATTACTAACTCAACTGTGCTGGTTGGACGGTTCTCTTCCAATGGATCCCCATCAATTGCGACATTCCCAGTAATGAGAAAGCAGACTCTGGTTAAACATGGACATGGTTGTGACCTTCCACAGCCTCTTATTGCCTTACCATACAACCAGGCATTTTCCACCATTGTAAGATCAGCGGGGAGATACATACGCAAAACTCAAGAGACTGATGCTTCGGGTAAAATCTGGGAAGGCCTATTATGTAATACGGTCCCAATGGATCTTTGGGGCCAATTTCAGAATTTTAAACGGACATGACTATCTACAAGGACATTTCCACCGGATTGGTGTGAAAGACATTCCTGACTGCCCTGTGTTCCACTGGAGAGGCTATGAATTTTAGCTACTTGACAGTTTGTCCAACTCAAATTTTAATGTTCTACCGCTTGACAACTATATTTCAAAGGCTAGTTTATATTGGGCTGCACGAAGGGAAATGGTCAATACGAACCATTCCTCAACGTAATTTTTAAAAATTCACTGATTTTGAGTTATGTACACAAATTAAATACACTTCAAGGTAAAGAAAGTTATTATCGTTAAAGCGCTGACGCCCTGTCAAAAAAAATTACAGAAGAATCTAAAAATTAAAAAGTATTTTTTGTATGCTGCATGAAAAGTTCAAAAAAATTATTATTGAACTAGTTCATTTTGTAAGTTTTTGATAACATCAGTCCCTCAATTCTACCCCACATTTTGAACACAAATTTGCACTTTTTGTTGCATGTTGCTAATGATTTACTTACATCTATTAAAAAATCCAACATTCATGTGACTAAGTGCTGCATTTTTTAATACATAAAACTTCTAGGTGTATTCCTTTTCCTTGGTGACTTTTGCCACTTTTCCACCTAGGTGACTAGGGTATCTTTTTAAAAAGATACAGTACCCTAAAATTGATAAAAATGTTGAAACCTTTTTATCATTTATTAATTAATGAACTGTAAAGAATATGTGCACAAAACTTTGTGGCTGCATTTTTTAGCGAGTTATTCAAGTTTTTCTATTGAATATAAGGACCAAAAGCATTTAAAAATTCTGAGTGCTTTTTCTCTGCTTTTATTTTTCATGACTAGTGTGTTTAAATTGCTAAGACTTTTATTGTAATTGATGAAGATATTTGAAACTTTTTCAGTTTATTATGTCATGCTAGATAACTTTGTGCATGGAATAAGGATTTGGAGTTATTTTCAAAAGATGCTGAAATCAATTGACTGTTCAGTTTTGTTACAAAATATTTGTAAAAATATGAATAACTGGTACGTATAATACCATGCACAAAATTGTGAGGAACACTTCATAGAAGATAAATACAAAAAGTACTTGGAAAATATTAAAATTTACAGATGGAGTAGGAATTTGAAAATATTTTTATTAAAATTTAATTATATTGGGAATGAAAAAATTATTTTTTTCTTTTGTAATGTATTTTGGAATAAGGTACACTAAAACATTTTGTTGGGAAAATGAAAACAAAAAATTGTTCAAAGGGTAATGTGTCCTCGTAAGTTAAAATCAACTCAAAAGCTTCTATTTTGATAACTATTTTCAACAAAAATGTGGTCCCATTTTTTAACTAATAGCAGTCATAAAAAAATATTAAAAAAAAAAAAACATTGAAATCTGGTTAATAGATTGTTGTGAAAACTTTAAGAAAACAAAGTTTTTTAACCAAAAATTTATTTCTCTGCAAGATTTTCATGTTCCATACTTAATTAATATATTTTGTGTTAGCAACTGAATAGGGACTGCTTTTTTCAAATGTTATGCTGTGGCAGCTGCGCTTTTACACTATTCTTAAAAATTAGAGAGACTTTTTTTTTTGACAATTTTATTTGGTAAACTAATCACAATCAATCATGCCTTATAACAATTTCCGTTTTCATAAATAACAAGTTTTTGAGAACTTGATTTTATATGCATTTCTGAACCCTTTGTGATAGTCTTTTAGGCATCTAAATGCTATCAGAATTGGTATTGAAGCAGATATTTTTTCATCCCTTGGATTGCCTAGTGATCAGATAAATCTTAATTAGTAGTTGTAGTGACTTTCAGTTTAGCTGTGATGTTGAAAAAAGGTAGTAAAATTATTCATATACCAATCCTCAGTTGTATATTTGAAATTCAGTTCTGGAGTTGTCCCTGTAACTAAATTACATATTTTTACATCCCTTTTTTTATTAGTAATATTTTTAAAATAATTTAAAAGAATTTTTTATTCTGTGAGTAGAAAACCTTCAATCATTTAATTGACGGTTGTCATGAGTGACATTTTAGATTAACATCCTAGGAAGTCTGTTTAAGATCAGTTTTTCCTGAACTGTTAGTCATGGATGTATGTTTTTAATTACAAAAATATTTTAAGTACTGCAGCAAAATGCCTTAACTTTAAGTACTACATAAGCCAAAACACATTTTATGTTTGGTAACTAGAGGCTAAAAGTACACAATCTTAAGCATAGCTGAATGTGTAGTTTATAACTCAGACCACTGCAAATACTTGTTTTCACCTGTAGATTACAGCACAATCAACTCTAATAACACTGAGAAAGAATAAGTTTTCATTCCTTTTTGGAACTTTGGAAATGCATGCAATTTAGTATGACAATTAAAAATCAAGAGTAATAAAATATGTGTGTATGTGCAATTTGTTGAAGAAATCATTGAATGAAAAAAACAAATTGCAGGCTGAAGTTTTGGTACTTTATCTTGTTTTAAAATCTCAGAAATTTTTCAACTTTATTAAAAATAATGAAAATACTCTATTTCTTAAGCACTGCTTTCTACACTTATTTATCGTTAGCTAACCATGGTTCAAAATTACGTGGTGTTGGATCTTTCCTATCAGGTTTGTTGCCGGCAATAGCCCATTGTGTTGCTTATTTAAAAATAATACTAAATAAGTGCAGGTATTTGGTAAAGTACATTTGATTTAAACACTACAAATGACAAAAATAGAGTACTGGGCGAGACAAAATGTTGATGGTATAAGAGTTTAAACTATTTCCATTTCCGATAGTAACAAGAGAACAAGACAAACAAAAATATATGCTAATTATACATCATTATAGCTTTATTTTGTTAAACACATATATTACTTTTGATAAAACTTGAAGTTCATTCACTGTTATATATAAAATGCTATGAAATATGAACACTACACTACTCTATAATATGTTATACGAGCATTTTACAAAAACTTCAGTTCTTTAGAGGAAAACAGTAAAGACAAACTATCCCATAAATTACTGAAAAAATACATATAGCCACACTTATATGTATTGGTATATATAAAGTGTACATCAACAAATTAACTAAATACAATCTGAAATTTTCAAGTGCTTTGATTTCAATGTATTAAACCACTGTTTCCGAGGAAATCGGAATTTTGAACATTGATATCAGCCCTTGAATCTTGAGGACTAATCTAAATTGAAATTTAAAGACTGTTTTTATCTGTTGCTGAGTGAAATGTTATTTTCCATGTGAAGTCATGACGCAAAAGTGCCATAGAAGCATGAATTTCTTCAAACAAGTGTAGTAGATCCAGGCAGTACAAGATTCATCAACATTTAAAGAGTAATTTTACACTTGAAATAAAGTAAAACTTTGGCTTGTTTTGAAGTGCAATCTACAAGAATGCTTTTAGTTTTGAGGTAAGTGACTTTTCCCATCGTGGACTATTTCAGAGTATTAATTGTTTTCTGTGCATTCCTTCATACTTTTTGTGATGAATTTTGAAAACAGTTTTTAGATCTGTATTTCTAAAAAACTAAATCATACAAATTATCAACATCTTTGGACTTAGTATATACAAATCTATTAAGAAAATCATTTTCAAGAGAATATATTGATGCTGATCAGCAGTTAATCAGTCAGTATTACAAAAAGACTATCAAAACCTGGCAATTTCATTTTTTTAAATTTGGTTACAATGGTTTGATTTTAAAAGTTTAGGTCAAAGCCCTTATTGGTTAATTTTGAAACCCTATACTTTGACTGGTTTAGTAATTAATAAAGCTTGGCATTTCAGTTTTTCATAGCTCCCCCAAAATTTTGATTTCATGACTTACAAGATTTTGAAAGTGAAATGAAAATATAAATAACAATATATCAACTATCTAAATAGCAAATAAAGGTAGAATAGCCTTTTCCTTCAGAGGGAAAGAATGTATGCATAACTAGATCAAATTTCTAAGGAGTTACAAACAGTGTGAAATGGGACTTTTTTTAAACAGACAATGAAAAATACAGCTATAAAAACAGGGCTATTTTTAACTACATTCATAACATGAATGATTGGAAGAGTAAAAATATATGTAATGCAATATCAATGGATAACTGATTCTTAATAAGTCTTTGTACATATTTTGATTTAATTATTAAATTGCTTGGTGATCATACACTTGGATTTAGCTGAATTTTGAGCTTTTATTCAATATATTTATTCTGATGTGTATACCACACAAATCCAAGAAACTGTAGAAACGAATCTAAACTTTCTTTGAACTATATTTTCATAAAAAATTAAAAATTATGTTTTAAAAAGCCAGATATTCCTTCAAAACAAATCACAAACCTGAATATGAAAACTAAATGCAAATAATTAATGCATTAAATTAGATGTAGATGCATTAAATTATTCCATACAAAATTGATGTGATGATGGTTTGCCTGTATGACATCACAATGTCGGGGTAAAATTGTAAAATCCCACTTAAAAAAATCTGCCACCATTTTCTGAAAAGTCAGAAAAAATATACTCCAATTCTTTGACAAACATTTATGCAAGCATTCATAACACCCATGTTGATGATCCTATTTTGATTTATTGAACAAAGATTAAAACTACAGTGATAATTTGCTTTACTGGATCAGATTCTTTAAAGATCGTAAGTTTAGAAATAGCTTCTTCAAAGCAAAATTTTAGCTAGGCCATCGACTAGAATAGGAAAAATTCAGGAAACACAGGACAACTATAAAATACACGAGGTCATCCAGAAAGTTCTGCGCGTTTTTTTAAGATAAATACCAACGAAGCAGTACAAAAACAAGAAAATTTTATTGAATCACATAAGCCCCATTTTGTTCTATGACTTCTTGCCATCTTTCTGGCAGCTGGAAAATTCCTTTTTTTCTTTAAATCATTAGGCTTATTTGTAAAGAAGTTATCGAGGTGCTGTTTGACAGTCTCCAAAGAATTGAACTCCAGGCCGTTCAAAGAATTTTGAAGTGACCTGAAGAGGTGAAAATCTGAGGGGGAAAGGTCTGGTGAATATGAGGGTACACAAAACATCTCAGCCACTCAATAAGTCTTTGTCTGACATTCAGCAAAATGTGGGGCTTAGCATTGTCATGCTGGAAGACAACACCTCAACGATTGGTCAGTTCTGGACTCTTTACTTTGATTTCTGCTTTTAATACTGCCATTTCTGAACAGTATTTTTCCGATTTTATTGTGATTTTGTGGCAACAATTCATAATAAACAATTCCTTTGTAGTCCCACCATACAGAAAGCATTACTTTTTTGGGATGCAGTCCCCCTCTCGATGTTACTTGGGGAGGTTCATTTGACTTACCCCATGATCTTTTCCTCGGAACATTCTTGTATAGTATCCACTTCTCAAGACCAGTAATGAGCCATTTCAAAAAAGGAGCTTCTTCATTTTGGTTCAACAAAGAATCACATACCTAAATCGAGCAAGCATATTCTGATGTATTAAAGTATGGGGTACCCATACATCGTTAGCGGCTTACATATCCAATCTTCTTCAGATGATCATGAACTGTACTTTTTGGAATATTCAGACTGCATGTTAGTTCCTGAACTTTGTAACGTGGATTTTCAGCAATAGCATCTTTTAATAAGCATTTTTTCCTTACTTAAAATAAAAGAGCCTAGTATGACAAAAATGAACTTTCTTGTTCTCCATTCTTAGCACTGCTTTGAAACAAAAATTATGCCACAATGTATGCTATAATTATGCAGTGTAAGCAGAATAGATCGAATTTAAACATCTGCTTCAATCAAGGTCATTCCTTTATCAGAGGTAGCAAAATAATAATAACAAAGCTAACTTTGATTTGAAAACACGCAGAACTTTCCGGATGACCTAATGGAATGATTTCAATCCCTGAATCTGATTAAAATTAATGCATATACAGACCCATTAAACGTTTTTAAATTGACTATGATAAATACATAGAAACCTGGTTGTATGATACATAAGATTTTTGTCATATTCATGCAAGTTGATTAACAAATTTGCTTTAATGCGTTCCTCACTGATAAGCTTATCTTCAAAAAATGCTGTGATGAAAGATCACCAATATGCTCTTATTTCAACTACAAATTAAAAGTTGATTACAAGCTACAGCAATAAAATACTAAAGCAAAACCCTTAGTTTTTCTTCATGCCTGTTTTTGATACATTGAAAGAAAATTATACAAAAAAAATTGTTACTTGATAGAAATAACTGCATTCTTATAAAAATTACTATTATAAGTTATCAAGGGCTGAATTTCATAATTCAAAATAAAATATATACATTGCCAACCTGAAGCACAAAAAATTTTACATATTAATGTATAAATGCAATTTGAAACAGGTTATATATAAATACAAATAAAACAATCATTAAAATCCGACAACCTAAAAGATTACAGAAATTTGTATACATTATATTCAGCAGCAATTTTCAAAATGTTATTGTAATTACTTTAACCAAACATAACAATACTTTTTCTAAATTCCTTCTTGGTTATTTTATTTTATTTTATTTTTTTTTTTTTTTGCTTGACTAGATCAAGTTAATTTTATAGCTAAGAAATGGGTTTCTGAATTCAAGTACTGCTTCTGTATGCTAGTACATACAGCGAATCAGGGGCACAACAAATATTCGAACATTTCATTAAAAATCAGTAGTTATTACACCAAACCTAAGCGGGTTTTTTATTTTTATTTATTACCTTAGGACTATACTAAACAGACCTTAAAGCTTAAAATGTAAATAAAATAATCTCTATATATATATATATATATATATAAAGCAGGGTTGACATCTGTCAGTTCTCTATACAAATCTACACCATATGACCAATCCACACCAAATTTGGTACATATATTCTTTAGAACGCTGGGAAATGTAGGCTATATATTAACCCACATTCTATTTATGAAAAGGGGGCTAAAAACAATTCGAAATCCCCATAGGTATAACAAGAAGTATAAAACGATTGCAGTACGCAACTCATTTTGTTTTACAAGTATTGATAGAAAATCTTTTCCTATGAAATTATTTGAATTATTAACTCGAAAAATAATTTTTTCCAAAATGTTATATTTAAACAATATAAATTAAATTCTCATCTTTATGTTTGAACTGGCTTTTAATTTTTTTCCATATTTTTAATAATTTAGGAATATTTTATTCATGATGTACGGATATTTAAAATATTTAATTTTGCATAACTTGCATTTTATAAGTATTTTACACGAAAAGTTTGAACGCAAAATTCATTGGTCATAAAAGTGTAATTTTGCTACTCAGAATCTGGCAAGACCAGAATTAATGCTTTATTTAATAATTTGATTTAGAATTCTATGTTTATGTATTTGAGTTGACAGTAAAATTTTGCACTCATTTGAGCATTTCTAAGTATTATAAATATGAGTTCTTTTTGTAAATAAATCATTATTGTTTTTTATAAATATTGTTCAAAAGCCTTTTGATTTGATTGAGTTTGCTTTGTCTAAACCAAACACATGTATTTCTAATACAAGTTCAGTTATTCCATGTGCAGCTGAATGGAATTTTCATGAAAAAATGTGTTTCTTTCAAAATAAATTAATCACGACTGTTGTAACAATTTAATCTACCATCCTCTTATATTGTAATTAAATTTGAAAATATCGCATACCAGGTGGAGAAGAATGCTACAAGTAAAACATCCATAAGAAAACTGCAGTGCAGGACTATACACCAAAAACTCGCCATTTTTACTAAAAATGAACGTATGGGGATATTCGTAATCACTCCAAAACTCAAAATCGACTTCTGAAGTAGTCACTTCAGAAAAAACTTTGAAAGTTCGTCTTACAGCATAAGTGCAATGAATATGAAATGGATATATCATGTATACATATTTGGGCCTTAAGTAAAAGATGCTTGAAGTTAAAATGATGTTAAAAAATTATTTTCAGTACACTTAAATTATGCTTGCATTTTTTTATGAAAGAAGTGATTAGTCTGATCACTTTTCAACCAACATTTAATTAATTCAACTTGACGTGTAATTGTGCTAGCAAAAAAAATAAAACATTCTATACTTCTTGTAAGAGTGAAAGTGGTGGTCAAAGTATTTGTGCAATCTGGAATTAATAGGCTAATTTTTGGGCACAATCTATTAAACTAAATTTTTAAGACGTGAAACACAATGTTGATAAATTCCAAGTATTCACAACAAATTGTAAAGTATGAGAATAAAGCCATACACAAATAAAGCATATCAAAACATTTGGCAGAGAAAAGATAAATTGCTAAGGTGTCTACATTAATATGCAATTCAATTATATTCATAAATTAATCTAAATTTAATACTTCTAGTGATGGGAGCCCACAATCTGAAGATGAACTGAAAACTCTTACTTACACAATAAGACATGGTGGAGGTTACAGATGATCTTGGACAGTATTAGTGTTTCCTTGGCATTAGAATTGACACAGGATTGATTGTAAAAAAAAAAAGTCAAATTTATGTATTTAAGGGATTTTTAAAGAAGGGTCAAAAAATAAGGTTGTTGTCAAATTTTAAACTTTATCAGGATAAAGATCCAATGCATAATGTCCATACTTGTAGATTAATATATCCTACATCATGTCCAAAGTCATCCTAACTCCAGTACCAAGTCCAAATTTCCATCTTAATGAAAATACTTGAGATAATTTGAAAAATAGAATTAACATGTTTAATATTTAATATGAAAAAAAAACCTTTAGAATAACTCCTTGAGAAGTGATCAAACGTAAATTAAGTCAAAAAGATATTAATTTTATTAACTGTCCTAAAAATTAATTTAAACTCAAGTATTAGACAGTACAAGTACCCAAATATATTTTTATTTAATTGCCTGCAAAGATCTTGTTTAGTCCTCTAAGATATATGTAATAATAAAAAAATTTCTTTTAAGAAAAATATGCGTATTGCTTTCACACATGAATTTATCGAAAGTTGGCTGTGCTCCAATACATTTTAAGTCACTGTACATTTAAATGTCTTTCGAGGGAAAAAATTCCATTGTTCATTTCACACAATGAGTGATTTTCAAAAGCTTGGCCAAAAGTGACATTTTTCAGTTCCAAAATTTCTGCAAGATGCTTTATAATGGGATATATAAAGTATTATTTTTCATTGATATTTACAAAAGGATAAATTTAGAAATAACCTATGTGAAATCTACAGCATCTGAATCATCATCGCAGTATTCCTCAAAATCAATGTTGCTGATTTCATACCTGAAATTTAAAAATTATGCATTGAAAATCTTGATGAGGAAAATGAATTACAGATGTTAAAAATCTGAGTATAATAAAAAACTATACTTCAACAACAAAACGTTGTGCTAAAACACACAAAAATTTTGTCAGGAGATAGAATGTTGACAATAATCTTCATACCTAAGAGTGTTGCTAATTGTGGTTGTAGCCAACTCCCATACTCTTGGATTACTATCAGGCATGTCCAAAACACCTTTCAATAAATCAATTCCGCCTTCCTCTTTGAGAAGATTACAGTACTTTTCCGGGTAGACAGTAGTAAGATTGGTCAGAGCCCACACCGCCCAGTACTGAGCCTCAGGTGTGTGGCTAACTGATAGCAATCTTAAAATTGGCTTGAATGACCTGCAAAAATAAGGAAGAATTATGGCACTCATCACTCAACGCGATCTCCTAGTTGAACGACCACGCAAATTTATAATTAGTTCACCAGTGTGGGGAGTCTTTTTTTTTCTTAGTCTTATGGAGGGACGACGAACCTATAACATGCATGCCAGAGTTGGCACATACGGAAAATTTTGCTGGCAATTCAAAGATTTACAGGTGGTATCATTTTACAAGTTCTGTTTTGATTGTTACAATGTACGAGTTTGATTGTTCTGCACGAAAGAAGCTGACCAATGCATAGCCCACTTCAGAAACAAGGATCGGCAGCTGAAAACTAAAGATGTTGAGAACAAACCATTGGCTGAGGGGCATAAAGCCATGACTCAACACCCAATGCTGGGCAATATCCATCTGAGCAACTCAAAATTGAAGAGCAAAGTTTAAGAAACAGAATTGACTGAAAAGTTTTGTACGACCTGTGTATTACTATAAGTGACGAAACTGACTGATTAAATATGAACCAGATATAAAGCATTTGGCATCTAATATGCAACAGCAAAAATCTCATTGATTTGTATGACAATATGCATGTTATGATGATGGCCGCCCATTGGGTGCTCCTTTACAAATGGATGGCCAATGCTTCCGACCATTGCAGTATATATGAATTCCAATATGGTCATATGTAAAAAAAAATATATTAAACAAATAAATGCATATTAGGAGATAATCTCTTTGAGATGAATGTTAATTTTTAAATGCCTCAATAAAATTCGGCAATAATACATTTTCTATTGTTACCCTCATTACAAACTGATTGGAAAATCAGGAACACCATGATTATTTGTAAATTTTTGGCAGATGCACATAAAAAGCACCACTTACACAAGTCTTGCGGCATTCTCACACACCCGCAAAACTGGAGTCAAGGCTCGCTTGGGATTCAATTTAGTCAAATGGAGAATTGCATACATACCCTTGACACTCAACAACCAAGGCATTGAATTAGACCAATCCTATTCTGGAATATTCTCATTATATGTTCAGTTGGTGATAAATACAGCTTACCCTGAACCTGTCATGATTACTAAGCAGTACGAAAGTTCTGGTTAGTCCCCTAAAACAAACTAGTTTCTTCTGTACATTTCTCCATTCAAAATAAATAATAACAAATCAGCTC
Source organism: Metellina segmentata (assembly GCA_947359465.1). Lineage (NCBI taxonomy): Eukaryota > Metazoa > Arthropoda > Arachnida > Araneae > Tetragnathidae > Metellina > Metellina segmentata. Next base: position 47,126,119 of record OX375880.1, read on the forward strand.
CATAATTTACAATTATGTTCCTTATCAACCAAGTCGATTAACCCATGCTTCTGGTCAACCTAACTTGGATACATGTGCTAATAGCAAAAAGTCGACCCTTCTGCCACAAAAATGTAAATCTTGAAACACTACAAATTTCTCTTAGAATGAATGAATTCAGGACAAAAATTTGTATAATATTTTAAACACTTAAATGTTTATTTTACTTTCAATACTTTATTGTTTTGATTTAATTTTATTATTTTACTTTATAAAATATTACATCATAAGCTTTTTATTGAGTAAAATGCCAACCGAGTCAGCAGTTAAGTAAAGAGAAGAAGCTCTACTAATCTTTTTTAACTTTAAAGTTAAAAAACAAAGAAATATTGCTGTGGTGTGCACTTTTGATGGTGTTTACAACCATTTATTTCATCTGGACAAATGGTTAAGAGTTACTCATTCAGAACAGACATACAGAATAAAACATTTACATCAACAAATGGCCTTGGCAGTTCGTTTCAATTTTAACATATCAATTCTAAATGTAACATTAATGCTACCCATTGAAATCAGAATAAAGTGTGAATTACAAAAGACATCAAATGATAATTCTGTGCTCAGATGGCAAAATGTTATAAGTCATTTTTATAATTTTTCGTGACAGCAGTTTTAAGATTCAACATGTGGTTCTGCGGTTTTTGGCTTATATTAATTTGTCCGCCTTTATTTTCTCATAAACTGAAAGTGAAAGACTTACGACTTTTTGCCACCTTCTAAACATTAACAAACCAAACTCCAGAATGGGACTTACTCAATTTTTTTAGAAAAGTAACTTATAACATTTGCCATCTGAGCACAGAATTCATAAGATACAAATATAATATACAGAAAGGCAAGAGATATCCATTTATTCAATGGAAGCCCAAATGCTCAGTTCCAGCTTGATCTGATCTATGTGAGAGGTTTTGTAACACAATACAATGTGATCATTTCATAAAAAACAATATTTTTTTCCAAAACAGAAAAGACGGGCCAAAATAACTCCCAGACAACGCTTAGCATTACCCCTTCTTGATTCTTTTACATTTATTACATTCAAACTAAGTTTATATTATTTTATTACAATAAATGCAAAAAATCGGTACTGCGTAAAAAATTCCTCTTAATTTTAATTTTATACATCAATTTTTAAAAACATCGAATATATTGACAGAAAAATATAAATTTTTCTTGTATTGGTATAAGAAAAATTGTATTGGTAGTACATGAAATAAGAAGCAATACACAGTTGTTTAGTGACAAATAACTTGAAGCGATAATTATACAATACAGTAATCCCTCTTTCACGGAAGAACTCTTGTGCATATGACATATCAGTTAGGGATTTGAAGCCTCTTTCAAACTTTAGACACAGGTCTATTAACCCTCAAGTAGCAAAAACATTAGTGATAAGCTAAGGAAACCTAAATTACTGTAGAAATTTAGTACATATAATACCAACAATGCTTGCTCCATACAGCAGTCGAATCTCACACACACACACACATTGTATTTATATTGCATAACCCTTCTTTCAAATTACTTTTCTTTCTGAACATATTTTTGTGGAAGTCACTTTCCCATTTCAGTCCTGTGCTTTTGACCCAATTCGTAATCACTACAATTTTTAATGTAGATTTACAATTATTTTATGGGTGGTACTGATATTTTTAAAATCCAGGAGGATTCTCTTAGTATGCAGTGGTTATTCAGTTTTTTATAAATAACTGCACACAAGTTTTTGCATGGGTAAAGCCTTGGGAGTTTTACAATAGAGCTAAATAAATCTTAAAGCAAACAAATGTCAAATTACTTATATAATGACTAACCTATAATTAATATTTCGCTTTGTATCCAAATTCCAACGTTCAATGGCTTCAACCATTTGTTGCAAGACTTCTGTTCGTTTCACAGCAGTTATGTTATGAGTAGTCCAAGGTTCTGGCCCATCCGAAGCAATGTGAGACAAAATGCCAGCAGCATTGTAACTGACTTCAATTCCATCACTTTTACTATGCAGAAGTTCACTGAAAAACAAAATAAACACATGAAGAAATGGAATTCCTGCCAATCTATGTGGAGTGTTTGAGTATTTTTAATGGTTATTTTAATTATATATATATATATATATATTAAAGACAATCTATGTAAACATCAATCTAACACTAGATATTTTAAATGTTATCAATTTTTGAGAATTGTTAGAGTAAAAATAAAATTAGTTGGTGGAATTTAGAAAATCACGTCTTGCAATTCTTTATAGAGCTTGAAACATGGTTCTGAAGACCAGATAAAAACATATTCCATTAAATGCTATGAAAGCACTGATTTTAACTTCTCAGGTTATTTTGATAAGAAAATAGAGGGACATGAAACTCAGGAAGAAAAAAACTCTAAAAGTCAAGTAAGTATCAAAGGGATCTCAGTGAAGTTAACATGTTTTGAGTAATAGACAGAAATTGCAAATAAAAATTAGAGTCAAAAAAAAAAATTCTCAAAAATTAGCACCAAAGAAGGTTTTTGCGGTTATCTAGCAATTACTGATTCTGAGATTTTGTTTATCATGGTTGCCATGGCTTGGTTTCAAATCTTTGAAATTGGTGTCACTTGAAAATTTTCCTCAAAATCCGAAAACTATCCGTCTAGAAGACTGGAAAATAATCTTTTTCTGAAAAACTCACAGTAAAGTTGTCAGGAAAGCAACTTGTTCCTTTATAGATTGCAATGATTTGTCAATAAATGATAAATTTGGCATCATTTTAAAACTTCTCACATTGAAAAGAAAAATACAGAAGACATTTTTTCAGAAGAGTTAGGTGTGCAGATGGAATGAAGGAACTTTTGATACAAGTTTAATTAGTATATTTGCGACAAAATAACCTTAAAATGTCACAAGCCAAAAAAAATTGGACTTAGGTTAAAAAAGAATATAATTGTGAGCAATATAATTTCAAAGGTAAAAAAAACTTATTGATGTCGAATTTCTCCATTCCGTTCTCAGAAAGGTTAGGTTATAAAAGAACACAAAAACTTGCTATTCTTAAGTTTTGAAACAATATATTTAACAGAATGTTACAATTTAAAACAAGATTCAAATCAGTGTCATGAGAAATATTTCACTTTCATAACTTTAAATGTTTACAATAATCCTGTTTGATTCATATTTAAAGCCGATATTCTCACCTAAAAACAAGTAAATATTCATCTTTCATTAAAAAGGATCTCAGTTCCTGGACTTCAGCCACATTTCCCTAGAAAAACAATTTCTTAAATTCAAAACTGAATATTTATATGTTAATTCAATAATTGAAAAGTTGTCATAAAATGAGCCAATACTAATAAATAGGCATGAAAAACTAAACCAAATTAAAACATAACTTGATTTTGCAAAAGAGTCAAATTAAATCTGCTAAACAGTTGTTTAAATTTCTAGACCTACAGTCACTATCTCAATTATTTTACTGCATAACTCGGCATCTGAAATGCATTAATCGTAAATTCAATTGCTATCTTATGTAAAAATCTGTGTGTGCCACAATAGTCAATTTTAAATGTGAACTAGTTTTCTCAACTCCTATGTTTTTACTCTTAGGTTAAGTTCAGGGTTTCAATATTTTATTTTTGTAAAGATAAGGATTAAAACAAAAATTTCCACAAGCTTCTTTTAATTCAAATTTTTGTAAGTGAAATAAATTACATTTGTTGATAGATTGACAGCTACTTTATAAAAATTGGTATAATTTGTATGTAGAAAGAACGATGTACATACTTTGGAGATACAAACAAAAAAGAAAAATATAAAAGAAAGAAAAATTTTATTACGATGTTGAATCCTGGAATGTGAAAGGTAATTGGTAATTTTAGTTAACGTCGTACTAGAGCAACACAACGGGCTATTGACGACGGTCCGGGATCAGTCCCTTAAGGGAAAGATTCAAGGACATCACCTCGTAATTTTGAATCACGGTCAGATGACGAAGCAACACCTGAGCTGGCACCCCACTCTCCAAACTTCCACACTAACCCAACATGAGGACTTTTGGCCACGACAGATTTAAGGTGCACCAGCCGCCTCTACACCATACGTTTACCAACATCCATGCCCGGACTCGGATTCGAACCAGGAACCTTCCGATCTAGAGGCTAACACCTTAACCACTATACCGGTTGGTCGGCGGAATGTGAAAAGAAATATTTCTACATGTTTTCCATATTAGTACACAAAAACGCCTTTAACATTTCTTTAGTACACATAAAAATTAATTAAAATTCAATATTTAGACATTGACTAGTAATTTTATCAGCCTGTGACTCAAAAACGATCATACATCCCTATGATGGTAGAAATATCAATAAATATGTATTGTTTGTTTTAGGTTTCAGAAATAACAGTATATACATTATTCTCACAAACTTTTTAACTTACCAACAGCCCCATCATATTTCGTAAAAGTTCTGGTTTTGAAGGAAACGCCTATAAAAAATTTAGTCACAATTATAAACCATTCACCAGATTTAATTATATTGGTCATTGTATTACAGTAAAACTACAGCAAAAAATGTTTAAGATAAAAGATTCTGTGAAAATTGTTGAATAATTTTTCAATGATTGATCAAAACTCAGCTTATAAAAGTATTTACTTAAACTATAAACAATGCACCCAACTTAAATGTCTTTACATTTTGTTTTCAGTCTGGTAATATATTTTCATACAATGCAAAAATTTTGTTGTACATTTTTTACTACTCTTACTGTAAATATATTACAAAATCTGTTATAATATCAGACTTTGTTGTAAAATGTCAAAATACATACATAAATATAAAATAAAATTTAATTACAAATTCTTAAATTTAATTCATTAGAATTAAATGCTGATTCATGTTAACTGGAATTTTTTGGTTCTTCACACAATTTAACTGCATACAACTACCTTCCAAAGCATTTTAATTATAAATTTTTTATAAAAATCTCATACAGTGTGGCAACAAAATCCTCATAAAAAAGGTTCACTGATTTCCGATAGAGTCAAAAAAATTCCCTGACTTTGCATTTCTCTTAATAAATGTTGCAATTCACGATTGGTATCAATATACAGTACCCACACATTATTTTTGAATATTTAGGGCCGAATAGGGTGAAAGGATCATTCTCCACAAATATTTTGCATTTTTTCTCTTCGGGTAATTTAATTGTTATTGTAAGGGTTGGAACACTTAATGGAACTCTTGCAATAGCAATTTTAAAAAACTGGAGAAAAATACAAAATATTTTGATAATGAACTTATTACACCTGACCATACATAATTCAAATACTATACATTGAAATCAATTGCAAATACATAAAAAATTCAACAAAAATGTAATTGCAAGCAAAAATTATTAATTTAATGCACAAAAAACTTCATTAGTTACACAAATTTCAAATTGTCTATCACAAGTTGTCTCAACAGCCTCAAGTCATAGAGACGCTGCAGCAGCGAAAAAATAGGCTGTGGCGGTTTTAGCTGTGTTCAAAAATTATGACGCCCAGTGTTCTTTATTCTATAATTTTGATAATTACTTATATATAATTTCGACGAATACGATTTATTCGATTCTCAAAAGTCCTTGGAATTGCGCATCTCTAAACAGGACAAATGATAATATTTCCATTTTAAGTTATCAAAATGTCTTTAATTTTTGTGAAATTTGGAAATGTGTGCGATTTTTCTGATCTTTCCAGAATTTAAAAGTTCCCTGAGATTTCCCTGATTTCCCGGTTTTCCAAGTTTTGTTAACACCCTGTCATGTTTTACAAAATTGTTCACTCCATTCCATTTTCACATGAAATTATAGATTTTTCAGTTTACTATAATATTTTATACTATTCAATAAAGCAAGATTCTAACACTTACATCTAGGCAACCAAGAAATAAATCCATTCCTTTATTTTCCAGAAACCTTGCACAGTTAACAGGAGTTTCATCTAAAATTAATAGATATTATTTTAGAATATCAATTTTTAAGTTATCTTCAACAAATGTGCTTTTAAAAATCCCTATTTTCAAAAATGTTAAAAAATATGAAATTTTGGAAATAATCAAATTAATAAATACAGGAAGTTAAAGTTTTGTTTTATTTACACATTTCAATGTTTATGTTTTCTATATTTGTAAAAATATATTTCTTAATTTGTGTACAAAACACGTAAAATATAATACATTATAAAATAACAAAACTTTAATATCAAATTAAAATAATACATAAGCAGCAAATATATTTTTTAACAGTAAGTTCATCTTTGGAAAGTAAATACTTATTATATTTTGTGTATCAAATGTTGTCAACATCTGACACTTTATTCTTCAACAATGACATAAAAATTATGTTGTGACAGTCATGTAATAGCTTGTCCCAACACATAACTCCCATTCTTTTAATAAATATGCAAAATCAAAAATATCCTCGTGTTTTACAAATTTAAATTTTACAAACTTTTCTAGTCAGAGAAACACCCGAAATTGCAAAATTTTAAAACTGCAAACACAACACACTGACATATTGAAACAATACAAATTTCTTAACACTAGCAACAGGTAAAATGACTTACACAGCTCACTAAAAGAATAGGTCATGATTTTTTTTCAGGCTAATTTACAGGTTAAACAAGACAGAAACAATCAAATTAAACTAATGATTTTATTTGTTGTGTTTCAACTTGCTATAATGCTAATTTTTACAACATTCTGTTAAAATAGGCAACAGCCTTTTTATTTCTAGCAACAAGTATTGAATAAACAAATAAGATAGAAGTTAAAAATAGGAAATTTTTTTTCTAATGCAATTAAACACATTTTATTTTCCCCCAAAGCCTGTGGTCAATTCAACATTACTTATTAAAGCACTACAAGAGTGGATTGGTGAGCCATTTAGTGTTACCCTGGGGCCATCGTGGGTGAATTAATCGTACACCTTGTAGATTCCACACATTCCAGTAGGTGGTTAATTAACATCGCACTGGAGCAACACAATAGGCAATGAGCGACGTTCCAGGATCAATCCCTAATGGAAATATCCAAGGACAATGCCTCATAATTTTGAACCATGTTCAGATGACAAGATCATCCAAGCTTGCACCCTATTCTCCAAATGTCTACAGCACACTGTGAGGACATTTGAGGCCACAACAGATTTAACATGCATGCATCAGCTAAAGGTGAAAATTCACGGTCTCCACTCGCCATGTGGCAAATGAATGTTTGACAGCGGAGATTGAAACCTTTTGCTACAGTCGACACTTTCTTAAAAACATTAGTTTTATGGTCGAACCTCCGATTTAACGTGTGTTTTTTTCCGAGAGGACCAAAAAAAACTTTTTTAAGAAAGAAAGAAAAAAAGGCACTGGAACATAAACATTTGAAAATAGTATTTGGAATTCAGGAAGAAAAATGCAAACATTAAGAGCGGGAAAACGCAAAGCTATTTAAGGAAAGGCTGAAGATTAGTACTTGCATATGCACATGTGACCTAGGGTATTTCCATAGTGCTGGTATTTTGGGGGATCGAGAAAATCTATTTTCCAATCCCCCACCAATATATATATATATATACACTACAAAGTCCCAAATCTGGATATCAGAAATCAGAAATTGTCCAAAATCAGGACGTTTTGCTAAACAGCGTTTTCTTTCTCAGTTTCATCTATCTACAATTTTTATAGATCAAGCCATTCAACCTGGATCAAATTCATGAAACAACGCAAAATAATTGTTATGTTCGCAGTAAATACCACACAATAAAATTAAATTTGTAAATTTTACAAAAATTGTTGCAATCGATTAAAAAACATTTTTTTTAAATTATTCCCGTTTATACATGTGCTATTTAAAGGATAACAAACTTGTTCCGGATGAAAATAACGCACAGACAAATTCGCGCACGGGGGTAGATAATGGTTTTTTTGACAAAAAACTGCAAATGATCCGAAATCCAGAATGGCCGAGGTCCTGAGGACTCCGGATTTTGGACTTCGTACTGTTTTGCTCGTAAGTGGCCTCTAAAGGAAACAAGTTCAGTGGCCACCTACAAAATTTTTTTAATTTACACCTTCAGCACCAGTTTTGAACTCACAACCCTCTGGTTGCTAATCCACTGCTCTTCCAACTTGTCTACTGTTTACTCCAATGCATTCTAGGCATAAAATGTGTTTACATAGCAGCAGCACATTTCTTCTAGACAGACAAACATCTGTGTCATAGCCCGGATTCAAAGCAGGGACTTTTCTATTTCTAAGCAAGCATTCTGACAACCAAATTGAATGGACAGCATTAATAGCTTAAAGCTATACCAAATTTAATTTTTTTTAAATCATGTTTAAAAATTACATTTCCTATAGTTTTAGCCACTTTGGCCCAACTTCCATTGCAGTTCCCACTCTTCAAGCAAAGGAAAACTTTAAGTGCTTTTTAAGGCCTTCTCAACAGTATTTTACATGGATGGTTACAGATTAACCTGAGAGCACACATGTGAAGACTTTCATGAGAGGTGTTTTGAGTCTGGTGGACTGAGTTTTAAAAACATAAATTTTTCATTAAATTATAAATATTATGCCATCAATTTTTGAAGATATTTAATAAATATCAATGACCTTGTTTTTTAATACAGGTGAAATGAAACATTCAGTGTTCATGGGGGAAAACTAATGCTTAAAACAATTTTGTTCAAGACTTTCAGCAAATATTAAAGCTTTTTAAGGGCCTTTAAATATTAAAATGGAAAACCAGGCCTTTGGAAGATTTCTTGAGGTTTGTGAGAACCCTGCATAGTTAGCTATCGGTAACAGTTGAAACTAGAGACATTCTGTAATACAGTAATACCATGAAGTTTAGCGATAGGTGGGACCGACAAAAAATTTAGCAAGTCTAATTTGTGTAGGTCTGGAACTATTGTAAGTGTATATAAAGTTTTTTTTGTAAAATAAATGCAAATTATTTGTAAATTATGCTGTTTTGTTGTGTTGACAGGCACACCACTCGGCCCACTACGTTACAACATATCACAGCAAGAGAAACACTGAAGATAGCGGGCGTCAGTACTGCCAAACGAAAAAAAACAAAACCATGTAACTCAGAGTTTGCATAAGTCAAGGTATTACTGCACTTGGCAGGTCTCATCACCAATGTACACTTACCAGTAACATTCCACATTGTGCTCCATGCTGTCTCCATGACTTCATCGCACACATTACGTAATAAACGTCTCTCAATCACTTGCAACATAATCTAGAAGAAATTAGCATCGATTGTGACTGGCAACAAGCACAAATTAGACAGAAATTGATAATTAGTTTTAGTCTATAGTAACATATTTGCAGCAGTAATTCACTTGTTTTAGATGGATGAAAAAATTTAATTTTTGAATGTGCATAATTAATCACACCTTGGATTTTTATCCAAAGGCACCAGGGCTCTAAACATTATGTGTTGACATGACATTTCACAGGGTGCATCCCTATATTTAAAATGTATGCAAATTTCGCTTGAACCAGTTTCTCAAAACCTCTTATCTGGTAAGCATTGGTAAATTTTATAAACACAGAAAAACCCAGTGGTAACATTTAGGGTTGCTAGTTTCCCACTTTAAAATAAACTAACCCACTTAACCAAATATACCATAGAACACATCTTGTATTTTTAATAAATGAACTTTCTACACATTATGTGCAGCCATGATAATTCAGAGTGCATCCCTATATTTAATATGCATTCAAATTTTGTTTGAACCTATGTCTGCATCAGGTAAGCATTAGTAGGTTTTATAAACACAGAAAATCCCAGAGGTACTATTTGGTGCTATAGTCGAATTCGCTTATGACGATCACGAAGGGACTGCGATATTTGCTCATTATAACTAAGTGCTTATAAAAAAGGGGTTCGTGAAAAAATCATAAAAATTCATACACACTCTTACCATATTATATGTACATACTTACTTTATTTTTTATTTCTGTACAGCACAAAAGAAGGTTAATTTGCTTTGAACTGTCTTACTGTCTCTTTATTGTGTTATTGTTCATCGGAGAAGACTCATGGCCAGAAAAACATTGCCATTTGCACCCCTGGCTTCGAAAAAAGTTATTAAGTTTTTCTGCCAACTCAAAAGCCATTGAGTATGTTGAGGAGGTTCAGCTTGAAATTCTTCACATTCGTCATTTTCATTATTTTTTTTTTCGTCTGCTTTTGCTAGAATTTCAGCTACATACAATATCCTTGAGGGAGTAGGTATCTCGGAAGTGATAACATTGGGATCAACAGATACATTATTTTCAAATTTTTCTCAACTCATTTCCAAATTGTATACTTCTTCCTCAGTGATTTGCCCCTCTTGAGAAATGTCTAATCCAGCCTTACGCAAGCAATTGGCATTGCATGTTTACGTAACGTTTTGCCATGCATCGCTCACTAAATGTATCGCTTTGAGTACGTTTACATTAGCATTTGAGGTTGTTCCTATTTTTTCTCTTCTATCGACAAGCATCAAAATCAAGTGCTTACGAAAGTTTGATTTAAAACTTCTGACCACTTGGTCCATAGGCTGGATAACACTTGTAGAATTCGGTTCCAAGAAAAATTTAGCCGAGGTAGAAGTCAATAGAAATTTTACAAATCACAAAAATATTGCTCGCTATAACCGGAGTTTGCTTGTTAAAAGGGAGTTATGATCCCATAGACTTAACATTGTACCAACCATTTCTGATTTCCTCGTTAAATCCAGGTTCTCGTTAAAATAGGGCTCGTTATAAGCGAGTTGTACTGTACTAATTTTGTGTTAGATATTGCTAAGGCGTTCTTTTGTGTGAAGCTATGCACACAACTCTTTTTAGTGCTCATATCTTTTACCTTGGGCTTCCTGGTTCTCTTAGTGAATTCTTTGTTCCCTGGACTAACACCAACATATAGCAATGTAACTAGCCTCTCTACATGATTTTTGGATGTATCCATTTGAATAGATATGGTCAGAAGTACTAAACTGGCCCCATTATCAGATCCCATAATCAATTTATGAGCAATATCTTTTAAATGAAAGAAAATGTGAAAAAAGTTTCAAAGTTAATGTTTTTAACTTTGCTCTATACGTTTTTGATTTTCAATAGTATATTGTTTTCGTAAATTTGTAGAACAGTGTACAAATATTATATACATTTTCTCCGATATTTTACTTTAAGCTTGTACATTGCTTCAAGTAATCACAAAATAAGGCTTTATTTCACAGAATAAGGATTAATACAAAATAAGGACTTATTGCTGCTTTATTTCAAACACACATATTCCTTATTTTGTAATTCGGCTGAATAGTTTTCAATAAATTGTTTTCTTTTCATAAAGCAGAAACTTGTTAATTAGATCAGCTGAATAATACTCACTGTGATAGCTCCACGATCTCCAACTAACTTCTTCTCAATTCCATTCACTTGGCAAGCAAGGCTATTTAGTAAATAAACTCCAATACGCTGGACAAATTCATCTTGTTCTTCTTGACCCACAATGACGAGCAATAGGGTAGTCAAACGCTCATAATCGAAAAACTAGATAAAAATAAATACAAAATCCATAAGATTATCCTTTTTTGTCCTTGAGAATAGAATTTCAAACTTTTTATCTTTGTATAGATTGAATCGGCTTACCATATCTTCTGGGATCTTAAAATGTATTAAGGTCAAACATCCATTCCTTAGCATCTGCACAGAAAAAAGAATTAATGAAATAACAACAGACAAAGGGAAATTAAACACGGGTTAAATTCTTTGAATAAAATTTACATTCTAAAGCTTGGTAAACCAGAATAGTTTTGAATTCCAATCTTAACGTAATTATTCATGCTATACAATTTAAAATGACAGTTTAGAATTGCATTCAGCACTTTTTAATTAATTCATAATCATCACAGTAGCTTCTCTGTTTCACGTGTATTGTTCATGAAATTAAATCAAATAACTATTTGCATTCAAGTTCATATCAGTGATTTAAAAATGATTCGACACAATTATTTCGTTACAAGATGATGAATTATAGAATGAAGTGGAGATCAGCAAATGATAAAGCAGCTGCCAATGTTTAGTGAGTGAAAGTTTTGTATGCCCCTTTGCATACAAAACTTTTACAAAGATGTAAAACCGAGAAAGCAAGAAGGCATTTTTCCTTGGAGAATTAAATTGAAACAAAACCTAACAGTAGTGCTACAGAAAATCCTGGGTATATTTGAAAAGGAGCCGTACAAAGTTAGGGTGAGGATGTCAACTTCTAAAGATATCAATATCCAAATTACGAACCAAACAAGTGCCACACACACACAGGCACTTGACTTAACATCCATTCTTCATCCGACTTCTCAATACTGTACTCTATTGCTAAAAATCGTAACTGCAGTGTACATGCTAGGTGTTTAGTCACATCACAGATTGTCTAATATTACATAAAATACAATCAAGAAACTCAACAATATTACAATAAAACAAGTGTACACACATTCATCTCCAGTCATGAAACAAAACTCAGCAACTGAAGCCTACCTTGGAGTCTGAAATGACCTCAATGGAGTACAGAAGGCATTCCCAAGATTTATCCTAGTCAGCATTATAAGTCTTTTTTTAAGGTGGTGTTTGAATAACTCTTTTATCCAATTTCAAAGTGTGAAAAGACAGGGTTTACTGTTTTGGGGTGATCTTCATTCCCTTTTTGGCAAGATATAGTCTATTCTCTAATATCCAGGTACATTATGATGAGCCAGGACACATTTGAGCACCAACAGCTGAGCTTGCTTATCAAGGAATTGTCTGCATTACATAACTCACAGGCAATCTGACTGAATTTGAAGAGACTGCTTGTATTGATTGACTGCAGATTTAGTCAGATAAAACAATGGCTTTTTCAAATGAATCTTTTTTTTCTCTCGGATGTTTTAATAACACAAATTACTTGGACCTCTGTCAAAAAATGAATAGAATAGCTGAAAATAGCTTGGTAGAAAGAGAACAATTTACAGTGAATACCATATCCAGCAACCACCCCCAACCCTCTAACCTGTCAGAGAACTATCGGTTCATATATGAAAACAATTCAAATTAAGATTCTGTTAAATCCAGGAAACAAACTTCCTCTCTTTTGGTGAGTGGCATTTTATATCTTCTGTGGTGTATGAAGAGTCACAGAGAAAACTGACAGTTTCTCTATTCTTTGACTACCTCCACTCTATGATAATTAATCATCTTTTTACTAAAAATGAAATGCTTAAATTGTCTTCCAAAGTATTAAACTTGTTTGAGAAAACATATACACAAATAAAAGTTAACTTACTGTGACATCAGAATAGTGAGAGAACATAGCATCTATTAAAACCTTTATAATTTTTCTGAAAGAAAAAAACAACACTTAAAATTAAATCTTAAGCACAATTGTGCATTTTAATTGCATGTATGTATGTAAGAAAATCCTACGGAATGATTCAAAATGTTTTCAAATTTAACTGGGGGGCAAAAGGAACATTTTAGTTGATCCTGATAAGAGAGCACCAAAAATCACTGGAGCCATGTCTATGAGTCGTGTTTAACAAGCCTGCTACAAATCAATTTTTACTATAAAAAAAATTCTGTATTCTCTTTTAATCAATTAAAAGACTAACATTTTGATCAAACCTGCTGTATGAAAAAAATTGTAATGACATATAATTGAAAGTTGATATAACATACCTTCGAATTTTTATGTTGAAAAAATCTTTGTATTCGCCTTTTACAATATAAAAAAGTGAAGCACTAGAAATGGAAAAAGTAAGTCAGTAATCATCTTCATACAAATGTAAATCATGTTCATACAAAAATCTTTTAAAACTTAGGAATTAGTAAGGATTGTGAAAAAGAAAGGAATAATATATATTGATGAGTAAACAAATGAATATTTAGATTCCCGTTAGTTACAGCGAAATTTGAGCCCATTTCTCAGTCAGTACTAGCCAATAGAGTATATTAACTCTCGTCACATTTGAAAATTAGCTCACTTTTAAACTTTCATTTTTTCTCAATGAAGCCGACAGTTAAATATGCTAAATTTTGAAGATTTTTTTTTTAAATTATTTAAACCTACCTATAATTCCAAAAGGAGGTGTTTGTCTGTCTTTTTTCCTTTTGCCCGCAAAGTCCTGACCTATCTATGGCACATACAGTAATGGGATTTGGCACCAGGTAGTACAAATTTTTTGCAATTTTTGGGTTACGGCGAATTTTAAAATTTAATCTAGTACATTTTTAAATGAATTTTATAAGTTTTTATCATTGCTCATTCTTTTTTCCGGAATTTGAAGAACCACATGCATATTGACTTTTTCTCCCTCTGTGATGTCACTATTGACATCAGCATTTGGAACCATGACAAGTTTTTTCACTTTTCGTGTATTCACGATAAATGGGAATGATAGCAAACAGATTCAAATGACCTTCGTATGATTCTAGATCAATTCATTTTGATTTCCTGTGAAACAGATTTGAGTGAAGCAAAAGAAATATATTAACACTGGCATTCTTCAGTGCTTTTTTATATCTCAGCAATCGTTAAAGATAGAATAAAAATTTTAACGGATTTGAAACCTGCGGAAAATTTTACATCATATAGATATTTTATCTGTTTGATTTTCTTTTAATAAATCATTTTTCAATTAATTATTTATATTTTTGGTTTGCAAAGTAAACCAACACCACAGGCAATGTGACCACCACGAAAAGAACTGTCACAGGCAACGCCCATTTAGTTTGTGAAGCAAACCAACACCACAGGCAACTCCCTTATGGCTGTTATCCAATAGGCTACAAATTCCTATTTGGTTTGCGAAGCAAACCAATAACCCGACAAAAGCAACTGGCAGGGCAATGCTGGGCTAGCCACACAGTGGCTAGTGTTATATAAAGCTTTTATTTTAAATCTTCTTGTGATAACCTTCTATTTTTCAGTAAGACCACTTGAGAAATTTCTAAAGTTAGCTAACCAGACATTATCCACTTACAGTAACTTTGATAAATTGCGACTTAGCAAAAAAAAAATTTTAATACATAGATTGCATGGATTTTAAATAACTTTTCATACATCAATAAAAAAAATTTTAACTAAACATAATCGCCTCTTAAACTTGAAAAATTGTTAAAAACTTAAAAACCAATCTGATCTAATTCTGCTCAATGTTTCAAGCATGACAAATCTTATATACTGGCTTGACTTGATCTGTGTAAAAACTTCCAACAGAAAATCAGAAGCCCTTTAATTATGAATTTGTAAATATTGCTTTTCAAAATTATAAAAGTGTACTTCAAATGAAACCAAGATATCCACAAATTTTTTTTGTTAATAGATAAATGTACATCAGTTCAATTCTTATGCGTATTACTAGTTTTATAACATGAAGCACACATGAGGTTTGAAAATATGTGATTCTACTTGTTTTGAATATACTAATAGCATTGTGCATAGAACCTGCCCTGAACTTTCTACATACATCACATGGAAATCAAATACAGGTACCAAAAAATACAAGTACACACTAAAAATATGAAGTGATATTACTATATTGACATACCTTCCTGACACTTGTATGTGCTTAGCTTTCAAGTGTATCCTCATCGCTTCCATTACAACATCGAGGGCTACTTTGGTGTTTACACATGTAGAGAAACGAAATATTTGAAATAGATCATTCAATACTTTTTGGATCATTGACTCACGGGCACAATATGCTTGGCCAGCAGTTAATATTTGTTCTTCAGAGGCATCTCCTGCTATCTAGAATATTATTGTAATGTTTACATTATGCCAAAAAAATGCAAAACTTCTGAAATGAAACAATTATCAGACAAATTAAATGAAAATAGATGGACAGTTACGAAATAACCATTGCTATTTTACTGGTGGAGAGATTACAGCAAAGCAATATGCAACAAAAATATTTGTATATTATAGTGCATCTCCCAGAAGGCAGTTCACCTTGAAGTGAAGGCATGGTTCTTACCAAGTACCATGGTCAAGTTAACACAGTCAACTTCTGAACAACTACTTCAAATAGATCCCATTTACTTGAAAGCTGGTTCAGTATCTTAACTATGCCTATTTTCTCATTTGTTAGCCTTTTCTTTTCAGCTTTGTTTTCTATCTTCCAGATTCCTCATTGCCTTCTGTCCACAGATGGTTGAAGAATGTCATTAGAGAAGCAATCTCTTTCAAGTATTTTATAGCTCCATAGGTCACAAATCAACCACATTTTAACAAATCAGCAAAATTTGTAGCATTTGGTTTTAAATAGTTTATACCAGTTTGATGCCACTCACTGATATACAAATAATGTTAATTTCTGTACCATGTATACTGAAGAGCCACAACATTATGACCACCTACTCAATAACGCGTTGCACCTCCTTTGGCCTGCAAAACAGCTGCAACTCGCCTTGGCATAGATGCCACAAGTTCTTGGTACATGAACTGGAGACAGGTTGACCAAATGTCTAAGCAGCGGTCACACAAAGTCGAGATATTCGACAATGGTGGTGTTTGAGCTGAGCTGCCGCTCCATGACACCCCAAACAATCTCTATTATGGCGAGTTAGGACATTAAGTAGAATTCATCAGTATGCTCCTCGAACCACTCTAACACAATTCGAGCCTTGTGACATGGGGCGTTGTCCTGCTGGAAGATTCCATTTCCAGATAGGAAGACAGACGGCATGTAAGGGTGCAACTGATCCGCAATGATGTTCAGATAGTTTGCAGCATTCATGGTCTGTTTTACCACAACTACAAGTACCAGAGTCGCCCATGAGAACATCCCCAAAGCATAATACCACCACCACCAGCCTGTGTATCACCTGCTGTACAAGAGGGGAGCAACTGTTTACCTGGCAGACAGCATACCTTGACACGACCATCGACGCGATGAATGAGAAATCGTGATTCATCTGACCAGGCAACTCTCTTATACTCATCCATAGTACAGTCTTGATGTTTGCGGGCCTACTGTAGGCGTAGTTGACAATGACGCTTGGTCAACAGAGCTACACAAGTGGGACGTCTGCTGCACAGTCCCATATCCAACAGTGTCCGCTGAACTGTGTGTTCCGAAACACTTGTGCTTGGACCTGCACTGTATTGGGCTGTCAGATGAGCCACTGTCTCGCGCCAATTTTGCTTTACCAAGTGGGACAGTCTCCAACGTCCTTTTTCTTTGATGACGCATGGATGACATACACCTTGGCATCTACTGCTGGTGTTACTGTCATTTATCCACTTTGCATGAATACTAACAACGGCAGATCGTGAAGAACCTACCAGTCGTGTAGTTTCGGTGATACTCGTTCCGAGTTTTCAGGCCATTACGTTCTGCCTTCTATCAAATTCGCTTAGAACAGCAGCCTTTCCCATCACTCGTAAAAGTAAGTGCAAGAATGATTACTTACCTTCTCCATCAGCAGTTAAATACCATTCTAACTTAATCATGTGTCCTCCAAGATCATCCAGACGAGTTCATTGAAAAATGTGGGTATGGTCATAATGTTTTGGCTTGTCAGTGTATATTAGTAAAATATAAACAAAAATAGATTTTTTAAAATCGAGTTATTAATGACTTTAATGATTTCAGTTTGTTGCTATGTGGTCGCTTTCTCTAAATTAGGTCTTATTAGACCAAGACTTTCCTTTTAATGTGGGTTCCAAACCTGATGAACATTCATGCCCAGACTCAAATTCAGAGCTTAGTACTTTTTTGGAATCAACTGTATTGTATTCAGAATTGTTGTACATTGACCAGCTATTAAGAGACTTGGAATTAGCTACAAATTAAATTATTTGACAATTTCCTTTCCCCAAATTCGTGGAATTTTAAAACACAACAGAGAAAATATTAGTCATTCATTGGGCTCTAGAACACAAAGTACCTTTTTGGCAGGAATATGATGACGGTAGCATGCGTCATGAGCAGTATTCAGCAAACCTAAGAATTCCAATGGTCTATTCACTCGGGTAGCTAAACCAGGAATATCAGTCAAACTTTCATCCTGGACAATCCTAGAAAAGAAAGATTTTAAACTCTAGACAGAGCATTTTTCCTAAAATTCAAATTTACTGTCATACCAGTACATCCATCTGCATAAAATTTTCTTCATTTCATGTATATATTGATGGTGAAGAGTCATTACTCAAATACATACCTAATTTCAATGAATACAGTGTTCATATTCACACACAAATAGATTTCATACCTCAAAATGAAATAAAATTCTCCAAAAATACATAGCACTTCTTTAATTTTATTGATGTTAATTCTCATTTTCAATAAAATGCATTGCAAAAAGTACACCCAAATCATGTAACTACAATTTGATTCAGAATATCTACTTCCATTTCATTCCATTCCCTTGTTCAAGGTTCAGCATTTCTTGATGCCAAACCTATTTTTGCTCATTTTTTTTTTCAGTGCCAATATCTCATTGTTCACTGTAATCAGTCTGCCAAAGAATTTCACAACAGTATAGAGTTTATTTATGTGGGTTTAGCAATTCTGGGCAGCATGGTAGCTCAAATCAAGCATATTTAAACTATATCACGTAGTGATATTGCCGCTTAGTTTAACTTTGTTGACTTTACATTGTTTATATCCATTTGTTGCCTTTCATAACAGAGTTAACTTTTTGGTAGGTCAGTCCCTTATTCAAAAAGCTAGTTATGTGGGGAAATTGTGAAATGCAATTCCACAAACAGAAGGAATACCAAGAATTTTGGGTACTCTCTGGGGTCCAAATGGGACATTAATTTTTGAATACTAATACATAAACTAAACACTGGTTATTTCACCGTCTTTGCTAGCATAGATCAGGCTACTACTTTTTGGGGGAAATTGAGGAAATCGGACAGTTTCTTGTCAAATTAAAAACAAAGACATCACTTTGCAGGGAATTCCTGATGACACACTGGAATGTGTGTATGTGTGAATTGCCATCTTTTTTCAATCCCTGAGAGAGCCCGATGACCACCATTACTTCAAAAAATCCCTACAGCAGTTGGCACTTAATCTGCTAAAGCCAGAATAGGCCACATTGTAACTCAGGTCTACTCTCTTGAATCGTTTTCACCTGCTGATTCCAAGTGCCTTGATGATGATTTTGGAGCACATCTTGTTGGACTACAGCAGAGAGAACATTTTTTGAACTATATTAAAGAAAATTCATGATTTATATTATTTTTTTTCTTATGTTCATTTTATGTATTTTGCTTTGCTGGTTTATAGAAGACATTGTGAAATCAACATTAGTATGCTGGACTCATAAATCAAGATGTAACTAAAGATTGGTCTGTCAAATTTTAAGAAAAATTAGATAAAAGTTCTTCTATCACACGCAAACACTTAATAAGAGAAATTATAAATGCTCATTATTTTTTTTCTTACCCATTTTCCTTTGAATATCTTTCTTGAGTTCTACCACCAGCAAGATTTGTACCTGATATATCGAGTGATACTAAATCCTCCAAGTTCTCAATAATACATTTTAGTGTTTGATTAGGATTTTCATAGAGCATTACTTGATCACCTGTATTAGACACATCCAGGTGTCTAAAAAAATTAAGATTCAAAACATTAGACTACATTATATAAATTGCTTAGTTATTTTAAGACAAAGTATATAGAAGAACTGAATTTAAAAATTCCCAAAAATACTTATTAAAGTTTTACAGAGGAATTGGAAATAAGGAAACATGTTAGATATTTTTGGTATATTAGAATAAATCTTATATATTAGAATCAGATATATATATATATATATATACATAAATTTTGTTAAGAAAATTTTGTTGCTATAAGCATTAAAACATCATCTTTTGTCACTAAAGAGCTAAGGAATTATCATAGTTAAAATTGCAGATGACTTGGATGACTTCAAATTTTTGGTTGGCTTTGTCGATAAATCGATTGAACGAGCTTTGAAGATTGCAAAGTATACCATGATTTTACCAAATTTACCACAAAATAATCATAATAGGAATAGTCCAAAAATAAGTTTTGTACATTCATATTGTCTGAAGAGATAAGCTAATAGGGGAAATTGGTATTTACAGATAGACAGTTGTCCACATCCATTAAGTGATAAGTAGAGCAACTTTTAGCAACAAATGCAACTTATTTTCATGCGTTCTACGCTCCATGTAAAGTACTAAAACCCCTCCTACTTGGGGTGTATTGTAAGTGAGTTATAACTGCAACATAAATGCAACTTTCTGCATAAATGCAACTTTTTCCATAAATTTATCCACCTGCAACTTTTTTAAATTTAGCTCAAAATTAATAAATATAGAATCAATAATTAATTTTTTGCCCTCTGAATCAACCCTTCAATCCAGTGTGTCTGATCTTGCGAACGCCGAAGTATTGTGGATCAAACAAGAAGGTCATGGAAAGAATTTGTTTGTCTTAACAGACGAAAGTGAAATAAATGGCAAGAAGTACTTTTAACGCATTGGTTGGCACTGTTGATAATCCAGAGGAAACTTGCGTAATTGACTGCAGAGTTTGCAAGGTGAATGTCGATCATCAATATGTTGTTCACCTTGTAGATAATGTTTTAGAATCTCTGGTTTGAAAAGCCGCTTTTCAGACCATCGGCCAACTGCCTGAGCCAGTACTCACACGCTGGGTTACGAGGCTTCGGACAGCATTGTACTACGCCAACCACCTTCCCACTGTAAAGGACATGGCTAGTGGTTTCAGTGGCGACAGCATTTCAGTGCGTCGAGTAAAAAAAAGCAGTGTGTGAGCTGCCAAAACATTTGCTGAAAATCAAAAGCAGCTATGAATGTTTGATTCATCTCATAGAAAAATTGGCGTACAAATTGGCATTGTACAACATCGATACAGCGTATGAAGATATCAGATCGATGGATTTTAAAGACGATCCTTGTAACCTTAAAGCGTATCATTTGGAAAAGAATAATGACCTGATGGTTATTGTTACACTTCCCCAAGAAGATTTTCCCCTAAGTCAGTATTTGCAATTGCAACAATGTCAGGCAACATCGGTCTATGTTGAGCACAGTTCTTTAATGTTAAAGAAATTACTTGCCAAGGATCGGCCATTTAACGACATCAATGTTCTTTTGTATATGTATTATAATACTGTTGTACACGACTAAAATTATCAAAAAATTTGAATTTTTTCGTTTTTTAGGAATAATTTTATTTTAGATTTTAGTGTATTAAAACTAAATGCAACTTTGTTTCCATAAATGCAACTCTAGGGAATGATAAATGCAACTTTTCCGATTTTTACTGCAAAAAAAAAGTTGCCCTAGTAATAAGCAATTCCATGCAGCTCCCAAACACATACAAGTAGGTGGAAACAAACATCTGTGTGAAACAGTGTTTCTCATTTGCCATGGCCATTCCTGGCATCGGATCATAGCAGAAATTATACTGGGCCAAAAGAAACTCTGGAATGTTATAATTTTATTTTTCTAACCATTTTTAAGAATAAATATTTTGAGCAGAATAATATTTATGAATGTATCAAAACGCTCCGATCCAGAAATCCTAAACATCTGTAGCGAATGTCACTGCAATCAGAAAGAAAGCATAAAAAATTTCTAACTGAAAATGAAGATTAAGGCAATCTGTATTCTGAACACCTATTTTTTACTGAATCCTGAATATCAAGGCAATTTATATCCTGAACACCTACTATTTTCTACTGAATCCTGAATATCAAGGCAATCTAATACTGTTTTTTTTTCTCATTGCAGTATGTGTTTGTTTTGAAACCCAAATGCCTTTTAAAAGACTAGATTTAAATTTTAACATGAGTAAGAGACAAAGGACTTTATTTAAGTTGGGTACATATGTAATTTTATATTTGCCAGCATGTACACTATATACATAAGTGTACTAATACAACAATGTTAGTTTATGTATGAACTTTAAAAAAATTGGGAAGATATTAAGAGTAGGCTTTTTTTGGAGCCAGGCCCTTACCTAATAAAAAGAGAAAATATTGGGCTGCAATTTTTTTCACAAAGGTGAACTACTGGTGTAAGGCATGCCCTCATCCTTAGAATGAGTGGTAAGAGGGTTTAATTGTTTATGGTTAATTTAATGAAATGTGTTTATATTTCAAGAAATGGATTTTTCTGTCCCACATGCCAAAGTGATTTATTGACATAGTGCAAGCAACCAGCAATAGTGATGTGCAAAATATCTTTTGAATGTTCATTCGCTAAACATTAACTTTTACAGCAGCAGCTTTTTAACCTAATGAAACAAAAAGACAAATTCATTAAATGTTTATGTTGAAAAGCAATGCTACTGGATTGATATCATGTATTCCTAACAATAAAGCATTTAGTCTCCTGAATAAAATTGTCATTTAGAAGAGACTAGTGAAACTTAATTTTGGGCTCCACAAAAATGTAATTTAATTTTAAAATAGAATGTTAATTAAATGGAATTTTGTTTTGGAATTTTAATTAAAGGAATAAATTAAATGATTATGTTGAAAAGCAAATTTTTTTTCAGACTCAAAAGCCAAAATTTCATTTAATTTTAAAACAAATTTTTTGTTTGGGGGATTTGGAATATTAATTTAATAGAATAAATTAAGCATTATGTTGAAACTAATGTAATTAGATAGATATCAAAAATTCCTTTCTACCAATACATGTTTAGTTTTATGAATAAAATTATCAATTGGTACGACTTGTGAAAAATATTTTTTGACTTTACAAAAGTTCAATTTAATTTTTAAAAGGCTAAAGGAAAGTATAAAGCTTTCATGTGCTTACTTCAGTGTTTTGATTTGACAGATTGCCGGCATGATTTCACGCACGTTCTGAACATCACACAATACAAGGGAGATGAGATGTTTCTGGGTAAGAAGACCATCCAAATCGCTTTCCAGTTCACATTTGGAGAGATCAAGGTGTGTGAGATATAGAGCACTTTTCATTAAAGACATAAAGCATGAGTTCTGTTCAACATTGTTCAATTTGTGAACAGTTAATTTATATAGCAGAGGCAATTCCAGAGTCTTTGAACTAGGAATTCCATATGCTTCAGAGAGATTATCTTCGGCACATGTATGTAGACCCATACAAAGATTCAACAAATGATCCTCTTCAATATTCGGAAGCGAAATTCTGCCGTTTCCTGACTTTGAGGTGTGTTCATCGAAGAATATTTTGACACTGGATCCAACATTCAATGATTGTAATCCCTTCCACATTTTGGCAACAGAATGCAAGGAACCACGAGTCAGTAATTTGCACCCAGATATATTAAGGTCATTAATTCTATGATTAGATAACAGTTCAAGACCACTGTCAGTAATGATTGAGTTGCTAAGGTCCACTCTCTGAAGACGCGTTCTGCTTGAGTCTTCAAACACTTGTAAAAATGATTCTAAGGCATCTCCATCATTTAATTCAGTTTTACAAACTGCTAACATCCGCTCACAAATTTCCTCCGGCAAAGACAGGCCATCTCGCAATTCGTACTTTCCTTCTAATTCATTATACTGACAGAAGGCACGCGTGTGCTGGACACAGTATTTGATTGTTAGGTCCAAAAGAGTATCTGCAGTGTTGTTAATCCACACAGTTGGAAATTCCAACATAATTGCAGATTTTTATATCGGATGAGTAAAATAGTCTTCCCTAGGAGATGAAGATTGTATTAGGAAGCAAATTCATACCTGAAAAAATATCAAGAATATAAAGTAATAGCACTTGATAAAAACATACTTTTATGAAACAAAAACTCAATGAGAAAAATACCAGTTTAAAAGTAAACAAATTACAAAATTAAAATGCATTATAATATGTTTACACATGCAAAGATTTATTTGGACTACTTGCCACTTCAACTTTCATAACATTAAAGTTAGTTGCTTAGGGTTTTATGGTACAAAGGCAAGTAATATACACATACTGAGAGTTTTACTGACACCAAAGAGAGAAACTGACCCAGGGAGGAATGCACCTCACAGGAATCCAACCTGTGATTCATACAACTAAAGGGTTGTTAGCACAGTGGATATACCCAATGAACCATGACAGCCCCATAATAGCAGTATAGATAAGTACATGAGCAAAGATTGAATGCAACTAGAAGGCTCCATACTGGCATACCAAATCAGGTTTACAGAGGCTTAGATTTAATGGAAAGTGCTCTTATTGGCATAAGTCATTAGTGCCAGTAAAATTATTTTTTTTTTTTTTGAATTCCCAACCAAAAAGTTTAATGTGTGCACTACACAACTATATACAGAAATGTGGTGTATGTGTTGCTTATTTTATATCTGGACACTTCAACAGGGCATGAAAAATGCATCATGGTTTCAGTAAAAATATAACTTTAATAAGACAGTGCCTTACATACATGGTGAATAAATAAAATAAGTTTTAAGATTCATTCTTACAATCAATAAATTGCAATTTCCTGAAAAATTGAGTTTAAAATAGAAAATTCATGAATATTCTCTAAATTTTAATGTTTGGAAAAAATTCTTATTCATGGGAATGTTCCCTGTCAGCTTTTAATTTTTGGATCTTAATCTAACTCTTAAAATCCTTATGGTAGAGGCTATGTGCCTTGCTCCAACATGACGTTTACCAAAAATATACTGATAATTATCACAGTACATACAAACAAAATACAGTTCTGGTTGGTTAATTGGGTTATTAAGGAGCAAGGATCATATTTGGCCATGCTTTACCAAACACGACAGATAACATCAAGTATTGGACATATATACACACACAGAAAGTTTTACTGACACAGAAGAGAGAAATACACTCAGGGAGGAACCAAATCTGGCAGGAATTGAAACCGTACCAACAACAATTCCTACTGCGTCAGGACAGCCTCAAACAGTTCTCAAAATATATGATGCAACTGCAGTTTCCCCTGGTCCCATAAAACATTTATTGAAGTTGATATTATATATACTAGTGGTGCAATTTTCAGGTATTTATTAGAACAATTTGTTGGTTTAAGTTTGTTCTAAGAGCCTAGTATTAAATTTGGCAAATTTCTCCAGCTAATTCATAACTTCAAGTAGGTCTGTATTGATTAAATTTACATGAATGAGAGAATATATAATGGAGGCATCTACACCAGCAAATTTCAATTCAGAAACTAAAAGTCATATATTCCTTCAAAATAGGGGGGGGGGTGCAACCAGGATATCAATCTGAAGGGGACTTTTTATAAGCTCTTTATTACGGAGTAATTTTAAAATTTCTTTGAAAGAATAGTTTTAGAGTCTTAATCAGAGCTTAGATTTAGAGTATGTTACCGATGTGTTTTGGTATTAATTCCAAGAAACTAGTTTTAGTGTTCAAGAGACGGCTGTAAAGTGAATGAATAGAAGCTGTATTGAAGGGAAAGGGTACCAATGCTTTAATGAACAATATTAAAATTTAACTGACATTATTTAATCCAATCCGTTTATCTAAAAAATGGAGCAATGTTAATGGGCTGAAAGCAATGAATACATATTAGTTAACTAGAAGAAAATATCAAAACAAATTACCATAATTTTAAAGCAATCAATGAATCAAATAAGGATATTTTTTACTTTTTACAGTGTGGGAGGGACTTGAGCCCCATAGGACTCAATAGATGCACCCCTGCTTGAAAACATGTATTTTTAATATCAAATTTGGAAAACTTTCCAAATTTGTTGTGATATTTCAGTGGTCTGAAACCTCTATTGATAACAGAAATAAAAGGAAATCTAGTCTTTGTTATCAAAACTTTAATTGATGTCATATTGTAGTATAATTGGACTATAGTATACAAGTAAATTAAACGGGTCTACAGGTACACAGGAGAATCCCTGTCATAAAGAAAAGATGGCGACTGCAACTTTTCCATTTCAATATTTTGAAAGCAGATAACTTCAAAAGCACCCGATTATGAAAATGCTAAAAACCTGGATAGACTAAAAATATGATTAAAAAAAAAGTGAAATTAGATTTAAAAGGTTAAAATTGCATTAAAAAAATTATGTCCAAACATGAGAAGTGTAATATTAATACATTAATGTCCTATTTAGGGACTCATGGGATTCATAAATTGTTCATAAACAGGATGCCTAGTACAAAAGTGTGCCCATTAAAGGAGGTTAGAGTGTATAAACTAATTATAAAATGATTCATGGTACCTTAAGTTCATAGAAACGAACCTGTATTGCATCATAACTGGCAAAATGTGATTTTATTTTCCCAAGGTAGAAGTGAAATCAGTAACCAAGAACTCGTGAAAATCCTTTTAAGAGTATAAATATATAAAATAATATTAACTCATAATCAATGTTTAATTTTAAGAGCTTGTGACTGCTTGAAAGGATCCATAGAATAAAATTATAATTTCATTTAGGTAAGTAACGAAGATCCAAGATTCAAAATGTTTTGACAAGCACAACTGTAACATAAGTTGTATGTAGGTTAACATGCAATTGCAATATACCAACATGCAAAACTATAAATTCGGGTAGTTATGGAATTTTAGTAAATTAATATCATTTCAAACGATAAATAAAGCAACCATTCACTTAATAACTTTCATTCCACTAAGTCCTAGCCTTCTCAAGAGTTCAAAATAACATGCACTACAAAACAAATTAAAGATAGTGCTTGGTGTTAACTATGCATTTGATGATTTGATAAGAAAAAAGCAGAAAATATAATATTTAAAAATTGGCCAAATGTGTTTACTCAAAAATATGATAGGTCTAAGGGTCGATTTCGTAACCAATGCAATTTGACATATGAAAATCAAAAACAACTTTTGTTTTATTTTGCTAACAATTCAAAAATATGTAAAAGATTCAACAACATGCTCCCACACAAAAACTAGACCAAAACCAGATTAAGATGCAAAAGTATATTATTACAAACGCTGTCCGCACAATACTGAGCAAAAGAAATTTTTAACCTTAAGAAAAAAAAATTCACACATCAACACACCACAATTACCTACTTTGTCTGCCGCAAAACAATTATTTTTAGAATTATCAAATAATTATCATCGTTAAAGAAATTTCAAGAGTTTATATAACTGCTACACATACATAAGACGTAAGAACGTTTTATAAAAATAAACACACGATATGTCACCGTCACAACAACGCATGCTTCGTGCCCCCACACACGCACAGTTGCTAACTAAATCATGAACAATGATCCACATGGATATTCGATATACAAAAAAATTCACGAGAAGTTACTGAAATTTTTTTATAACTACTGAGCTCTCGCAGCATTTCTGGAAACAAAAATTTATTTGAAAATTAAGATTGTGATTTAATAATGTAGCACAAACGGTGTCTTGTTATGGATATTAACATTCAGGTCTTGTCTTAGGTACTGAAAAATTAGATTTATTTTTCACAAAATAATACGACCCAAACGTGATTTTAAAATATTTCAGGTTTATTACATCTTTTATTTTCAAATTATACTTCAATAATCTAACATCCGCTTTCTCCGATGTGATGATCAGAGGAGAACCTAGTACTCATTTTTCAAATCCTATATTTATGAGTGAAAATAGATTTAGAAAAATAGTAAACAAAATAATTTGTCGTGTAATTCTTTCGTCAGCGAGGACATGGCTGATTAAATTACATTTTAAGAATTGCTGCTCTTAAATCTAACGTTTCGTAGATACTGCAATAGGTTCAGTGAGAAGTTTTACATTAATGCTGAAACACGTCTGAGGTAAAATACTTTTTGTTGTTTCGGATCCTCCTCCTTGAGTTAGTTTCTCAGGGTTGTAACAAAATGAGAAAATATAACAAGTACAATGAAAACTGCCTAAGAACTGCTATTACGCTCTGCCTCGTTTTCCACAGGCGAAAGAACTAGTAGAACTCACGGTGGCAATCCTTGACTAAGATTAATGGAACTTGAACCGTCCCGAAACTATTTTTTATAAACCGTGGCCCATGATCATTTTGATCAACTCTGGCTTCCTCGTCCTGGCCAACAGCGAGAAACCATCTCCAATGAATTCACACTCGTTACAGCCTTTTTAAGAAATCTATTTTGTTTTAAAATATTATTCGGTAATTGGTAATTTTTAGTTAACGTCGTACTAGAGCAACACAACGGGCTATTGACGACGGTCCGGGATCAGCCCCTTAAGGGAAAGATCCGAGGACAACACCTCGTAATTTTGAACCACGGTCAGATGACGAAGCAACACCTGAGCTGGCACCCCACTCTCCAAACTTCCACGCTAACCCAACGTGAGGACTTTCGACCACGACAGATTTAAGGTGCACCAGCCGCCTCTACACCATACGTTTACAAACATCCATGCCCGGACCCGGTTTCGAACCAGGAACCTTCCGATCTAGAGGCTAACACCTTAACCACTATACCGGTTGGTCGGCAAAATATTATTCGGAGAAGAAAGTGAGTTGCTGATAAAAACGTCCTCTCTTCTGTGCTCACTCGTCATCAGAACGCGGTTCGAAATTATGAGGTGTTGTCCTCGGATCTTGCTCGCTTTGTCGCTTCAGTGAGATTAATTCAACTACTTATCTGTCCTGCGCTTAGTAATAATGCGGGACACATGCGAAACATGATAGCAGGTAATATCATCCAGTAACTATCATTTTTATTAGCCACTGTGGAGAGTACGAATTGAAATTCGTTGTTCTTGTCAGAAGCAGACGATTCGCGTAATATCACTCTCTTTCTCTCTCGGCGCAAGTTTGTAATGCGCATGCGCGAAGCATTGCGAACGGAGCGCGTATCAATACAAGCGCCTCAGCGTACAGCGTAAGTGTCCGACAAGTTGACTCTGATTGGCTGGTATGATCATGTACCTGAGACGTAAAGGTGTTTCATTTGGCTATTTATCTACGTTTTGGCGCAGATCTCTTTGACTGATAGGTACGGTTTTCGAAAGGTTTTAACATTTTGAACCGAAAATTGTATCCTTTTATTATATAAGTTTGATCCGCTGGTCGGGATACTTATAGGCACACACAATCCTAACTAAATATATCTTTATTTGTTGACTGGTTCTATTAATACTGGTACAAGGATTTCTCGACGAAGTCCCTTTTCACGATGTCGAGAGAGAACGGGGAAGAAAAGCGTCGAGGCGAACGTCTCGCTCCGTTGGTCGAAAGGGTCTCGTTCTTTGTCCTCGGGGCCCCCTGGCGTTCCCAACAACGTTTGTCGTTCGCTCATGGTGCCATCTATTGTGAGCCATTACAGAACTCCCCCTCCAGTGGGGCAACACACGATAGTCTTTTAGGGCAATGTACTCTCCGTCCGTAGCGAGTAATACGGGGAGGCTGCTCGTAGGGCGTGTCCCCCTGGGAGGGAATTTCCTCGTTCAGAAGAAACGCAGGCTTCAATCTGTCGATTGACACCACATTGTCTTTCCCTTTAATGGAGAGGGTAAGATACTTTTGCTGCCGAGCAATGACTTTGTACGGACCGTCATATACTGGCTGCAACGGTTTCCGTACTGCATCGCATCGCACGAAAACATGAGAGCACTTGCTCAAGTCGGGATGAACAAAAATGTTCTTTTGCGGCCGCTTTGCCGTTTCTACGGGTGAGAAACGGTGCATCTCTTCTTGTAGAGTCCTCACAAAAACCGCTTGCTCCACAGCAGGTGCTGTAGTGGGAGAGAGAAATTCGCCTGGCAGCCGAAGAGGTGTTCCATAAACCATTTCCGCGCAAGTAGCGTTGAGTTCCTCTTTGAATACTGAGCGTAAACCCAAGAGGATGGTTGGAAGAGCATCTACCCAGCGGTCGTTTAACTGACACCTGAGTGCAGCTTTCAAAGGACGATGTAACCTCTCAACCATCCCATTTGCTTTGGGATTATATGAGGTGGTTCGTAGCTTTACTATTCCCAGAAGTTTCACTAGTTCCTGGAAAAGTGTTGCCTCGAACTGTCGTCCACGATCGGTGGTTACTCTTCGGGGTATGCCAAAACGCGAAATCCAACCGAAGACAAAAGCACGGGACACCGTCTCTGCCGTTATGTCTGCCACAGGGACTATTTCGGGCCAACGAGTGTACCTATCTACCATCGTCAATGCGTAGGTAAATCCCTGTGACAGCGGGAGTGGGCCGACCAAGTCTAGATGTATATGCTCAAATCTCTCGTTGGCCATTGAAAAGGACCCTAGCGGACTTGATGTGTGCCGGTAGACTTTCGATCTTTGACACGGAATGCAGGCCCGACTCCATGTGCTACAGTCCTTTTGCATGGAGGGCCACACAAAGCGATCGCTCAAGAGTCTTTTTGTTGCGTTAATTCCCGGATGAGACAGGTTATGCACTGCTTGGAATGTCGAGAACCGGTGGGATTTTGGTATGTACGGCCGGACTTTACCGGTAGAGAAGTCACAATAAATGTCTGTATCACAGTTTGGTAAGGCTATTTTTTTTAATATTAATGATGAGTTGCTGTCGAGTAGGGAGCGTAATTCCTCATCAGCTTCCTGGGATATCGCAATTTCTGTGTATTCAATAGAAGAAGGAATACCAATAGATGCAATTCGAGAGAGAGAGTCGGCTACTACATTGTCGGTACCCTTAATATACCGTATGTCGGTCGTAAATTGGGAAATGTAGTCGAGTTGACGATTTTGGCGCGGTGAAGCCTTTTCAGACTTCTGGTGAAAGGCAAAAATCAGAGGTTTGTGGTCCGTTAATACCCGAAATTGGCGACCTTCCACCATAAATTGAAAATGTTTTATTGAGGCAAATACGGCTAACAATTCTCGATCGTACGCGCTGTAACGCTGTTCTGTCGCTGACAATTTTCGTGAAAAGAAACCGAGCGGTTCGACTTGGGTTTCCCGTACCTGATTTAGTGCCCCTCCTATAGCGAAATCAGATGCGTCGACAGAAAGGACTAACTGTGCCGCAGGCGAAGGGTGAGAAAGAAGGGCAGCTTCTGCCAATTGTTGTTTGCAATCGCGGAATGCCTGCCTACTTCTTTCATCCCATGCTATTCGGCGTAAATCGTTTTTCTTCGAGTCCCTCAAAAAATCGTCCAGGACCGCTTGTTTGTCGGCTGCGCGGAGGATAAAACGACGGTAAAAATTTATTAGGCCTAAAAAGCGACGTAAGTCTTTAATTGTCTCGGGTTCTGGGTAAGCAAGTATTACCTGTACCTTCTCGGGTAACGGCCTTATACCATCTTTCGAAACAACGTGGCCCAGAAAGGTCAATTCTTCTACCCCTAACTCGCATTTTGATCCGTTTAGAGCAATGCCGTATGCATTTAGCCTGTCAAATACCATTTTTAAATGTTCTTCGTGTTCGTTTGCGTTTTCAGAAAACACTAGAATATCGTCGATGTATGAAAAACAAAATGTCAAATCTCCCAAAATTTCGTTTATAAATCTCTGAAATGTTTGTGCTGCGTTGCACAGTCCAAAATTTAAAAATGGAAATTCAAATAGACCGAATGGGGTGGTTATAGCTGTTTTCGGTATGTCCTCTGCATTTACTGGTATGGCATGATATGCGCGGAAAATGTCGAGCTTTGAGAAAATGTTTTTTCGGTATAGGGAGGACGAAAAATCCTGAACGTGTGGAATTGGGTATCTATCGGGTATGGTCTTAGAATTTAATTTCCTGTAATCACCTACAGGCCTAATGCCGCCGGAGGCCTTGGACACTACGTGTAATGGTGATGACCAACAACTTTTAGAGGGACGACATATGCCGTTTTCAACCATAAACTCAAATTCTTTTTTAACCTGCTCTAAAACCGCGGGGCGCAATCTCCTCGGCTTGCTATGAACAGGGGGCCTATCGTTTGAATATGATGAACCGTTTCATGTTTGGTTTCTTTGAATTTAGGTGCCGGACTAATAAGTTCAGGGTAATTTCGTAGCAGGGCATGAAATCGCGAGCTACCATCAATTACTTTAATAGCCGCCTGCTGACTTGAACTCGTACTCCCTGAAGCACTCGTTTGTGTAACTGAGTCAATAAGTTTCCGTCGCTTGAGGTCTACCAAAAGGCCAAAGTGTTGTAAAAAGTCAGCCCCTATAATTGGCGAGGACACTTCGGCTATTATAAATCTCCACTTAAAACAACGTTTTAGACCAAGGTTCAAAGTTAACAATTTAGTACCGTATGTTTTAATTTTGGATTTGTTTGCTGCGCACAATTCTAGGGACTCGGGGGTACATGTAAGGTGGTTTCCTTTAGCAGGAATGCAACAGACATCGCTACCTGTGTCGATGAGGAATTGGCAATTAGTAGCTCTGTCAAAAACACTTAGTCTATAACTAATTCCTGCGATTTCAGCTTCGCTACCACCCAAATTTTGAGTGGTAGCGCTTACGCGTTTCCCGGCTGATTAAAGGCACATGGTTGTCTACACTTACGCGCAGAATCTCCAAAACGGTTATGATAGTAACAGTAGTTGTCATTTGAACTAGAATTTGCAGTAGGGTGTCCATTTTGGCGTGCGCGATTACGAGAATTATCTCCATATCTGCCTCGCGCGACGGCCCGCTGCTGATCACGCGACATTCTGTCAAACTTAAGCGATAGCTGAGCTATTTGATTTTGCAACTCAGACAGTGTTGGCTGACTGACGGAAGATGCAGGCAAAGATGCGGAATATACGTTGGAGTTGTCCGCGATATCAGAAATCCTGTCTGCCAGTACGGCTAATTGAGGAAGATCGTCTTTAGACGCAGACAAAACTGCTTGAATATTTGCTGGTAGCTTTTGTAACCATAAGTTTTTAAGGAATTCATCAGTTACATTCTCCCCTGCCAGTTCCTGCATTTGTCGAAGGAGAAAAGAAGGTTTGCTATCTCCAAGCTGCCATTCTCCTAACAGTTTTTTTGTTTTCTTTGCTTCCGAGTCCGCAAATTCCGCAATCAGTCGATTTTTTACGGCCTCGTATTTATTTTCTTTTGGAGGTTTGAAAATTAAGTCGCTAACGTGATTAAGCGTCTCTGAATCGACCGAAGCTAACAAATTAGTGTACTTCGTATCATCTACAGTGATATTCGAAAGTTTAAACGCGGCTTCCACCTGAAAGAACCAAAGTTGAATATTGTGCCTCCAAAAAGGTGGAAGCTTTAAACCGATTTTGTTAACTTGGCCTGAGCCGGTATTTTCTCCCGTATCGGTCATTTTAAAAGCACTTTACACAATGGAAGAAAAAATACACACTATAGAGGAAAATGAAAGTCTCTCTCCGCGAATTAAAGCATCAAAATTTTGGCACTAACCTTCATTCCCTGAATTGCTTGCCGACGTCTGGTTGAAGCTAGATCACTTGTTTCTGAACCTCGGTCATGTTTCTTTCACGATAATGTCGTAAGTCCAAGACTTATATCGGATTCCATCGAATTTTCACAAGGGTCACCACTGATCCGCTGGTCGGGATACTTATAGGCACACACAATCCTAACTAAATATATCTTTATTTGTTGACTGGTTCTATTAATACTGGTACAAGGATTTCTCGACGAAGTCCCTTTTCACGATGTCGAGAGAGAACGGGGAAGAAAAGCGTCGAGGCGAACGTCTCGCTCCGTTGGTCGAAAGGGTCTCGTTCTTTGTCCTCGGGGCCCCCTGGCGTTCCCAACAACGTTTGTCGTTCGCTCATGGTGCCATCTATTGTGAGCCATTACAAGTTAATAATTATATCAGTTAGTGTTTTATGTATGCTTTTTGTTACATCAGAATGGTCCTAAACCAGGGATGGATACGACACCATCATCCTAAAGCAAAGGGGACGGCAGGGGGGCGGAAAAATATCAGCTGGTAGTGAGTTCAGGAGTGGTTTTTAGATTATTTATGTAAAATCAACGGAAGTTTGGAAAAATAAAAAAAGGGTATTAAAAATTAGGAAAAGTAATTTAGAATCAAAAGGAATTAAATTGGAATTGTTTTAAAATAATTTGGATGATCTAAAAATATTTCCGCCAGTTGGGTTCGAACTCGAGAAGTCATCCTCGCCGCTAACGCCAATCTGATGGTAAGTGACTTTAGCCATTTGGCCATCGTTGCTTCACCAAGAGGAGCTCTTTAAAAGAAGAGTTTATTTTTGCCTCCCCTTATTATAAGTTGGCGAGAAATACTACTAACAACAACCATACAACATATATATGAGGAGCCAATCAGAGTCAACTTGTCGGACACTTACGCTGTACGCTGAGGCGCTAGTGTATCAATATTCTTACTTCTTAACTTTTCCCTTTCGGTTGTGTTCGTCTTGTGTCTCTTTTCGTCTTGTGGAATAAATTATTGTGTTCTAATTTATGTTGTATTAATTGCACACCAACGAACACCACAAATGGTGACCCGCTATTAAAGAACGCACAATACCTGAATCCGGATATATTTTTCAAAATTATCCATTATTTTTCTTCAACGTGCTGTGAAGCCTTGGACTTAAAAATGACCGACGTCAGCGCGGTGAAAATTCCGTCCTACAACTTCAGCGACCCTGCACTTTGGTTCCACATGTGTGAGAGTACGTTCGAATTAGGAGTACCCAAACCAATAACGGACAATCGTACCAAGTTTAACTACATTGCATCCAACCTTCCTCCAGAAGCAGCGTCGACAGTTCGCGACGTCATCACGAAGCCGGACCCGACCGACCCTTACCAACATATCAAAAGGGAACTAATCAACCGAAGTGGCGAATCATCACACCAGGAAATTCGGAAACTTTTAGCTGGCGAACAATTAGGAGACAGGAAGCCTACTGAATTGCTCCGCATCATGAAGCGACGTGCCGAATCGCATCAAGTGCCAGACGAGCTCATGCTCGAACTTTTTCAAACGCATCTGCCAACGCGAGTACAGTCCATTCTTGCAGCCATAACTCCTCTGACGATCGAGAAAGCAGCGGAAGTGGCCGACCGAATACTGGAAGTGACGCCGATGCCGGTAAGTGCTTGCTCAGTTGCCTCAGTTTCCATGGAAGATCGATTATTTGCAGAAATTGAAAAATTAAATCTGCGCATAGATAACCTTTCTCGTGGCAGAAGCCGCAGTCATAATAAGCAACATCACGCGCCGGGTAATCGCAGCAAATCGCGATCCAGCCAAAACCAACACGACCAATGTTGGTATCATTTTAAATTTGGCAAAAAGGCCCAAAAATGCACACCTCCCTGCAAATTTCAAAAAAACGACCGAGGCCTGGTGTAGAGGCGACTACCACCTTGCCCAAAAATTCTCATCGCCTATTCCTAGGCGACAGACGTACTAATATACAGTATTTAATCGACACAGGTTCTGACGTTTCCATAATTCCCGCATCAAAATTACAAAGGAGAAATGGCTCGGAAATGACTCTTTCCGCAGCAAACACTTCCCCCATCCATGTATACACATCACAAACTCTCTCCTTAGATCTGGGTTTGAGACGCGTATTCACATGGACATTTTTAGTTGGAAATGTGTCCACTCCCATAATAGGCGCCGATTTTCTGTACAATTTTAACCTAGTGCCAAATTTAGTGCAGCATAAATTGAATGATGCACAAACAAACATAAACACTGACGGTATAATGCGCAACAGTAGCATCCATTCCGTAAAAACGGTATCTGGTAATAGTGTATACCATAAATTGTTAATGGAATTTACAGAAACTAGCCAGGCTGCGCCGGCTAGCGCTCGGCGGTGTGTAATAGTGCTTTTTTAAAACTTTTTTACACACCGTAATTAAACAAGTTTTGATTTGTATATTTTATTTATTTGTATGAAACAATTCTTTAAATCATTGCGTATTCAATCACAAATATTTAAGGAAAGTTGGTCGAACATACATATACCGCTACAAAATTACCCATGTCTTGTGATATTTTGCCGGAAATACATATCATTAAAATCTAACTCCTAAGTAACATTTCTGCAATAGGTTATATACCGGAACACATAATGCAAACGAAATTAAATTCGAATGCAAAATTATGAAAAAAAACTCGTACATATCCATTCAAACGTGTTGAATTTCGACTTCCTGAACATATTGTGAAATAGAATAATGCGACAAAAGACTTTCAACGATATTGACAAAGACAATAATAATTTATTAACAAAAAGAACACATATTTATAATACTTGGGAATATCCTCAAATATGTCTGCAACATCTCGCAGTCAACTCAAATACAAAAAAAAGGAATTCAAAATAAAATTTAAAAAGTAAACATTAATTCTGACGTAGCCAGATACCGGGTAGCAAACTTACGTTTAAATTACTTTTACATCAAAGGTAGAAATAAAAAGTCAGTTCAAATATAAATATTACAAATTAATTCCTTATTTTGCTGAGATATCGACCTCGGCTATTTGAAAACAGCAAGAATTCAAAATATCTGCGTTATTTTATTTACGTTGATTGTTGCCATTCGACGATACATAAATAACGTCGATTTCGGGTCCACGTACGTTAGTGTTTTATATATATAGATCACACGACCTCCACGCCCGGATCAGGAGATAAAACATTCAGTTGTTCATTACATCAACACGACTGGTCCGCCCGTAACGGCCAAAGCCCGCAGACTTGCACCTGGCCGCTTACACATTGCTAAGGAGGAATTCAAAACAATGATTCAATTAGGCCACATGCGCCCCTCGCAAAGCAATTACGCATCTCTTTTGCACATGGTACCGAAAAAAGATAGCTCTGAATGGAGACCTGTTGGTGACTATCGAGCACTTAATGCTCAAACAATCAAAGACAATTACGGTGTACCAAATATTTTAGATTATACATCGAACCTACATGGCACAAAAAATTTTTCGCACATAGATCTCATGAAAACGTATCATCAAATCCCTGTAAATCCAGAGGATGTTCATAAAACTGCCATTATTACACCCTTTGGTTTATACGAAAGCTTACGTATGCAATTTGGTCTGTGTAACGCCGCATCTACTTTTCAACGATTTATCAATGAAGTAACTCGAAACCTCCCTTTCGTTTATGCTTTTGTTGATGACATATTAGTGGCTTCTCGATCATCAGAAGAGCATATCGAACATCTACAGATTTTATTTGAACGAATACAACATTATGGCCTTACTTTAAAACCATCAAAATGCGTTTTTGGAGTCTCCTCCATTGATTTCTTAGGTTTTAAAGTTTCCGAATCGGGTATTGAGCCTCTGCCAGAACGTGTAGAATGCATCAAAAATTTTCCAAAGCCAACCACTATCACACAATTAAGGCGTTTCCTTGGATTATTTAATTTCTACAGACGTTTTGTACCCAAAGCAGCTCATATATTAGCCCCTTTAAATAAATTCTTAGAAGGCGTCAAAAATAAAAAGAAATCTAAACGAATTACAGTAACCAAACTTAACGAGTTACTTCAATGGACTGATGTGGCAGAGCAATCATTTACGGATGCTAAAAATTCCTTAGCAAGTGCAACTCTTCTGCAACATCCGATACCTGGAGCTAAGCTGAGTGTCTGGGTCAATGCAAGCGATTTAGCTGTTGGTGGTACTCTTATGCAACTGAATAAAGATGCCTGGGAGCCTATTTCATTTCTATCTGCCAAGCTTTCCAAAAGCCAACGGAACTGGTCCACGTATGACAGAGAACTATTAGCAATATACACATCCGTCAAACGCTTCAGACATATGCTCGAAGGTCGTGATTTCATCATTTTCACCGATCAAAAGCCTTTGATTTACGCCTTCAAGCAGAAGCCAGACAAGTGTTCGCCAAGACAACTCCGTCATTTGGACTATATCTCTCAATTTTCAACAGATGTCCGCCATACAAAAGGCACTAACAACGTCGTCGCTGATGCATTATCTCGCATAGAAATTGACACTATCTCTTCTCCATTAAATTTTCAAGAATTTGCTTCAGCCCAAGCGAATGATTCAGAGTTAAAGGCGATTCTAACCAAAAACGACACTTCACTAATTTTGGAAAAGACTTATTTTCCAATCGCTAATTTGGAACTGTTGTGCGACATGTCCACCGGACAACCTCGACCATTTGTCCCACAATCATATCGAAAAATCATATTTAACCAACTTCATGGACTTTCCCATCCAGGAATCTTCGCTACAAATAAGTTGATAACTTCTCGATATGTTTGGCCAGCAATGAACAAATGGATTAAAGAGCAGGTACAATGTTGTATTCCTTGCCAACGTTCTAAAGTCCATCGCCACACCAAGACTCCACTTGGTACATTCAATCTACCAGATGCTCGATTTTCCCATATACATCTGTATTTTATTGGACCACTGCCATCATCTGACGACCAACGTTATTGCCTCACGATAACTGATCGTTTCACTCGCTGGCCTGAAGTAATCCCGACTACTGACATGACTGCCGAAACAGTTTGTCGAGCACTATTAAGTGGTTGGATTTCCAGATTCGGCTGTCCTACAACAATAACAACAGATCAGGGCAGAAGTTTCGAATCAAATCTCTTTAGACAGCTAACTAAAGTGCTTGGAACCAACCACATCCATTCCGCAGCGTATAGACCCCAATCTAATGGGTTAATAGAACGTTTTATCGTCACCTCAAAAGTGCTCTTAAATGCCATGAGCATACAAAATGGACCGAGGTACTACCAATTGTTTTGCTAGGATTGCGATCTGCAATAAAGAACGATATTAACGCTACGTGTGCAGAACTTGTATATGGAACAACACTTCGTTTACCATCGGACATTTTATTAAGTGAACAAGTTTCTGCAACAGCCTTTCCATCATACGTAGATCAACTTCGCACCTTGATGCAAACTTTAAATCCAATTGCAACATCAAAACATTGCAAGGATTCAATCTATGTTCATCCCTCATTGGAAACATGTTCTCATGTGTTTTTACGTGTGGACTGTCACAAACCTCCATTGTCTCAGCCTTATACTGGACCACATCCTGTTCTTGATCGTTCGGAAAAGAACTGTCGGATTATTGTGAATGGTAAAACAATTTCTGTCACGTTAGACAGAGTAAAACCTGCTCATATTCTGCGTGACGATAGCAACATTAACTTATCTTTGCCTTCTAAATCTACAGAGTCCAGGGAATCTGTTCAACCTCTCACAACAAGAAGTGGAAGAACCGTACATTTCCCCAAAAGGCTTATTGAATATATTCAATGTTATATTTGTACATATTAACGATTATCATTGTATATTTGTGTTTACTCATTCATTTTCAATTTTTTTAACACATCCTATTGTTACGAAAATGTGCGTATTTTTCTTAAATTTGTGTATTTTATATTTTCAATGTATATAATCCTCTATTATGACTGTATATCGTTCCTCGGTATCCCTCTTTCACTGGGGGGATACTCTGTGGAGAGTACGAATTGAAATTCGTTGTTCTTGTCAGAAGCAGACGATTCGCGTAATATCGCTCTCTTTCTCTCTCGGCGCAAGTTTGTAATGCGCATGCGCGAAGCATTGCGAACGGAGCGCGTATCAATATTCTTACTTCTTAACTTTTCCCTTTCGGTTGTGTTCGTCTTGTGTCTCTTTTCGTCTTGTGGAATAAATTATTGTGTTCTAATTTATGTTGTATTAATTGCACACCAACGAACACCACACCACATAAAAAAGTTACCAGGTAGAAAATAATTGAGGTGGGGTCCCAATCTTCTCTCCTGATTTTCTACTCCGATCGATAAGTCGTAATGCTAAATAAGCATAACATTTATGGACTTTTTTATTTGTTTTCTGACATATCTCCATGCATAACACATATGTTATAGATGAAGTGTTGATTAACTCTGCTTAAATTAGCATCAGTGTGCATTTGTGACCGTTTTATAACACTTAAAATATTACAGTGATACAGTGATGAACTAGCTCTAGTGATCGGTCCCAAAAGAGACATCTACCGGCTTCAGAAAGGAAGACTTACGGCCATATTCACAAGTCTCGAGTTAACTCGAGGATCAGTTGATCCGCGAGTAAGAGTTAACTCGATGATTATCAAAAACGGTATTCTCAAACGGCGTGTTAGGTGATCCGGGGATTAAAATGAGACGCTCGCTGTGATTGGCCTCTTCACGATCACGTGATATTGTTTACATTATATTGGTTACGACGGTCGAATCTGCATTCATACTGATCAAGCACATACTTCGC
Organism: Metellina segmentata; assembly: GCA_947359465.1. Taxonomy (NCBI): domain Eukaryota; kingdom Metazoa; phylum Arthropoda; class Arachnida; order Araneae; family Tetragnathidae; genus Metellina; species Metellina segmentata. Next base: position 47,166,306 of record OX375880.1, read on the forward strand.
CGTAGAGTTGATTCCAAATTATGATTCAATAGAACGCATGCGACATTTTAATTTGGATTTGGGAAAATAAATGCAAAGGTTTTTAATTTCAAATTGGATTTTTTTGGAAACCTAAATTTTGCAAGAAAGAATTGTACACAATGTCTTGACAAATGAATCAAGACATTGTCGATTAACTTTGTACTTGTCAGTATGGGTGAGTGTTGGTGGTGTGAAAAGTAACTTGCATCTTCAATTTTCTTTAAATGTAATAAATCAACAGAATAATTTTTATTCTATGACGAATTTGCATCTGCCATGGTCATATTCTACCTTTCCCTCTTAGCCGACGGAGGTGCCGCCATCTATGTTTCCGCCAAGCTGCTTTTTACATTTATTCAGCTATCTTTATTTCCATTTTTCTTTTGAATTTCAATAAAAATATGTTTAAATTTTTCCATTTAAGCAATATTATGATGAGGAGATGAGCTGCTATGCAGCAGGTGCTTCGTAATGACAGATCCAGTCCAGTCGTCGCAAGAATACTGTAATTGAGCATCGAATGAAATGTGTCATCCATTTTGTTTTTACAAAAAGGTGGTACTGCGCATGCGTTAAATGTAACTCGCGAGTTAACTCGCCGATTTCGGAGGATCAAAATGTAACACCGAAACGGCAGTTTAAACCACGGATCAGGACTTGTGAATACGGTTTTCTCGATAACTCGCGGATTATCGTTGATCCTCGAGTTAACTCGGACTTGTGAATACGGCCGTTAGTTTTTAAAAGTAAAATATGTAATTTTAAACAATCGCCTTATAATTTGACGATTGCTTTCACCAATATTGATTCAAGGAAATGAAAGATTTTTGATCGACACCCTGTGAAAAAAGGGTTTCATTTGTTTTCGTGAAGTATATTGCTTTACTATTAACAAATCATAACAATATCCGAGTCCTAATACATTAATATGGTTGGGTTGATCTGTTTCGTGCTTTATGGCGCAAGAGCCCTATTTGGCCAAGCTACACCAAATACGAGTAATTGAAACGAATGAATGATGAGTATGAATAGAAAGATCACTTAGACATGCTGGGATCGCGACTCGCATATTTACCAGAGGCAGTAAACCTATGAAAAACCCATGGGGAAAGAATATATCACTAGGGTACCTCGGTAACATGAATCCCGTACACACCTAAAGATGTGCCGTCGATGAACAAAACCGTTTAGTCTTTCAAATTGAAAAAAAAAATGTTCAAAATTAAATCTCCCTCAAAATATAGCATTAATTTTCCATTATCCTACCTACTTCCTAAAAGAGCACCAATCTTTTTCGCGCAGTAGTCACATCCCAATGGATACATCGCAAAAACATTATTTGTGTTTATCTTAAAGCCAAACTATTTAGATCACAGCGATAAGAGGCAATTCCCTTCTAACTCACTGTTACCTACCATATCCCTGATGTGTTCGGGTGATTAGCAAGTCTCCGCACTCAGTACTAGGAAGAGATCGGAGTGGTCAATTTTGATTAACCCTCCTGGCGGCATGGCAAATCCCTGTTGTGTTGACGAAAGCATCACTCCAAGAAAGCGAGTTCCCTTTAAAAGTGTCAGGGTTTGGACAAAGGGAATGCTTTCCCCTCCTTTGGTCAATGGGTCTAAGCAGTAGATTATTTAGACCGAACCATCAAAGACAACCGATGACGCCATGGGCTTCTTCCAGGTTCGAGGATTCCGAAGGATGACTTGATTCTTTTGAAGGGGAATGACTGGAGAGAGTTTCAAACATTGCGTCACAGTTCTGAGGATCAAGATACATTCGATTGATCATTACTTACACGCGTTTAAGAAACCAAATATTTACTGTAAAATAGGAAGCTTTGAAATATTTATATTATACATTTTTTTCTCTAATAAGTAATTTTTCTTCAAATTGTAAATAAGTTAAATTCCAGCATTAATTCTTTCGCACAAGTTTACCACCATTGCACAGATTTACAGCATTGTTATGTATAAATAAAGCAATTAAATTATTTATCACAGTTGAGTTAGACGTGTGAAACTTAACACAATGCAGAAATAAAAACAAAAATGTGTAGCGTCTCTATCCAGATGATTATCTTTGTTTTTTGTGACTACTTTATTTAGTTGTTGTCTTGTGGCAAAGAGAAAAGAAAATGTATAATACTGATTCTCAAAGCAGTTGAGCAGCAGTTCTGTAGTAGTCAATATGTTCGTTCTTTACATGCTGTAATAAATATTATTACTTGGAAGTATTGCTTGTTTTAATCTCTTGTCTTGTAACTCTAAGCGAGCTACAAATGTTCAATACTCGCTTCAATGATGTAACGTAGGTTAAAATATTCAATATTACGCCAGAGATTTCACATTTTGAGTGTTCATCTTTCAGTGAAGAAGTGAGTATACATAAAACCGTTCACATATGGTAAACTGTGTCTGAGTTACTCATACCTATAACTTTTTAAAGAACGGATGTAGGGTCAGGCGGAGTAATTGTAAACGAGTTATACAAGCGCCCACGTGGGATTCAGAGATACTAAAAAGTTGTGAAATATGAAAGCTGGCAATCCTGGGGATGCAATATGGTGAACACGTATTTCTTTGAACCACAGCTGACAGCAATATGTTTAGTTAAAAAATTTAGAGTTTGAAAGTTTGGGTTTTAAAGTTTTTGTGTGCTGCATTTTCTGCTGCCCTCCATAATATATTGAAAGGTACGTTGTTCCAATTCTTTACTACGGTCAGTTATGTTTCTATCGAACAGAAAATCATTGACTTTTGCTACTGGGAACTTTAATGCACCTACAGTTGAATGTTTACAATTACCCCCGTATTTTTCAAGGGACGGGTTAATTGTAAACATAACTTTGCCAATAGTTCCGTTCAATTTGAATGGAAAACCAATGTGTTTTCCCATGTAATTTTTTATTTAATCGTGTTTAGTACTGTGACGCTGCTATCGTCACAGTAATTTAACAACCTAATTAAATTCTAAAATTTATAATAGTTACGATAAATCCTAAGCTTTGTACTTTCGAACATGAATCTAATCTAAATACTAGAATAAACTTAATCTGTAAATAATTCCAACGTCTAAATTCTAATCTATCTCCAGAAATCTCTAATCTCTTTCCAGAAGGCTTAAATTGTAAAGTCCTACAAGGGTGTTCTAAGGAAATGTAATAAAAGTAATTATTTAACTTTACTATCTTCGAAAATCACGGGGTTACAAGGTATGAACTTTAAGATAAATAATGATAATAAAGGTTCATAAAAAGGACAGGCAAAAGGTAGATAGGAGACAAGGGAGGACCCAAAAAGTAGCAACTGCTCCTAAGGTGGCATTCAGCCCTGGTACTATGCTGTGCTTGATACTCGTAGGAAGGCGAAAGGAGATGGGTGAGTCCCACAAATTTTAAGTGACCAAATTAACCGTTCTTCTAATTATTGAGTATTCTATGTTTCTGTGTTCTCTTAAAAGTTTATACCAAACATCTTATGATTTAATGTAATATATGTGAACTTAAACTTTAATAAATGTCCTTTAAACCACCAGTTTCAGTATTAATCACTATCTAATCACGGCCTATACAGAATCATTTAATTTTTAAAGAATTTTAAAATCATCGAAGACAGGTTCAAAAGTCATTTTGCGGAAATAACCACTCTTAGCCATAGGCAACAAAAGTTTTCAAACTGCAAGCAAAATATAGGGGAGTCTGTTAAAAGTTTTTCCACGCGGGTTTCGAACTTAACAATTGCGTATTTTGGGTCAGAAAATGTATCAAAGCCAGAAGCAGGTATAATTGTAAATCAAACGAAACTTGCAAAATTTTTAGAAGGACTGTCCCCAAAATTAAAACAAACTGTATTGATGAGAAATCCTAGGTCATTTGAAGAAGCAGTTCAAGTTGCAGTAATGGATGAATTAAATTCTGAATTTATTAAAGATGATAGTATAATAAATGCGATACCCTCTTCGACTAAAACCGTTTCTCAAACAGATGTGTTCGGCAAACTAGAAGACCTTTTTACAAAACAAACGCAGTTAATAACCAATATTGACAATAAAATTCAGCATATAACCCAACAACCAAGACAATTTGAACGGGTAAATTGTCAGCCTAGAGCAAAATTTCAGCCTCGATCAAATTTTCAACCTCAAGCAAATTTCCAACCTCGACCAAACCATATTTTAAATCGAGGAATTTCTTGCGTATATTGTGGCAAAAACAACCGCTACTCTTCTCGTTGTTATTTTCGCTTTCCGCAAAACACAAATGATAGTTTAAGAGCAAACGGATTCAGAAATTTTTTTTCGGATAACCATGCAGCTAATTTCAGAAGCAATCAAAATACACAGAATGGAACACAGCGAAACTATCGACATGAAACGACACCGAAAACAACTTTAAACGAGAGCAGGTACCGATAAATTCCCCGCGGTGCCCATTAGATAACGATAATGTTGGGGTAAAATATTCAGGGAAAATCGAAAAATTTAAAACGGGAAAAAATAACCTTTTACCAATAATCACAATTCAAATAGGTAATAAAAAAATTTCGGCATTAATTGATAGTGGAGCGAGTGTCTCTCTGATTAGTGAGAAAGCTTTCGTTCAAATTCTGAATTCTCAAATTAAACTTAAAACATACGATCCAAATGTAAAAATTTAAACATTGTCAGGCGAAGACATTAAAATTAGATCTATGGCGGAGATACCAATCAATTTTGCAGGAAATGGGTTAAAGCACAATCTTTTTATTGTTCACTCTGATTTTGGATATGATTATCAAATGATTTTGGGTTTCGATTTTTTAAAAACTTTTAATTGTAACATTGATTTTAAATCACAGCGGTTGCACAATAGTATCCCGTATGGGTTGCTTATTTTATCGGACTTACTTGGTTCCCGACCTCCTTCGATCCTACGAAGTTAGATCCATAGCTGGACATCGGTGCGGGTACAAGGTGTCGGTGGAAAGAACTGAAAACGGAACTGCAGAGTACATCACTCTGAAAACTTCAGCAACTACCTCTGATGGCATTCATATGGAAGTGCTGGGTGCATATATCCAGCCTCAGGTACACTTCGGAATGGATGCACTAGTTATTCGTGTAGGGGACCCCACGGAAGTATACCTGACCCCGGTTAGTGCCACCAACAAACCGGTTAGTGGTACGATCGGCCAAGTTCAAGCAAATAAAAGTTACACAAAACATTTTACTTTCGATCCAGAAATAACACAGTGCGATTTTTTCGAAACAATATTACGATGTCAAACTGTCTCCGATGGAATCAAGTCTTTGCTAACCACAAAGGAAAAGGCATTGCCTCTTTCCAAAGACTTACACCTTCTGGCAATGGATAAAGGTACTTTAACATCCCAATTGTCATCAGTAGAGGAAAAATGCGGGTTCAAAAACAGCGGTGGAGAAGGTGGAGAAATCGAGTTGAGTTGTACCGGAAGTGACGTCACAAGAAGTGACGTAATAACCGGAAGTTGAGTTGAGGTGTTTTCTCCTACTGCAGGAAATGACGTAATAACCGGAAGGTGAGTTGAGTTGTTTTCTCCTACTGCAGGAAATGCCGTAACAACCGGAAGTTGAGTTGAGTTGTTTTCTCCTGCTGCTGGAAGTGACGTCGTGACGAGTTGAGTTGTTAGTTTCGGTTTCTCATCGAGTGGAGTTGAGTTGTTAGTTTCGGATTCTCGGATTTTGATGTTTTTTAAAGGTTTTTAACCGATACTTTAGCTTTTTTGGAATGGCAACACTGACAGAGACTTGGATGTGGGTGGGTGGAGCGTGGAGTTGAGTTGTTAGTTTCGGATTCTCGGATTTTGAGGTTTTTTAAAGGTTTTTTACCGGACTTTAGCTTTTTTGGAATGGCAACACTGACAGAGACTTGGATGTGGGTGGTGGAGTATGACGTCATCACCTCGGTGGTGGAGCAATGGAGTTGACTTGTTTTACATACATTATGACTGGTGGCGCCATCTACTGATGAGATTGAGAAATAATTGATATTTTACAGAAAATGTTAATGTGGTGGAGCATGACGTCATCAACTCGGTGGTGGAGCAATATAATTTGCTTGTTTTACATACATGATGACTAGTATCGCCATCTACTTAGGAGATTGAGAAGTAAATGATTTTTTTTCAGAAAATGTACAATTATTCTTTATTTAAGTGTAGAAAAAAAAAGTTCTTCAACTTGGAATCGAACTCGCTGCAAAAGTATTCCCGGCTGCCCGTTTTGAAACGCTTTTAACCGTTCGGCCGGGAATACCTAGTATCATCCTCTGCAATTAAGAGAGACTATGCTGAAGCATAAGACCACTGTGAGTTTCGGTTCAAGTTTTTGTCTGTATTTCAGACATAGAAAGGGGAATGTGCTGGAGAATGACATCCTTCGAACGTGTTGAAACGTGATATCAAACACGTGGTGGGGAGGGAGAATAACGTCTTTCGAACGTGTTGAAACGTGAAATCAAACACACGTGAAATGACGTCACTCGACAGTAGAGTTGTTTGACTTCTACTTCGAGTAGAGTTGAGTTGTAAGTTTCTGACATTAAAACGTGAATGTGGGAAAGAAAAGTTTTACGACCGAATCTGGCAATGGTATGTATTAAGGTTATTTGTGAATTAGCAGGATGGCAACACCTGTACCCAATCTAACAGGTTTGAGCAGTAAGCTTCTTTTGACTGCAAAATACCTCAGAGGAGGACGTGTCGCTGAGCTCTTGGATAATCACTTACATCTTCAAACGCGTTCATTCCTGTTTCTTAGTGCTGTGAGTGGAAAACATGAAGCGATCATTTAATTTTGGTTATTATCCTATAACGGATAAAAAAGTGAAATTGCATTCTGTTGCCGATGTATCTCAAGTATCTGTTTCATCAATGGATGAACTAGGACCCAATCATTTCCATTTGGGTGATAGCAAATTTGCTGTTGTTTCGTGCTTCAAGGGAATCCTCCGAGTCCATTTTCGTCATTACTACAGTGATGAGCACGGAATGTTACAGCCTTCAAGAGAGGGAGTATCTTTACTTCCTAAAGTCTGGAAATCCTTCTATGAAGCAATTCCTAGCTTTCGCTCAAAGAACGGTGGTGATGTTATTATTGTTTCAAGAAGCCTTTTACTCTCCAAAGAAACCCGTGGAAACGAGAAATGTGTATGTTTCCAACAACTATTTCAAAAGAAAGACTGCGCTTTTCAACTCACTCCGACACGCATTCTTCTCTCTGTGAAACAATTGGATCGACTGGAAGCCGTTTCTGAAGAAATTACTGAAGCCATTAAAGAAGGATTTGTTAATGAATCCCTCGATTATTTTGTCAAAGAAGAATTCGTGAAACGTGGTGCAGGAACTGATGAGGTTTATTACGGAGATCCAGGTAAACCTGATAAAGTGAAGGAACTTACCGACACAGTGGCTAAACATCTTAAAGTGCTCGTTCCGGAAAATATCGAGAAACTAATGAACTGTTTTGGATGTGAAAACAACTTTGAAAATCAATTGGGGCATAAATGTATGACTTTGAGTTTAAGTGAACGCTACGATTGGTATTTCCTAAATGCCTTGTATGAAATAGACTGGAAACGATTTGGAGAAACTTTAACTTCGGAGAATATATCTTTGAGGTATTTATTCTTTAATTTTGATGTTCTGCGTTTTCTAAATACAACAACTCTGTATGAATCAGTCCGAAAACTTTATGTTGATGAATTTTATAGTATTACATGTTAAAGGATATGAATATGTTTAAGAGCTGCTGCGTACAGGTTAAAGAATATTAATATGTTGTATCTAAGAATCAAGTATTTTTGTACAGTAAGCCTAGTTCTTTTGCTAACTACCCCTTCTGGAGAGTAAGCGCTGCATGCTATTCTTATCTCAATCCGTATTCCTTCTCCTCACCGACCAACCCACTCTTTTGTTATCAGCCTCTCCCGAATTTCTAAGCAAGTAGCTTCTCTGCATTCCTACATTCTATGGTATTCAATGGAAACCAGTTTACTATCGTCGAGAACTCCTGACGCTTCTAACTCTTTCAGTCATTCGATACAAGCTACCAGTTCGAGCTATGACTTTTATTGAGGTGCAGTGATCAACGTGATACAGTTAAAATGAGTAAACATACGTGTGAACTTTGTAAAAAGGAATATTGTTCTAAGTTCAATTTGGATCGTCACACTTCTTCAGTGCACGAAAAAAGGGAGTTATTTACTTGTATCTTCTGTGAGCAGAACTTCAATAGAGAATCAACTCTCTCGAGACATGTAGCCAGCTTACACAACAATGTGACTTTTTATTGTGATGTGTGCAACAAATCGTTCTCGAGACAAGATGTGCTTATTCGACATAAACGACTACATGAAACAGTTTTGAAACGGAAAGCATGTGAAGCTGTTCTCGTCACAGGCAAGCGGAGAAAGTGTGCTGAGAACCTTCAAGGGGGGAGTATTGTGGATCCAGGACCATCGACCTCAAACAGCATCAATCCATCTTCCAGAACTGTACAGAAGAAAGAAAGTGCTTTTAAAAATCGTATTTCAACGTGGACTTTCAGCAACACAGACGGAATAATCGACATTTCTTCCTTTATGAAGAATGTCGAAACGAGTGTGAAAGACCATCTGAGAGAAGCAATATTACAAATCCAGCTAAAAGTAAGCTTACAGTTAAAATGTATCTATCAAAAAATTTCCGAAGAAGGAGAAATTCGTAAAGAGTGTTCCTTCAAAACGAAGAACATAATTTTAATGACGAACACTGACATCGATAACTTATTTGAAACGGCGTGTGAAAAAATCTTAAAAGAAAGCGAGGATTTTGAGACAAAAGATTCAGGATGGTCACTTGATTCAATTGAAGAATTAGTTCTTAAACAGAGTCATTATTCTCCATTAAGGGGGTCTAGTTTTGTTGAACTCCCCGAGTTTTTTAAATTTAAACGCTCGGTGATAAATGTGAAGAACTTGGATAATGAATGTTTCCGTTGGGCTATTTTAGCTGCCTTATATCCAGCGACGGAAAACCCTTCACGCGTTTCAAACTATTTTGAATTTAAAGATTCTTTAAATTTTTCAGGGATTAATTTCCCAACGAAACCCGAGGAAAGTAAGTTATTTGAGAAAAATAACGATGTTTCAATCAATGTATATTCCTATGAAAAGGAATATAGAATTTTCCCTCTTATCGTTACGTCTGAGGTGAAAGATCGTCATGTAGATTTACTACTTATCAAAGATGAAAAGAACTTCCATTACTGTGCTATTCTTAATCTCTCACGACTTGTTTCTTCACAACTGACGAAGGGAAAACGAAAGCAGTTTATTTGCAGGAGATGTTTATGCTTTTTCGCACGCAGTGAACATTTAAAAGAGCATGAAGAACTTTGCCAAATGAATAAGCCCTGTCGGATTGAAATGCCTTCAGAAGAGAAAAAATGGATTAATTTTCAAAATTTTAAGCATTCAGCATGTATTCCTTTTGTGATATATGCTGATTTTGAATGCATTACAGAGAAGATCCACTCATGTGATCAATCAAGAAATACATCTTACAGTAATGCATATCAAAAGCATAGAGCTGTAAGCTTCTGCTACTATATAGTTAGCAGTAGCGGTAAATGTGATACCCCTGTAGTGTATAGAGGTGAAGACGCCTCTCAAAAATTCATAGAATTTCTACAGCATGAGGCGCTGATTATTGAAGAAAAATACAGGAACCCTCTTCCGATGGAAGAATTGAACGAGGAGGAGCAGCGACAACACATAGAGGCTGTAACCTGTTTCATGTGTGAAAAAGTTTTCATCGCTGGAGGAGATATTAAAGTCAAGGATCACGATCACTTAAGTGGACGGTATAGAGGAGCTGCCCATTCATCATGCAACTTAAATTTCAAGTTTCCTAATTTTATTCCAGTATTTTTACATAATCTTTCTGGTTACGATTCACATTTATTTATCAGAGATTTAGCGTTTGACTCCAAAACTCTGTCAATCATCCCAAGTACCGAGGAGAGATATATTTCCATCTCTAAAAGAGTGGGTAAATATCTCAATCTACGTTTTATCGATACCATGAAGTTCATGGCAAGCAGTTTAGATTCTCTCGCCAAAAATCTTCAAAAGGAAGATTTTTTTCACATAAGAAGTCACTTTGCATCTAACTGGGAGCTGCTAGTACGGAAGGGTGTATATCCATATGATTATATGGATAACATGGATAAGTTCAACGAGCCTCGACTTCCGCAAAAAGACTCCTTTTACAACTCTTTAAACGCGACGAATATCTCAGAGGAAGATTATGCTCATGCAAAGGAAGTGTGGAAAACGTTTCACATTATTAATCTAGGAGAATATTCTGATTTGTACGTCAAAACAGACGTGCTACTGTTGGCTGACGTATTCGAAAATTTTAGAAGACTATGTATATCATCATACAAGTTAGACCCTGCGTGGTACTTGACGGCTCCCAGTTTATCTTGGGATGCAATGTTAAAAAGTACAGGTGTGAACATTGAACTGTTAACGGATTATAATATGCTGATGTTCGTAGAACAGGGTATCCGTGGCGGAGTATCGCAATGTTCCCACCGCCTGGCTTCGGCCAATAACAAATATATGGAGAAATATGATGTAACGAAACCATCCAGCTTCATCATATATCTGGACGCCAACAATCTCTATGGGTGGGCTATGTCCCAAAAACTTCCTTTGAACGAGTTTCAGTGGTGTAATGTGAACGATGTGAATGATATACGAAATGATGATCAATATGGATATATTTTAGAGGTTGATATGGAGTATCCTCAGGATCTCCATGACCTACATAGGGATTTCCCCTTGGCTGCTACCAACGGTATTCCACCAGGATATAAGGAAAAGAGGCTTCTTTTAACCCTTGATAAAAAGGAAAGGTATATCCTTCATTATAAAGCGTTGCTTCATTATTTAGAATTAGGATTAAAGCTAATAAAAATAAACAGAGCTATAAAATTTAGAGAAGAAGCATGGCTTAAAAATTACATTGATTTAAATACTAACATGAGAGCTAAAGCACTCAATTCATTTGAAAAAGACTTCTTCAAATTAATGAATAATTCAATTTTCGGTAAAACTATAGAAAATATTCGGCGGAGAGTCGATATCCGACTGTGTTCTAATTCTAACTCTCTTTTAAAATTAATAGCGAAGCCCAATTTTGATCATACGAAAATTTTCTCTGAAAACTTAGTTGCCGTGCACATGCAAAAAACAAAATTGATATTCAATAAACCTATTTGTATTGGAATGGCTATCTTAGATATATCCAAAACATTAATGACAGAATTTCATTATAATATTATGAAAAAAGAATATGGGGAAAATGTTAAACTTTTATACACAGACACCGATTCATTGATTTATCAGATATACACGGCAGATTTCTTCAAAGATATGAAAAATAAATTAGATCTTTATGATACTTCGGATTTTCCTGAGAATAATGAGTACGGAATAAAAAATGTAAACAAAAAAGTGGTTGGGAAGATGAAGGACGAAAATAGTGGTAAAATTATGACAGACTTCATTGGATTGAGATCTAAAATGTATGCATATAAGGTAGAGGGTAGAAATGTAGTAAAAAAACTTAAAGGTATTAAAAAGCAAACTGTTGAAACTAATATCCACTTTGAAAATTATTTGAACTGTCTTTCAACCAATATACCCTCATATGCTTCAATGAATTTAATCGTTTCAAAGAATCACAACTTATACACTATAACACAAAATAAGCTTGCTCTCTCTTCTTCCGATTCAAAGAGGTACGTTCTGGAAGATGGAATTCATACCTTGCCTTGGGGTCATTGTTCTATTGTTTTATAAAAAGAAAAAAGCTGATTGATTGAAAGAAATGTGATTGGATACATTTGTTTGTTCTTATATTTAAGTGTGATAAAAATAATTTAATTTCATTAAAAAAATTTAAAAAAAATTTCTTTAAAAAAAAAAAAATGTTTCTCTCATTATTTATTAAACGTATATTTATGTGTGCTATAAATGATTAAATTCATTAAACATTTTTTTTTGTCTTTAAAAAAAAATGTTTCTCTTTTTATTTATTAAACGTATATATTAAAAAAAAATGGTTTTTTTTTTCTCTCTCTTATGTTATGATAACAATCTATAATTTTGTTATGAAAAAGTTATTACAAAACAAAACTGATTCATTAACCACTATTTTGAAATTATATCTAATCTATCATTGAGCATAAGAATGGTTTTATTTTGTTGGAATGTACACAGAAATAAGGAAGTATAGTTTAAGTTTTTACTATTTCAGAAATATTAGTAAAGTAGCAGTTGTGTCTCAGTAACTGGATTGAATGGGTAAAGATGAGTTAGCTCAGTATTATGAAGACCCTAGCTTACCAGGTAGCTTTGGTGGAATAAATGCCTTGTACCAAGCAACTAAAGGGATAGTTTCAAAAAAGACTGTTCAAGAATGGTTGGAGGGTCAGAATGCTTATACTCTGCACAAATCTGTTCATCGCAACTTTTTGCGAAACAGAGTTATTGTAGGAGGAATAGATATGCAATCGCAAGCTTATTTAGTAGATATGCAAAGTGTTGTAAAATACAATGAAAACTATCGTTATCTATTAACATGTATAGATATTTTTTCTAAATATGCATGGGTCATTCCTTTGAAACGGAAAAATGGAAATTCCATCCTAAATGCGTTTAAGTTAATTTTCAAGGAAAGAAAACCGAAAAAATTACAAACAGACCAAGGAACTGAATTTACTAACAAAACATTTCAATCGTATTTAAAATCTGTCCAAGTAAAGTTTTTCACGACACATAATGAAACCAAAGCTAGTGTTGTTGAACGATTTAACCGTACGTTGAAAACTAAAATGTGGAAATACTTTACCCATAAAAATACTTACAGATTTATAGATGTCTTAGACAAACTCGTACATAGTTATAATCATACACTCCATCGCAGCATAAAAAGAGAACCTATTAATGTAACTGTTGAAAATCAAAAACAAGTGTGGAATATATTGTATGGTGATGTAAATAAAACTAATGTTAAGGGAGTTTCGTTCAAATTTCAGATTGGTGACTTTGTTAGGGTTGCAAAGACTAAATTAACATTTGAGAAAGGGTATGAAAACAATTGGTCAGAGGAAATATTTATAATTTCTCACTGTATACCTAGAAAGCTACCAGTATATAAAATACAAGACTTAATGGGAGAAATAATCATTGGTACATTTTACTCAGAAGAACTGCAGAAAGTTAAAAAATCACAATATTTTCATGTTGAGAAAATTTTAAAGAGAGTAGTTAGGAAACGTTTGGAATACTTTGTAAAGTTTAGAGGTTACCCCCAAAAATTTAACGCCTGGATTCATTCCAAAGACCTATTTTCGATAAATTGAGTTTGCACATAAAACGTGTTTACCCCATAACCACAATGAGTTTCTATGTTACGCTTCCCAGCGACAGCTCTATCGAGTTTTATCCTAGCAATACAATGTCTCATTTCTACACGAAACTCTCCAAACGACTAGAACTTTCAGGTGAATGGGAAGTTGGATTAGTTGAAATGATTTATCCCAGAATGTGGAATAACATCATTGACGGTGAAAATTCTTTCGAATATGATTTAGGAAACGGAGTTAAAACTAATGGGAAAATAGCATGTGGTTTTTATGATTCTCCGATTGACATTTTAAATACTTTTCCGAAGCATATAAAAATTCAAATGAAATATAACAAACACACTAAAAAGGTGATAGTGCAGCTCACTAACGGTGCAACTCTGCGATTATCTAAAGGATTAGCTGAAAACTTAGGCTTCGAACCCAATGTGGTGATTGGAGAAAATTTTATTCCAGGAAATGGAGGTCCAGATACAGTAATTACTGAAAGTCCATTTGTTTCAGACCCAAATAATGATCTCCATTTACTATACGTTTACACCGACATCATTCAACCTGAACTTGTTGGTGGGATTGTAGCTCCTCTTTTACGAACTCTGACAGTGAGGGGAAGAGATGGTGATATGATTCAGGAACAATTTGAGAGACCTCATTATTTACCAGTTTCCAGAAAACATTTTGACTCGATTGAAATCGTTATAAGGACGCACACTGGTCGTTATGTCTCATTTGAACGTGGGAAGTTGATAGTGAAACTTCATTTTCGCTTGAGACATTTGTAATATTTTTTCTTACAAAAATGTATCAACCTTATCGTTGTTGCACTAAAACCTTTGAAGACTATTATACACAGCAAGCAGGTAATGGCTTGTCATATTACAAAGGTATCTCTCTGCAGAAAGGAAGTGGTTTAGGGGGTATTTTTAAAAGCATGTTTAGGATGGTTTTTCCTTTATTTAAATCGGGTGCGAAAGCACTAGGAAAACAAGCACTTCGATCTGGCGTGGATATTGCAAATGATTACTTGCAAGGCAAAGATGTAAAGTCAGCTATTAAAGATCGAGCTAAAGAAGCCACTAAAACTTTAACCGATAAAGTATCCAATCGAGTGAAATCAATGGTTGGAGGAAATAAAAGGAAACGCGCAAAGAAGAAACGCATCATTCGAAAGAAGTATCGCAAGCTGTGTGCACCTGACATATTCTCCTAATTTTTAACATGGCCTTAATACGAAATGATTCCCTACCATCTGTGAAATCTGAACTGGACTTATTTTTTATGCCTCCGACCCAAACAGCTATTGAAAAAGGGCAATGGTCTGAATTTTATCCTATAGCAAATATTCGTGATGGTGGACCTATCGAGTTTAACATATCTGGCAGCGGTGAGGAATATATTGATTTACCAGCGACTCAACTATATGTAAAAGTTAAAGTTTTAAAGGATAATGCAGTTTTACCTGAAAATGAAAAAGTTGCTCCATGTAACTTATTTCTTCATTCATTATTTTCCCAAGTCGATGTGAGTTTGAATGAGCGTCTAATTTCATCATCCAGCAACACTTACCCTTACCGAGCGTACATTGAGACTTTACTCAATTACGGCTCTGATTATAAGAAAAGCTTCCTTACTTCAGAATGCTTCTACAAAGATACAGCAGGACACTTTGATAAAACCGATTCATCAAGCGAAAATGTAGGGTTGAGGAAACGGGCGTCTATGATTGAAAAGAGTAAAGTTTTAGATATGATTGGAAATTTACATTGTGACTTGTTTTATCAAGACCGCCTATTACTCAACTTGGTAGACTTAAAGTTAAAGTTAATACGCAGCAAACCGGAGTTTTGTCTCATTGCTCCTCAAAAAGCAAATTATGACATTGTTATTGAACATGCATCACTTTTCATCCGGAAAGTGAAAGTCAGTCCAGGTGTTCTTATTGGACATGCCAAAGCCTTAGAAAAATCATCTGCAAAATATCCAATGGATCGAGTTTTGTGTAAGCTATATTCAGTATCGAAAGGCTCATTCTCATTTTCACAGGATAACATTTTTTCTGGTCAACTTCCCAAACGGTTGGTGGTGACGTGCATCGATCACGATTCGTTTAGTGGCACTTACCCAACAAACCCATTTTACCTGAAGCATAACGATGTAAATTTCATAGGAGTTTACGTCGATGGAAATCCTATCAGCTACAAGCCCTTGGATCCTAACTATGCAGACCGTCAATATATTCGTGCTTACAATAGTTTGTTACTAGGAAGTGAAAAACTCTCATCCAATAAAGGTATCTATATTAACAGAGATGAGTTTTCCGAAGGGTATACGTTATACGCCTTTGATTTAACTCCAGACTTGGGAGATGGCAATCATTTAAATTTAATTCATCAAGGAAATCTTCGAATTGAAATAAAGTTTGCAAACTCTTTGCCGAAAACTGTTTCAGTGCTGGTGTATGCAGAATTTCAAAACGTGATCGAAATTACAAAGTCTAGAAATATCTTGTGTGATTTTTCGATATGAATATGGTACAACTGAATAACATTTTACAAACTGATCCATATACACGTCAGTGTTTTGTAGGGGTTTTCCCCAGTGATCAAATTCCCGAAACCTTTAAGAGTTTTCCCGCTGCGTTTATTGTAAACACCGATCCTCATCACAAACCAGGGACTCATTGGTTAGCTGTTTATATGAAATCCTCAAAAAGTGTAGAATTTTTCGATTCGTTCGGTCAGCCACCCTCCTATTTTTTGGGTTACATTCATGACTACTTCAAAAGATTTCTGCACGTAGTCTACAACGACATACCTCTTCAAAGTGTTAAAACTGCTGTGTGTGGACAATATTGTTTATACTATTTGTATCAAAGATCTAGAAATCGATCTATGGAGTTTACTGTTAAATTATTTGATAGACAGTCTACAAATAATGATATACGAGTGTATAACTTTGTGAAAAAAATTTCAAATATACATGTACCTTTATTTCAATAAAAAAAAGTATAAGTAACTGCACTAGTCTTTACTTCTGTCATTTGTAACGATGAATTCATTCGCTTTAAAGCATCCTTTCACTGCTCTTGTCTGTGGGCCTACATCATCAGGCAAATCGCATTTTTTGAAAAAATTAATTAACAGCCACATAGATATGATTCATCCCACCCTTGATAAAATAGTGTGGTTTTATGGAATCTATCAAAAGTTATACGATGAGATGCCGAATATCTCCTTTGTAGAAGGAATACCCGAAAACTTTAAGCAGTATTTAGGATTTAATACACTTTTTTTATATGATGATTTAATTTCTGAATGTGGTAGTGATAAGAGAATAACAAACTTGTATACGAAAGGATCTCATCATATGAATTTATCTGTGATGACTGTCACGCAAAATTTGTTTCATAAAGGAAAGGAATTCAGGGAAATTTCATTAAATTGCCATTACATGTTTTTATTTAAATCGCGACGTGATGTAAGTCAAATTTCTCACCTCGGTAGACAACTTTATCCGAGAAATTTAAAATTTTTTCTTGAAGTGTTTGAAGACGCTACAAAAAAGCCTTTCAGCTATTTACTTGTAGATCTAAAATCTGAAACAGAAGAGATTATGCGATTGAGAACTAAAATTCTTCCAGGAGAAGAAACTTGTGTTTATCAGATTAAATAAATTGAAGCGTAACCAAGATAGGTTTCTCAGTGTTCATCATGACTTTAACAACGGAAGACGTGCAGCGGTTGAGACTTATCACTGTTTGCCCTAAACACTGTCGAAAAGATCTTCTAAAAAAACTTCCAAAATCCAGTATCCACTGCATAGCTGAATGTTGTTTGAACACTTTAAAAGGAAATGTTCCTTTAACAGATTATCAGAAGGAAAAGCTTTCTCGTCACAAGCACACCCTTAGGGATTTAGCAGATAAAAAAGTGTCTCTAATTAAAAAGCGAAAAATATTAGTTCAAAAGGGAGGTTTTTTAAATATATTAATACCCGCCGCACTAAGTGTCTTGACTACTTTACTTCGTAAGTAAAAAAAAAATGGAATATGCAAAGAAAATGATTCTTGTACCGGAGGAGAGGTTAGCAAGACATATGCCGTCAGACGAACAGTTAAGTGAATTAGATCGTGAAATGAAAACCATTTTACTAAACAAAATGGATGATGATACAAAAATTAAGTTGTACAATCAAGTATTACAAAAGAGAATAAATGTAAATGTGCAGAATCCTCCATCTCTAAGTCTTGATAAAGAGCATACAGCTAATAATGAATTTGAAACAGATACTTCTACCAAGAAAGAAAGCGCAAAAAATGTTGAAGAGCTGATGCTGGATACCGTTCCAAAGAATTTAATTGGATTAACTAGAAATATTATTCTTTATTTAAAAAACAATAAGGAGGTTATTTCTTGGAACACTAGTGGTGAATTCATCCATAAGGGAAACCTAGTGAAAAGAACTAATATTGTTGATCTGATAGACCATTTAGTGCGAAGAAGAAAGACAGATCAGTACGTAAATGGGCAAGAGCAGTTTGTAGAAGCCCTTAAAGAAATAAACTTACCCATGTCTTTTGTAAAAAATAAATTTGCAGTGAAACAACAACTTGGATATTCTATAAAAAAGAGATCGTCAGATATTCAGAATACACCAAAGCCTAAACGAAATTGTCATTGGATTCCTTTGTAAAACCTCAGTTATACATCCACAAAAAAAATAATAAAATAATAAAGCAGTTATTAACTGTGGTTTTTATTTTTAAATTTCAAGTATTTATATATATTTATAGATATATTGTATAGAATCTAGATCCCTACCACGCTTCACGGAATGGAACCTAACTGGAAAATCAGAGTTCATTCAGTTCTTATTTTCATTGGATTGTCAGCATTTATATTTGGATTTACAATGGTACTCGATATGTTGGGTATAAAGTTTTCGAAACCATCCGTTCAACCTTTTGTCGTTAGTTTATAAGCATGGATACTTCATAAACATGTACGCTTTTGCTCCGGGACGTTTCACTGGAAATTCTACCTAAATTCTTCCCCTATCAATGTGTGCTAAGTCCCTCTCTTTTCAGCGGTACATTTGTACTCAACCCCCGAGTTTTTTTTAATTTGAATGTCCAACCAATCACGGCACGCCAGCGAAATGACGAGGCGTTTTTGAAAAGCCTGGGAAATAGTTCACCCTTCGTTTTCTCGTGCCGATTTAGGCGAAAAATAGTTTTCCCACGAGTTCACGGGAGAAGAACTTTAACCACTCAACATCCAGGTTCCGAAGCTATAAGAGAGGCGGGTCAATCGTACTCGTCCTATTCGCTCTCCGATGTTTCAGTGGCTGGGGTCACCGTGCGGTGATCCCAGTCGCGGTGGAGCTTTTTTTTTGAAAAGACGCGCTAGTGAACTGGCTGGAGACCGATGTTTGATTTCCCCTCCAGGATGACGAGCTCTCACATCCGCCGTCTAGAATCAAGTGTGGCCTCCCAGTGACCAAAAAAGAAGAACAGCGTCCTGCTCTAGCGTCCTTCTCCGAATTCCAGAAGTTCCTCTTCGTGATGATCAAGTGAAAGAGCCAACGTCCTGCTCCAGCGTCATTCTCCGGAATCCAGGATTTCCCCTCCATGATGACGAGCTCTCACATCCGCCGCCTAGAAGCAAGTAAACCCTTGGCCGCCCAGTGACCAAAAAGGAAGAACAGCGTCCTGCTCTAGCGTCTTTCTCCGGATTCCAGAAGAAAAGTTCCCACATCCACCGCCCGAAATTAGAGAAAAACCCAACAAAATGGCCTCCCTGTGACTCTGGAAAGTGTACCATCATTCCGATCCAGCGTCCCTCTCCGGAATCCAGTAGCATCCTCCGTTTGTCTACAATGGGCAATTATAGTTTATCGTTTTCCTTACTTTCCTTTATTTAACTCTTTGCTCCTGAATTGATTTTTTGATTTAGAGTTATTTTCCTTTTTTTGTCCCGTGAAACGTCTCACGAGTTAAAAGCCCTCAATGGGGTTATCCCAATATTTTGGGTAGATTGGAGTAACCCAATTGAGTGCTTGGTCGTTTTGGACCTATTCTGAGGATTGTGTATGTTACTATTGTTTTACTATTTTTTGGACCAAAATTCGCAAGGGGAGTTTACGTAAATCCAGATGTGTATTATACCAATGTTTAGCATTAATAAATAAGTGTCTTTTTCATCTTTAAAGATTTGTTTTCTTTTCCCCTCTTTTAGTGAAACCTAATTTCACTGTCTTTACATAGTTCCATCATCAATTACAGTCGGTAAGAGCCTTTTACACAGGGTTTTGTTCACTCCGTAATGTAGAAGTTGATTAATTATCCAAACTCATTAAGAGTATCGGATTCAAAATAGAATAAACCCAATAAAAGATGGTGCCGTGACGTTCTACCGACTGAGTTTTTGATGGTGCTATATTCAGGAGCAAGCTTAATTTTTCTTCTTTTTTTTTTACCTTTTTTTTTAGATTGGTTTTGTATGTGTTATTTAGATTAAGTTTTGTATGTGTTATTTAGATTAAGTTTTGTATGTGTTATGAGGGTATTGTGATTTTGTGAAGGGAAACTTTATGTGAAATCGCCCCTTTTGATAACAAAAATGACCACAAATCAGGTCAGACAAAACGGCCAGGTCATGGACGAGGAACGAGTGGTTGGAACTTTTGTCGCAGAGGGAGGGTTATCTGCGGATAAAATTAATCTCTTGCCACTTTTCAATGATGGCAGTTCCTCGGGAAATGTTAGAGAGTTTTTGGCAGAGTGCAAAGAGTTGGCTGGGCATTTCAAATGGTCAGACCAAGACCTATTTTTGGCAACGAAGCTCCGATTACGAGGAGAGGCCAAGGCCCTTGTTCGGGAACAGAAACATTCAGTGACAGATTTCAAATCCCTCGAAAAAACCCTGTTGGACCGGTACACCAATAGACCTGACTTGTCATTGGCTGTACATGAGTTTTTCTCATTCAAGCAACCCAACACCATGCCGGTGGCAGTTTTCTTGGCAAACGCCGATTCCCTGTCTTTCAAGGCGTTTTCTACGGGTGATGGTGACCACCAAATTGAGGAGCAATACCGCAACAGAATGCTCAGAAGCATGTTGCTGTCAAATTTTTGTCCTGAAATAAGGCGGGGAGTGTTATCTGC
The DNA here is from genome assembly GCA_947359465.1 of Metellina segmentata. Lineage (NCBI taxonomy): Eukaryota > Metazoa > Arthropoda > Arachnida > Araneae > Tetragnathidae > Metellina > Metellina segmentata. Next base: position 47,186,932 of record OX375880.1, read on the forward strand.
TAGCCCTCAGTCAATTGACCAAGTGAAAGAGATAGCCCTGAGGGAAGAACGTGCTTGGATGTCCTGCAAAGCAGAGACTGCACATGCGGAAACTAACCCATTCCATCAAAGCACACCACTGTTTACTGCACAGGCTCAGCCTTCAGAGCAGAGCAAGATCTTAGAATTGGTGGAGTCGCTGTCGAACCAGGTCAAGGACCTGTCGGTTGAGGTCAGCAGGTTGAGAGAGGAAAGACCCAGGGCGCCACAACAGAGGGGTGAAACCAGGAAATGCTACAATTGTGGCATAATGGGTCATTTAAGTAGAGACTGCAGGGAAGCGAGAAACACTGGCCTCTCGCCTCGACAACAGCCAAACAGGCAGAGACCTTTTTCATATAGGGAGAACGTAAACAACTACCCGCAGGTTCCCCCACAACAGGCTGTACCACTGTTGGAAGAGTCCCCTTCTTTGATACAACAGATGTTTACGTGTAAAGGATCCAATGACACACTGCCTATGATCATAACACACATTTTTGGAAAACCACAAAAGACACTCCTTGACTCAGGAGCTGGTCTTAATCTGATTGACGCCCAACTTTTGGTTAACAAAAACATTGTCAGAACACCCTGTCATGTTAGAATCAACACAATTGATGGCAGTGGCTTCGAAGTTGACCAGTGTGTTTGTTTACAAACAAGGATAGGCACAGATGTCTTCACGGTTCAATACTTGGTCATGCCTCACATGTCAAGTTTTTTTTCAGTCATTCTGGGAAAACCCTTTTTGCAGGAACAAAAATGTCAACTCGATTTCGCCCAAAACTGTTTAAGACTAAATTCCCAAATTCTAACTTTTGAAGCACAGAAACAACAAGGCGAGGAACCAAAAATTCAAGATAAGGGAGTTCCAGCTTCTGTTTATGCTATGTGTAAAACTATTATTCCCCCCCTTTCTCAAAAAATAGTTTTTGGAAAAATTAAAGGCAACATTAATGGAGATATTTTTTTCACTGAACCAGCTTGGAATACTGGTTATAAGCAGATCTCGGTAGCTAGATCAATAAGCTTAACTAAACAAACTCAAATTCCCATTTTAATAATTAACCCTTCTGAAACCAACTACCACTTAAACAAGCTAACTAAACTTGCTCAATGCCACCCCTTAATATCCTCGCATAGCATACCAGGGTTGGACCTCAATTATTTTGCTCAAGATCCAAATTTTGGCAGCTGCGAAGAGGCAGATTTCGAGTGGAGCAAAACCTTTGATTTGAACCATCTTGACACCACTGATAAACAGAAGATTGAGACCCTTTTGGACAAGTACAAGGCAGTTTTTGCTGGTTCTGTGCAGGACCTACCAGGCTGTGACACTCTGTTACACCAGATAAACCTGACAGATTCAGCTCCAGTTAAGAGAAAGTCGTATAGAGTCCCTTACAACTTGAGAGAGGAAATGGAAAACCAAATTACTATACTTCTTGAGGCAGATATCCTAGAACCCTCGACTTCCCCCTATGCTTCCCCTGTCTTATTGGTTAAGAAACCTAATGGCGAATTTAGATTTGTAGTGGATTTTAGAGAATTGAACAAAAAAGTAGTTGCAGACTCGTACCCTCTACCCCTTATTTCGGAAGCAATTGACAACCTCCAGGGAAGTAGATATTTTTCAACCCTTGACTTAACAAGTGGGTTCTTTCAGCAGATGCTTGACCCGGAAGATAGGCACAAAACAGCCATTACCACCAACCAGGGACTGTTACAGTTCAAAAGAACACCTTTTGGTCTAAAGACCAGTGCCAATTCATTCCAACGGTTGATGGAGATTGTACTTTCTGGTTTAAAACCAGCTCAGATTTTTGTTTATGTCGATGACATAGTCATTGCTTCCAGCACTATTGATTCCCATATGGATAAGTTGGAACTAGTCTTTGACAGACTCCTCCAACATAATTTGAAACTCAAACCCTCCAAATGTAATTTTTTGAGACAATCCATCACCTACCTTGGTTTTGTAGTGGCCAACGGAAATATTTACCCCGACCAAAAGAATATCCAAGTAGTGGAAAAGTTTAAAATCCCGACTTGCAGAAAGCATGTCAGATCTTTTTTAGGATGCATAAACTATTATCGAAAGTTCATACCTGACTTTAGCCGTCGCTCAATCCACCTTACCAATTTAACCAAGGAATCCAAGCATTTTAACTGGACTCAAGAGGCTGAGAAAGAATTTGATGATCTCAAAGTTGCTTTAATCCAAACCCCATGCCTAACTCTCCCAGATATGACCAGAGATTTTATATTGTACACTGACGCGTCAAATTCAGCTGTAGGAGGAGTGATTGCTCAACTTGACACATCAGGATTCCCAAAACCAGTGGCTTTTGCCAGCAGAAAACTCAACTCAGCTGAGCGAGTCTATAGCACCACTGAAAAGGAAATTTTGGCCATAATTTTTACTGTTGGTTACTTTAGACCCTATCTTTATGGACGTAAATTCACTATTTTCACTGATCATGCAGCTTTGACACATATTTTGAAGTTGAAAGATTCAACTGGTAGAATTGCTCGATGGGCCCTGACTCTATCTGAGTTTAATTATGAGATTAAATTCATAAGCGGCAAGTGCAACAAGGTTGCTGATTTTCTTTCACGGACTTAACCACGACACACCACCGACTCATGAATCACAGGCCAACAAATAGAATTCTGATGAAGTTACCCTAGTTAAACAATTATGTACCCTTCAGATCCAAAGTAATGACTCTCACAATTTCCAGGACAAGATTTTGAAAGATATTGCACATAAACAATCTTTAGATGCTAAATGCCAATCTATAATCAAAAGCTTAAACGACTCTAAACCAATCCAACCAACTAAGCTCAGATTTTTCGTACAAGACGGGATTCTAAAATGTAAACAATTTAAAATTTCCAATGTTACAACACAACCCACCAGAATTGTCCTTCCTAAGTCAATGATTCATGACATTTTATCCCAGTTTCATGATTCCCCATCTGTTTGTCATCAGGGTTTGAGGAAAACTCTTTCAACAGTAAAGAAATTTTATTATTGGCCAGGGATGCACGAACACATTGTCAATTGGATTAAATCCTGTAATAGCTGTATGCAACGTCGTGCTCACAAACCTCGAAAATTGGCACCCTTGCAACGTCCCGAAATTCCTCAAGGTCCCTTTCATAAAGCTGCCATCGATGTTGTCGGACCCCTTCCTATAACTGAAAATGGCAACAGGTACATTATTACCTATATCGACCATTTCACCCGTTGGTGTGAGGCTTACCCTGTTCCCCAAACAAAAAGTGTTGATGTAGCAAAAACGCTACTGAATTTTATTTCACGATTTGGCTGCCCCTCCACAATTCTCACAGACAGAGGTTCCAATTTTATTAGTCAAGCAATGCAAGAAGTTTATGCATCCCTGGGGATAAAAAAGGTGAATACCACCGCATACCACCCCCAAGGAAATGGAATTTTAGAGGTCTATCACAGAGGACTAGGCAACGCTCTGAGTCACTTGGTAAACGAAAACCACAACGACTGGGACAACAAATTGGAGTAGGCTCTGTTAGCATACAGATCTACATGGCACTCTGCCACAAAACACACCCCAGCATTTTTGGTTTATGGTAGGGAGCTCAAGTTGCCCTACCACATGTTCGAAACCGAACCGCCCTTTTCATACAGGGAGACTGAGGATTTTTCAACGGCACTACTTAAGAGACTACGCACTGCCTATAAGGAGGTGAAAGATAACCTGGTTCAAGCGGCGGAAACACAAGAACAGTACAGGAATCGTTTTGTCAAAGACAAAGGAATTAAAGTGGGAGACGAGGTTTATCTATACTTCCCTAATGTTAAGCCCGGGTTAACTAGGAAGTTCAACAAACCGAACATAGGAAATTTTGTAGTCACAGGAAAGCTATCTGAGGTACTCTTTGAAATTACGGATAAGAGCTACCCTAACCGCAAGCAGCGGGTAAATGTCGACCGACTCACAAAAGCAACCCCACGATTACCGCACGATTCAATTCAGGGTAATAAAGAAACCCACTCCAAAGCTCAATTCCCGTTTGCGGCAACAAACCAAACCCCAACACAGGACGGTATATCAACGGAATATAACCATGGTCCAAGTGGTAGTAGAGGCTGGGTTTATCTTCACCCACATGGGTACCCAACACGTAATGCCAATGTAGTACAACAACCCACACATCCAGGAAACGTTACACAGGCGAACCGGGACAATGCAGTTGCATCGCCCAACACCCACACGTACAACCTGCGTACCAGAACAAATGGTAGAGTGGATAACTAGAAAAGGGAAACACTGGAAAATCCCTTTATATCAATGAAATTCACGATATTTGAAAAAAAAGAGAGAAAGAATTTGTAAATAAGTATTGTTGCTATGGTATAGGAGTTCACAACCTAGACACATTGAGGTTCTTTCTCTTGTTTTTTTTTGGCTGTAACACCCAGCTTTGGTGTGTTTTTTTTTTGGCGATTTCATATTCTGTGTTTCTTCGCTCATTCCACTTTACACTTCACTTGTATCAGTATTTACATTTGTGTGCATGCCCTTTTGTTTACTTTTTTAAGTTCTGTGATTATTGGTATCTACTTTAGTGAACTTGACTCAACAGTGTTTTGTGTTTTTGCTCGTGTCAGTTTGCCAGGACACACTATTCCATTTTCCGTCCACAATTTTGTTTGTCAACAACCCACGTTTTTTTTGTTTACTGTACCCGTTTTGTTGACATTCCACTATTTGGTTACATCATACTATTTGTTTACTTTGCACTATTTGTTTATGGTACTCATTTATTTTAGTGTGCTACACAATGTATTCGTATCATACAGTTTGTTCTATGGGCTTACATTCATGTGCAATTTTTGTTTACACTATACCCCATTTTGGTCCCAATTTGCATTTATGTTTTAAGTGATTTGAAACTAAAGGTGAACTGATGGTTTTTTATTTTTATCTAATGCAGGTGTTTAGTTATCTCTCAAAGATATTTTCTTTAGTTAAATTTTTAGTTTTTGGCAATGCTATAACGTTTAATCAAAAGTTTCTATTTAACTCTGTTTTGTTTTTAATTTGTTCCTATGATACCTGCATGAAGTAGTCCTTCGGGGTTAACGAATACTAAAGTACACAGTGCTCGTTTACCTCATTCACGCTCTATTCAATGATGTACTTCGTTCTTGGCTTTAAGTACAATACTTGTTATTGTGGTGGAGCTTTTATGCTAAGGATTTTGTTTCCTAGTTGAGTAGTTTTTTTTTGCCTTTTAACTTAATAGAAAAAAAAATTGTTGCAATTTTTTTTAAGGAAGACGTAGGGCATTTGTTGGGTATAAAGTTTTCGAAACCATCCGTTCAACCTTTTGTCGTTAGTTTATAAGCATGGATACTTCATAAACATGTACGCTTTTGCTCCGGGACGTTTCACTGGAAATTCTACCTAAATTCTTCCCCTATCAATGTGTGCTAAGTCCCTCTCTTTTCAGCGGTACATTTGTACTCAACCCCCGAGTTTTTTTAAATTTGAATGTCCAACCAATCACGGCACGCCAGCGAAATGACGAGGCGTTTTTGAAAAGCCTGGGAAATAGTTCACCCTTCGTTTTCTCGTGCCGATTTAGGCGAAAAATAGTTTTCCCACGAGTTCACGGGAGAAGAACTTTAACCACTCAACATCCAGGTTCCGAAGCTATAAGAGAGGCGGGTCAATCGTACTCGTCCTATTCGCTCTCCGATGTTTCAGTGGCTGGGGTCACCGTGCGGTGATCCCAGTCGCGGTGCAGCTTTTTTTTTGAAAAGACGCGCTAGTGAACTGGCTGGAGACCGATGTTTGATTTCCCCTCCAGGATGACGAGCTCTCACATCCGCCGTCTAGAATCAAGTGTGGCCTCCCAGTGACCAAAAAGGAAGAACAGCGTCCTGCTCTGGCGTCTTTCTCCGGATTCCAGGATTTCCCCTCCAGGATGACGAGCTCTCACATCCGCCGTCTAGAATCAAGTGTGGCCTCCCAGTGACCAAAAAAGAAGAACAGCGTCCTGCTCTAGCGTCCTTCTCCGAATTCCAGAAGTTCCTCTTCGTGATGATCAAGTGAAAGAGCCAACGTCCTGCTCCAGCGTCATTCTCCGGAATCCAGGATTTCCCCTCCATGATGACGAGCTCTCACATCCGCCGCCTAGAAGCAAGTAAACCCTTGGCCGCCCAGTGACCAAAAAGGAAGAACAGCGTCCTGCTCTAGCGTCTTTCTCCGGATTCCAGAAGAAAAGTTCCCACATCCACCGCCCGAAATTAGAGAAAAACCCAACAAAATGGCCTCCCTGTGACTCTGGAAAGTGTACCATCATTCCGATCCAGCGTCCCTCTCCGGAATCCAGTAGCATCCTCCGTTTGTCTACAATGGGCAATTATAGTTTATCGTTTTCCTTACTTTCCTTTATTTAACTCTTTGCTCCTGAATTGATTTTTTGATTTAGAGTTATTTTCCTTTTTTTGTCCCGTGAAACGTCTCACGAGTTAAAAGCCCTCAATGGGGTTATCCCAATATTTTGGGTAGATTGGAGTAACCCAATTGAGTGCTTGGTCGTTTTGGACCTATTCTGAGGATTGTGTATGTTACTATTGTTTTACTATTTTTTGGACCAAAATTCGCAAGGGGAGTTTACGTAAATCCAGATGTGTATTATACCAATGTTTAGCATTAATAAATAAGTGTGTTTTTCATCTTTAAAGATTTGTTTTCTTTTCCCCTCTTTTAGTGAAACCTAATTTCACTGTCTTTACATAGTTCCATCATCAATTACAGTCGGTAAGAGCCTTTTACACAGGGTTTTGTTCACTCCGTAATGTAGAAGTTGATTAATTATCCAAACTCATTAAGAGTATCGGATTCAAAATAGAATAAACCCAATAGATACAGGTTACATAAAAATTTGTGATAGTGATGGAAAGAATATCACAGGCGATTACTCCTTAAATATGTGTAACGATACAATGGAATTACATCTACCTGGAAAGAGAAAGATTACCATTCATTCTCCAAAACAGCTGAAACGTCATACAACATTAGCCAATTTAACGAAAGTGTTTGAAGAAGAAAACAGACCTAAAATTGAGGATCTATTCAAGTAATGTACTTCTTCATGGAAGCATCTAAGAGAATAAACATTTGTATACATATATTTGCTTCAATAAACTTGTTTTCACAGATTTATGTTTCTTTTTCTATGTGACGTTTTTTATACATTGAACACTTTATACTATATACTCACACAAAAAGAAAGAATAATAAACTAATAAAACATAAGACTTTTCTCTGATAAAATAAAAAATATATATTTATTTATTTTTCTCATTTAACATTTACAAACATTTGTTTTTCCTTTACCACGGCTCATCAGTCACATAAAGTTCTCGTACTTGTTCATACACAGATTCAGCATTTATCAAAGGTAGAAAATCAAAATTAACAAATAGATACTTAAAAGATACATACTCCGCTGATAACATTTCTCCGAATTGTTTCCAGTCGATTTCATACAAAGCATTATGAAAATACTGATCAAAACGTTCGATACAAGTCATAGACATACAATCATGACCCAGTTGGTTTTCCAAGTAAATTTCGCAACCATAACAGTTCATCAATTTCATGATACTTTCCGAAACAAGTCGTTTCAGGTGTATTACCACTCTTTCTGTAAGTTCGTTCACTTTGTCGGGATTATCTGGATCACCGTCGTATTCTATACCACCTACTACACCACGTTTCTCAAATTCTTCCTTCACAAAATAGTCAAGGGATTGATTGAGCAAACCTGCTTGAACCGATTTTGTAATTTCTTCAGAAACGGCTTCCAGTCGATCCCATTGTTTCACAGAGAGAAGAATGCGTGTCGGAGTGAGTTGAAAAGCGCAGTCTTTCTTTTGAAATAGTTGTTGGAAACATACACATTTCTCGTTTCCACGGGTTTCTTTGGAGAGTAAAAGGCTTCTTGAAACAATAATAACATCACCACCGTTCTTTGAGCGAAAGCTAGGAATTGCTTCATAGAAGGATTTCCAGACTTTAGGAAGTAAAGATACTCCCTCTCTTGAAGGCTGTAACATTCCGTGCTCATCACTGTAGTAATGACGAAAATGGACTCGGAGGATTCCCTTGAAGCACGAAACAACAGCAAATTTGCTGTCACCCAAATGGAAATGATTGGGTCCTAGTTCATCCATTGATGAAACAGATACTTGAGATACATCGGCAACAGAATGCAATTTCACTTTTTTATCCGTTATAGGATAATAACCAAAATTAAATGATCGCTTCATGTTTTCCACTCACAGCACTAAGAAACAGGAATGAACGCGTTTGAAGATGTAAGTGATTATCCAAGAGCTCAGCGACACGTCCTCCTCTGGGGTATTTTGCAGTCAAAAGAAGCTTACTGCTCAAACCTGTTAGATTGGGTACAGGTGTTGCCATCCTGCTAATTCACAAATAACCTTAATACATACCATTGCCAGATTCGGTCGTAAAACTTTTCTTTCCCACATTCACGTTTTAATGTCAGAAACTTACAACTCAACTCTACTCGAAGTAGAAGTCAAACAACTCTACTGTCGAGTGACGTCATTCCACGTGTGTTTGATTTCACGTTTCAACACGTTCGAAAGACGTTATTCTCCCTCCCCACCACGTGTTTGATATCACGTTTCAACACGTTCGAATGATGTCATTCTCCAGCACATTCCCCTTTCTATGTCTGAAATACAGACAAAAACTTGAACCGAAACTCACAGTGGTCTTATGCTTCAGCATAGTCTCTCTTAATTGCAGAGGATGATACTAGGTATTCCCGGCCGAACGGTTAAAAGCGTTTCAAAACGGGCAGCCGGGAATACTTTTGCAGCGAGTTCGATTCCAAGTTGAAGAACTTTTTTTTTCTACACTTAAATAAAGAATAATTGTACATTTTCTGAAAAAAAATCATTTACTTCTCAATCTCCTCAGTAGATGGCGATACTAGTCATCATGTATGTAAAACAAGCAAATTATATTGCTCCACCACCGAGTTGATGACGTCATGCTCCACCACATTAACATTTTCTGTAAAATATCAATTATTTCTCAATCTCATCAGTAGATGGCGCCACCAGTCATAATGTATGTAAAACAAGTCAACTCCATTGCTCCACCACCGAGGTGATGACGTCATACTCCACCACCCACATCCAAGTCTCTGTCAGTGTTGCCATTCCAAAAAAGCTAAAGTCCGGTAAAAAACCTTTAAAAAACCTCAAAATCCGAGAATCCGAAACTAACAACTCAACTCCACGCTCCACCCACCCACATCCAAGTCTCTGTCAGTGTTGCCATTCCAAAAAAAGCTAAAGTCTCGGTTAAAAACCTTTAAAAAACATCAAAATCCGAGAATCCGAAACTAACAACTCAACTCCACTCGATGAGAAACCGAAACTAACAACTCAACTCATCACGACGTCACTGCCGGTAGCAGGAGAAAACAACTCAACTCAACTTCCGGGTGTTACGGCATTTCCTGCAGTAGGAGAAAACAACTCAACTCATCTTCCGGTTATTACGTCATTTCCTGCAGTAGGAGAAAACACCTCAACTCAACTTCCGGTTATTACGCCACTTCCTGTGTCGTCACTTCCGTTACAACTCAACTCAACTCGATTTCTCCACCTTCTCCACCGCTGTTTTTGAACCCGCATTTTTCCTCTACTGTGGGTTCGAACTGGGGTAGTCATCCTCCGCTGCCGACGCTTATCTGAATGTGGGTGACTTTAGCCGTTAGGCCATCGTTGCTTCACGAAAAGAAGCTCTTTAAAGTATAAGTACCCTTTAATATAAGTTTGCAAGAAATACTACTAACAACAACCATACAACATATATATGAAAATGAGGAGCAAATCAGAGTCAACTTGTCGGACGCTGTACGAGGCGCTTGTGTATGTATTGTATTTCTACGAAACAACGCGCATATTCAAAATCAAATGGTTACTGCAACAATCAGATTGGCGAGATATCCAAGTGAAGCCAAGCCCGTGAAACTAGCCAATCAAATTGGACTTGCGTAAAGTACTATAATAGGATTGAGACGCTTCTATTTATACTGTTCATCCATTCGAGAATGTCAACGACATCGGACAGATGCTTGGTTTGGCGCGGGGTGAAAATATCCTCGTCGTCGCCAAACAAACCACTCGTAAAGAAAGGGTTGCAACAGAAGTCCGGACCGGAATAAATTGACGCATGCGCAATTGCTATGATTCTTACACCCGTGAGATGGTCGTCTCTCTTATAGCTTCGGAACCTGGATGTTGAGTGGTTTAAGTTCCTCTCCCGTGAACTCGTGGGAAAACTATTTTTCGCCTAAATCGGCACGAGAAAACGAAGGGTGAACTATTTCCCAGCCTTTTCAAAAACGCCTCGTCATCTCGCTGGCGTGCCGTGATTGGTTGGGCATTCAAATTTAAAAAAACTTGGGGGTTGAGTACAAATGTACCGTTGAAAAGAGAGGGACTTAGCACACATTGATAGGGGAAGAATTTAGGTAGAATTTCCAGTGAAACGTCCCGGAGCAAAAGCGTACATGTTTATCAAGTATCCATGCTTTTAAACTAACGACAAAAGGTTGAACGGATGGTTTCGAAAACTTTATACCCAACAGGATTCTCCCTGATTATCTCAAGGTCAAGGGCAGAGGTGTAATACATCACTAGTTCGGATCTTTGTTTCTTAACCCCCTAATCTAATTAAGTTCTAAGTTCATCTGGGGGACGTGGATTCAATTGATAGATAACAGCGTGTTAGTAATCACTGGAAGCTTCTATAACAAACATGGTACCCCCATAAAAAGCGTGGTGCTGATTTGAATAGAGAGCAAGAGGCCGCAAAAGGAAGAGAAAGAGTGAGAGCCATACCCAGCAGGCACGTCTAGGCCTATAGTAGCAGGATGGAAACAGAATCTGCATCACTGAACAGGACGTTGGCAGTTGGGGTTCTATATCCATATTCTATCCATTATTACTTATAACTATATTTATCTTAAGCTGTAGAGAAATGCTCGTTATTTCAGACAATAAATAATACTTCTTAAACTTTGATTTGTTCTTGAAGCATGCACCGCCGTGATAGAAGGTTTAAAGCATAACCTTAAAAAAAAAAAAGAAGAAGAAGAAGAAGGAAACAAATATATGTTAACAGTTACAACTTAATGATAGTAATATATATATGTATATCTATATATATAATTCTCTTACGTGGCACGCAAAAAAGACGTTATTTGTAATAGCGTTTTGGCAACACTGTACGATTGTTTGTTTATCGCGAAGTCTCGCGCATCGATTGAATTTATAGCGTTATCGGATGAAATTTTATTGAAAAAAAAAAGGAAATTTTAATGAGCTGTTGCAGTTAGTTTATAATAGAAATCATAGAAAGCGGAGGATCTTTTCAGGGCCATTTAAAAAACGGTCCTTTTCAGGGCCAACAATTATAGTTCAACAAGACGCTTGCACTACAACTTTCGGCAACAAACTCAATGAAAAAGTGTGGGTCGTTTGAGTGCTGGGAAAATGTACACACAAACAACATGCTGGGTATTCAATTTCCAAAGCAACGCTCACATTTCGAGTCAAAATTTGCACAAAGTTTTCATATGAATTCTGATTTTAGAGATACTGTAAATATTTTTTCTGTAATACAGCAAATTTAGATTTGAAAAAATTTTTTTGGTAACATATTTTGTAAACAATCCCTTCTGCTAGGACACCAGTCTTCATTGAGGCGAGCGAAGCGAGCATAGGTTCGCGCAGCGAAACAATGAGGATTGCGAAGCAATCCTCCGGGAGTTGGCGAGCGTCAGCGAGCAGGTGGCAGGCCCCCTAGTTGAAATTAATTTTTCAATAAAATTATGTACATATTATTTTCGACAACAAGTTACACAAGTGGAAAAAATGGTGATTGTTAAGCAAATTATTAATAAGAAAGCTCCCACCATTTTTAATGAAAAAGACATGCCATTTAATGTTGGCAATGAAATAAAAGAGAAAAATATCGAGCCTGGGGAAATATCATTAAGGAAAGTTCTGGTGTACGAAGTGTTGAGCTGCAACAAATTTATATATACTTGGCTCATTTAAACAAAAGGTTAATAATTTACAGCTCTTCATATTTCGAGATACCATGCACATTTTCTCATCATAGCATTTTCTGTCCGCTAGAAATTGGATGACCAGTTCTCTAGGCTCGGTCTCTAAAATAATAGTTTGAGTATAAAGTTTCAAAATTTGAAATTCAATTCTGACGATTCCCCTATGGCAAGTTGAGTGAGCGGTAAAACGCATCTCACTTAAAATTTGGCAAGAATAGCAACCTTTAGTTTTAACTTCAGAATCGGAAATTTTTGGACAAATGTCATTATTTTATATAAAAATTTTATAGTTTTTGAAATGCATTTAGATCTTATTATTTCAAATAAGTGATCACTGGTGTTTGATTTTCAATTGCTGAGAATGGTGATAACACGGTTTTCTATTCCAGAATCTTTCTAAACTTAACTTAAGCGATCGTGACGATAGCAGCGTCACATCTGTGATCACTTATTTGACTTTCCCAGACTATTCTGGATCACCCTTTGACCTTTCTACCCCTTTTGATACTTAAATCACGGGATTCTCCCTGATTATCTCAAGGTCAAGGGCAGAGGTGTAATACATCACTAGTTCGGATCTTTGTTTCTTAACCCCCTAATCTAATTAAGTTCTAAGTTCATCTGGGGGACGTGGATTCAATTGATAGATAACAGCGTGTTAGTAATCACTGGAAGGTTCTATAACAAACATGGTACCCCCATAAAAAGGGTGGTGCTGATTTGAATAGAGAGCAAGAGGCAGCAAAAAGAAGAGAAAGAGTGAGAGCCATACCCAGCAGGCACGTCTAGGCCTATAGTAGCAGGATCGAAACAGAATCTGCATCACTGAACAGGACGTTGGCAGGTGGGGTTCTATATCCATATTCTATCCGTTATTACTTATAACTATATTTATCTTAAGTTGTAGAGAAATGCTCGTTATTTCAGACAATAAATAATACTTCTTAAACTTTGATTTGTTCTTGAAGCATGCACCATTCCATTCTTTATAAAGGACTTTTAATTTTTCCATGTTCTTTAAGTTAGCATAGTTTTAAAGTTGCAATTATTTTATATATTGTTCATGTGTGATCGTATTAATGTGCAAAAATTTTAAAGGGACACATCCATCTTTACTTTACCATTAAATATGTAAGATATTATTTTTTTACCCTTTTTTTTCCTTGGCCATGGAGGGAGATGTGACGCTGCTATCGTCACAGTAATTTAAAAACCTAATTAAATTCTAAAATTTAAAATAGTTACGATAAATCCTAAGCTTTGTACTTTCGAACATGAATCTAATCTAAATACTAGAATAAACTTAATCTGTAAATAATTCCAACGTCTAAATTCTAATCTATCTCCAGAAATCTCTAATCTCTTTCCAGAAGGCTTAAAGTGTAAAGTCCTACAAGGGTGTTCTAAGGAAATGTAGTAAAAGTAATTATTTAACTTTACTATCTTCGAAAATCACGGGGTTACAAGGTATGAACTTTAAGATAAATAATGATAATAAAGGTTCATAAAAAGGACAGGCAAAAGGCAGATAGGAGACAAGGGAGGACCCAAAAAGTAGCAACTGCTCCTAAGGTGGCATTGAGTCCTGGTACTATGCTGTGCTTGATACGAGTAGGAAGGCGAAAGGAGATGGGTGAGTTCCACAAATTTTAAGTGACCAAATTAACCGTTCTTCTAATTATTGAGTATTCTATGTTTCTGTGTTCTCTTAAAAGTTTATATCAAACATCTTATGATTTAATGTAATATATGTGAACTTAAACTTTAATAAATGTCCTTTAAACCACCAGTTTCAGTTCTAATCACCATCTAATCACGGCCTATACAGAATCATTTAACTTAACTCTTGAACAGCACGTCACATTACGTTTGTATTGAGTTTTATTGCATTTTTCATGTTCTTGGGGAGCAGGAAGACTGATTTACTTAAACTTCACACAAAGGGGGAAGTTCTTACAACTGACCAAGTACTGTCACGCTTGAAGGAGGCAGAAGAGAAAAATAACAAAAGGAAGCCTAGTGAGAAGATAGTGAAAGAGCCAGAATTAAGCAAGAAACCAAGAAAGAAGCAAATGGAAAGGAAAGCAGAACTCGAGGACAGCGAGTATGAGAAACTTTTGAAAGAATTGACTAACATTGACGGTGAAGAGCTTAAAGTTCTCCAAACATTCAAGCAAAATATAGAAGTCTAGCTTGTAGGGTAAGTTAAATATTTTGGAGCCATTCATGGAAGACATTGAAACGACTACGTTTCTACTTGTAGATGTTGAGGGGGGGGGGGAGAGAATGAAAACCCATTTTTCGTATGTATGAAGGGTGGATGTTGTTTCAAAAGAGGAGTTTGAGATCACCGATCTCAAATTCATAGATAATGCATGTACTAAATTCGCTGTGGCTCAAAAAGACTAATTCTGTGTTATGAAAGACCACGTGTCAAAGCAATTTTACAACTCCAACCTGTAGCAAAGAAGACCGTAAAAAAAATTTCCAATTTGAGGGCACTGTTAATGTGTAAGAAATGTAATGTGTGTTGGTTTTTTGTACCTAAGATTGTATTTTTCAAATTTTAGTTTTTTTTTTTTAATTTGTAATTTTTTTTTTGTTTTTTACTCTAAATACATTCTTTCTTCAGTAAATGTTTGAATCATTTATTCTTAAGTAATCCTGGAAGTTCATCTCATGATCAATGCAACTTTCAAGTGTCACTATATTTTTTTGGTTGAAGTGGGAGTATTTGGTAAATGCAAAGATCAAAACGAAGTTATTGTAAACATGGTATTAGAAGGGTAAAAATACCATTGGAGTTCCTTCTACTGCCATGACTACTGCTCATGCTGTCACTTGTTCAATATTCAATATCACGAGAAAAATCATTGTTTACAATTACCCCTACTTTCAGGGGTAATTGTAAACACGTGGGGTAATTGTACGTATTCGTACTTCGTACTAATTAAATATCAAAGTAGAATAGTGACAAGTTAGTTTAGTAGGGTGAACAATGTTTAATTACTTTATCAAGAGTTTGAAAATAGGGAATGAAAATGAACATACAAATTTTGTTTATAATTACCCCGTCTTACCCTATGCGAAATTTGAATCTTGATCACTATTTCGAATGATTATTTTTAATACACATTTAATGACAAACGTCTGAAATAATTTTATAAAATTGGTAGGAATAATACACAGTCCAGTCACATTAACCACCACCTACTTTCGACGTCAACGTGAAATAACCAATCACAAAAGGCAGGTGGCAGCACATTGCATTGAAGTGTATATAAAGGATGTTCTAGGGCATCGGAAAGCATTTCAATCGTTGGCGTAATGCAGAAACGTAGCGATTTATCCGACGTCCAAAAGGGCATGATTATTGGCTTTCTGGCCAAAGGTGGAAGCAGTTCGGAAACGGCTAATTTTGTGATCTGTTCGCGTGCCGCCGTGGTAAAAGTATACCGTGCATGATAAAATGGCACTATCCAAAATCAGTGGCGTGGCACATGTGGTGCACCACGGGCTATAGATGACAGAGGCGAACGAAGGCTACGGAGATGCGTTCGGGCGAATAGACGTGCAACTGTTGAGCAACTGACCGCCCAGATGAACCAAGGGGCTACCAAGAGTGTATCCGTAACAACGGTTCAGTGAACGTTACTGCGCATGGGCCTCCGCAGCAGACGCCTGGTTAATGCACCTATGCTGACTGCTGTTCATCGGCGACGCAGGCTGGAATTTGCACGCCAGTACCGCACCTGGACGTAAACAGAGTGGCGATAGGTGTCTTTTTCCGAAGAATCACGTTTTAGGCTCCATCGGACAGATGGACGTTGGCGTTTACGGCGTGAAACGTCTGAAAGCAAACACCCTGCAACAATTGCCGGAAGGATCCAGGCTGGAGGAGGGAGCATTATGGTTTGAGGAATGTTTTCCTGGCATTCACTGGGTGCACTCATCATTGTGGAAGGCACGATGGATCAGCACAAGTACGCATTTTTCCTTGCGGACCATGTCCACCCCTACATGCGAATTATTTTCCCTCAGAATGATGGCATCTACCAGCAGAACAATGCGAGGTGTCACACAGCTCGCAGTGTATGTGCATGGTTCGAAGAGCACCAGGATGAGTTTACCGTACTCCCTTGGCCAGCAAAATCACAGGATTTAAACCCAATTGCGTATCTGGGACCAACTCGATCGGGTTGTTCGTGCCATGGATCCTCAACCGCGTAATCTAGAGCAGCTGGCCACGGCACTGGAGTCGGCATGGCTCAATATTCCAGTGAACACCTTCAGAAACCTAATTGACTCTCTTCCTGCACGTCTCGCAGCGGTCCGCTCTGCCAAAGATGGTTATTCTGGCTTTTAACAGGTGGTCACATTAATGTGACTGGACTGTGTAGTTTGACTTAGCCTCAAATAGTTTTTCATAATAAAACCTTAATTTGGGACACGATTTTTCGAACTTTTCAGTGCCATTTATTTTGACTGTTTCTCTTCTGAAAATGAAGCGTTCGCAATCGGTACCGAACCTAAGATTAGTTATACTGAGTCGTAAGTAGTATACGGGCCCACATAGTAGGCGGAAGTGACGTCATCAAAAGGGGCGTGGCCGCGTGACGTCACACAACAGGAAGTGATGTATTGACTGGTGAGGAGTTGAGGAGCAAAGGTCCTGCTGCTGGACAAAAACATTAGAGTCGAGTGGAGTTGAGATGTTGGTTTCGGTTTCAATTTTTTTAAAGTTTATCTACTGTTGAATGGCAACAGGGTAGTTTATTTAATTGGGAATGGCAATACTTGATATGTTTACGTTTGGGACTTAGAAGTTTTTTATCTGAGATTTCACTGTGTACGTAACGTTGAGGAGTAAAGGTCCTGCTGCGGTATAAAAACATTAGGGTAGAGTAGAGTTGAGTTGTTTGTTTTGGTTTCAATTTTTTTAAGTTTATCTACTGTTGAATGGCAACAGGTTATCAGGCCTCGAAATACATTTTTTAATACAGGTGCACCTTGTGCACCTAAGTTTTTAAATTAGGTGCACAGGTGTGCCTAGCTGGAAAAAATTAGGTGCACAATTTTATTTTCATGTGCACAGTGCACCTGGGTATTTCGAGCCCTGGGTAAGTTTATTTAATTGGGAATGGCAACATATGGTATGTTTACGTTTGGGAATTCGAAGTTTTTTATCTGAGATTTCACTGTGTACGTAACGTTGAGGTATAGGGGTCCTGCTGCGGCATAAAAACATTAGAGTCGAGTGGAATTAAGTTCTTAATTTCGGTTTCAATTTTAAATACAGGAGTTGAGTTGTTTTATTTTTGAATTTATTAATTACATGGAAGGTTTTTTCTTGATGAGTGGCAACACAAAATGTGACGTCATTGCAATGTTTATATTTAGACTTTGATTTTTTTCTGAGTTTTCAAAGTTGAGATTTTCTTGTTTCTCGTAGTGCCATCTATTGGCCTTTACTTGAATGAAAAGAACACAAACAATCGTTAGAAATTGAATTAATTAAAAATTAGGCGATATTTTGGTGGGGTTTGAACTTAGTACAAAAGTACTCGCGTCCGAGGGTTAATTCAGTGATTATAACCGTTCGGCCGCGAATACCTGCTCAGCTATAGAGATTTAATTATGTGACTGAAATCTTTCTTTGGGAAAATGGTAACTGTGTGATGTCAGACTACTTGCCTGAACATGTTTGATCATGTCTGGACATGTTTAAGCATGTATCAACGATAGTTGTCTTGTTTGGACACGATAGCGGTCATAATTTTTTTTTAAATTGAAGTAAAGCATGATCATTTCACTTCATGTTAACCGGTGGTAGAGTTGAGTTACTTTCAAGCTGAATGGTGTTTTGCTATTGGTTGTTGATAAGATGTGGGCACCTTCCTGATTATTAAAGCCTCTGTGATTGGTGGAGTACTCTTAGTTGGAATTTAGTGGCGACGATACTTTTTTTTAGGGATGTTGTTTTACTGATCGTGTGAATACTCTACTGTCTGAGTACTTGTGCAGTTGAGCTTTTTTGCTAATATTTTGTCTTCCGTTTAATTTGCTTTTTTATCATGGAGGGTTCCAATTCCCTTTGCATTAAAACTATAAAGCGAAGTTCTGTTCAGCCTAGTCCCGTAAAGAGAGTTTGTATTACTAAAAAAACGCATTGTCTGTGCTTGGTGAGAAACCAAAAATAAAATGTGTACCTATACCTGGAGAAGAGCCAAAAATAACGATGGAGTCGCTGCCTGATACGATGATACACCTTGGAGACAGCATGTTCCTGCTTGTGAACAAGTTCACTGGACTGACCAGAGTGCTCATTCGAAAGTACGTTACAGATGAAAGTGAAAGCTTACAACCCACGAAAGAAGGAATTTCGCTTTCTCTAAAAGTGTGGGAATCGTTTATAAGCAATGTGAGTAAATTTTTTACTTTTGCTACTGTGGAATCTGTTAAGATTCTGGAAAGAGACCTATGCATGTGCAAAGAAGTTGTAGGAGACACGACATTCCTTATCCTACAAAGACTGTTTCGAAAAAGTGACAAGTGTTTTCATTTTGTGCCCGATCGTGTTGTGTTGCGTTGGGAACACGTTTTCAAAATCTGCGAGAACTACGATTGTGTTGCTGAAAGTGTGAATAATACATTATTTACCTACTCTCTGTATTATTATGTGAGTCATGAACTTGAAAAGTGTTCTTCACTGATTTCCAACGATACTTACAACGGTGACCCTGACAATCCAGAAGGGGTAGGTGAATTGAAAAATGCTTTATGTGCACATTTAGAGGATATTATTTCGAAAGGTATATCTAATACTGCGGACTGTTTCGGATGTAAGAATTATATTGTGAACGACGTTGCACATACCTGTTTAGATTCGAGTAAGGAAGAATCTTTTACTATACATTTTACTTCTATTCTTTACAATATTGACTGGCGTGATTTTGCTGTGACCTTTGTTCAAAAAAATTGTATGCTATTAAATTTTCAGTATTTGATTCTGCAAGGTGACTTTTTTGAATGTTTAAATGTGAAGGAACTCATAGAATCTGTGCGATAAATGTATGTAAATTCCAATTATACCTCCCCATATTTTACATCAGTGTAATGTGTTTTTTTTTAACTTTTATAAATGAATAAAATTTTGTTGATTCTTATTACACCTTGTGTGCGTTTTATTTATTTTTATATATTTAAGTTTTTTTTATTTGACTAACTTGTTTCTTTGTGTACAATATGTTAACCAGCGTTTTTGATTTAATTTGTTATTGCTGGTTGTTTTTAAAATATCATTTTTGAAAATATAAACTTTAGTGTTTAGACCTCTATTTTAATAGGAAGATTAGAGAAACATATAAATAGTGTGTTTCTTATAATTCAACCGTCATTATGAATATCAGCTTTAGGTTAGACCACAACCGCTGCTGCAATGGAAGAAATTCTGAATCAGACATATCGGAATCCCAAACTCCCCGGCAGCTTTGGTGGTATCAATGCTTTACAGCGTGCTTTAAAAGGTCGCGTGAAAAGAAAACAGATAAGAAATTGGCTACAAACGAAAGATTCGTATACTTTACACAAGCCCTTACGGCACAAATTCCAGAAAAATCGTGTAATAGTAGGAGGATTAAACGAACAGTTTCAATCTGACTTAGTGGACATGCAATCTCTCGCCACTCATAACGATGGATATAAGTATTTACTTACTTGTATTGATATTTTATCTAAATATGCCTGGGCCATTCCTCTGTTAGATAAAAAAAAGCTACAACTATAATGAGAGCTTTAGAAAAAATATTTTTGGAACGTACTCCTCAATCCTTACAGACAGATGCTGGGAAAGAGTTTACCAATAAATTAGTGCAAAATTTCTTGAAAAGGAAGAAAGTTAATTTCTTCCCCCCCCCCCACATAATTCAACAAAAACTTCAATTGTTGAACGCTTTAATCGTACCCTTAAAACTAAAATGTGGAAATACTTCACTGAAATAAATACGAAGCGATATATTGACGTAATAGACCAATTGATGCATAGTTATAACCATACTTGGCATCGTAGTATTAAAACAGAGCTTTCATCAGTGACAATACAAAATGAAGGAAAAGTATGGGATACGTTATACGGACAGCAATCTGATGTAAAACTAAGCAGTTCAGAGTTAAAGGCTGGTGATACTGTTCGTATTAGTCGGGATAAAATGCACTTTGAAAAAGGATACGAACAAAACTGGACAAAAGAAATCTTTACTATTGATAAAATAATACCTCGGATACCTGGTGTGTATAAACTGAAAGATTTAGCAGGGGAAGTGATACAAGGAAGTTTTTACAAAGAGGAATTGCAAAAGATTTCGGATTCAGGATTTTATCCAGTAGAAAAGGTTTTAAAGAAAAGAAAGCGCCATGGAAAAATGGAATACTTTGTGAAACTTCAGGGTTATCCTGAAAAATTTAATGCTTGGGTTGAGGATGTCAAAATGTTATAAATAGAGTTGTCACTGTACTTACCTTTTAATTTTTCACTGTACGATGTCGTTCTACATCACGCTTCCTAGCGACAGCTCTATTGAGTTTTATCCTGGAAATACAATGTCTCACTTCTACACTAAACTCTCCACACGTATGGAACTCTCAGGTGAATGGGAAGTAGGATTAGTTGAAATGATTTATCCCAGAATGTGGAGTAACATTATTGATGGTGAAAATTCTTTTGAATATAATTTATGAAACGGAGTGAAAATTGATGGAAAAGTAGCGTGTGGTTTTTATGATTCTCCGAGTGACCTTTTAAATACATTTCCAAAGCACATAAAAATTCAAATGAAATATAACAAACACACTAAAAAGGTGGTGGTGCCGCTCACTAATGGTGCAACGCTGCGATTATCCAAGGGATTAGCTGAAAACTTAGGTTTTGAACCTAATCAAGTGATTGGAGAAAATTTTATTCCAGGAAATGGAGGCCCAGATACAGTTATCACTGAGAGTCCTTTTGTCGCGGACCCACATGTTGATTTAAATTTGCTGTACGTTTACACTGATATCATTCAACCTGAAATTGTTGGTGGGATCTTAGCTCCTCTTTTGCGAACTCTGACAGTGAAGGGAAGAGATGGTGATATGATTCAGGAACAATTTGAAAGACCTCATTATTTACCAGTTTCCAGAAAATTTTTTGACTCAATTGAAATCATTATAAGGACGCACACTGGTCGTTACGTCTCATTCGAACGCGGAAAGTTGATAGTGAAACTACATTTCCGCTTGAAACAGATCATATAAAAGAGTGTTCCTTTCTGAATTGATTCATTTTTCATTTTTTTGGATTTAAGAAAAGAAGTAACATAATGTTGGTGCCTTACACGTGTTGTACAAAAAAGTTTGAAAATTATTATGCAAGACAAATTGGAAATGGTCTGCCTTACTACAAAGGAGTTGTTTTTCAGAAAGGACACGGAATAGGAGGTTTTTTTGCAAAAATTTTTCGCAGAGCATTGCCTTTATTGATAAGTGGTGCAAAAACGGTTGGAAAAGAAGCATTACGAATAGGAACATTGGTTGCTAACGACATGTGGTAGGGCGAAAAATTCAAAACATCTATTAATACTCGAGTAAAAGAAACCGGAAAGAAATTAGCAAGAAAGGCTGTTCAGAAAGCAGATGAAATGATTGGTCACGGAAAGTTTAAAAGGAAACGCAAACGCTCAAAACTTTCCATTTCATCTAAAATCAGGAAGGTGCAAAGACGTGATATTTTTGACTCATGATACAATGGCTTTTCTACTAAAAGATTCTCCAGAATGTGTAAAATCCGAGCTCGAATTATTCTCCTTACCTCCAACGCAAACTGTTATCGAGAGAAGTCAGTGGGTTGAATTTCATCCGTTAGCCAATGTTTCTGATGGAAGCCCTGTCGAATTCAATGTATCTGGAAGCGGAGACGAATATCTTGATTTATCACAGACTCAATTATATGTCAAAGCTAAAATTTTAAAAAGTGATGGCAAACCAATCACAGATGAAAGTAAAGTAGGGCCTGTAAATCTATTTTTGCATTCTATGTTTTCCCAGATGGATATCAGTTTAAATGAAAGACTTGTTTCTTCCAGTAATAACACTTATCCTTACAGAGCCATGATAGAAAAACTACTAAAACACGGTTATGATACTAAAACTTCCCAACCTTCTTCGGAACTGTTTTTTAAGGATACCGCCGGTCGAATGAATGTTTTCGATTCGGCAGACACTGAGCCTAACGATGGATTCAATAAGCGGACAGAAATGTTTGGCTCTCAGCAAATCAAAGCATTTGAAAGGCTAGGGGAAATTCTCTCGAGTAATCCGGTATTGCATCTCTTTAGGCAAGGAGCAACCTTAGAATTATAGAATTACTTACAGATGCTAGTAGCCACGGCTTTGGAGCTGTTTTGTTTCAGCAAGCTCATGATGGGAAATTTCATCCCATTCACTTCATGAGCAAAAAGACTACTCCTTAACAAGAGAAGTATTGTTCTTACGAATTGGAAGTACTAGCTGTAATCGAGGCTTAGCGAAAATTTCGATACTACCTGTTGGGTACTAAGTTCAAAATAGTGGAGGATTGCGCTGTATTTCAGAGGACTATGCAGGAAAAAGAAACGCCAAAAATTGCTCGATGGGCATTGTCACTGGAAGAATATGATTATGAGGTTGTCCGTAGATCAGGCAGCCAAATGAAGCATGTGGATGTCCTAAGCAGGAACATATTGTTGATAACAACTCTTACACAAGGAGAATTAACAACGCAAATAGAAGCTGCACAACAGCAAGATGATCACATTAAAGCAATTAAAACTCTAGGTGAAGGACATGTTAATGAACATTTCATTAAAAGAGGAGTTGTATACAAGTATGAGAATGGGAACGAACTACTGATGGTTCCTCAAGCGATGCAAAATAATAATCATTAGAGACGTTCACAACAGAGGTCATTTTGAAGCTGTCGAGACAGAGAAAATTCTTAAGCAGCAGTTTTTTATACCTAATGCAATAAAACAGATTGAAATCGTTATTTCTAATTGCGTACTGTGCATCCTCTGTAATAGAAAACGCGGAGGTTTTCTGAATCCAGTGCCGAAAGACAACGTTCCACTTGGGACTTACAATATCGACTTTATGGGACCCCTTCCAACAAAGAATAAGAGATACCAACACATTTTCTCGGTAGTTGACGCCTTTACGAAGTTTGTCTGGTTGTACCCAGTGAAATCTACCTGGGCAAGCGATGCAATAGAAAAGCTGAAATTACAACAAGCTACTTTTGGAAACCCATCACGAATAATTTCAGACAGGGGATCAGCGTTTACATCGAAGGAATTCACTGACTATTGTACTGATCAGGGAATTGAACATTGTAAAATAACAACCTGAATTCTCAGAGGCCATTATCAGGCAGAAAGAATGATTGGTCTGCCGATTCCCGTTCTTGCCAAACTTCCAATACAGGAGCCTATCAAATGGTTCAAATATGTTCCAAGTCTACAAAGTATCATAAACAGTACACCATCCAGAAGTACGAAGCTAACGCCATTCGAACTGATGATTGGCATCACGATGAAAAATAAATATTTGAAGATAAAATGCATACTGGAAGAAGAAATGAAAAGTGCATGATGAAGGAGGGGACCATATCGAGTTTTAAAAGTGTCTACGAATGACATATATGCCATTGAAGAAGTTGGCGATCATGAGGGTCCAAGCCTAATTACTTCAGCAACTGATTACATGAAACCCTGGCTCACTAACCAACAGTAAAAAAAAATGTACTACAAGCCTTGTTGGAGTCTGGTGTCTATGGTTGAATTGGCGAGCTGCAAGCTCGCCAATGAGGCGATAGCTTCACCAAAATATATCCCGTCTTGGGCAGACGCTAGATAGCATTCGAACTCAGCAGACGCACTACTGTGCTCCTAACCTCTTGTATGGAAAAGGGGATTGCCCCAATCCAAATAATCGTGTAAATAGTTAATTAATTGTAAATAAATTTTACTTATACCTAGTAGCTATCTCTAGTACCTCATACAGTCCACTATTTGAATCCAAAGGAATTTTCCAGCGACCAGGTTCCCCATCACGTAGGCGGGACTTAGCCAATGGGCAATTTGGCCCCCTCATCTTTTGTTCCAGTGAGTCGGAGCTCATTTGACGGACATTATTTGAATTTGATTGAAAATCCTTGGATTGAATTGTTCTGGAAGCAGCCCTCGTTATGGCTCAAACCCAAGTCTTTAGTTTGAATAGACAAAAGGATGCCTTAGGAAACATAATGTTTAAACTAGAAACATTTATTTCCGATTTTGAAGAACATTCATGCAGTCTAATTGAACTGAATGTGAAGCTGGACACCAAAAAGGATGTGCAAAATAGTGTTGAACAACTCCGCGCGCGGTATTACAGACTTCCCCAAGAAGTGGACCTTACCGAAACCAACGATTCCCTAGATGAACTGGATAGCAGACTTGAACAAATTGAGGTAAGATTGAAATACCTTATTGATAAAAATAGAAATGGATAGAAATGCTTTTTGAAATTAGATGAATCAAAATCAAAACTAGATGCTAACAAACTTTTGAAAGTTGCAATAAAGCTGCCATAGATCCCGTTGTCTCAATTTTCTGGCGAATATGATGAATGGAGAAATTTTAAACTTCAATTTCGTAATCTTATAGAGTATAACTCTCAATTAACTGATAACCAAAAATTGTATTATTTGCGTGCATCATTAAAGGGAGTTGCCAGACAAATCGAAACGTCTGACGACACATATTTGTGGCAGTATCAATTTTAGGCCGATAGATGGCACCACAATCCAACAGCCCATTTTAATCCGCTAGGGGGGTTGGGATGTGGTGTGCTTTTGAAAGATCACTCTCTTCTCGTTCCGGCTAGCATGGCATGCGTTGTGTATACTTGTCTGATGTTGTCTTTGAATAAACGTTAAGTTTGAATCTATTTACATCCTTGTCTGCAGTCGCCCAGTAATCCCAACAATGGTGACCGGGTTTGAAGAGCAATAAACGAAAACCTTCTGATAGTTTATTAAAGTGTTATTTTTCCGAAATACGACTTTGAAAAAAAAAAAAAAAAAAAAAAAACACGTGGAGCGACCATGACGTAAATTGGAGCAGTAAAAATTTTGCCACCTGGGAATGCGCAAATCAGTTGGGGTTGAAGAAAGAAAAGATAAATGCGCCTATCAGTGGTTTAAATGGTTCTTTCCTCACTGTAAAAACAAAAATGTCTGGAAATATTTCGAACGCAAATGGAGATTTTGTAAAAACTATAGAATTCTTAATCGTACCAAAAATAACCGACGTCACATCTGCAACATATTTAGATATCAAGCACGTACGGTTAAATCAAAATATATATCTAGCTGACCCCGACTTTTTTAAACCAGGTAGAATAGATTTGTTGATTGGGGCTGAATTATTTTTTGAACTAATGAGAGAGGGAAGAATTCGTGCTGATGATAAGAGCTTGCTATTTCAAGAAACTGCTTTTGGCTATGTAATTTCAGGGTCGCTACCTAGTGAAACTCCTACAAGGCGATACTGTCACTTGTCATTAGAAACGAACATGTTAGACGAAACTTTGCAAAACTTTTGGCAAATAGAAAGTGTCGATGAACCAACACATGTACTCAGCGAGGAAGAAAAATTTTGTGAGGAACATCTTTTGCGCACTCATCAAAGAAATGCAGACGGACGTTACGTAATTCAGATGCCAATGAAAGAGAAAGGAATTCAGCTTTTAGGATGTTCCAAGGGTATCGCATCCAGGCGATTAAATTCGATTTGGAACCGCTTAGAAAGAGAACCAGAAATGCAAACCCTTTATGCAAATTTCATGAAGGAGTACTTGGATTTGCATCATATGGAAAGGGTTGACCTAGAAGTTGGTTCTCAAATACCGTATTACTTGCCACACCATGGGGTGTATAAACCGGAAAAGACCACAACTAAGTTGCGTGTAGTATTTGATGCTTCTGCTAAAACTACAAGTGGGTTTTCCCTGAACGATGTACTGTTGAAAGGGGCAGTATTGCAAGAAGACCTCTTTTCAATAATGTTACGCTTTAGAAAACACGCCTATGCATTTACAGCTGACGTCGAACAAATGTATAGACAGATATGGATACATCCGTCCCAACGGAACCTGCAGAGAATTTTGTGGAAAAATAGCTCAGAGGAATCTTTGAAGGTGTATAACCGTAACAACATAACGTACGGCACCATGAATGCGCCTTATCTCGTCACACGAACACTGCAACAACTTGCTCATGATGAGAACACATATTTTCCCTTGGCTGCACCAATTGTTTTGACAGACTTCTTCATGGATGACGTCTTATATGGAACATCGGACTTGACAACCGCAAGGGAATTGCAATCCCAATTGGTTCATTTGCTGAAAAAAGGAGGCATGAAATTGCACAAGTGGTGCGCCAATGATCCTCAACTGTTAAGGGATATTCCAACAGAAGATCAAGAATACCTTTTTCACTCTTCAAATCCCACTGAAGAAAAACCAATAAAAGCTCTAGGAATGTTGTGGGAACCACAAACAGATTGCTTTCCCTATCGAGTTAAAATTGATGCAAGGGAGATCCTCACAAAACGTTCAGTACGCTCCACCATAGCAAAAATATTCGATCCTCTTGGGTTACTTGGTACCCTCATTACAAAGGCAAAAATCTTTATGCAGCAATTGTGGCTGTTAAAAATCGACTGGCATGAAAGGCTCCCAGAAAACATGTCACGTGAATGGAATTGTTTCGTCTCAGCATTGAAACTAATAGAGGATATCAAGATTCCTAGATGTATTCGATATGGAGGCCGAATTATTGTTCATGGATTCGCCGATGCTTCATCCTTAGCATATGGAACAGCAGTTTATGTGCAGGTGATCTCTCAAGACCTCACAATTACTTCAACACTACTGTGTAGCAAATCTCGAGTAGCTCCCATAAAGACAGTTTCCATTCCTCGCTTGGAATTGTGCGCTTCTGTCCTGTTATCACAACTAATGGAACGGGTTTTGAATTCGTTACGAATGGAGGTTGATCGTGTATTCTTGTGGAGTGATTCTACTATAGTGCTCGCATGGCTCAAGAAATCACCTCATCAACTTAAGACAATTGTGAGTAATCGTGTTGCCACCATCCAGCGACTTACAGCGAACTATCATTGGGGGCATGTAAGCTCTGAAAACAACCCTGCTGACATTATCTCTCGTGGATTATATGTCAAGGACATAATTCAAAACAAGAAGTGGTGGAATGGTCCAGAATTCTTGCAACAAGAATTAACTATTTCTGAAGGTGATATTCGTGGCACTGAGGACAGTGCATATCTCAAGGAACTGAAACTTTCACCACAGTGTACATTGACTTTGACTAACGAGAATTGCTTTCTAATCGATATTCTTAAATCCTCTAATAGTTATTTGAAACTGATTCGTATGGTAAGCTTTATTTTCAGATTCATTCACAATTCCAGGAAACCTGAACAAAAATTTGATGGACCCCTGTCAGGGTCGGAATTAAGGGAATCTGAGACAGTTTTATGTCGTATGGTCCAGAGGGAAGAGTACAGTGTAGAAATTGAGTCAATTCGAAAGGGTTTGTCCATCTCTAAAAAGAGTAAGTTAAGATTTTTAAACCCATTCCTAGATAAGGACGATCTTTTTAGAGTTGGTGGACGTCTTGATCAATCAGATCTTCCATATGATACTAAATTTCCAATAATTTTGTCAGCAAGGCATATATTGAGCAAATTGATTATGCGATATTTCCATGTTAGAAACTTGCATGTAGGACCTCAAACTTTGCTCAATTCAGTTTGACAAAAATTTTGGTTCATTAATGACAGAAATCTGGCTTGAAGTGTTCGAAAATGTGTAACGTGCTTTTTAGGCAGAAACCAATTACTATGGATCAAATCATGGGAGTTCTACCCTCATATAGAGTAAAACCCGGATCACCCTTCAATATAAGTGGAATAGATTTTTGTGGTCCATTTCTCATAAAATATAGGGGCCAAAGAAAGGGGATTTTACATAAGGTTTATGTTGCCATTTTTGTCTGTTTTGTGACAAAGGCAGTTCATTTAGAAGTTGTCTCAGATCTAACATCAGAAGCATTGATAGCGACTTTGAAGATATTTTTCTCTAGAAGGGGTAAAGTTGCTAAATTATATTCGGATAACGCAAAAAACTTCGTAGGAGCCAATTTGGAATTAAAACGTCTACACAATCTTGATGACAATCTAGCCGATTACCTATCCTCTGAGGAGATTGAGTGGAAATTCCTTCCTCCTAGAGCCCCAAATTTTCGAGGGTTGTGGGAGGCAGGCGTAAAATCATTCAAGTATCATTTGCGAAGGACAGTTGGGAATTCAACCCTTACTTGGGAATAATTTTATACTGTAACAATTCAAATAGAGGGAATTCTAAATTCCAGACCAATAATGCCTATGTCATCAGATAGTAATGATTTTAACGCACTAACTCCTGGGCATTTTCTTATTGGTCGCCCCATAAATGCTGTGGTCGAACCAAATATCGTTCCACATGCCGATAATAGATTATCTAGGTGGAAGAAAACCACAAAAATGGTTCAATTAATTTGGAAACGGTGGCACCATGATTATCTAAGCCACCTTCAACAACGCTCGAAATGACAATTCGAAAAGAACAATATTACTATAGGAACATTAGTTTTGGTAAAGGAGGAAAGCCTCCCTCCTTGTAAATGGGTTTTAGGAAGAATTATGGAAGTCATTCCAGGTCCTGATCAAAGGGTGAGAGTTCTAAAGGTACAAACACGAAGTGGCCTTTACAAGAGGTGTATTTCTAAAATTTGTATTTTTTACATATCTCATGATAACTGAAGTATTCATATGGTATTGTGAACATGGGTAACTTAATAATGCAACTTAAATCATGTAGTAATAAGTATGTGTTACGGACACCCAACACAATAGTTTTGCACATTTAGGTTTTTTGGTGTTTCACTTGTTTCCTTATTTTAATATTGTTTATGTGCCAGTGTGATGTACATATTTTACTATTCATATTTCTCTAATGTTACATTTTTAGTATTTGTTTTGTATCTCATGTTGAATGTAAACATTGCAACGCCGGGCGGGATGTTGGAGCCTGGTGTCTATGGTATGAATGAAATCTAAGGCGATAGCTTCACCAAAATATATCCCGTCTTGGGCATATGCTAGATAGCATTCGAACTCGAAAGTTTCTTTTGGGTGCGAAAATGCAGCGCCTAGGGGCACACTAGGTTGCTATAGAATTTCGGAGGTTGCTATAGATTCGCGGTCTTGGCTCAAAAACTTTTTTGGCATGGGAGCCAATTCGATTTAAGCCAATTTCGATTTTGGAATGCATTGTAGTGGTAAATCACGCCAGTCGCTCACGACGCTCGTCGCTCAGTGCCTGTCGGTGGATTTGATTACGCTCCTTGATATCGCGAAGCTTGCCTGGAATCGTTTATCCTTTTTTTACAAAATATTACGTTATTTTAAAAGTTATTTTGTTTATGATATTCATTTTTGTGTAATATGTATTCCTTGTGTTTGTCAGTTCTCAAATTTTTTTACTATTTGCTTTTCATTTTGTTATGTTTCCATTGTTCGTTTTCGTGAATTTTACTCTTGGTTGAATTATTTTATGAGTTCATATTGCATTTTAAAAATTGAGTGCAGTTTTCATTTCTGGTGCAGTCTTTTTTTTTTTTCTTTGACTAGTTTCTGCCCTTTTCTTAGTTGCTCTTCCTGTCTGTAAATTGTCCAAAAATTGTAGTGTAACTATGAAGGTTTTAATTACTGGTGTGGATTCGATGGTCAAATACAGAGTAAAATCGGAAATCAGTATGGAAAAATCAGTATTTGCCATCACAATGACATGGTAATGTAATATATATTCTAGCTTTTCCAGGAATCACCATTGAGCGTGTAACAGAAAAGGTTTCATCTTTAAAAGAATCGTGACTTGATTCTGGTTCATGTAAGTACCAATAACACCTATATTGCCTTGAGAAATGCTTCTCAAAATTTGAGGACCTGTTGCAAAACATAATAAACTGTAATCAAGAGACGGGCATTGTGATTTCAGCTATATTATCTCCCGATAACTACCTCTCCCTTGAAAAGCAAGCTATGAGACCTTTTCTTCAGAAAGTGAACACAAAAAATTATCTTCTAAACCACAAGCTGTTTTTCTACTTCCAAAAGAAGCAAAATATTTTTTTTTTGTAGATCCCAGTCATTTAGAAAGGTAGTATGGCACAAAAAATTATCTTCTAAACCACAGGCTATTTTTCTACTGCCAAAAGAAGCAAGATATTTCTTTTTGTAGATCCCAGTCATTTGGAAAGGTGGTACGACAAGGCCCGGTCACTTGGAAAGGTAGTATGGCAAGGCCCAGTCACTTGGAAAGGTAGTATGGCAAGGCTGCTCAGTTTACATCCCAATTCTTCATCTGAGAGTTTAATTCAACCTGTGATCCACCTGAGCCCAAGGCTGTTGAACTGAATTCTACAATTGTTACAGAAGGTTCTGTTCAATGCAGGTATTAATTTCTATAATATTGTACATCAAATATTATTAAATGTGTAACATTGTTTCCATATTCATTCTTTAGATGAGACTTGGATATAACAAGTTCTTTTTTTTTCACTAAACTTCCTAGTTTTCAATGTAACAATATAGTCTTCCAACTTCCAGTAGTAAGAACCCTGGAGGTAGGATCACTGTTTTGTCAAAGCATTCCAGGATTGAGGAGTCTCAAATTTTCCTGACAGTGTTATTGATGGATTTTTATGATTCTTTCTGGCACGAATTCCTCAGCTGCCAGGTGCTTAGAAACATATTATATCTACAAGACTAATGAAATATTATCTCAATTGGCTGGAGAACAATTTCCCCATAATGAATATTTATTTATACCTTTAAATGAAAATAATCTGGGTTCTATTGGTTGGAAAAGTTTCATTTTTATGAACCCTGCTGTACAACTTCTGCTCAAAATTAGAAAGATTACAGATTTGATTTTTCCGTAATTGAATGTAAAGCTTTAAATCTTCTGGAAGATTGGTTGATTTCATGCCCTCCTCACTTTAACCAGACAGATAGAACTAAACTCTGTAGCTACTGATTACCCATCTAGCAATAAATTAATTTAATTAAATGTTGAGAATACAAGACAGCTTCTGGTTGTAAATATTTACTTCAATAATTTGCTTTGTCAAGATCATAAAATGTAATAAAACTTCAAGATTATTGAATTTTAAAAAAATTGTCGAGAAATATTTCAACTAAGCAGCAAATAAGTATGGATACAGTAATCTTGCATGTTCTTTAGTCTAGCTACTGCTAAGAATTAAAGTGGAAAATTCGATATGTAGCGATTTCAAAATATGCCAATCATTTGCATTGTGATGATTATAAGATGTAATGAGGTCAAGATTGTTGGATTAAATTGTCAAGAAATATTTCACATAAGTAGGAAGTGAATACGAATTATCTTAAAGTAATCTCAAACATTCATAATACTCACTACTGCTATGATTTTAAGTGGGAAATTTGAGATGTAGCCATTCAAGATATGCCCTTAAAATTCAGGTAGGTGAAAAACATGGCAACTACTTGAGTGTAATTATAAAAATAAATCTGTGTGTAAAAAGAAACGATTCTTGTTTTTAAAATTCTATTGGAAAAATTTGTATTTTTATGCAAGAGGAAACATAATTAATTTTTCTCTTTCAGGATAAGGGTAAACAGAATGAAATTTTCTTTTTCAGGATGCAACTCCAGAGCTTTGTATCATTGAATTTATGAATAATAAATTTCCTTTACGTAAGATGGCTAGTAAAAGATTTTGCAAATTCAGGAACAATTCACCTGAGCCTGTAAAGAATTTCCCTGCACCATGATTATAAATTCACATTGTTGACTTTTTCATTAAAACAACTGTTATGTTTCCAACTAAATGATGTTTGTTTTTGGTGATCATTTCATATGTCATCAATAATGAATTTCTTTTGGTTTAGATAATCATAATAGAAGTGCAACATTGATAAACATCTGATCATTACATACTACTCGGCAAAATATTATTTACTCATTTGGTTAAGGGAGCAGACAGCTTACTGATTATTATTAGTTGGTGGTATATTCGGTAGGTTTTATATTTTGCATTTAGCACCTTTTCAGAAATACAAAGGCAATAATGATTTATCACATAATAGTGCAAAGCTTCAAATTGAATAAGTTATTTTAGAAAGTAAACTTATAGCAGCTTTTGGCTACAGCCTCCCTAAATCTGCAACTGTATATAGCATGTGTTAAGCACAGTAATCAAATAATGAGTGTACCAAATTTGTGATATATATATATATATATATATATTTAATATTTTATTCCAATTTGGATCACGGAATTGTTTTACCCCTCTCAAAACCTAAGAAAAATAGAACAGGGGTTAATATATAAGAGCCAATGTTTTCTACAGGATGAATGTACCTACCATATAGTTGGTGTGAATTATTCAGTGATCGTAAAAATAATCTAAAAATGTAATTCCCTTGAGGATTTCGAATTGTTTTTAAATCCCACTGAACACCTAGGTCAAATAGAACTGGGGTTAATATGTTGCCTACGTTACCCCCAGAGTTATGAAGAATAAGTGTTTTCCTAATTTGGAGTGGACTGGTCAAAACCGTGTAGATCTGTATAGAGGACAGAGAGACGTCAACTCTGCTGTATCCCCTTGAGGCATTATGCGACAAATTTATCTTGAAACATATTTTGCTTCTTATCTGAAACTGAAATGTTTATAATTAAATGGTAGTATATGGCAGAAATAAAATAAAAAAAAGCTTACACTTTTGATTTGAGGAATTCAGATTTTTAAAAATTTAGTCACCTGCTAGCATGCTGTTAAAGAATTTTAAAGACAGGTATGTAACGAACCAGCTTTTGGTTTAATCACTCCTTAAAGGTCATTAGCATAAGTTTTTAGTATAAGACTGGTAAAAATGTTAATGAGACGTTCCACCACCCTAAAAGTATTATCTTCAGTACTATAAAGTATAAATGTGCCAAATTTGGTGTGAATTAGTCAAACGGAGTAGATTTGTTTGGAAAATATACACAAACACATCCTTTTTTTATATAAGTAGATTATAATCCCTTTTTTTTTGCGTTTTGTGTTCAAACGGTGCTACGAGTTAAGAAACGATACAATTATTTAATCAGACCAAATTCTTCATTTTCAGAAATAACGAGAAATCGCTAGTTTTATAAGAACGCTTATGTAAGTCCTCCATTAACTTATGCCTCACTATCGGACAGGTAAGTGTTTAATATTGAAAAAACACCTTACATGCTTTCTTTGGGGTATGAATATGTTTTGCATCCACTAAATTATTAAATGTTTTATTTCTATTTCTTGAAAAATTGCGAGAAAATAATCAGTTTTATTTTCTTTGATTTCAGGTCATTATTGAATAGCCAGAAAGGCAGCTAACATGAAATTAAATATAAAATTGATTCCAAAACACTTTCTGTTACTTCAGAAGGAACGCCGCAACATGGAAGTAAAGCACATTCCACAAGTCTCAAATAGTTTTATAAACAGCACTGGTGTGTTTTGTTTTTTAAACCAAAAACCAGAACATTTTTGCGAGAATGAAACAAGAATTCGTCAATGAAAAAATTACAAATGTTTATGTCTAGAGTTTCATGACGACAATTAATTTGACAATTCATACACCCGAGAGAGATTTCGACAATTTGTATATGACATATGAACCTAATATGAGGTTAATTAATGTCTCACTTCAGCAACGCACTATTGGCGATGTTCCAGGAAAAATCCTAGGACAACGCTTCGTCCTTTTGAACCACGGTCAGAAGACAAGAACAACACCTAAGCTGGTACCTCATTCTCCAAACTAAGACACCATACCAATGTGAGGACATCTGAGGCCACAGATTTAACATGTACCAGCCCCTACGTTCGCTAGTCTTTAGTTGGATAGAGATTTGAACTCGCAACCCTCGGGTTGTTAATCCGCTTAGATCAAATCTGACCTGATGTTATTACGTCAACAGCAAGGATGCCTACCCTAGGGACCCTACCCCTTTGCCTCACCAATATCTTTATGGATGGATAGGTGGGTAGTTAATTAACGTCCCTCTGAAACAACTCAACGACCTATTGGCGACGGTCCGGCCGTTATCCCGAAGGAAAAGTCCAAGGATAACGCCTTGCAATGATGACAACACTTCAGCTGGCACCCCACTCTCTAAACTTCCATACCAAGCCAGGACATTTCAGCCACGATAGATTTAACGTGTAGATGACGGTCTGAGACTGGAACAAGTTTCGAATTCGCAGCTCAAAGTTTGCTAATCCGTTGCTTATCCAACAGGGCTACCTTTTATTGATGGGATCGGCCTCATCAAATTAATTATGAAATAAATGAGTATTGCAAATATACGGGTAATATGAATAGCCAAACATAGAGAAGACTTTACTCAATAGGTCGTAAAGCCATTGTATCCGGCGACAGCGGTACAAATTTAAGAGGTCCAAACTCCTTGCCCAATCCCAATATTTTTATAGTTTATGCAGAAAGGCATGGATAACATGGGTAGGGAGATGTACACACTCAACCCTTCTGGCGATTGCTCAATGAGGTACCTCGTTAGTAGCAAAACCGACGGACGAAAAATTTCATCATTGTAAGAAAACTCTTCAGATCTTGATCTCCTATCCAAAAATATCGGTAATACAATATCTTGATTACAAGATAACTCGTTATTGGCACAATTGGTCAGCTCTTAATGGACGAGATATCTTGTCATTAGCAAAATTGATCAGCTCTTGATGGACGAGGTATCTTGACACTAGAAAAAGTGGTCAGCTGTTGAAGGCGTCATTTTCAAAATCTGTCAGTTCGTCAAATCTATCGTCATTGGCAAAATTAGTTAACTCTTGATGATGAACGAGATATCTCGTCGAAACCCCACCACACACACACTTGGAGGGTTAAACAAAAAATAACTACTATTGTCCCAGTAATTACTTAAAATGTTATATTGTACACACTCCCAGATCGTTTATTTGCACTGTTACTTGTTCAAATTTGTCATTGATAAAATTTGAATCCCATGCTTTTTCATGGGGTCGCCCTCAAGATGAGGCATCATAGGCTGTTTGCAATGAAATAGTATTGTGAGTAGAGCAAGAGCGTATCATTTCATATATGCTTTTCTTTGGTCTGTGTCTTTACCTTCAAATGTAAAATCTATAGGACCCCTTCAAACATTTTCAGCAGGTGTCAGGCCTTACTGCAATAATAGACATGTGTCATATTCAGTGGCCACACTTTCTACATAGCTTCACCTTACAAAATACATATATATATATATATATATATATATTTGGGATTCCCTAATAATTTTCCCACGTTGGGACCATCCATCAACGTGTGCTACCCTTTAACTGTTACCTAAAGGTCAAGATAAAGGTATCTTGACTAGAAATAAACTAACTGCATCACTACTTCAAAATAAAAATCGAATTGATACTTATTTTCGATAACTCTCGAAGTTAAATATTCTGATTTCGATTTAATTTCTATTTATTCCATTGCTAATCCGATGTTCTTTCAGCTGTTCAAATGGAGAAGTTTACTTTTAACACTACTATGACGGCATCGAACATTTAAGTATTGCCGTTAAGGATTTGTTTTGATTTTTCAATACTTTGTCTGTGGACACTCTAAACAATGGCCATGAAGAAATGAAATCCAAAATAAACATCTTAGCTTGTCTAAGAAGCACTCCCCCAAACACTATAATTTTATACAAAAACAAATAGTGAAATCTGAGGGAGTGGGAAGGAAAATTTCCAATCACTGTCATTATATCTTCAAATATGCAACACTTTGATCCATTAATAGTATTTCTGTAGAAATTTCTTAAATTATCGAAATACTTTTTATTTTAAAATTGAATTCGAAGAACCTATTAGAATTGAATTTGAACAAATATAGTTTTGATATTTCATCAGTTCTGACACAGATTTATTGTGCCTCTTTTGTGTGTTCTGTGCCTATAGACTTCCTTTCCCTTCCATAGCCTTGAGTTCCACCGTGGCTTAGTAATTTACCCACTGTTCTTGTAAACTACGAGTTGTAGGCGATGCTGGTTTGATTACTGTAACTTACTCCGGGAGTATTTCTTTCTTCTGCATTTGTAAAAATTCACATGTACTTTCATTTATTTGATGTTGTCTGGACAAATATGATCCTTGCGTCTTAAAGCCCTAACATCCAATCCAATCCTCTTCCATTCATAAGCCAAAATTAAATAAAAACGAAATTTAATGCCCCATCTGTTTATATGTAACTGGTTTTATAATACAAAATTTTGTTAATTGATCACTACTATTGAAAACAGTCATAAAAATTAACTGTCCATTTTAGAAATTAAAAATTGACAGTATTATTTTTATTCAGTACAACCCAGTGTATAAACCATATGTATAATTATGTATAAAATTGATGTATATACAACAATTTTATGTTTTTATCTAACCGTTAGTTACATACGCTTCAGTTCGCATCGTACGTAGTTGAAAACGAGCAAGCAACTATAATAACCAGTTAACCACCAACCTAAATTCTAATCTAGTCTAGACGATCCCGGTGCAAAGCAGCAAATGCAACTAGAGCTAACAAAGACAGGAATGCCGGGATTGGGATCTTTATCTCTCCTAAGATCCGGACCCCTCACATAAGGGAGGGGGGGGTCTCATTAGAGGACACGAAATTTGGAACTTCTGTGCAGGAAGAATGAGCTATTGCCTACGGGGATGGATGTCCGCAGCTGTCTTGACAAAAGGCTGGACGGCTGACCTAAGTAGACACTTTTCTGAGAAATCTTCTGTACCCCCATTGGGAAAGATTCCAATTGTACATCCGGTCGGTGCTACTGAGCCCTGAGGGGCAGAACGTGA
Organism: Metellina segmentata; assembly: GCA_947359465.1. Lineage (NCBI taxonomy): Eukaryota > Metazoa > Arthropoda > Arachnida > Araneae > Tetragnathidae > Metellina > Metellina segmentata. The sequence goes on from OX375880.1 coordinate 47,224,228, forward strand.
AAAATCAGGGCATACTCTGAATCAATTTTGGAGTGGAAAAGGAATGAACAAACATCAATTTAATTTATTTAGAGTGGATCTCGTTTGTTGAACAACTTTTTTTTCTGCGGTAGTCGTATCTGGGATTTGGAGTATAGCTTCGTTATTATGGTTGGAGAGTTTTGCGTAGAAATTGGTATTGAGTTTAATTATAAACTCTTTGATCTCGCGTACATATTTAGTTATTCCCTAATTTTTATATTGCGGTAGAATAATGGGCTGTCTGTAGCTATTCGAAGGGTGATGTTTTGGAGTGATGCTGTTCTTTCACGTGAGTTTCAGCGCAGGAAATCCCCATACAGGACTAACGTAAGTGACCATTGGTAGCAACATGGAACTGCGAAATCGCGGTCACAAGGTAGAAACGAATGTCTCTGAGAAACTAATGCAAAGCACGTGCTAACAATGGAATGGATTTTTTTGTGTGTGCCCCACAACCGTCTGAGAAAATGTGCAAGAGCTTGATTTAAGTTTTGTTTCTCTCGCATTTATTATTTGGAGCTGCTTTAGTTAAGGGGTAGAGACATCGCAAATTAATGACGTTTTATAGTATTTTTAAAAAAAACTCTCTCTCTCTCTCTCTCTCTCTCTCTCTCTCTCTCTCTCTCTCTCTCTCTCTCTCTCTCTCTCTCTAAACTTACCGGAAGTAAGATTTTAAACAAATGTACAGAATCTTTAAGCAAAACTCAATGTGGAATAAAATCTCAAAACTAAATTTATAACTCAACGTCTGGGAAAATTACACAATTCTTTGTGAGTTTGCGTAATCAAGAACTGATCTAGTGTTGTCGAGTTCATGGGATGATGCCAAAACAAATTGTTTGTCTTCTCATTGGAAATGCGTAACACGGCTAACCATGCGACTACGAGAAGGTTTTTAAAAGTATTAGAAACAGTTTCTTTATCATAGCCCGCCTTGTAGGGGCCGCGGTAACCTTGTTTGATAAGAGTCGTGGATTAGCAGAACGGAGGGTTGGGAATTCCAACTAACTAAAAGACCGTCGTGCAGGTGGGGACTCGTGCACGTTAAAACTGTCGTGGCCTCAAATTTTCGAATTTTGGTTAGGTGTAAAACTTTGGAGAGTGGGTACCAACTCAGGTGTTCACCTCGTCATCGGACCGTGGCTCAAAATTACCCAAGTATTGCCCTCGGATCTTTCCCTTTGCGATGGATCCCGGACCGTCGCCAATAACCCGTGTGTTTGTTGCTTCCAGTGCGAGGTAAATTCAACAACCAACCCCACACATTACAAAAAAAATATTCCACGGCTTACAAAGCCTTGATTGTTTTAATTTAATAATATAAAAATAACAAACCAATACTAGAAGGAGACCCCCCGACTATACTGTAATATGCTGCCTTTCTGTATGATAAAAGAAACCTTGGCTCATAATTTAATAATTCACCTCCCCTCAGTCCCCTTTCCATAGAAATTTATGAATGGTTTAAACATGTCCATCCTAACCACAGGGTTAGTTTGTAAAGTTTCTCTCGCCTTTATTATTTGAAGTTGCTTTAGTTAATGGGTAGAGGCATCACAAACAACAATTAATGACGTTTTATAGAATTTTTTAAACAAACTCTCTCTCTCTCTCTCTCTCTCTCTCTCTCTCTCTAAACTTATCGGGTGTGAGATTTCAAACAAATGCACAGAATCTCTAAGCACTCTCTCTCTCTCTCTCTCTCTCTCTCTCTCTCTACTCAATATGGAATAATATCTCAAAACTAAACTTATTACTCAACGTCTGGAAAAATTACACAATTCTTTGTGGGTGTGCGTAAACGAGAACTGATCTAGTGTCGGCGAGTAATGAAGGATTAGCGTAACTGTATCGGAAATTGGAATAATCCCTTATCCACGCACGTCTTCTTGGTCCTTGGCTCGAATCCCGGTCTGGGAAGAGATGCTCGTAAGATTTCGGAAGAGGTGTTGAAACACAGAGTGTGAACACAAGAATTTTATTATTTCATAAACAAAATGGAGCTAGCTTTCTTATAAATTCTTCGTTGGAAAAAATGATAGTCCCAATGCCATATTTCGTGTAGTGTTTTGTTTTCACACTCTCTCACGTTCTTTTCAAGGGAATGCATGATAACTATGACACACCTTACTGTTCGCTCATTTGAATGTCCCCAAACAAGAGTTATTGTTGTATGCTGTTTAAAATAAAGCTCTCTTTCAAAATTTAATTTGCCTATTACATATACTTTTTACAAATGGTTTAACATGAATCTAATGAATAAAGAATATATTTTGAACATTATATATATCCATCATGTTCTTAGTGATACTAATTCAAATGAGAGAAATCAGAAAAATTTTACTTTCCATGCAATCCATTGCTTAGTCACAATTTTTCTTGCATGGAGCTTACTTCTCCCAGTGGCGGACCAAGTCAAGTGGGGGCCCCAAGCGGTAAAATTTTCGGGGGCTTCAAACACAAGGAAGAAAAAAGTTTCAAGAAAGCTCTCATTGAGTTATTAGCAAAAATAAAATAAAAAATTCCATACCATAACACATCAAATCAATTTATTTAAAAAAAAATTTTACATGAATTTCGAATTTTTTTTGCGAATTCGTCAATTATTTTGGTATTATAAATTCGGTTTTAAATTTTTTGCTCTATCTACAGAATGGCCATATCAATTAATCTTTCTTTTCCCATAGTACTCCTTAGTAAATTTTTGACAATCTTTAAAACAAAAAACGATCTTTCTTTTGACGCCCATAACAAAATGAACTGTTAAAAAAAATTTAAATAATGTTTCAACATTCGCAAATGTGCAAAACATTTCTTTGAAGGCTCGATAGATGTCTGGTGTAGGTTTTATGGTGTCCTCGCTTTCTTTTAGAAACATTAAAAAATTGTCAAATTCATCTTCATAAGTACAAACATTAATGCATTTTTGTAAATTATATATTTTTATAGTTTTTTATCCAACTTCCAGTTAAAGCCTCTTTTCTATGGGTGAAACGAAATTTTATAGCTAATACAGCATCTGCCCCTCTTGCTGATCATCTTGTATATTAGAAACTCTTTTCACTGCACTTAAAGAAGCACATTGTAAAGACGCTGTCACATCTTTCCTCGAACACTAATGAATAGACATTTTAAGACCTCGGGGGCCACTTCGTAATCCGGAGCCCTACGCGGATTTCCTTCTCCACAAAGGAAATAAATATAGTTTTGATATTTATTGTTTTAAAATTTTATTTATGGATTATTGGCGCGTATATTTTCTATGAATCGCTAAACAAGACTCCAAAAACTGAAGAATTCAACACACACACACACACTTCAATGGAAACCTCTCGAAACTCTAGTACTCCTCGCAATATGTCTTGGCGATACTTTCGAAATAATAGATACAACCTGTGCTTCATTTCTATTCATCTCTTGAAATTGTTATCAAATTTGTTTTAACTAAAATACTTTCCACTACGCCACATTAGGTATTCTGTGGAAATTGTGATAAACCCTTTTAAACTTAAAGTTAATTGTAGAACATTTCCATTCACATCTAAGAACTCTTCCTGCGGTTTGGTTGCTCTAATTTGTAGTTTTTCATAAAAACTCTAGTTATGTTCCCCTTAGTACACGTACTCATGCACTTTTCAAACAACACTGTAGTTAATTATTTCCAATTTTGTATAGTTGTCCTTTTATATTTCACAATGGATCTGCATATGGTGAGTAAAGGTTAACAACTACGATGACCCTGATTTTTTTAAAAAGAATAAATCCTCTACGTAATCTGTAGTTGCAAACCGGTTATTTTAAAATAAAATAGGATGTTCTTAAAAGAGTGTTAATCGCGTTCAATGAATTGAATACATACTCAAATATGTGTAAACATAACTAAATAACATCTTTGTGCTACGCTAATTAAACACAAGAACTTAGCGCAAAGGAATTGTAATCTATTTATATGATGCACAAAAGATGCTATATTTTTTATTAAATACAGCAATAAAATCAAATAAAAAAGGCATGCTATGTTTTCAACGATTCTTATTTTCAAATCATATTAAATTTTATCGTGAAAAAACGAATACTACACTGTTGAATAGCGAACAATCGCCTTTCACGAAGCAAATCTATTGAGGATAGACAGATGCCTGGTAAAACCGCGAAACAGGGTTTGTGGCAAAACAGTAGTTATAGAAAACTATAATGTATAGCCACCAGCCAAAATCATAAAAAGGGTATGAAAACTTTTTCTGGACCCGAGACCTTTTATAGCCCATCGGTCAAAAAGGTAAGAAAAATTCTTTGACAAATTTTTGTCTTATCTGATCGGATATCAAAGGTTAAAAAAGGTTTTCTTTTTTTCCCGACGGGATATAAAAGGCCAAGCTTGACATGAATCTGGACACGGACCATCTGAGTCACCAATCGCTTGACATGGGGGAAAACAAAAGTAGAAAGTGCATCGGGGTTGGTGGACGTTAAATCTGTAGGTGTCAATTGAATGGGAAAGATACCGACCCATTTTGATGAAGCCAGTGGCCTCTAATTCAATTTCCGACCCAACCAATTAATCCTACAGACGGTGTTCAGATTCTGCGTTTGAAAAGGTTAACATAATGTTCTTCACACCAAGATTGCCTACGTTTTCATCAGCATCCCTTTTAGAAAACTAGAGTTTCACTGCATCAGTAACCCTTTGCAGCCATTCCCATATGTTCTTTTTAAACAATATTTGCTCAATGAGTGTATCAGAATTTGTTCAAAGCGTTGATAGACCATAGACTTAGAATAAGTGATAGACAGGAATGAAAAAGATACCGGCCTCGAAGTCGACCCACTAAATAATCCGATGAAGGGGTCTGCGATTGAAAATGAAATTTCAATTGGCTCATTCGATCGACATCCTGAAATTTTTAACAGAACGTTTTTCTCACGCCTCAAGCAAACTGAGGCACAGCATGATACCAAGTCTCTGAAAAGGAAGGCATGCCCTTTCCAAGTCGGCCATTTGCGATTGGTCGTCCGAAAACATTCAACACACAAAATTATGATGGCATTTTTTAATTAACGTCACAACTGGCTATTGGTGACGGTCCGGTATCAACTCCGAAGGAAAGAGAGGTCTGATGACAGCAACTTGTTAATTAGAACCATGGTCAGATGACGAGGATATACCTCAGCTGGCACTAGACTTTCTAAATTTCCACATTGTCATCTGACCGTGGTTCAGATTTACGTGGTGTTGTACTCGAATCTTTCCCGTCTGCATTGATCCTGGACCGTCGTCAATAGCCTGCTGTGTTGCTCCAGTGAGATGTTAATTAAAATACGTACCTTCCAAACTTCCATGCCAAAGTGAGGATATTTGAGACTACGACTGATTTAACCTGCACCCCCCCCCCCGGTACAGGTTGGGCCGACTAACAGGTATAGTAGTTAAGATGTTAGCCTCTGGATCGGAAGTTCCTGGTTTGAATCCGGGTCCGGGCATGGATGTTTGTAAGCGTATGGTTTAGAGGCGGCAGGTGCACCTTAAATCTGCCATGGCCGAAAGTCCTCACGTTGGGTTGATGTGGAAGTTTGGAGAGTGGGGTGCCAGCTCAGGTGTTGCCTCGTCATTGAACGTGGTTCAAAATTACGAGGTGTTGTCCTCGGATCTTTTATTTAAAGGATTAATCCCGGACCGTCGTCAATAGCCCGTTGTGTTGCTCTAGCACGACGTTAATTAAAATTACCTCATCTTACTTTGTACAAGATAGTTTTTGTTGGATTCGAACTCGCAACCTTAAAAAATTAAGTGTACCAAATTTATTGTAAATTGGTTAAATTGTGATAGAGATACTGAACGTTATTTCTATTTAGATCTCGTATCTTCCCCTTCGGTATTGATCCTGGATCGTCGTCAATAGCCCGTTGTGTTGCTCTAGTTCGACGTTACTTTAAATATGTAACTACTTACCTATTTGGATTACGAATCGTTTTTACCTCCCTCTCGTCCCAAGACAAACAGAACGAGGGTTCATACATAGCCTGTTTCTGGCAGGATTCTAAAGAATGAATGTATCAAATTTGGTCTGACATCGTAAAAATACTCAATATTATTAATATGGGGATTTCGTATTGTTTTTAGCGTCTCTGCACGCCCAAAAGAAATATAATGGGGGTTATTAAGTAGCCTATGTTACTCGCAGGTTTCTAAAGAGCAAGTATAGCAAATTTGGTGTGGATTGGTCAAACGGTATAGATTTGTATAGAGAACAGCGAAACGAGAATTGGTTTATGTATTTAATAGTTTTGTTACATAGATTATAGAGACAATTAAGAAGTGGTTTTATATATAGAACTAGTTTTAGATTATTAAAAAGTTAATCGATATTTTACTATTTGTAATTTGATTCAAGGTAAATTTATGGGTTCAGGTTTAATACATTTTAATTTCCTGATTATACATAACTTTTATTTTCGACTTCGAGGTTATGCATCGCATTTTTATAAAAATTTTCATTAATTATTTTGTTCAGTCTCATTTTGGAGAGTTGGTATCTGATCAGGACTCCATTGCCTCTCCTTGGTCAAGAATAGGTGCTTTTTATGAAGATAAGGATATAGATAAGGACTAGATAACTTATTTTTATGATAAAGGCAAATATTTAAATTATCAAAAAATATTGTTCGCTCAAGGTCACCTGAACATAAAGATATTTATTAATTTATACTATGTAAATATACACTGGAAACTGAATTGAATTTTACACTGGACATTCAATCTCGGAATTTGTGAAAACAATTTGAATAAATTTAAAGCGTCATAAAAAGTTAATTATCCGATCGCTTAGTCTATTTTTCAATCAATGGAGGTTTGACCATTTCAGTCTGAAAAATGTGTATGAAATATTAAAACCCCAACTTTGGATACATTAAATTTACCTATTTTATGCTAAAATTCCTGTGTCTAAACTCAAAACTTATAAATAATTATAATTAATAACGTTTGAAATATTTGTTATATGACCTGCTAACACTAATGTTGTGCAAAATTTGAGAAACACGACATTTGAAATTGTCAGTACTAATTCATCAATTCTAATTGTAATTACAAAACGCGAATACACCAGTAGATGAATTTTCGACATATTTATTAATTTTATCTCAGTAAATATTGCATTTCCAAACATGTGAAGACAGTTTAAAATAGTTCAAATTCAATGCTATACAAAATTGTTTCGAAAACGATACACCCACTGTTAGAATTTTAAACGATCAAACAGTTTTATTTCTCCGAAAAATACTTGATAAAATTTTTCTTTCTTATCAGTTAAAAATCTTGCGAGTGCTGGAAATATTCCTGTTTTCATACCCGTGACAAAATCTGCTGTCACTGCTTCTTGCAAAAAATTGGTTAAAGTGTTTTTCCCTTCATGTAAATTTATCTTTGAAATTTAAAAAAAAGAAAAAAATTACAAGATTCACAATCAAAAAAGTTTTTGGACAGCTAACAATCAAAATTAGGCCAGTTTTGTCAGCATTTATTCTGAACAAAGTGGGTTTTGTATTTTGATCAATCAGGGGGATCGTAGCATTTTGTCCACTCCACAATTTAAAAAGATGGAGAGCTGCACAGTTTCTCCTTTTCAACACATGAACCCACAGTCCACACAAAACAACAAAAAAATGATACAACTCCATCCCGATGGCGTCCTCACTCCCCAGCAATTCTTCGTATTTCGAAAGACGGGGAAAATATGACTCACTAATGACTTCCATGAGAAAACGTCTCAAAGAAGCCAAAGCCAAAATATGCGCCAAAGTATTTGCCAAGAAAGCGATAACTGATGAAATGTGATAGTTGCAAATAGCGATAACTCGCCAAACAAAATTACCATGAACACACACTAATTACCCGCCTCGGGCGCTGCATCTCGCACCCGTTCGATAGATTATTCGAACTCAGCGGACGCGCTACTGTGCTCCCAACCTCTTGTATGGAAAAGGGGATTGCCCCAATCCAAATAATCGTGTAAATAGTTAAATAGGGAATATGCACTATGTCAAAAAACGTCCTAAAATGGTACTTTAAAAAAAAATTCGATCATGAACAATCCGAAAATCAATTTTAAAAATCACAAAAAAGTTTAATTTAAGCGTAATAAGCGATTAAAAAACGCGTTGAAGTCACGTGATTGAAAACGGGGTGGAGCTTGGTGTGACGTCATAGTACATGAAATCTCTCGCTACATTCGCCGGCTGCATGCTATTTCAGGTTGCTTTCATTGATTTTACGCTAATTTTATTTTTTAAATAATTGTGTTGAATTATAGTTTTTACATTATTATTATTATACAGATTTCTTCTTTAAAAATGACGACTGTAGAACAAAGCTTTGTAAAAGGCCAGTAGAATAATCTACCTAAATTGGATGCATATCCATGTTTTCTTTTTTGTGAAACCATCCAAATTTTATGGGAGTAGAAATGAAAGGCGTAAAAGCGAAGAGTATGATAATATTTTGTATACCATATTTATTTTTAAAAAACATGTATTTTTAAATTGCTTTTAAAGAGTAGTGCTATTATTAAAAAGTTGTACTTAAGAAAATAGAATATTAATAGTTGTTCTCTTTTCCTTAATAAGTAACACAATTCATTCTGAAACAGATTTTTTTGCATAGATAATTGGAATAGTACATCAAATAAGAGCTTTATATTAGGAAAATAATTTCAAAGTAGATTAAAATTGTTGGGGTATTAAAGTAGTGAATTTTGAAAGATAACTTAAAATTAATTTTCTACATTAATTTTTTAGCAACATTATTTTTGTTAGTTAATGAACAATAATTTTTTAAATATATTTAAGCGATAAAACGTAATGCACTAAAAGATGATCCAAAAATAATATGTGTAGAGAAACTTATTGCGAGAATTTTGCAACTGCATTAAATATTGAACATAACATTTGGTAGTCCAACATTTTAAACCATGAAGAAGGTAGTGTGATAATTTGATTAAAATTGCAAGAATTTGAATTCTATAATACTTATCACATTCAGTTTAAAGAATAAATATGACACAGTTTTACCAACTGCAAATTAATTATCATGAGTACAATAATTCAATGTTTATTGATGTTAGTTCTCTGTATATTTTTTTACCAGTTTTGATTTATAAATATATAGTATTCCTATATTTATTTATTAAATTCTTTTTAATGAAACAAGAAATTCTGCATTATAAGTGACTTGATACAAAAAAAATATTTTTTCGTTTTAGCAAAAACACTAGTAATTATCCACAAGATTAAATCACACAATTCTTAATTAGAAACAATTAAAAATACAAATATTTTTGGTATTTTAAACTTACCAAAAATGATCTTCACAGCAATGTAAGCAAGAAGTAGAACACAGTTTTTGTTTTTCTTTTAATCTCTTTTCATAACGCTGCACCATCTTCTACGAACTTGTTCATATTTTGGTACAACAAAAAAATACTTTTTTGGTGTTTTAATCGTTGAATTATGACACAAACGGAACAATACAATATTTGTAATTCTTCTTTTTAACTATTTTCGAACCTTCCATTGCTGAATGAATCAAAAATCTGTAAATATAAGACTACTAAAAAGATACCCATAGAGATAACACAGTTCAAGAAACGCTTGATGGGAAAATCATGTACTATGACGTCACAGGCAAAAATCGTCAGCGACTGCAGTTTTTCGTTAAAAGTGACGTCACAGCAATTTGAAAAGCGTTTAAATATAATTAATGTCTTCAGATTGCAGTTTGTGGCATTTTTCTACGTAGTTTTTCGTGCTCTTTCATTTTAAAATGAATTTGAAAATCATGCATATTGTCCATTGCAAATAAATTTTACTTATACCTAGTAGCTATCTCTAGTACCTCATACAGTCCACTATTTGAATCCAAAGGAATTTTCCAGCGACCAGGTCCCCAATCACGTAGGCGGGACTTAGACAACGGGCATTTTTGCCCCCTCAAGCCTTCCCCCCCCTCTTTTTGGTATAGTGGTTAAGGTGTTAACCTCTAGATTAGAAGGTTCCTGGTTCGAATCCGGGTCCGGATGTTTGTAAGTGTATGGTGTAGAGGCGGCTGGTGCACCTTAAATCTGTCGTGGCCGAAAGTCCTCACGTTGGGTTGGTGTTGATGTTTGAAGAGTGGGGTGCCAGCTCAGGTGTTGCTTCGTCATCTGACTGTGGTTCAAAATTATGAGGTGTTGTCCTCGGGACTTTCCCTTAAGGGATTGATCCCGGACCGTCGTCAATAGTCCGTTGTATTGCTCTAGTACGATGTTAACTAAAATTACCATTACCCTCTTTCTTTGTTGTTTGTATTTTCAGATTCGTGAAAATGCTATTGCCTGTTTACTGATCATGAAGACGGCGAATTTCGAGGACGAAATTAGTCAGGACAGCCGATTATGGATAATGGTAATTTTAGTTAACGTCGTACTAGAGCAACACAACGGGCTATTGACGACGATCCGGGATCAATCCCTTAAGGGAAAGATCCGAGGACACTAATTCGTAATTTTGAACCACGGTCAGATAACTCAGGTCAGCAACACCTGAGCTGGCACCCTACTCTCCAAACTTCAGTCGATTAAGGGATTGTGCGGCGAGCGCGCCAAAGCCTGATACGTCCACAGCAGTAACGCCACCTAGAGGAAGCGTCCACAGCAATAAAACAGATGTTCCTTAGACAACGAAGCTAGTAGTTGGGCAGACGGCCCATGACTTTTTAGGCAGATGGCTTCTTAATTCTGCAATATTATTTTTTGTTAGAGACGCTTGTAATTATGCAATTAAATCTAACTTTCAACTTTAAGAATTATTTACCATTTTCCTTTTACGAACCCACATATCTCTAATATTATAATTGGAAGTGTTTGTTTGTTTCTTGCACGCAAAGTCCTGACGAATCTATGGCACTTAACAGTAATGGGATTTGGCACAAAGGAAGTCCGAATTGTTTGCAATTTTAGGGTCGCGGCGAATTTTAAAATTCAATCTAGAACATTTTTAAATGAATTTAATCATTATTGAATGCAACAGCATAGAAGAGATCACATATTCTAAATTTTGTCTTTGAGTTTCAATTTTGCGCTGAGGAATGAGTTTCCAGCCAGACGATAAAAACAAATAATCTTTTAACTTGAGTCACTTAGTTCTTTTTTCTATCTCCTAGACCGTTAAAGATAGAGTAAAAATTGCAACGGAATTAAAATCTGCGGAAAATTTCACGACATATAGATACATAAAAATATGACTTTCCTTAAATAAATAATTTTAAAATTGAATACACCTTTTATATTTTTGCAAGAGATTGTGACGTCACGTGAACTTTCGCTTTCCAAAAATAAACACGAAAATAAACGAAAAGAACTGTCACGGGCAATGCTGTATGATAGTATGCTATGTTTCAAAATTTACACAGATGTTAAATTTTTTAGAAACACCATTATTTATACAGGCAACAACCTCAAAATTAAATGAAAAAATCAGTTGTGACAGGATACTCAGTAGAAAGCTTGTGTATAATCAAATGTTGGAATCATGGTACTAAAGGCTCTTAACATAGGAATGAGTTGTTACTTGTTTCGTTAAAAACTAGCCGTCAAGTCAATGTCTTGTACGAGTTGACAGACAGATTGATTATAGCATAAGGTTTGCTTCACAAACCAACACCACGCGCAACGCCGTGATGTAAGTTATTAATCTGGTTTAAAATTTACCACAGATTTTTTCAATCTATTTGTAACTATTTCGATTTTACGAAAAAAATTAACAAGCCAGTCGCGAAGGGCAGGAAATGCACTGGAAAGCGAAAGTTGACGGGGCATCACAATCTCTCTTGCAAAAATATAAAAGATATATTCAATTTAAAAATTATTTATTTAAATAAAATCACATTTTTAGGTATCTATATCTAGTGAAATTTCCTCTGCGCAAAATGACATCAATCTGTTCTCTCCCTTCTAGAATGAAAAAAACTTGGCATGGTTCCAAAGTCTGTCATTAATTTGACATGAGGGCGAAAAGTCTACATTTTGATTCTCCTTCATTCCGCGGAAAAAGTTCCGAAGGACAAAAAAAACTATTAAATTCATTTTTAAATGTTTTAGATTGAATTTTAAAATTCGCCTCAACCCTAAAATTGTAAAAAAATTCGCACTACCTGTGTCCAAAGTCTGTCATTAACGTGACATGAGGGCGAAAAGTCTACATTTTGATTCTCCTTCATTCCGCGGAAAAAGTTCCGAAGGACAAAAAAAACTATTAAATTCATTTTAAAATGTTTTAGATTGAATTTTAAAATTCGCCTCAACCCTAAAATTGTAAAAAAATTCGCACTACCTGTGTGCCAAATCCCATTACTGTAAGTGCCATAGATTCGTCAGGACATTGATCACAAGAAACAAACACTTCCTTTTATAACAGTAGAGACTAGCCACTGCATGGCTAGCCCGTGCCAGTTGCTTTTGTGGGATTATTAGTTTGCTTCACAAACCAAATAGGAGCTCGTAGCCTATTTGATAACAGTTGCCCGAGACAGTTCTTTTCGTGGGAGCCACACTGCCCGTGGTGTTGGTTCGCGAAGTAACAGTTCTTTTAGTGGAAGTCACATTGTCCGTGTGGTGGTTGGCTTAGCAAACCAAATTATATATATATATTTAATTGAAAAATTATTTATTAAAAGAAAATCAAACGTATAAGGGGTAGCTACCAGGTGTCAAATATCCCGTAAATTTCAAATCCGTTGAAATTTGTAATCTTTCTTTACCGATCCCGATTTTACAAAAAAAATAATAATGCCAGCCAAAATGTTTTTTTTTTCTTTGCTTTCTTTCGCTGAAATCGTAAGAGTTCTGGAAATGTAATCGGTTTATTTTTGGAACACTATTTAAAATTTTTATTTATTTAAAGAAAATCATATTTTTAGGTATCGATCTAATGTGAAATTTTCCGAAAATTTCAAGTCAGTAGAAATTTTTACTCTGTCTTTAACGGTCTAGGAGATAAAAACAACTACAAAACTAAAGTTAAAACTTTCCTTTTTTTGTCTGATAGAAAATCTTTTCTCTGTGCAAAATGAAAAAAAAAAATTTAGAAACTGTCATATTTTTATGATGTTGCTATTCCAACAAAAATAATAATAATTAAATAAAAATTAAATTTTCCGCAGATTTCAAATCTGTTAAAATGTTTATTTTATCTTTAACGATCACTGATATCGAAAAAAATACTCGAAAATGCACTATCACACTCGCATTCGTTTCTCGGGAAAATCAAAATGAATGAATCTCAAATCAAACGAACATTCGAATCTGTTCGCTCTCACTGGAGACAGTAGGCGAAAAAAATTGCCATGTTTCCAAAGGCTGACGTCAAGAGTGACGTGAGGGTGAAATGTCTAAATTTTGATGCTTCTTCATTTCCGAAAGCAAAAACAACGGTAAAAAAATCTATTAAATTCATTTTAAAATGTTCTAGATTGAATTTTAAAACTCGCTGCAACACTAAAATTGCAAAAAATCCATACTACATGTGTGCCAAATCCCATTACTGTAAGTGCATAGATTCGTCAAGCTTTAGATTGACTTTGCGTGCAAGAAACAAACATACAAACACAAAACCATATATTATAGCAAGCAACACTCGAAATTACTTGGCATTTGTGTCTTAGCAGCATCAGAAAGGGTATCATGCCCACACTGATCTCCTTCTAGAAAACCAAGCTCCTTACATGCTTGTTGGAAGCTGTTGCATACTACCCCACGAACAGATTTCAAATCATCAGAATACACTGCACTAGATTTTCGTAGCAACAGCATTCAAAGATAGTACCTTTCAATGTCCTGCACACTAACCACTGGTATTCTTCCGATAATGTTCCGTCCTCCCCGTTGCCTTTTCTTCCAGCTTGTTTCATTTTTGTGAAACACAATTTTGTGGGATGTCAGAATAATGAATGTTATTTGCGTCTGTATCAGTGCAATTGAATTGAAACCATGCAGTTCAAGTCGTTTGTTTTATTGATACCCGAGCAATAGCTTCATCCTCTTGACCTTCTCCATAAAAACCTGCTGCTATTTGGGCAGATGCACTGATAGTCTACATAACAACATGGGATTTGTAAGACATTTAACTCATTAAAACGCCACATAGCTTTGGAAGTACTAATGTACTTACCATCAAGGACGGTAAAAATTTCATCAGGATGAATAACACCGTCATGTCTTTGCAGTATCGTGACCTTTATTTATAAAGATATTTAACAATTTTTACTGAAGCACGTACTTCAACGTTGTTGAAGGGGTGACTCTGAAGAGTGCCAGCACCGCGACTGATAGTCTACTGTACTGATTACTTCAACGATAATGTTCACATTGAATTTCTTTAACAACTAAGGATTGTAAGGTATGACCCATCTGCTATCTACATCATACTGACAAATTCTCACTGGTTATATTGATATTCTTCTATACGTAGGGTACCCATTTATATTTTCTTCTGTTGCCTATTTGGTAAATTGTTTGCAGCATACATTGGAATCCTTCATGCATGGAGAATTTTTATTCAACATACCACAAGGGCCATGGATCATACACTTTGAAACAATATCAAATGACCTTGGAATCACATTAATGGCTGGCAACTGCACTAACGAATTTATCTATATCATCTTTGGCCTTGAATCTAAAGTCAATATGCAAGCATGAGGTAAACCGTGCATTTGAAATTGAATGACACATACTATGTATGCAATAACAATTACAAATATATTACGCTTTAAAATATCATCTAGTAACTGATAATTTCATGTTAAAGACTCGAACAATGATGCCTGACCTGTGTTCAGAGCATTGAAAATGTTGTATAGCATTCTAAATTTCAGGCCACGTTGGATAGCAAGTGAATGTAATGAAAAGGTCTGGTCGTCCAAATTTCCTAACCATAACCATTGCATCTTGATAATTCTGTTACATATAACAAGGCCTTCTTTGGAAGGTTGATGGCAATATTATCAGTTTGCCTGTATGCAGACATTCACTTTGTGTACAAGATTGTAATGCATCTAAGAGTCCACTGTACTACTCAACTCTAGTCTTTCTGGTTCATACGAATGTAGTTGAGGCGAGAACCTTCAGTTTTCACATATGCATCAACAATATAATGCTGGAACAATTTCCCATTATTGTGAATTTGTGAGTCCCATTGCACACATACAGTCTATAATAATAATACTGCATCTGAGTTACCCTCACCCATTTTGCAGATCGCCTCTATTCAACGTGCTTCATTCCGTCAAACCAACCACATTATCCTCTTAGGAAAAGCAGACGATAAACCATAGGGTCACTGCAGCGATTCATCGATGAAATGGTTTACAACCTGCATCATTTGGGTAGATGAAAATATCCTGGTTTGCAGGTGGTTGTTCATAATCTCAAACAAATATTGCAGCAACTTCTGATCTAGAAGTAGGAGCATTGTATATGCACATATCCAATTCTGAATGCAATCTTTAGCGATTCCGATTTTATGAGAAAAAAACTTAACAATCCCAGTCAATATGTTTATTTATTTCTTGCTCTCATTTCCAGAAATGGAATGAGACAGGGAATGTAATGTTTCTTTTTTTTAAACGCTAAGGGCAGAAGATGTAATCTGGTTTTTTTAAAGAGAAAGTTCATGTAACTTCATAATCTATTGCGAAAATATAAAATATATCTTCAGTTTAAAAATTAATTATTCAAAGAAAATCATATTTTTAGGTATTGATCTAAGTGAAATTTTCCGCAAATTTAAAATCCATTGAAATTTTTACTCTAACTTTAACGGTCCAGGAGATAGAAAAAAATAACTATATAACTAAAGTTAAAAATTTTTTTTTAATCCTCTGCTGGAAAATCATTTTTCTGCATAAAATGAAAACGGAAAAAATAAATTTTAAATCTCTCATATCTATATGTGGTTGCCATATATTTCAAAGAAAATAATTATAATTAAATTTCATTAAATTAATTTTTAAATGTTCTAGATATAATTTTAAAATTTGCTGCAGCCCAAAAATTGCAAAACATTTGGACAACCTGTGTGTCAAATTTCATTGCTGTAAGTGCCATAGAATCGTCATGATTTTGCGGCCGCAAAACAGACAGATAACAATCACTTCCTTTTATAATAGTGGAGATAAAACAGGTCTTGTTTGAAACTGCAAAATATTTGAAAGCATAAAACAGAATCCATATCCTTATTTTTAAGTTCAACCCCCGTTTCCTGAGAATTTCAGATTTTCTTTCCCTTACAGATGGCTTATGCAGTTATAAATATATTGTGAGTTAGACAGCATTATATTATCCCACCAATTTGTGATATAAATTTGTAAATCAGAATATTACTAAAATATTAATTAAAATTGGCCAAATATTTAAAAAAACAAAATGACATATTTGTCATCAATTTAAAAATTCTAAGCTTATATACTCATAAAAAAGAAACACTTAAACATATTATAATTATTTATACTATTGCTAATAAACCCATACAAAACATACAAGTATTTACAGAACAGTGTCAAGAATTATATACATATTTACAAGTGATGAAAATCTTTAGATAAAATTTCAATTTATACTGAACGGTTCATAACCTTTCTCCTGTCTTTGTGAAATCCATAAAAAAGCTTGATGCCTATTATTAAATGTATGGCACTATATCCTAATGATGCTCCAATGCAGCAAGTAATGGGCCATGTTTGCCAAGGTCGATCCCAATCTAAAGGTATTGGAAAAGCACCAATCCATGCTCCAAACACTGTCCATAGTATAATTGAATGCAGATGATTTTCAGACAAGCTGTCAAATCTGAAAAATATTTCTATTATATTTATATTCAACATTTGAAGCACTAAATTTTATTCAGAAACATTTTCTAAACTGGGTTGAATAGTTGGGAGAAACATTGACAAATTTAATGGTTACTAATAACAGAAAATTATTGCAACCAAAGATACAATTATTAAACATAATCAAGGTTGTAACACAAAACAGGTAAGTGGGTGCACTGTTTAGAGACTTTGGTTTTCTCCTCAGAGATGTACCTTCCTTTAGTACCTACTAAATGTTTGAGAAAGCATACATCCCAAAACAAAATTACAAAATTTTATTTCTTATTCAGCTTTGATTTGTATCTGAAAATCCCCAAACCTACAAAACAAAATTACTTAAATGACAAATTAAGTTCCTTAACATTTTACCTTTTCACCTGCTAGTCTTTGTCTCGCTGCTAACCATGTGGTTAATACATCTTCTCATCCACATTCACCTTTGAACTCCAGTCATCTTGTTGACCTTGACTTCAGATGGATCCACTCACTCAAAATGTTTGTCCCTTCATTTCAGCTCACCAGTGCAAGATCAACTTGTTACTTTGCAAAGACAGACTTTCTGCAAATGAACTTTTTGACAGATCCCCAGGTCCAATAATTTTTTTCTTAAGCCTTATCCCCTAGCAAGTTCATTTTTAACAATTCATTCTTTCACGACCCTCTTAGAATAAAGAGCTCAGAACCGTCCTAAACACCCTACAACTCTTCTGTACATATCAATGTAACCATTTATCTATTAAAGTATTAAATAAACCAGTATTTGTATGGAATTTTCTGCCTCTCTATTTGTGGAACCAATACTAAATTTAGCCTCAATGGACTATTCTCCTATTGCCTTAGACCACTCCTGCAGGTACATACCTGTTGCCGAGGCCTGCAGGCTGCTTAAACCGCACACGCGATATCGCACCTCAACAAGAAAAGTGACACAAGTCAAAAGATAAAAAATTTTGACGTTATGTCATTGAATGAGGTGCCCCAGCATGTTATATTACTATTCTATAGAATATAATAGAAGTTACCACCATAAATACTTACCTAAAATTTAAAAGAAGCTTATACTATTTCAATATTTGCTTTATAGTATCCTTTAAGTTGATGTTTCTCAAATTCTGCAATTTGGAGTTGTGTCACTTTTCTTGCCGGGGTGCGATATGAAGCAAGCTTACAAGGCTTGCAAGGTAGTTAAGCATATCGTCGGTCAAAGTGCAAAAGGTTGGATGCATGAAAAGTGCATATTGATGCTTATATTTATAATTGATTTAAATAAGATAGAATGTGAGTAATGACACTACCATCAATAGATATTAGAAACTAAGAAACCTTAGTTCACATGGTTCCCACACCTTTATTCAAAAAAAATTCAAGGACTTTTAAGGACTTTCCAAAACTAAAAAAATGTTTTTCAAGGACTTAAAATTTTTTATAACGACCTAAAACAAGGGATACACAAAAGTTGTCAATTAAAAAAAAATGTGGGGGAAAAAAAAAAAAAAAAGACATTTTTTTTACTTTATTTTTTGAAACCTATTCATAGTCAAAAAAAGAAAGGTAATCATTAAATTTGGTTTTAATTTGGATTTTCTTTCTCACAGAACCTGCGATTTTCTTTTGTTGTAAAGTGGGCTTCTCGTGTCAATGCTAACTATCAGGCTACTTGCACACCTCTAGATTTTGGTTTGCGATAAAATATTGTACAATAAATTCTTTTGATGGCACAAAGAAGAGTATGAGAGCTTACACCCTGTGTCCTTGCACAATCTCTGTTTTGCTTACGTCCACTGCAGACGACTGTCATGGTTTATTTTGTTTGAGAAACAAAACAAATAAAAAGTTGTCTGGTGACAGAAACTTACACTAGAGAATAAAAAAGCCCTATCTTTGCAATCATTAATGATAGATTGAAAATTTCAACGGATTAAAAATGTGCAGAAAATTTTACACCTAAAAACTATCTCAAATGTGATTTTCTTAAAATTTTTTTTTTTTTTTGAATTATAACATTTACATTTTTGCAAGAAGAATTTGACTTCCTTTATTTGGAGGCATGCCAGGTTTCCAATGACATCCTGAAAGCTAAAGCTACGGTTTCCTAAGAAAGCGGTGGTGTTATCTAGTAACCGTGATACGTCGTGATGCAGCGGCCATCTTAACGGAGACCAGAGGTGTCAACTTAGACGGACAGAATATGGTGAAGGATGGACGATCTAGACGTAGCATTATTAGTATATCACACGGTTTCAAAGTGCAAAACACCGGTTTTATTCAGTAAGACACTCAAATGGCGCAACTAGTACTAGTAGTCTGAACAAAGGAGGAAACTAGTCTGGACTCGTTCCAATGCAAGATAAATTATGCAATTATGTACTACTAGTTAAAAAAAATCAAGTACTTTCAAGGACTTTTCACCAAGTTCCATAATTTTCAAGGACTTTCAAGAGCCCCTAGTTAGGAAAAAAAATTCAAGAACTTTTCAAGGACCGTGGGTACCCTGGTTCAGATGCTATGCTTGAGCCTGCTAGTATGAAATAAAATATCAACTTTTTAAATGTTAGCAGTAAAACGTCTTTAATGTATCCAAAAGATCCTAGTAATAAGTATGTAACAAATGTTGATTTGTAAATACATTTTTGACATTTTAACTCTATCCCTATATGAACTTGCCTAAGCAAAATCATTTTAATGTAGCTTATGACCCATAAATATGGTAAACCTTTAGGTTTCTCACACTTAAAAAAACGTAAAATTAATTTAAGTGGCAATTAAAGCAATATGCACTTTTGAACACTTAAATTAAGAGAATATGGGTTATCACTTGAAAATACAGATGTGTTTTTTGGAGGTCAAATTTGAATTTCAAATAATTAACAGTGGTTGTTTAATATACAAAACTTTTAACACTGAAAATGTTAGTTCTACATCTGATGATATGGTAGTCTAAGATCTAGCAAGCATAGGTTTCCAGGTAACAGTTACCAAACAAAATACAAATTTGTTAAAAGAACATACTATCTTGGAAACAACATAAAACTAATTATGTAAGTTATAGTAATCAATACAAAAATGTAATTTTAAAATGTTTAATAAAACCATTTAATCGTAAATAGGTGATTTGACTTGAAATGGCGCTAATAAATGTATTAACTTTTTTGAAAAGCTTTATTTACTTATACTCTTCACCATTCCCCTGTCCTTGTAGCAATAGATTTCCTGTTATTGAAACAAAGTTTATATCAATCAATGTTTAGTGCTGCATTTACATACTGAGTGAAATAATTCGTTTTTGCCATTCTTACTAAAACAATACACCATTCATGAAAATAATGATAATTAGTTGCAAATTATAATCACATGCTGAAAAGAGTTTCAATGAAGTCATAGGAAAAAAAATGCAGTTTCAAGTTTGTATAAAAACATGAAGACTAATGATCTATAATTAATAAAAAGGTATTACTTACTTAGATTCTGATATTATTTTTAACACTGATGCTAGATTGTCACAATAGAAGAAATACCAGACTAAAGGGTAAGTTGTCTGTAAAGTCATTAGAACACTAAAGTACAGTGTAGAAGCATATGCTCTAGAAAAAAAAAACAATTTTAAATCAGTAAACAATTAATTCCTTGTAATTATATCTTTATCAAGCTATAAAAAACATTCATGCACAAATGCTAAGACGCAATTTGAATGAAAAACTACAACATCTAGAAAAAACACCAAAACTTAACATAATTGAGAACACACTTCGAGTTTTTCCATCTCTCTTTTGAATCAGATTGTCTGCCTGTCTCTTGTGCTCCTTTGGAACATGAATTAGACTCCTGATTATTAATTACATTAAATTCTATCCTTTATATTTTTTATTTATTAAGTACATCACTATCTTTAACTGGTCTCTTTTATAACAATAATGAATTAACTATAAAATTTTATATTAGCTATGATGTAGAGGAATGCTGATTTTAGTAAGATACTCCACAGTTCGTATGTTCGTATCAGTAGGCAAGAATGCACTTTTTCATAGTCAATATGAAAAATACCTTGCTAATACCAAAATTTAGCATAAAATTCACATTCCTGATAGATTTTAAAGAGTTTTCTTGGCAAAATTTGAAACATTTTCATTTTTGGAATGTTGCAAAATTTAAAACAGCATCTTCCAAAAAAATTATTTGTGGAATTTTAATAATTTTTCAGAACATAAAAATGCAATTTTTCCTTAAATGTGAGTCAAATATATTTTTGAGAATTCTGTTTTTCAAATGTAATAAGGATTTCATTGATATTCTGCATTAAACTGCTGAAATATCATTTGTAAGGTGAAATCAAGAACAGTAAATCACGAATTATTTTAGTTTTGCATATTTTTAGTGTCTAAAAAATAAATATTACGTTCAAATTCTTGTACACATCTTCATTATTCTTAACACAATTTTTAGTAAATTCACTTTGAATTTAACATTAAGATAAATAATTTCACTAAAACTTATTCCAATTACCCTGCATTATTTGGAATGAATATATATATATAACTCCATTGGTTACCTCTGCTAAAACAAAGATGCATACAAAACAGAATTTAATGCATTTTTCACTTACTCAAACACAGGAGCTCCAAACAATACAGAAATTGCATAATATAAGGCAATGCTTAAACTGAGGATACTGAAACCCTTATACATAGAAAACTCCTAGAAAAAGTAAAAATACAAATGTATTCAACCTGTGAAAGACATCCTATAAAATGCAGAGCAGTAAAATAAAATTACTTCACAAATACACATTGAATTTTTTTTTAAATCCTCAAAGATAAAAATTAATTCAATTAAAAAAATCCAAATGTATAAATTTTTAGATTGTGAGAAATTTATGAAAACAGTGAAACTGGTGTGCCTTATGGATAGAGAAAGTAATTCATTACTAGGGGGCCTGCCCCCTGCTCGCCAACCCCCGGAGGATTGTTTCGCAATCCTCATTGGTTCGCTGCGCGAACCTATGCTCGCTTCGCTCGCCTCAATGAAGACATGTGTTCTAGCAGAAGGGATTATTTACAAAATATGTTACAAAAAAATGTTTTTCAAATCTAAATTTGCTGTATTACAGAAAAAATATATGCAGTATCTCTAAAATCAGAATTCAAATGAAAACTTTGTGCAAATTTTGACTCGAAATGTGAGCGCTGCTTTGGAAATTGAATACCCAGCATGTTGTTTGTGTGTACATTTTCCCAGCACTCAAACGACCCACACTTTTTCATTGAGTTTGTTGCCGAAAGTTGTAGTGCAAGCGTCTTGTTGAACTATAATTGTTGGCCCTGAAAAGGACCATTTTTTAAATCGCCCTGAAAAGATCCTCCGCTTTCTTTGATTTCTATTATAAAGTAACTGCAACAGCTCATTAAAATTTCCTTTTTTTTTTCAATAAAATTTTATCCGATAACGCTATAAATTCAATCGATGCGCGAGACTTCGCGATCAACAAACAATCGTACAGTGTTGCCAAAACGCGATTACAAATAACGTCTTTTTTGCGTGCCACGTAAGAGAATTATATATATAGATGTTCATAATGTATTCAGCTCTGTGTAAGATATTCTATAAAATGTTTTAAGCATTAATATAAAATTACTTTACACATACACATTAAAAACTTTCTAGCCTCTTATGGATAAAATAAATTAATTACAAAAATAAAAATGTATAAATTTTTAGATTGTGAAAAAGTTTTTCCAGGATAAATAAAATTCAGTTATTCTTTTACAAAGTATCACAAATAAGTTGTTTTGAAAAGATATTTTAAAAACCACTTAAGAAAACATGGAAGGTATATTTTTTAGAAATAAATCAAAACTACATGATTGTTTTTGTTTTGGTTCAGCAAAAAATTACAATATATTTTTTGGTAATTAGTTTGTGTGCCATATGATAAAAATTGTTGTTTTGAAGGAATGTTATCATTTAGCAGAGTAGCTATCATGGATTGGAAAATTTACAATAAAATTTTATTCATCCTACAGTCGAATATTACAAATTTCATACTTTGATCATATAAAATGATACATAATTGTATTTTAATATTTATTTCATCAGCCTCAATGTGTTAACAGTCTGCGAGTTGTAAACAGAGCAGATTCGTTGCCTCCCTGGGTATATTTGTCTCTTCTATGTCAGTTAAGCTTTCTTCTTGTATCCATTTATTTAATGTTGTTTATCACAGCTTGGACAAATATAGACCTTGTGCAATAAAACCCAACCAACCTTAAGCTTTAAAAAAAAAACAATCTTGAATAGCACAATAAAAAATAAAACTACAAAAGGTTAATAAATTGGAGAAAAATTTATTTAGTGTGCCAATTAAACATCCAAGCAAATTTTAAATATTTAGTAAATCATAGAACAGTGATGCTTTTAGTTCACATTTCGTACGGTGACACACATAAAAGTTCACATTCCATGAAGAGAGCAATGGTTGACTGCAAGATAAGTTTTCTTAAGAAAGGTTTTTGCTTTACTCTTGACTTGAGAACGTGCTTTTGGAAATACTATTAACATCATTTGGTTAAATTTTATGGTACAAAGGCCAAGCTGCACAATACACATATTCTTTCCAATTCTTTCAATGATTTTGTTTCTGAGATGAGCAACACGGGTTGACAATCACTGTACATTTTCCAACTATTTATATTAAATACATGTTATTAATGCACAAGTAGACATGTATTGTTTTTAAAAAATACGTATTTATATTATTTTCTAAATGAATAATCAGAACAAAAATGGAAAGAGGTCTCATTGATAATGAAACCAAAGATAAAAAGGGCTATTCACAACATACTTTTCGTTCTAACCGTTTACCAACATATTTATCATCTTTACTATCATCCGAAGTGAAATGTGCAGAGAAAGTAAATGATATCGTCTTTTTATTGACGTTCAAAGTATTCAATGTAGAGAGTGTAGTCAATACAGCTAGATAACAAAAGGCATAGAAAAAGTTCTTTAGAATGAATAGGGGAAATAACAATATTAAAAAACCGATTATGAAATTTACAGAAGCACAACGGCAAACATTTCTCTTTGTGTGGCTCATTATTCTCAGCAAAATGTCCAATTTTTATACAAGAAAAATTGGTTCGTCAAAGCTTCACATTTCTGAATGAGTTCTTCACGTTTTGTTTGTTTTCATAAAATTTGTCTGCTAAACGAAAAAAAAAGACAAAAATCTAAGCATAGTGAAAGTCATAGTTAACAATGAGAACATGTTAGAAATGTCTTGAATAAATTTCTACGTGTCCTAAAATGAGTTGGGGTGTGATAAAAATTTTTTTTTTTTGTTTCTTGTTCATTTACTTATTTCTAAAAATTAACAAATTCCTGGACGCGAAGAGAACATTTTACGAATGGTAGCACTGTGCTGCCACTTGTCAATTACACTGATTTTTCCTATTGGCACTCTAACTGCTCAGCTCCAATCCGAGCTCTTATAAACCTTGGCTAACGCTCCAGGCGCCGCCAGTTCTCCTCAGTCTCTTATCGAACTTCTTGCACTCGTCTGAACACTCTGAACTGAACTATTAGGTCGGTTGTTAAGATAGTAGCTTCATCCCTTAAATTTTCGTCAGCCGTAGCGTAGGTATATTTAACACCCGAAATTTTAATTTATTCTGTCGAATTGTGTTTTGAATTTGGATTTGAAATTTATTTAAAGTAATTTGTGTTCAAGAAAAAGGTATTGATTGTGGTGTGCTGAAGTTTCTATCAACTGTTTCTAGTTAAGCCTAATTTTTTTTTACTATGTTGACTATTTTAGTCAACATAGCTCGTTTTAAAGATGGTTAAGAACTTTAAATATGATAAATTACTTGATTTAAATAAATTATATTGCATGTATTTATTTAAACGAAAAGCGGAAGTAATCGATTTGTGCGACTAATTTGAATAAACGATCGATTTCCCTTTTTGCTGAAATGTCTTTCTTTGCAAACTGTTGGTTAATTAATCGTTCTTAATAAATCATAGTTCAGTTGAAATACTTAGTCTAAACACAATGGTTTTATCAGGGTTTGTTCCATTTGACGATAAATTTTGCTAACATTCTAAACTAATTCCAGTCCATGAAAAAAAATTACTGCATAAAAAGGTGGAAAATTAATTTGCTGTTAGAATGAATATTAAAACTTAGCTGTTTGAATACAAATAAAAATCGGTCATTTTTTACAACTTAGGCCAGTAAGATTTATCTTTTAAAAATTTTTGACGGTTTTGTTTTTGTTAAATGTGCGCATTGTATTGTACTGTTGATTGATTTTTATTTGGTCCGATGATTCAGATATATCAGTCATTTCTTCTAATATTGTGATGGAGAGAAGGAATTTTGTTTAATAATTAGAGTGGGGGTGAAACAAGACCAGCTCATGACCACCTTCAAGTAATTGAACAATTCTTCATATTTCTCATTGATACAGTACCACAAGTAAACTAAATAAATGTTTTTTTTTTTACCTAGATATATCCATTGCAAAAGGCGTGAAATGAGTACGTGTATCATTTCACAGTCATGTATGTCATTGTTGGGTTTAAATAATTATCAGTGCTGTCATTTATAAATTTGTTCTCCCATTTAATAATTTTTATGAAAATACAAATATGTTCAGATTTTCATTCGGTTAGTGATTCATACATTCAAGATTTGTCAAAGATGATTATTTTTGGATACCTAACAATTGTACCCTAATAATGCATGCGTTTTGTCTCCCTCTCTCTCTCTCTATTTTTTTTTTTTTAATTATAATTTTACCAAATGTTTTTATCTGATTGTCATCATCTTGCAACCCCAAAGTCAAAATAACTATTTTTATTAGAGCCTGCAAAAGTTTAATTATTGAAATAATCATTTCAATCTTATTGTTTTTCAGTATTTTGTTTCAGAAGCCGTCCTTGAAACTGCCAATTTTTTAAATACGATATGTCTAGAAACCAAAATATCCATCTTTGGAAGTGAAAGTATTTTATCTAAAACTTGTGTCATAATTTGCTAAGTATTCATATTTATAAAGTATGCTTGTGAATTATACTTGTAAATTTTTCTGAAAACTTGTCTTCTGTTTCGTGGAGGAAGATTTTCACCCTCTGGGGGATCTCACTATTAACTAAGCAATTCGAAATGGGACCTGTAGATCTGGGCTTTTGTGACAACATTCAGAAGCTCGTCTCTACAGGAACGTTGCGAATATGCTACTTGTCGTCAATAAACTGATCTTGAGGTTAGTTCCAGTTGTTTGGGAGCCCGCTTTCCTCCCTGTCGCCCCGTATTGGAGTATATCAGATTTTGCTGCTAGAGCAGGGAAAGGCCCCGAGTTGGAAAACAGAGGAACAAACCCTAGACGCTCCACTTGAAAGGTCCATTGCCACCCTGATAGGCTTGGCCAATATGTGAACTTGGTCTGTCCAATGGAGTCAAGACAATTGTCCTTGGAGGCTTGCACCGAACCGGAAGGTTCCTTCTTCAAAACATTAATCCCATTGGACGGTTAATATTCATTCAGGTTCGTTAATTCTTTTAACTGATCTCCTTGTTGGTATGCTTCATGTGTATTATGTTTTTAAACAAAATGTGTTGATTCATTGTTTTAATGCTATTGTGGCTTAATCTGGGCTTACCAGAACTACGAAACTTGTTTATTGCAGTATAATAATGCAAGTCATTTTCAGCATATGTATTGTACAAATACATTTTAAAATGCACTTCTTGATAACATTGTGATCATGATATAAAAAAAGTAGCCTGGAAGTTAACTTTTATTAATGTTTTAGTGATTTGTAGAAAGTTGACTCCAGTATTGAGTTAACTCACCTCCAGAGCTATTTGACCAATCAAGCCTATTGTAGAATTGCAAGTTCAAATGTAAAGTCAGCAATGTAGCAGAAAACAAGATCTTTGCATATGGAATAGACTTGGCTTTATAAATAGCTGCTCTAACTTTTTCTTTTACAGTACAAAGTCTGGTTTTCCTTTGTACTGTACAAGGAAAGTTCTGGGAGCTCTGGAAAAGTTCTCAACCTTTGTACTGTACACGAAAACTGTTTGAGATTTTCGATTATTTGCATTTTTTTTGTCAAAAAACCCCTAATCTAACCCACCCTCCCTGTGTGTTATTTACGTCCGGACCACGTTTGCAATACTAAAATAGCTGATATATACAAAGGAATGATTTTTTCAACAGGAAGGAAACAAGTTAATATTTAAAATGAGTCGTTAAAAACTTTTTAGTACAATCTCTATTTTAAAAACATTTCCACGGCTGCCACAGGATTCTAAAATGGGTTTTTTTCGCTCGATTCTTGGATTATTTCCCGAGAAAGTAAGGATCAGAAAATTGTGAAATTAACATGGTTTGTTCATAGTGTTCCCTGGACAATTTTAAAGATTTTTTTTCCGATGCAGCTATTAATTTAGGGTTTATTAAGTGTCAAAATTAAAAAAGCAAATTTTTTTAACAAGAGAGCGAAAGATGTGCATATTTTGAGTTGTGTTTTTTTTTTTTCTAATTTCAATTTGGTTCAAATTAATATTTTTTTGAAAATCGGAACATTTTTGTTACTTTTCTTTTAAAAAAACAGTCATATCTAAATCTTATTACTAGAGCTTGGATTTTGCATAAGTACACAGGTAAAGAAATTTCTCTTCAATCGACACTTGGGAAGAACTACACTACGACAGTGTACGAGAAGGTAATACAAGGAATACAAAATGAGAGGTAATTCCCCATCTGGATGTCTATGAAACGACTGACCCTTGCTGGCGATACCTAATTTAAAGAGTTTGAGAAACAAATTGCGAGGACAGTGGATGAAGCAATTAATAAATAAAATTGTGTATTAATTGAATGACATTGGCTCATTTTCAGTTTATCCTCCTCGCTAAGTTACTAAGTTTCATACTTTTTAGATCACAGTACTATCATGTCGACTATTTTCTGACTAATGGGTTGGTTAGTCCTTGAAACTTGTGGCGTCATGCTCGATTCTCTGACGGTTTGCTATCGTTAATAGCCCGTTGTGTTGCTTAGTGCGACGTTAATTACCTCAGACGGTTTGCCGATTAAGTAGAGCTCAAAATATTACGAGACTAACATGGTTAATTAAAAATTGTATGGGGAACAAGATGGAGATGGTTTTTTACTGATGTAGCTATTAGTTTAGGGTGCATTAAAAAGAAAGGCAAAATCACTTGCAACAGGATTTTAACATTTTGATAACTTTGAAGATATCAAGTCTAGTTTAAATAAGACTAAATCTGTCGTTTTGAATGAAGTTAAAAACCAAACTGGAACTGTATCCATAAACTATTGAGTGTTTTAAGTGAATTTCCTACAATTTGATGCCCATTACCAAGTCGCAGGGCTCCTAACACGTCACCTTTTTGACAATTTGTCACCTTTTCAGGGGTTTTAAGTTCTTAAATTTTATTTAGAGAAGAAAAAAATGTTTGATACACAGTAAAAAAACAGGGTTTGTACGAATTCAATTTTGAAATGCGCTACATTCCACTGCAAGAATGGATTCAAAAGCCTAAAAGGATACTTCACATTGCCTGCGGTGTATTAGCTGCAAGTTCTGAAAATTTTCCCACAGGAAAAGGCTATCAGTAAAACGAAGCGGCGAAGTTTAAGGGAAGCAGGGCCATCTGCATGTCCGACCCCTCTTGCCTAATTACCTAACTTGAGTGGCATTTATGACTAACGTTTTCTTTTCATAGTATTGTGTGGTGTATCATTTGGCGCAAGATAGATATCACCGGTCAACAGGGTCGAACAATAGATCAGACGCTGACAGCTCGTAAATGGTGATCGATGCCAGTGGTCACTTAAAAGGGGGGATAACATCCTCAATACACAGATCTGAAGGTGGTCTCAGCAGACCTGTTTTATTTTTGGATTCAGGAATAAGACGAGAATGGAGAGGCCAAGAGACTGGACGGATCAAGCTGATATTAACTCAACGTTAACCCAGGAGGAGAGGTAATACGTTAAGTACCTTTGTCATCACATGTTGCAGTTTCTATTGTGGGTCTGATTATGTCTAGAAGGTGTAGATACGTCAGGGTAAACACTGAAATGATGGCGGAATCTTCAATATCTCTTATCTTTACTATTATAAAGTAAAGTTTTTGTGTGTGTGTGTATGTTCGTGAAATGGTGCCTTGACTAATTTATGGCATTCACACTAATGAAATTTGGCACACATGTAGTACGAATTTTTTAGCAATTTTATAAACAGCCCGATTTTTAAAATTTGATGTAGAAAATTTTAAAATTAATTTAATGCTATGTTTAATTATTACTCCCTTTCCTCCGAATGGCAACAGTCATGATCGGTATTGAATGAATCCGTATTTTCTGCGCATGTGTAGCCGCCCTATTACTGGATAGATATCCTTTGTGAAATTTCTTGCCTTTTTCAAGGCATATTAACTTTTAGTTAGCGTCAACTTTTTTATTTGAATTTATTTATTGTGCTTAATTTTTGCAACTGGATAACGGTTGTGCAATACGTTTGTTATTGTTTATTTTTTAGACTACCGTTGTTTGGGATTTGATTTTTTTAAGCATATTCACTTTTAGTATTACT
Organism: Metellina segmentata; assembly: GCA_947359465.1. Classification (NCBI taxonomy): domain Eukaryota; kingdom Metazoa; phylum Arthropoda; class Arachnida; order Araneae; family Tetragnathidae; genus Metellina; species Metellina segmentata. The sequence continues at coordinate 47,253,779 of OX375880.1, forward strand.
GAATATCCTTTATGAAATGTATTGCTTTTTTAAAAGCATATTAACTTTTAGTTAGCGTTAACTTTTAATCTTTTATATTTGTATTTTTAAAATTGTTCTTACTTCATTTTTTGAACTGGATAACGGTTGTACAATACGTTTGTTATTGTTTCGTTTTTAGACTACGATACTTTGGATTTTGATTTTTTAAGCATATTCACTTTTAGTTTCGATTATTTGGATATTTTTTTCAAAGTCTAGCGATATTTTTAAAAAAATCTTTTGTGCAATTTATGGTTTGTTTCATTTATGCAATCTTTTGTTTGTTTCTGTATAGTACTTCGGTTTTTATGTAGTAAATTTTTATCATTTTTGTTTTGATGTCTTATGGAAAGAAAAGCGATATTTAATCTACAACATTTAAAAATTAAGACTTTAAAAAATGCACATTTTTCTATTGAAAAAAAAAATAATAATAATAATTTCAGACTTTTTCAAAAAAAAAAAAATGAGACATAATCTTTTAAAGAAAAGGAAGAAATTCTTAAAGCGTGTCAAAAATGAACAAATTAAAAATATCATCATTACGATTTTTTTATTTTTTATTAATATTTTAAAATGATGTACTTTTTAAATGAAGAAAATAAAAATATCCTTCCAAAGAAAGGATAGGGGAGGATCTTTTTATTTTCTATCTTTGTACTTTTTTTTTTTGCTCGATTATTCACTTTTTGTCACCTTTTTCTGCTTAATTAGTCACTTTTTGTCACCTTTTTAGACCTTTAAACCTGTTAGGAGCCCTGGTGAATTATTCATAATTCACACAGATGCTTCACAGTATGGTGTTGCCTCTTGTGTATCACAGAATATTCAAGGAAAGCCCCAACCTATAGCGAATGGCAGCCAAAAGATAACCAAACCCAACACGCATGGTCTACTATAGAGAGGGAAGCATATGCCATTGTATGGAACTTAAAGAAATTTGAAACTTTAGTTTTTGGTTCCAAAATAGAACTTTTTACAGATCACAATCCTTTGTCGTATCTCACGAAATGCGCTTCTCAATCTTCGCGTTTTCAACGTAGGGTTTTTGCTCTTCAAAAATATAACATCACGATAAAACATTGCCCAGGAGCAAAAATGCCTCACGCGGATGCATTATCAAGATTATTTTCTGATGTGTAAATGTAACAATTAGCATTAACTTTAATACGTGAAAATTTGGAATTAATTTCATATACTTCGATTACATTTATTCAGTATCCTTTCAATGTTTATTTACATTTATCTTGATTTTTTTTGTGTATCCTGATTTCATGTACATAAAGTCAATAAAAATAAAATACTTTAATGAGAAGCCATCCTGATCAACACGGGTCTGAAATCGCACAAGTATCATTCGTCATACTGGCAGTTTTACAAAATGTTGGTATTACTGAGACATATGTAATGCTCGAAGACATATTTAGAGCTCTGCTACATATTTGTACATTAGTTATTGAAAATTTTAAAAGTGGTAATTCCATTGAAACATACTTCAATAATTAGACGAAGCAATAGTAAAGAACATGTTTTAGTACAACTGGTATCCTCATATTTAGGACACCATCTGATGCTGGTAAAGATATAGCTTCTTCAATAATTGAATTATTTGCTTCTATCTACAAACCTCAATTTATGTAGCTGTTATATGTGATGACACGTAGGTGAGCACAAAACATTTGAATGGTTGGAAAATGAGTTAAAATCGTCTGCTTTTCAGCTGGATTTTGCACCACAGCAATAAAGTGCCTCTGACGTTTCAAAATCTGGACAGAGGTACATTAGGGACTTGATTACATTGGTCCAATTGAGAGGCAACTAGTAAAACCAATTTAAAAAATTTCACCTGCAATTGCAAATTACCTAAATTGATATGGAGTTACAATTAGAGGGTGTAAACTGGGATGGCCAAATTAGGAATCATGTGATAATGACTACTTGTTGCCGATGTCTCCACAAGTAAACTCCTGCCGACATTTGGTGAAAACCATTAAATTTAAACATTCTCCAATCTGTTGGGCTAAGTTGACAGTTGAGCCACGTGGTTCTTAGCTAGTACAGTAGAACTCCAGCTATCCGGTTCGCTTTGAGAAAAAAAAAAAAAAAGCAAAATGCGCTTTTTAAGTTTCTTATCGGTGAATGATAAAAACGAATAGGAAGTGGCAGTAGAGAACATAAGAAACAGTGAAAATGCCTGGATGTTCCGAGTGAGTGCAGTTCAGAGGACGTAGACGAGTGGCTGGTGGGCAATTCACTTCTGACCCTGGATTCTCTGATGAACTCATTCAAAGTGCGAGAGAACCCATTGATGACCCGAAAGATGACTACATAGGTACTCAACAAGAAGTTAAACTGCCTGCTAGTAAGGCTTTTGAGTGCCTTGACACGGCGCTAAAATGGATGGAGCTGCAGCCTGAGTGTGACATCTACAGCTACCCACCACCAAGCGCATGCAAGACTTGGCTGCATAGAAACTAGTAAAAACAACAAAACTGACTTTGACCGATATGTTCAAGGAATGATACATTTTAATGCAATATGCACGAACAAAATGTAAACAAAATTGTTTTACAGTCATTAAATTACCTTACTTACCAAAGCAAAATTTTTTTTTTTTTTACTAAGAGATAACTTCTTTTCGTGAACTTTATCCGGATGGTGTCTGGTCCCAGTAGATCCGGATAATTGTTCTACTTATTAGCCGATAGATTAGAACGTAAACAAAGCTCTCCCACTATTGGCGCGTTTAACGCTGATTCAGGTAAGTCGTTCGGCCCCGAAACCGCTTGCGGCTATCGTCATTTATGCTTATGAAGTTATCAAACATTCAAAAATCTGCTGACCCAAGGTTAACAGTCAGAACTGCTAGTTAAAACAAACGAGCCCTGTTCCTGTGATTAAATTTCAGTGCAAATAAACCAGACATATTTTACTTCCACTTCCCAAATAGCTTTTTTATGATACAGATTGGGGATTCCTAAAAATGTAGCTCATTGCAGTTTTGGCGTTTAATTTAACTATCGTTGACTGCACAATGATTCAGAATTTTAAATAAAATGCTGAAATCGAGTTCGAAGTCAGCTGACGAGAATACCCGAGCTAACTCCCCATTCTCCAAACTTTCACGACACTGAGCCCCCTTTGTGCACGCCGGTCTTTGGTTGGATTCGAATATGTTCAGAAAGTATGTTCCACCACACAAACACTACCGTCTACATTAAGCTTACAGAAAACCGTTCAGACTTATCGTCGGGAGCAATTTTCATAATGAAAGGTAGGTATTTCAATTAACGTCGCACTCTCTGGACCAATCACATCGGACTATTGGCGACAGTTTGGGTATTGGTATTTTTAATGTACTTGAGCAACAAAGGGCTATTGATGACAGTCCGGGATCAATCTTTAAGCGGAAGGTACGAGGACAAAAACGTAATTTTTAAACACTGTCAGATGACGAGGCAACACCTGTGCTGGTATCCCACTCCAAACTTCCACGCCAACGTCAGAAGATTTGAGGCCAAGACGAATTTAACGTGCACCTTGCATCTTTTGTGTCCAACGATCTCTGACTGGATTCCCTCACGTTGGGTTGGTGTGGAAGTTTGTAGAGTGGGGTGCCAGCTCAGGTGTTGCTTCGTCATCTGACCGTGGTTCAAAATTACGAGGTGTTGTCCTCGGATCTTTCCCTTAAGGGACTGATCCCGGACCGTCGTCAATAGCCCGTTGTGCTGCTCTAGTACGACGTTAACTAAAATTACCTTACCACTGACTGGATTCGAACCCGCAATCCTCCGGTTGATAATCCGATGTTCTTTCAACTGGGCTACCATGACCTTGCGACGGGTCGGGATCAAACATTGCCGATCAACCCTCGAAGCATAATAGACTGAGAGTAATGTAATCCAATAGTTTGCCTTCACATTCGCTCCAGACCGTCGTCAATAGCCTGTTGTTTTGCTCCAGTATGACATCGGATCATTCCCATAGGGGATTGATCCCGGACCGTCATCAAAAACCCGCTGTATTGCTCTAGTACGACGTTAATTAAACTACCTTACCAGTATAATATGACGTTAGTTAAAATACTTCCCCACCTATCTTCATACAGAAACAAGTGCTTTTTAACATTCTGATTCGGGAACTTCTACAAATTTCCGTATTTTATTCGCCGACCAACCGGTGTAGTGGTTAAGGTGTTAGCCTCTAGATCGGAAGGTTCCCGGTTCGAATCCGGGTCCGGGCATGGATGTTTGTAAACGTATGGTGTAGAGGCGGCTGGTGCACCTTAAATCTGTCGTGGCCGAAAGTCCTCACGTTGGGTTGGCGTGGAAGTTTGGAGAGTGGGGCGCCAGCTCAGGTGTTGCTTCGTCACCTGACCGTGGTTCAACATTACGAGGTGTTGTCCTTGGATCTTTCCCTTAAAAGACTGATACCGGACCGTCGTCAATAGCCCGTTGTGTTGCTCTAGTACGACGTTAACTAAAATTACCATTACCAAAATTACCGTATTTTATTCGATCAAGGTTTGTAAATGGTAATGGTAATGTTAATTTTAGTTAATGTCGTACTAGAGCAACACAACGGGCTATTGACGACGGTCCAGGATCAGTCCCTTAAGGGAAAGATCCGAGGACAACACTTCGTAATTTTGAACCACGGTCAGATGACGAGGCACCCCACTCTCCAAACTTCCACACCAACCCAACTTAACTTTCGGCCACGACAGATTTAAAGTGCACCAGCTGACTCTACAGCATACGCTTACAAACATCCATGCCCGGACACGGATTTGAACCAGGAACCTTCCGATCTAGAGGCTAACACCTTAACCACTATACCATTTGGTTTGCTCAAGGTTTGTAAAAAAGTATTCTTTTAGGGAAAGTTAATACACGCAAGTTTTTCTACATCATGTACAGAAAGTTAGGTTTTGTTCTAGTTTCAACGTCGCCGACCAACCGGTATAGCGGTTAAGGTGTTAGCCTCTAGATAGGAAGGTTCTTGGTTCTAATCCGGGTTCGGGCATGGATGTTTGTAAGCGTATGATATAGAGGCGACTAGAGTGCCTATATAATAAGATTGGCGACAAGGGACCAAATTTGGCCCAATGCACATGCGCGGCTGCCATTTTTCTACCAGAATCGTCTCCAAGAAGGTTGCTGGAAGAATATATTTCTTCCATCGCTTTCCCACATTTCCTCCTCACTCTTTCTTTTGGCGATAGTGTTTATGTCCCGAAATTTTTATGCTCACAACTTATTGAAATTGTTTTCGTGAATATTAACAAGAAAAAGAAAAAAGTTAAGCTTATAACTTCAGTGTTAAATAAAATAGGATCTGATGTGTTGTCTCCTTTCAGGCATTTCAGTTTTTTCTTTAAATTCTTTCCATGCTGTTTGATAGCATTAATTTTATAACATTAAATAAAAAATAGATTTAAAATGTCCTACTATCAATGGATAGTTCCTTAAAATAAAACTTTCTTTCAACCAACTGTTCAACACATGTAGATTTTCTTTTGTGTTATTAATCCTTTCCTTACATTAACCAAACAAGAAAAGATACTGAACATTTTTATTTGACCTTTTTAATGCGTGACACAAAGTTTTAACCCACTTAAATTTAATTTTATGTTTAAAGTTTCATCCATTTATACAAATTAAAAAACATGTAATTTCAAAAATAGTCAACACCATCAATACACATTTCTTAAAAAGTTATGATCATAACTTTTTAAGAAATGTGTATTGATGGACATACAAGAATAATCTCGAGATAAAAAAATTAGTTAACAGCATCTGTACACATTTTATATCCAAATTCATAGATTAATGTTGATGTGGTGATTTTGTTCCGAGACCTAGCAGGAAAATAAAGATGAAAGTTTGCATCAAAAATAACACTTCTGTATAAACAGTTCTTTTATTCTTTTTATATAAAGCATGGCTACAATTAACTCTCTGCTTTATTGATGATTCAATTCAGCATAAGCTATTGTAAACCTTTTATAAGGGAACAGCTAAAAAAACAACGCATTATCAAAAATTTAAAACATGCTAACTGCCTTTGGCGCGATATTTACATCGCCAAAGTAACGGGAAACACCATGTTGTTAAAAAAAGCTATTTACTTAAAAAGTATTCAAATGTATACTAACTAAACACTAAAATAATAATAAATAAACATTCTAGATCACGAAATGAATCATGAAAAAGCGATATTTTCTTCTAAATTTAATGTACACGCGTTTTTCTCGTACACACAGAAAGTTCCCATGTTAAGTCTACGGGAGCTTGGAAAAAACCGCCTCGGGCGGTAGAAAAGGTCTCTAAGCCAATCAGAAAATGTTTCCCGTTTGTCGCCACTCTTATTATATAGGCACTCTAGAGGCGACTGGTGCACCTTAAATCTGTCGTGGCCGAAAGTCCTCATGTTGTCCTCATGAAAGTCCTTTGTGTGGAAGTTTGGAGAGTGGGGTGCCAGCTCAGGTGTTGCTTCGTCATCTGACCATGGTTCAAAATTAAGAGGTGTTGTCCTCGGATCTTTCCTTAAGGGACTGATCCCGGACCATCGTCGATAGCCCGTTGTCTTGCTCTAGTAAGATGTTAAATAAAATTACCATTACTTGTTTCAGCTTAATATTTTTTTTATTTCGATAAGTCGTTGCAATCTGGCAACGAGATGAGTGCGTGTTTCGATTTCGAAAGGAATCTCGAAGTTGCTTGAAATTTTTATAAAAAGGCTTTGAAAATAAGTTCAAAATATGTGCAGTGTTCAATAACATTTGAAAATAGTATTTTAAATAATTTTTCAAAATAAAAAATGCTTAAACAAATGGCTTCGATGGTGAGCGACGAGGCCAAGGAGAAGGTATCTGAAATTTCGATTGGAAAACTGGTACTATTGTCTCGGGTAATGGTAATTTCTGAAACCTAGAAACAACTTAATATTATCAAAGGGGAACAACGCTGATGAGATATGTTCGCAAATATGAACCAACTTCCCCTGAAATGCCTGGTTCCTATTTGTTTAAAAAATTTAGTTTGTTTTATGACAAAGTAATTTGAGTCTAAGAATTATGTGACTTAAGTTACATAATTCTTAAATAGTCTTTGAATTCTAAAGGACTTCTTTTGGTGTTAAAATCTTAACTATAACGTAAAAAATATTTTTCTGTGGGAAAAGATAGTAAATCTATTTCTGCTGTAATGGTTTTTACTAGTTTTCCACCTTTGAGGATATACTTCCAACCCTTGGGATACCATGGAACATGTCTAGTGAAAAGCCAATGTGTTACATGCCTGCAGAGCTTAAGCTACTATCAACATGTAATAACCAACATATGATTTATGTCTTCTAAGAATACAGTACCATTGCCTATTGAAAGGGTTTTCGACTATGTTTACTCTTTGTAGGCCTCTACAAATTGCCAGTTGACGATGGAAACATTACATTTTGGTAATGGCCTGTACAGTGCTTTTGAGTTTTTTCTATATTGGGTATGTTTTTACACTTCTTACTCAGTCTGGTTTGAAAGGCACATCCAGGCGCGTTGATTATGTCGCACTCGTGAATACCTAAAGTTGATTTCCCTAAGAAAGATGGAATGAGTGGCTGAACCTAAAGAGTGATTTCATGTATTGTAATAACATATGCAGAACATGAAGTTGGTTTGATTTTTATAAACAAAAGATCAACAATCTGCTCCTAAAATATGTTCATGCCAGTTAAAAAATACCCATAGTTTCATTTAAGTTGTTCTTCAAAAATATATTGATTTCTTTTTATGGAATTCATGATAGAAAACAATGTTTATTTTTTATGACTTTATGTCTGGAATTAACAGCAAAACTTGACTTCATTTAAAAAATGCTTTTTAAAGTTGTTTAGAGAGGTTTTTGAAAGATTGTTTTAGGGGAAAAGTATTCTGCATCTCAGCCCAAAATACCGTTGCATAGTATGCTGGCCTGAACATGAAAGAAATAACTTTAAATCAAGGGATTTTTATTACAAGAATCTTTGATTTAAATCATTTTAATTTCCTTTTTTTATTCAAGTTTAGTGATATTTAAAATGAAATTGCATGGGACAATACAAATCAGCTTAAAGTTTGCTTTTCATATACTTCTCCAGATTGATCCTTTTAAAAACTGACAATTACTGGCCTCCCTACTTTGAGGACACTAAAACTAACTGTATTGACTTCCAACTGCGAGAAATTATTAGCTTCATATATAAATATTTTGAAACTCTTATTTTTTTGTTTATTATAATCTTGATCAATATTATCCAGTATATTCGTGATATCTCATGCTGGAGGGAGTCATCAATTACTAACCATCAAATTATTTGGACCCAAACTTGACAGATAGAACCACTCTGCATATTTGGTTACTCATACTATTTATATATATTTATCCTTATGCTTGTTGGTCCTGGGCCCTACCATAAAGGTTTCCAAGGGGTTGGGCATGTTTGATGGAAGCCAATGATTTTTAGCGAATTTAGTTTCTCATTAGAAATATTTACCTTTTCTGTTTTTGGAGATAAAAGGGATTTAGGTTCCTAGGGTTCGTGCTTATATTGGGAAGACAACTGACCAATAAATATTCCTTTTCCCTCATTTTAAACAAGTGTCGTTTGCAAATCTGTTTATCAGCAGATGCTAAGTTTTATACATCAGACCCTACATTATATGAAACGTTTTTGGGTAACTTTGGTAATCTTCTCAGGGAAGGTTAAACTTAAACTGGTGCCTTTTCAAGAAGGAATTTATTATTTCTGATAAAGAAATTTGTAATAACTACACCCTCATAGACATATTAAACTTAAGTCATCATTGACATGTCTCATGTCTAACTAGGGTTTCAGGGAAACAATAGATAGAATTGTAAGAATTCAATTTAAATTAATCAAAAACCTCTTGTTATCGTGATGGAGAATAATACTGCCGATTGACGACGCTTGGCCTATTAGCCACCAATTCGGATTGCAGTCTGTCTAACTGAAGACAGTAGATCATTAATGATTTGGTTAGGTGGCAGGACTTCCCATGAATTATTCCCTTTACATCACATCACACACTCAACAAAACCTTGGGGTGAAGTTCTGATTTTGACGTCAGAAGGCCGACACACAGTCAGTTGATACGTTACAGTACATACCGACTTCTTATCTGTCACAATCCATATGAAGAATGGCTCATTTTTGTACCGGGAAAGCAAGGAAACACAGTGATTTGCCGGTTCCGTTGATCTGCAGTAAGCTGATGTGGAACCCAACAATCCAACTTTCTGCTGAAACCCAACACTTCCAGCTGTCTTTCGACTGTTGTTCGTTGAACATTGAAAGTATCGGCTAATTTTGGCACGGTTTGATCCAGGCTGTTTTGTATGGCTTGATCAAGAGCCTCTTCTCCAATGAGTGAAGGACGTCCACATTTTGCCTGAACTTGACTGCTTTTGTCTCCTTTCCTGAATTTCCAAAATCATTGCTGACATGTGCTATTATCAATTGCATCCTCCTCATAAACTTGGCATATAATACGGCATGCTAGGGCTGCAGTTCTGCCTTTGTCGAACTCATACAAGAAACAATGTATCGCATGCACTTTATCAATTGCCATGTTATACCATCGCAGATGTTTTTACAACTGCTGTAATATCAGAAGCACTGTATTTATATGCTGGGTATCTGCATGTTTTATTGGCCAACAATTGCGGTCATCATAACGTCATGTGCGATGCCAGTTCAACTGGAAATTTGTACCTTCAAAAGATGGGTAGAACTTTTGTATACCTGATATAACATAATACAATCTAGAGCCCACACTGACTTGTATGTCTCATGTCTAACTCATTTAAACACATATTAATTAAAATCATACAAATCCAATTTGAGTAAAAAAAAAATCAGATTTTAATATTTTGTTAATAAAATTATGATTTTTTTTTTTACATTTTGCGTTCTTTTTTTATAGGATATACCATTTGCTCATTTCATACATCATTGCAGTTTGGAAAATATTTTAAGAATAATTGTTCAAGAGTGGAATTTACAGTTACCGAAAATAATGTTGACCATAGTGTCTGATTATGATGGTTTAAGTAGCTGGCCTTATTTTAAGCAACAGGAAGAATTTGTGAAAGGCTTGGTTAAGGTAAGTTTTGGAATTTATTATTTTTGCTGCAAGAATTTACTCAACAAACCTTACTCAGGTTGGTTCACTGTAGATTGAAGCTTCGACATGACTAACTACTCTCTTCTCTTTCATAAAAGTATGCAAATATCATTAAAGTTTCTGAAAAATAACTTTTTAATGTTTTTTTTTTGACATTTTACTAAGTTAATACGATACTAAGATGCTTATGAGAGTGTTGATTTTGTGTTTGGATGTTAGAAAAGCCTCTTCTCATACAAATTTATTTCCTGTAAAATTTCCATAACTCAAGAGCAACAGATTAGCAAATAAAGGATTGCGAGTTCTATACTCAGTAAAGCCAAAGACATTTGTGTACATGGGGGATGGTGCATGTTAAATCAACCAGGCCCTCAAATATCCTCACGTTATCTTGGTATGGAAGTTTGGAGAGTGGTGTATCAGCTCAGGTGTTCTCAGCATCTGACCATGGTTCAAAATTGCAATTCTTCCTTGAATCTTTCTCTATGGGATTAATCCCAGACCTTTATGAATAGCCCATTGTGTTGCTCCAGAGCGACATTAATTACCTCCCTGCATAACTCAAATCGTAAAAACGATGGCATGTAGTTTTGCACAGTGGTTCCCAAACTTTTCAATCTAATAACACCCCCTTCAAAATTTAAAATATTTACAGAAGTAAAGGCATGTATAAAATAAATTTAAGTAAGGCATGTATAGACTTGCATAAGGCCATAGGGATTCTTATTTTTAAACTTAATGTCAGAAGTAAAATATTTTGATCTATGTTAAATCTCTACTGTTATAAAAGGAAGTGTTTCTTTGTCTGTTTGTTTCGTGGCCGCAAAATCCTGACGATCTATGGCACTTACAGCAATGAGATTTGGCACACAGGTAGTCCAAATTTTTTGCAATTTTTAGGTCGTGGCAAAATTTTAAAATTCAATCTAGAAGATTTTAAAATGAATTTAATAGTTTTATTCTCTACCTGGTTCTTCAAACGCATTTCGTCCACACGAAAGAAGAAACCCCCTAAAATGAACTTTTTCTACCCACGTGACCTTCTTTTATATTTTCGCAAGAGATTGTGACGTCACGTGAACTTTCTCTTTCCAAAAAAAAAAAAAAAAAAGGATTGCATATTGTGCCCTTCTTGTTAAAAGAAAGTAACAGATAACATTTCCTATCCCCTTTTCGGCAAATGAGAGCAAGAAATAAAAAACATATTGACTGGGATTGTTAAGTTGTTTCTCGTAAAATCGGAATTGCTAAAGATAGATTAAAAATTTCAATGGATTTGAAATCTGTGAAAAATTTTACACCAGATTAATACCTTACATCACGGGCACGGGCTAGCCACGCAGTGGCTAGTGGTTTATAAAATGTAATACTTCAGGATTAGTGATTAAAGTTCCTAAACAGAAAAACTAGATTTTGAAATAATATAAATACTATAACTCTTTCTTTATTACAATATAGTAAAATAAAGTGTCATCTTGCAAAATATGTATATACTATTAATGAATCAAAATAGAATGTGAAGAATGGACCCCCTGTTTTTTAGCAATTAGCCAATAAGTTAGAAGTTTTGTGTTGTCTTTGAATGATGCTTCACAGAACCAAAACCTAAACCAACAATCCACTTTAAAACACTTGAAAGTTACTAGACATGCATAAATGGCTGCCAGCATGTCTGTTGCCATAAGACCAATATCCAGGGAATAATGTGTAACACAGTTGTGTGAAAGTCTATGTAACTCAATTCGGTTGACTATAAGCTCCTGGACTTGTGATTTTATTTGCCTATACCTTCAACTTCAAATGTTTAAAAATGTGGACTGTCACTTTTAACACTTTTCTTTTATATATTTTTAGGCTTCAAATGCTACCTCAATGTGGGTTTTTACAAATGGTCTTAACATTGGCATATCTAAAGTGATTGGAGATGCATTTCAAGCAGATTACACAAACCGCTATGCTCAGCTTTGTTATGGCCGTTCTGCTCATAAAGTTAAAGTTGAACGAACTCCTTTGATTGGTATTTGTCGTGATGCTGCACTAACATACTCTGAAAAATTTATTTCTCCGGTATTTATTTTCCAATCTTAATTATCTTTTCAGTAATTGAAAGATATATTCCATTGTTAAAAAATTTGTTTTTTTTTGATTTTTCATCATTAATGTATGAAAGTTTAAGTATACCGAGTTACGGATATGAGATTTAGAGCATTGAATTTATACGAAGTAGGTGACTACAAAGATTAAAGGTTGACTCACCTTGTTCCCCAAGAGCTATCATCAGTGGACGAAATAAAGACAGAACACTAGTTTCGATGTAATGCGAATCTTTGTTTAAAGTATAAAGTATAAGACAAACATGCGCAGGCGACCTTTTTGTGCGTAGACGGAATTCTTATTTTTAAAAGATATAATGGTTACAGTTTTCATGATTAAAATACATTCACAGTATCGTCATGTGCGCTGCATAACAAATATATCAAAATGCAACAATGTTTGCAAATACACTAGTAATAGTTGAGCGCGTTATAAAATTAAATCCACGGAGAGTTCGCACTCACTCATATTATCATAGTAAATAAATGCATAATCTTCTTGCCACATTAGTTAGCAATGTATATCCGACCTCTTGTGGCTAATCTAAATCAACATCGTATCTTGTATTATGAATTTGTGTATCTGCTTATTGTAACAGAACATGTGTACTTTCTTTGGTTTCTAATAGCTGACTGTAACCATGGCAACACAGCTAAATCTCTAGGTTGTGATATCTTATTTTTTTGCATATCAAATAGCTTTGCTTAATCCATACAATACATTATTTTCAGTTTTGCCCATTTGATATAAAATACACCCAAGATACACATGGATACACCCTGAATGTACCTGGCTGAAATTAAATAGTTCTTATCCAAGTGAACTTTGCTATTAATCAGAATATCTTAATTATAAAAGATGGCCTGAACAATAAACAAAAGTTTAACAGGAAATCAAATTTCTTATCAGTGTTTCTATGCAGCTCATAGCTTTTGTGTAATTATATCAAAATAAAGACGACTTAACGTTTTTTTTATTACACAGCAGCAGACACAACTAGGAAAGTAATTCAGTATTGACTTTTTATTGATGTATATAATATATTTGTAATGTATAGATATTGTCAGGGTAAATGTTTGCTGTATATTCTGTTGCTACCTCATGTATTTGCCTTATCAATGTAATTATAACCAGTCAAGTAAAAAATTCCAAGTCTTGTCTGAAGTTAAGATGTTACTTTCCAATGTTCTTTCTATAAATTATTCAAATAAAATCCCAAGGTCTATCGCACTTAAAAGTTTCAAGTTGAAAAGAAATAATTGAGTTAACCTAAATGAAAGGTAGATGGCACATTATATAAATGACAAGACTTTACTATGATAGAAATATATTGTGTAGCATAGACTAAAATCCTGTTGCATTGCAATCAGATCAATGCTTCTGGATTGGAGCTTTTGGTTAGTTAAGTTCTGTTACATTGTACAATACGAAACCAGTGAATACATGCGTCAACTACAGCAAAGTGTTCGGTCAGTGCTGTGTCGCAGCATACATGCCAATTGGTTTACAGTTTTTGATACTAATCATGAAACTATAAAAAACATTTGATATCGGATATTTAAAAAAATTTTAGGTTTGGGAAAAACTTTTGGTTTCTTAGTAATTTCTTTACTTAAAAACAATATTTCCAGTTAAAATACTTTCTGATCACACCTTATTAAATTATCATACTAGTTTTAAAATAACAGTGTACTTAAAGGTTGTATGATAATTCAATACTTTTGAGGTTATATAAAAAGTGAGTTTTTGTAATTTTGTTGGTTGAAGATAAGAGATAAAAAAGTTCACACAAATTTATTCAGCAAATTAGTTGATTAACTTCTAATATTTTTAAGTGCTTTATTATTTTTAATGTTTTGTGAAAACTTTTCAGTAAGAAGTAAAATTTGTTTTACTTTCAGAATTCATGTGAAACACTTTTTCATTAAATGATTTCTTTTTATTTTAAAAGGAAAAATGCATTGTTCTACAGAATTCTGGAAACCGGCTTGAAGAACACAAGTTTGATCTCAATCCATTTTATACACATTTTCTCATTATGCAAGACAACACTACCTATAAAAGTGGAGTCAGTCGGTTTCTTTTGAAGATGGAAGATGCATTTAGAAGTTCGCATGCTGGTAGTACTGGTAATTATACAAATTTAGTGACTTTTCTTTTTCGGTTACAACATTAGTTTCTTCAAATCTAAAGCTACTTTAAAGCAAAGTTTTAAAATCTATTTTAATTGCTGTTTAGCATACACAAGGGCTACTTGTAATTAATCCCTTTGGTCAAGGTATAACCTAGACCAAGTTTAAAATACCATGTTTTCAAGTCACACTGCGACCAGCTGTTCATGCAGGTGCTGTCCTACAGTGAAACCGATATTATCCAAAATAATGAAAGGAGACTGAGTTTGCAGAACATGGGCAAGTTGGAAAGTTTTTAATTCCTCTCAAAAGTCATTTGTTGTGTGCCCATTCTTGCCTGAACAGTTTGGCACAGTCTGGCTTGAACCTTTAAAATGCAATGGCAGTTCAGGAAGCTTTACGGAATATCATGAAAGTGATGGAGAAACAGACCATTCTTGTGGTGTTTGATTTGTACTAGGAGTAAATTTCTGCTGCAATAAGATCAATTTATATATATATATATATATATGTGGATTGGTGTCTAGGGGGTATGCATTTACTGCTCAAAATGACAACAAACTTCTTAAAAAACAACAAAACATTTATTCACAATTATATAGTTTAGGGGGGGAAATTACTACAACAGATATTTACATAAAGCGCTATTATCTTACATTCGTTTCTCTCTCTCTTTTCGGCGCCCTTTCACAACAAGCGACGCAGTCAAACAAAGCGTCTTGCTAACACGAACGTTAATGGCGATCTCCCCTATTCTAGAAGGAACATTCTTATTGCAAGAGCGCGCCAAAAGAGAAGTGTTAATACAGGACTAGTAGCGCCATCTATCGCTAGATATTGCAACTGGTTAACTAAATCCTACATATATATATATATATATATATATATATATATATATATATATATATATATATATATATATATATATATATATAAAATATATATGTATGGGGTGCGTTTGAGTTAACACAGGGAAATGTTGCAGTCATATTTTAGCTGTTGTCATATTTGAAACCTTAGCAACAGCGTGTTATTCAGCTAGTAGTAAATACAAATCCATTAAATGTTGATGTGATGATTCAAAGTTTTTTGCCAAGGGAAATCTAGACTTCACCAAAGTGAACAACAAGAATCCGATTGCTGACGCAATGCAAGTGCGGTCTGAGATACATTAGATCCAATGGAGTAGTGCACACATGTCTCTGGCAATGCACGTCCAACTTGCGTGCAATTTTTACTGCAGTTCCCCATGGCACCGCAGCTCACCGCACACAATTCTCCTGTCTCATTCTCAAGTACCTTGTTTTCATAAATAAATGTTATATAAATAATAATTAACAAAATGTAAAAACCAGTAACATCTATTTTGTTTCAAAATATACTTTTTTTACATCAAGTAAGCGAAATAAACATGTTTTCTTCAATGGTATATTTATCACAAATGCCGCAAAATAAGTACTTGTGTCATTTCACGGTTATGTGTGCATAGTTGGGCTTCAGTGCAGCAGCGGCGCCACACGTTGCAAAATCGGATGTGTGCACTGGGCCTAAGTTTCCTACAATTATTCCATGTTCATATGTATTTCTCATTTGAAATATTTTATACCCGTTTATCTTTGTTATAAATTTATTGAACATGGAATTCAGAATGCTTTATTTACTTAGGTGATGAAATGAACCTTCTGCCATCTTCTCCAGTTCCTGTAATTGCTGTCTTAGTTCAAGGGAACTTAAATTCTGTTCATTTTGTGTTGTCTCATTTAAAACGCAAACTCCCTATTCTTATCATCAGGGGAAGTGGTGGCTTAGCTGATATTCTGGCCTATGCATATTTTGAAGTTCACAGAAGGTAGATACATGTTTTGCTGCAAATGATAGATAACTAAATTAGTAATTCACTGCAACCGTATTTGATTGGTGATTATAAAACATATGATAAATGACAGTAATGGTCATGTACCTACTGGTAAATTATGCTAAACCTTCACAGGCATATAGGTGAGAAAAAAAAATTAAACAGCATAAAAGAATATGGAAACATGATTTTTGTTATTCAAAGTTGCAATTTGCAAAAATTATTTTGTTCTTTTATTGTTTTTTAAAGCACATTGAATGCGTTGTTCTTGATGTATTGATCAGCCTTGTATCATGTGATGAATTGTCTTGAATGCTAGTCTTGTTAGACAGATAGTGAGTCATTTGAATTCATGCCATCCTAAAGTAGATTCTATGTCTTGCACCGGCAACAAATTTTAGAAAAATGATTGCAGTTGGTGTAGCAACAGATAAACTTTCTTCTTTATACATACTGGAAAAAAATTTTGTCCTTACCTGACAAGATGAAGAAAACATTGGCAAATATACTAGTAAGCTCTTTCACAGCTCTATTTGACAGATTAGACAAATTAGCTTTGATTAGATCACTGATATCAAAACTAAGGTTCCTACCAGTTCATATTCCAGTTTTGAAAAAATTCAGGGGCCTTATGGAATATTAATAAATGTTTTACGAATAAAAAAGAACCCTACAAAATTATATCAATTGATTGGCACTCAAGTGGAATACTAACACAAAGAACACTACCATAGAGCCAATTAGCGATATGTTTACATCGTGAATGGGACAATTCTGGAATATGGTAACCCATCACAGACCTATCCAAATAACTATTTAGCAACAGAAAGTTTAATTGCCAATTTGGCAATGGATTGTGGACTGTTCTTGAGTTTTACCAAACGTTCATATTTACTAACAGGATATAGTAAAGAGAATATGATATTTTATGACCTCTTTATTGGGGTGCTCTTGTTCTAATCCAATCTCCCTTTAATAATCTCCAATCAGTATTTGGAATAACACCTATTAAGAGTGTTACTTTTGAAGAAGTGAGCATATGGAAATGTCACTTAACCAATTCCTTTCTAAAGATTTTACTTGGTTTATTCTTGAAAAGAACTGTTAAGATGTGTAAAGACAACACAAGTTGTTCTACCATAATGCAACTAAAAAACTTGTTAAAAAAATTGGTTTAAATGTAGAGTATGTGCACTGCGATTATTAATTTAATCATTTCCATTTCCTATTCATTGTTTCTTAGCAGTAAGATACTGTGTCTAAATTTAATTTTTCATTCCTAAACAGGAAATTACTTTTTTTTCTGTATTTATCATTTTTTACTGAATTGTATATTATTTTACTAAGATATGCTAATAGAAGATTGTAATTCTCATGGTTACGTTTCATACTTATTCTCAATTAACAGTAGTTCAAAGTCGGGTAACTATGATCAGATTTATTGCATAGTTCAAAAGCTTTTATGTGCAATCCTGACAGAATACCGTAATAATAATACATATATTGTTTTGTGTAAATGCTTTCAACAATAAAGCTGCAATGAAATCAGTAACATTTTAATGTGTATTCATAGATATTACACAAATTTTAGTTTTATACTATTTTAGTTTCTAAAGTAATAAAGCATATCAAACATTATTTTAACCATTCCTTTTAAGAAGTATAAGACTATATGAGTATAGAAATATTTTGAATTTGCATTTATATGTATAGATCTACTTTTTCTTATATTTTAAGTTCCCAAAGAATAAAAGATGTGGAGTATGTGGAAAATGTATTGAAGCAAAGTTTGAGTGACCAAATTACTGCAATGTTTCCTTCTCTTAAAGATAACAAAATGGCCCATAGTTTATTATGCAGTAGAATACTTGAGTGCATTCAATGTGCAGAACCAGTAAGTTATTCAAACTCGTTTTATTTTGTAATTAATCACTAGGCCCCAGATTTTTAGGAGCTAAAAATATTAAATTAGGTTGAACCAACATATGCTTTAGGTTTTTATAGGTTTTAAAATCATTTTGGGTAATGGGTTTTAGTAAAAATATCACTATAAATATTTAGACAATAATATGTAATTGGTACGTATGGAAAAAAAAATTGGATTTTACATATTTGCATGCAATCAAATGCTTAGATCAATTCCCAGAGATAAAGCTGCATTACAATCTTCTGAACTAGTTCCAGTCCTGAAGAAAACATAAGGAGCGCATGATGTCAAGGGGCAAAATTAATTTAAGAAATTTCATTGCCTCTCCACTTAACAACAACACAAGATTGTTCTCCACTTTTCCGATGAAAAAGCACAAATTACCTGTTCTATATTTTGGAATCCTGAAATTCTTACCTTCTTGAAGTAGCAAAAAATGACCTTAAAGCAAACAACTGTTTTTTTTTTACCATAACAGCCTCTGATTTACTGGACACAAATATGCCTAGAAGCTCAAAATGATCTGTCACCTATGTGATCTATGTCATCTTTGTGATCTCACCTATGTGATTTACCATCAGTCATCAAAGTAGACTAAAGACAATGAAAAATGTGAAAATAAAATTTAACTTTTTTTTTCCCTATAAAGTCAGGTGATGCATTTATTCGACCTGGCTTCTAACACATGATGTAACGAAACTTCAAAATAACATCTTTACCTTCCACAATGCATTCATTGTGCAGTCTTTTTGACCTAGCAAAGGGCAGGATATTTGATTAATCAATACAGAAATCTACTCAAATATTTAAATGTAATACATACCTTTAAACAACAGCATCAATCATGTTTTAAGGATATTGCTAATAAATTACTGGCTTCAATTCCAGTACCCTATATCTTTGATACTGTGTAACAGTATAAGATTAATATGCAAAAAATATATAAAACTAGGGGGCACGCCCCCTGCTCGCTAACGCTCGCCAACCCCCGGAGGATTGCTTCGCAATTCTCATTGGTTCGCTGCGCGAACCTATGCTCGCTTCGCTCGCATCAATGAAGACACGTGTCCTAGCAGAAGGGATTGATTACAAAATATGATATTCCAAAAAAATATTTTTCAAATCTAAATTTGTTGTATTACATAAAAGATATATACAGTACCTCTGGAATCAGAATTTAAATGAAAACTTTGAGCAAATTTTTACTCGCAATGTGAGCGCTGCTTTGGAAATCGATTAGCCAGCATGTTGTTTGTGTGTACATTTCCCCAGTACTCGAGCCACCCATACACTTTTTGACTGAGTTTGTTGTCGAAAGTTGTAGTGCACGCGTCTTGTTGTACTATAATTGTTAGCCTTGAAAAGGACCGTTTTTTAAATAGCCCTGAAAAGATCCTCCGCTTTCTTAGATTTCTATTATAAACCGCAACAGCTCGTCTAAAATGCATTTTTTTTTCTCAATAAAATTTCATCCGATAACGCTATAGATTCAAATGAAGCGCGAGGCTCCTAGTAAACAAACAATCGCACAATGTTGCCAAAATGCGGTAACAAATAACGTCTTTTCTGCGTGCCACGTAAGAGAAATATATATATAGATTATGCAATTTGTTGGGGCATATATCAAGATAATTTTATGATGTCTTCATAGTAGTGAAACCTATGGTATTCCTGTTCCTTCCTGTTTCCTTCATTTATTAATAAACAAATGAAATATTAAAAAGATAAGAACAGTTTTCTTTGCTATCCCCAAATAGAATTTTAAAGCCTTAGATGTTTTTTTTGTTTGTTTTAAATGTTCTTTTCCTTACAAACTTTTGCAATGTTTTTGCTTTCTGTTTACAGCCAGAATTGAAATACATTACTGTTTTTAACATGCTAGACCTTTCCTGTGATGCTGAAGACCTTCCTAACCATTTACTTGAGACTATATTTAAATGTAAGTTATACCTACCCACCTTTTGTTAAAAAAACTAAATTGTTTCTTATGGAAGTATTTTAGTGATTTAATTTTATAATTCTTTGGCTGTTCATCTTGATAAATCGTTTCTGTAGCTTATGAAAGTTGCTGGTTACTTTTAAAACTTCTAGATTTTTAAGAGGATTTGTGGAAGTGTTCTTTCAATTCACCTTACATGTATGTTATGTCATAAATAATTATATTTTTTATGATCATTATTGTATTGATTTCTTCTCAATTTAGCTCTAAAATCTGATGTTTCAACCTATCATACACAGCTTAAAAGAGATTTATTGCTCACTATAGACTGGAACTGTCCAGAATTAGCAGTGACTAAAGTGTTTTTTAAGGATCCTAGTTTTAAGGTATTATTTTCTGATTTGATGTTTTTATTCAATAAAAAAGACTGTTTTTAATATACAGTAGAACCTCATTATAATGGACAGTGAGCAAAGTGAAAAACCATTTAAATTTTGTTATTCATTATGTTGAACAATCATCAAATGAAAATGTGTTTGCTTATTATAAACACTTACAGCACCTCCCATCAGTTATTAACTGAAGAAATAAGCAGTAAAAAAAACCCTGCAGAAAATAAATAATTTTTTCAAACCAATGAATGTAATCCAGGCTTCGAAATAGTTTTTTTAACACGGATGCACCTTGTACACCTAAGTTTTTAAATTAGGTGCACAGGTTATATTTTTAAGTTCACATTTAAAAAAAACTTTGTATAAGATCATTAAAGTAATGTAAACTACTTAATTAGTTGGGAATGTTTCGATAAGTTAGTAGTAGATGTAAATAAAAATATTTAAGCATCTAAATTTCCCCTTCTCCTGCGCAACAGTCGCTTCGACAGAGCCATGTGGAAAGTGTTTCGATTATCGGAAAGTTCTGGTGGCAGGGGCACAAGCAAATCTTCCTCCTGTATAAACCCGCTACGGCCCAGCAATTTTGTTTTCACATACTATTAGGAATTTTAATTACGTTCCTTCAGAGAAAGAGAAGTCGAAACTAATATTTTGTTCAAACATCAAAATAACATAAAACACGTTTCCCCCTTTTTTAACGTTAGTTGCACTGCGTGCACCTAGCGGGGAAAATTAGGTTCAAAATTTTATTTTCATGTGCACCCGGGTATTTTGAGCCCTGATGTAAGCAGTCAACATGATCAACAACCAACATCAGCAATCTTGTTCTAAAGATAAATGCAGTGTATACATATGCATCTCTTTCAATTCAACCTATTTTGAAGGCTCTTTTTTATTTGATATATTATGAACACTTTTTATAGCCAACTACTGTACTTTCATTGATGTACACCCTGTTGCATTATGCCCCTATAATATTTATTTGTTATAAGCTGGACTTTCATTAAAACGAACAACCTTCGGTTACCTATTATCCTTTTATAATGAGGTTCTACAATATTTACATTCTGGCCAAATACTATGGAATGTTTCGTTTCTATGATTGGCCAGCTAAATATGGAATCACAGAAAATAAAGCACAAACTATGGAAAGTTTTATTAAAGCTGAAATAATCTAACTTGGGATAAAAAGCCAGGTACGTATTCTCATGTAATTTTTATTTAGTTTCTATCTTATATATTCAGATGAGGGAAGAGACCTATTTAAGCTGTTTTTTCTTCTCCAATGGTGTCTCAAAACAAAATTTGAATACAAGATTAATGAGATGAGTTTATTCATTCATTTATTTATGTTTATTTTTAGAGTAGCCCTGAAAGTAAGGAATGGCGTCAAATTTTATTCTTCAAGGGGGTTGGATAAACTTGATAACTTGGCAATGCACCACTTCGAGAAAATAAGGCCGGATGTTGGCAAATGCGTATAAAAACTCATTATCACCCTCTCAAATATATATATTTGTAAACTTTGTTGATCTTTGACAAAAGGATTTTCACTGCGCCATTCGATATTTCAGGTTGTTTAAACAAGATTTATCTGAGTATATCTTTTTTATTTATTTGTGTATACGTTTATCTAAATTAAACATTACAAAAAATTAATTTTTAAGATATATAATTTCAAAGTGACAGGTTGAGATGAAGTGCTATTTTGGATTATAACCCATTCGTGGGCAGTGGGACATCTGACATCTCACTCTCCTTGAAATAACCAAAATTAATTTTGTTAAAGTTGTTAAATAGTTTCTCAATTGTTACTTGGATGTTTAGTAGTATTCTAGATGGAGCCTCAGAAGGTCCACCTTCCCATAGAAAAAAAATCTGTTTAATGTGAATAAAATTAATCCAAAATATAAGGCAGCATTTCGTGTGCTCTGGCTGGTATTATTTATTCTTACTTACAGGATGTACATACACAAATGCAGACCTCAGTCATCTCGCAACAATTAACTTTATGTCCACTTCAATTACATCCCATTCACCTAACTAGCAGCCTATGAGTTGTAGGTGGTGCTGGATCAATTCCTCCCTGAGTGTATTTTTCTCTTCTGTATATAAAAAAAACTCATTGTGTATGTTTGCTCATTACTTGATGTTGTCTCTCTTTTGTTTGGTGCAACTTAGCCAAATATATAGGTCATAAAACTCGATGCAAACTCTAGGCGATTTGGTAAATTTAACACCTAAACTTATTATCGTGTTCACTAATTTTATTTTCTATGCTGACTTTAATCTTCCAGATTTCTCATTGCTTCCTATAATCAAACTATTTGGAGAATTTCATTAGAGAAGCAAATTCCACCCATAGTTTTAGCTAGATTGTCTAAGCTCTAAAGCTTAAATCAAGCATATTTAAACTAAGTGGCATGATTTCGTTGTAGCTGACATATTTGAATGTTTATATGCCTGTGACTATTTGTCAACATACAATTACTGTCAAATTCTATGCTACATACATTTGTGAAATATTTGTAAAAATTTGAACAAACATTGGTAAGGTGTTATCTTTGTTCATTTTTTTTATCAGAACAAATTTTGTCACATAGTACCCTTCAAAGGATTAAATATTTTAGAAATAAAATTAAAAATCAACCTCACATAAGAGTGAAGAAGTATAGTTTAATCTTTATTATGGACTTAAGTAACTGTCAGAAAACATTCCAAATGTTTAAATCAGATGACACTTCTTATCTATGTATAACACCACAAATATAAGATTCTGAGAATTTGGTTTTAAATGTTTAATTTTTAACCTTAATGCTGCTTATATGAGACATCTTTTCAATCCAATTCTCATTCTTTGGTTTTCTTTAAACTTCATGTGATTTTCTAGGTTGAAAATGATGTGTTTGAACAAACTCTTCTGAATAAGGACAGAGAAAAGTTTATTTCTATGTTCCTTGATCATGGATTTGAAATACACAAATATACCAATTCCTCTCGAGTGGTTACGCTCTTTGAAAATGTGCTCAAAGAAAATTTCTTTCGTGAAGTTTGTTGGGAAGGTGTTCTGGGCTACAGAAAGGTACTTGCTTTTGTAATTTATAAAATGATGAATTTTTAAAATTCACATATTTTATTATGTTAATATTGTAAGTAACACGTTGGACAAAAACATTGCATGAATTTACTACTATCTACTTTGTTCTCACAAAGATTATTTTTATTCATAATTTTATATTCAACATAAATTTTTAATGTTGTGAATGGGAAATTCTTATGATTAAGATATAATGAAGAAAAAAATCATAAAATTTTCTTAATATAAATGCTGTATTACATCTGACTGCCTAATGATAGTTAATATTTTTTTTTTAATTGGTAAAAATTAATATTTTTAAAACCTTATATGTGAAACACAAACATAGTACTTTTGAAAGTTTTTTCATGTACGCACTTGCAGATTAATCTATTGCGATCTATATGAAATGCAGCCTTAAAAAAGTGAAAAGTAGCTTTGAAAATACCGTAATTTTTCTAGGGCTTGAAAAGTGGAAATCCCTTATATCATACTTTAATTTATGTTACTTAATATTGCTTGTTTTGTGTATTTTTTAACCAGTTGAAAAGAATAAAGAACTTTAAAATATTTCTTTGTTTCTATATTAATATATCTAGCTAAAGGGTTGATCTCATATTTCTTGATTTTAAAGTGAAATTTTCTGAATTATTTTGTGTGCTTTTATTTCAATTTCTCTACTTGCATGTGTATGTCAATTGTTTATTTATAAAATAGTTTGATGAATTACTTTTAATTTTGGTTGTTTTATTGTTTAATTGCTGATTTCTGTTATTCCAAAAAATTTTTAGTAGTACTATACAAGTTTTAAAATTAATATTTTATTGTTTCAGATAATGATGCTTGATGACTACTTTATCGATTCAGATTTAAACTGGATCATTGGTAATTTGATTGGCATACCTATAACCATCAGCTCACTTGAGTTGAATGAATGTTCCATGGGTATTTTCCCATCAGATTATCCAAAAAAGAGTGCTTCTGATATAGCTAAACGCAAATCAATAACTGTGTTGATTATTTGGGCTCTGGTCTCAAATCGTGGAAAGCTAGCACTCTATTTATGGCGTCATGTAGACCAGCCAGTTATGATGGCTTTGGCCTGTTCTTTGATCGTAGATAAAATTCAAGTCTATATCAATGATGAAACCCTAAAGGAAGAACTTCAGGAATTGAGCCAGTAAGAAATTTTCGTTATTTCAGCAATACACGTTTTCATCATGCTGTTGAAGTATTGCTACTTAATCTATGTGTAAAATGATCAATAGCTGTAGTTTGATTCATTTAGTCAACTTGGATGAATTCGTTCATGACTCTTGAAATCTTTAATTCAAGCATAAAATTTTAAATTCATTAAGATTCAAAATGAAAGCACTTATTTAAATGTTTCACAACTTTTTTTATATCACATATTTCATTTTTTTTTATTTGCTGTAAAAATCTTTA
Organism: Metellina segmentata; assembly: GCA_947359465.1. Lineage (NCBI taxonomy): Eukaryota > Metazoa > Arthropoda > Arachnida > Araneae > Tetragnathidae > Metellina > Metellina segmentata. The sequence continues at coordinate 47,278,844 of OX375880.1, forward strand.
AAATTTATAAGTAGTTTAAGTATATATAAAGCACATGATACAGGAAATATAGTATTTAACTGTATGTATTAATTTCAACAATAAATTGAACAAATTGTGAAAACACCATATCAATAAAAATTTTATGTTATAAAAATTTAATGATTTAAAAATATTGCATGATAATTCTGTTGACATGTTTACAGGCAATTTGCAGATATGGCAGTTGGTGTGTTTGATCTATGCTACAATGACATGCCTTCAAAAGCTTATGATTCTCTTTGTGTAAAAAATAAGGAATGGGGAGGACATTCAATCATTGACATGGCTGCTCTAGCTCAAAATAAAAATTTGGTTGCCCATCCCTGCTCTCAGAAGTGGCTGACCAACACGTTTATGGGAAAAATTAAAATAAGAGATTTAACATGGGGATTTGTTACCTTCCCTGTTTATTTTAAGGTAATTTTTCATTGTCAACTTTACAATTTAATAAATAGTGCTTCATGATGAGTTTTATAATCCCTTGATGTATCACACTTCTGAGTTTAAAAAAAGAGTATCGAACAGTAATGGAGACTTATGAGTAACAGCAAAGCATAAATTATCCATTAAGAATATCAAGTATTTCATTCAATATTGTGTAAAACTGCAAGTTATACATCGTGTTGATGGTAAACATTTTATAACATTGCCAAAAGGTAAATAATATATATATTGTTGTTACATAATTGTATATACAGTTTAAATATTTTCTGAATTTTCTTATTTTTCCAGATTGATCTATTAAAATTTTTAACGAGGGGGAAATACTAGGCTGATTTTCTATCATTCTATCAACCAGTAATTATCAAGAAACAGACAGAAAAAGTTATTCATACCTGCCAGCTTTTCTGGATTTTTGGGAATTCTTCCATAATAACACTTGGTTTTCCTGTCTTCTGTTCGGAAGAAATTTTTTCGGACTTTTCATTAAAGGAGAAATTTTTAAGTGTTGCCAATTTTGAAGTTTTGGTGGCAAACCGGATACATGAAAGAAATATATCAGAATTAGTAATAGCTAGATTGTCGTAAAAATCTTTGATACTAATTTTAAAGAAAATCTACATTTGTACCTCTAAAAATTTATTCCATGCCTAAAAACTTATATTAAGTGTTAAATATTTCCAATTCTCAGTTTCGATTACTTCAATCTTGTGGCAAGTATAGCAGTAGTAGAGAGCAGGATTTCTTTTCTGTTTCGAATTGCTTTCTTATGCTCAATTATCACTTATTTAAATTATTTTTCCAAGCATTCTTCATTTTTTATAGCTGCATATTGATTCATTTTCATATAGCTTCATACTGTTCACATTTTTATTCTTGAAGGTTGGCAGGTATGGTGATATAACTAATGCATGATATCTTGAGTAAATGATATCTATCAGATATAGCTTGGAGTTATTGTTTAGTAAAAATAAGAATATATTTAAGATATTTTAGTTCAAAATTTTGAAGACTCCATCTAAGCTAAGAGGCATGAGATAAAAATGATGATTTAGTTGCAACCTGAACTCAATCTTTGCCCCATACCAAGATAAAATAGAAATATTATACCAAAAACAAACATCATATCACACTAAATCACATGCCAACTATCAGAGTTCCAAAAATCCTGCATTTCTTCAGTTTGTTCTAGATTTAGTAACTTCTAGGAGTCCTATGTAAAATACCCCAAGAAGAATTTGTAGCTCCTAAAAAATATATTATCATTACTGTCTTGTTTATTTTAATTTGAAAACCTTCCTCTACTTTGCTTAAAAAGAATATTTACACAAAAAACTGATTGAACTGTCTTGGCATTATTTACTAGCTGTCCTGATGAAAGATCTTTATCCAGATGATGTAAAATTGTGCTGCGTGTCAAATTTTGAATTTATTTATAATCAAGAATTTTAGGGTAGATAACGCATATTTTCATTTTAAACAAAATTCACTGGTAGATTCATCTCAATATAGCCTAAAAACAAATTTTGTATTAAAGTTTATATTAAATTGAACTTGTAGCTTGGAAAGATGACCTTGAATAAAAGGATTTGTTATTTTAAAATGTAAGCAGATTGAGAGCAGGTAGCAATATCATGTTGGTTGAGGTATTTGTAGAATATAGAATTGGAAAAGTTTATAGGTTTCTTTGTTTTGAATGCCCAGGGAGAGTTACAAGTTTTTAGAATTATTTAAGAAATATGATAATATCAATATGACAACACATTTAAAAATTATCTTGGAACGCATGAAAACTAGAACTTTCCTATTGCAATAAGTTATTCTAATAAGATAAACACTTATTTCAACTAATTCTTATATAAATCCTTAAACTTCTCTGATTAATCGAAATTTGGTTTTACCTAATCAAATTTTTGTTTATTTGTTTAATAAACATAAATAAACCCTGATCTTGAAGGTGCAACTTCCTAAACTTTTATTTGCACTAATTTTTCAGGTAATAGAATATCTACTTTATCTACTATAAAAATTCTAGAAGTCACCCACTGATTAATAAAACTGCCAAAATAAACCATTAAAATTAACCAAATCACTGAAAATTAACATCCTGTGAGGCATTTTATTGATTCATGTTATGTATTGTAGAGTATTTCAAAATTATATACTGTAGAATGTGAGGATAATGCACAGGTATACTTATATCATTCAGTAGGTGACTTGACACATGATATACTTATAGTATTTTGTGTAAATGCATTTATCACTTCAAAAAGACACGTTAAACATGTGCAATATTGAAGAAAAAAGACTTTAAATATAAACCCATAATGGAAAGTAATATTAAATATATTTTACATTAAAATTAATAAGTTTTTTTTTGGTTGAAATTGCTTGGAGATTAAATAGTGTCCCTTGGAAAACTATAGTGTGTACTTCAGTTATGTAAACCAAGTTAAGGATATCTGCATTTAAAGATACATAAGAACTTCTTGCACTGACTTATATTGCTACGTATTACCTTTAAATCATTTTTATTTTCTAGGTTATCCTCTGTGCCTTTTTAATATTTCCTATGTATTTGTGGGTAAGGTTTAAAGAATCCTCTGCCCATGACTTTGTTGGATCAGATGGTATGTGTTTTAGAATATTGTATTAATGATAATTCAAAGTATTAGAAACTGTTTATTGTGTAAACAATACACAATCTTTATCTATATTTTTGATTTTGGAATTTAAAGTGTTCTCTTGTTTGTTTTATTCATATTTTTAAAGTGGGCTTAAACCATTTTGTTTTATAATGTATACAATGGGAATTTCAATAAATTTGTATGGGCAAAATTTTAAAAATCAAAACAATTTATTAACAGTGTGTTTAAAAAAAATATCACATTTTATTCATCTTGTGTTAACAACGCCCAACCTTTCTGTACTACTTTATATGCTCACCATTATTCAATCTCTCAAGTAATAGATTAAACCACAAGTGCAGTGAGTTTGCAGTGTATACAGTAGTGGGTGTATAATTCATCAAAATTGACATAGTTATTTTTATTTAGCATCAATATTCTGATGGTTTTATTGTTGATTGCTATTCTCACTCTTAGAATTTTCATGTGGTGCAAACTATAGTTTGAGTTATTTTTGTGAAATTTTTTTTTTATTATCAAATAGGGACTTTCAAAATAATTAAATCCTAATAACAGGGTTGAAGGTTGATATTAAAATATCAAGATCACATGAAAATGACTCCATTTTTACAATAGATGGATACACTTGTGTGAAATTAAACTGCATAGAAAGACAAAAGTTATCAAGTTATTGTAAAGTTACCAATTATTAGAAACTTAATAAATTTGATATTACGTTATATTTAATAATTTTATTCCAATATTTTGAAAATTTAAATGTGTCATTTTGCACCAATAGAATACGAAGCAAATGATCCGTATTGCCTTCCATCCAACTATAAGACCATTAAAGAGAGAAAAAGAAAGTAATTGAATTTTTATAATTATACTATGGAAATTTGCACAATTGTTATAAATAAAATAGATTGTTATAAATAAAATACACTCTTTTTAGATACATGCTACAATATCTTGTTTAGACGAGTTCAAAAATTGACCCTGTACTTCTTTTGTAAGGTAAAAATCTGAAGCAAAATGTGACAGTAAAACAGTAACAGCAATTTTTGTATTAAGCTTAATATCTTAAGGTTAAGTTATTTTTGAACATAGTTAGTGTTTTCAGTGTATTGTAACATAGAATATGCTCCAATAATGAAAATATTCTCCAAACGTTAAAATTTCAAGACTGAGAATTTTCTACTTAAAATATCATCTTTCAGGAAATTGTTATCTATTGATAACAGAAATGGTCCTGTAGCTTATTTTATGAATGATTCGCAATCCATATATATATATATATATATATATATATATATATATATATATATATAACATTATAGTATATATTTCACATTATACTATATATTATTATTAAAATAAAAGCCTCTAATCTATATTTATTCCTGAAATAGTTGAAAATATTCATAGAGAAAAATTTAATGTATTAATTTATGAATTAAGATGCTGAAATTGTTAATTTTCTTCAGACTTTAAACAGAATGTAAAATGACTAATATATTTATAGTATACCACGATCTGATGTTGGTCGAACTCATCTGCTGAAGTATCACTATCCACAACTGCATGAAATGATTTATTCAATGTGGAGTGCTCCTATCACAAAATTTTGGGTGTCTCATGTAAGTTTGTCTTGTAATAAAAACAGGGTTCATACACCTGGAAATTCCTGAAAACTTTTGGAAATCACCTTTTATATTCAAGGGCTAAGGCAAAATCCTTGAATTCACTTAAGACTAAAAAAACTGAAGCGCGTTTATTATATTAAAACACAGCTTAATGTTTTAGCTAAAAACTATTATCTTGCAATGAATGGACAGTTTTCTTAAGCTTGAATTAAATTGTGATACCTCCTGTGATTTTCTTTTCAAGAATTCTATGAACCCTATTGAAACTGATGTACTTGCTTCTTGTGCTTAAAATAATGGAGCTTTTTATAATAGTCAATGATTAGTACATTATATAGTCATAAAGTTCACTGTTTATTAATTGTTTTTCATTATTATTTCGCAATGTTTCTCATTCTTATACAACAAATGATACATCACTAATTTCATTCACATCTATTAACATTTTTCATTTTTTTTTTTTTTAAATTTTAATTTTGGATTTCCTTTCTGGGTTTTCTGTTTTTTTTTAATTTTTATGATAAAGATTAATTTGTATGTGAGTTGTAAATCTTAAATGAATAATATGCATATCTTTTAGAAGAAAAGTTATCTTAAAAAAATACAAGTATGTAAACTCTTCTTTTGGAATTAATGATCTGATAACCAATATAGCAAATAAAAAAAAAGTTCAAATCCTTCTATCTTTTTTAATGAACGACAACTGACCTAGTCAGCCCTCTGCACTTCAGGAGGTGAACTGGTGGCAATATTTGTTTGGGAACACTCAATATGGCAGCCACCGTTACTTCCAACAAAGACTATCACCAACCTCCATGCACTTACAGCTTGGATTTGAATGCAAGACCTACTAGGGGGGCAGACAAATGCTATAACTACTGTGTCAACTAGACAACTCCTATTATTTTGTTAGATATTTGTTTGGCAATATCCCCAGTTTGAGCCAAAACCACAGCTAGTCTGTTTATGATCCAAACCTAACTTAACAGATCCTGGGTTTAAATCCTGGTCTAGACATGAAAGTTTGTAGTGGTTTTGAAATCACTTTAAGCCAGACACTGGCAAAAATAGCACTCATACAGCAAATGATGACCATATAGAGTGACAAATCAAACGAAACCTAATTTATTTACTTGAGTATTGACTGCTACTGTAAAAAATGATATGGTTAGGAATCAAAATTGTATCCCTATTCGAGACACACAATTTTGCTTGATGTTTTTTGATACTATATGGTAAATAAAATAATATTACATGCAATTTTTTTCAGATATTTTATGCAATTTACTTGGCAGTTTTCAGTCTAGCTGTTATTTGGACATCATGCGGGAACTTCTATTTAGATATTCTCATTTGTGCATGGACAAGTTTGATAGCATTGGAATCTGCGCATCGATTGTATGCTTTGAGACAGGTACTGTAATTAATCTCTGTTATTAATCTCTATATACATATCTCTAATATACATTTTGAGAAAATTTTTTGTCAATGGAATAAAATCTAATAATAATTACATAATGAACAGAGTGTTAAACTTTCACAGTGTTAACAAAATTTTGGTACTGTATATTAAAAACACTAGAAAATATTGAAAGACTATGTCGACATTTAAAAATTGTTCAATCTTTTAAAATCTATGTATAAATTTACAGTTAACAAAAATGATGTGGATGTATTATTTTTAGCTTGCTAATGACATAATAGGTCTTTAAATTTACACGAATTATACTATCCATTTTCATAAAAAAAAAAGAGTATTTTGAAATAAGAAATTGAAATAAGTTGAGTGTTGTTTTTGTTTTACATCACAGATGACCTTGACTTAAGTTCTTTTTATGTATTTGTGTACATGTGTTTTTCATACTGGAACAAAATTAGTCTATCAGTACAAAATGCTGATGTATCTTATGAAAAACTAATGTACAATTGCATATAAATTTTTAATATTATAATGTTTAATATGATTAGTTTTTAATGGTAGGTTTTATTATATTTATATACACTGTCCAGTCATATTAATGTGACCACCTGTCAAAAGCCAGAATAACCACCTTTGGCAGAGCGGACCGCTGCGAGACGTGCAGGAAGAGAGTCAATTAGGTTTCTGAAGGTGTTCACTGGGATGTTGAGCCATTCCGACTCCAGTGCTGTGGCCAGCTGCTCTAGATTGCGCGGTTGAGGATCCATGCCACGAACAACCCGATAGAGGTGGTCCCACAGATTCTCGATTGGGTTTAAATCCGGTGAGTTTGCTGGCCAGGGGAGTAGGGTAAACTCATCCTGGTGCTCTTCAAACCACGCACATACACTGCAAGCTGTATGACACGTCGCATTGTCCTGCTGGTAGATGCCATCATTCTGAGGGAAAAAAATTCGCATGTAGGGGTGGACATGGTCCTCAAGGACAGATACGTACTTGTGCTGATCCATCGTGCCTTCCACAATGATGAGTGCACCCAGTGAATTCCAGGAAAACATTCCCCAAACCATAATGTTCCCTCCTCCAGCCTGGATCCTTCCGGCAATTGTTGCAGGGTGTTTGCTTTCAGACGTTTCACGCTGTATACGCCAAGGTCAATCTGTCCGATGGAGCATAAAACGTGATTCATCGGAAAAAGCCACCTGTCGCCACTCTGTGGACGTCCAGTTGCTGTACTGGCGTGCAAATTCCACCCTTCGTCGCCGATGAACAGCAGTCAGCATAGGTGCATTAACCAGGCGTCTGCTGCGGAGGCCCATGCGCAGCAACGTTCGCTGAACCGTTGTTGCGGATACACTCTTGGTAGCCCCTTGGTTCATCTGGGCGGTCAGTTGCTCAACAGTTGCACGTCTATTTGCCTGAACGCGCATCTCTGTAGCCTTCGTTCGCCTCTGTCATCTATAGCCCGTGGTGCACCACATGTGCCATGCCGCTGATTTTGGATAGTGCCATTTTGCCATGCATGGTATACTTTTCCCACGGCGGCACGCTAACAGTTCACAAAATTAGCTATTTCCGAAATGCTTCCACCCTTGGCCCGAAAGACAATAATCATGCCCTTTTGGACGTTGGATAAATCACTACGTTTCTGCATTGTGCCAACGATTGAAATGCTTTCCGATGCCCTAAGACATCCTTTATATACACTCCACTGCAATGTGCTGCTACCTGCCTTTTGTGATTGGTTATTTCACGTTGATGTCGAAAGTAGGTGGTGGTCACATTAATGTGACTAGACTGTGTAGTTTAATGAAACCTTATGAAAAAAATTAATATTACAATTGTAGGTTTGAATTAGTCATATTTGATGTGTCAAATTTTGTCTGTTACATTTATTGGAGGAATAAAACAAATTGTGATAGAGTAGTTTTTGTTTGTGTGATTGCATTTTTGTTGCACGACATGGTTGATAATTAACAAGGTTTTGTGTCTCTCTTATTTCAGGCATTTCCTACCACTCCAATGTTTGGTACAAGTCTTGAAATAGTTTATATCCTGTTATTTGTGGTATTTGTTTTTGCTCTACGTATTCACCCCTTGAAAAATCCGTATGGTGGAAAGATTTTAATGTGTCTTGGATTAATTTGCTTTTACTATCGAATGATATTCATGTATTTACCTATATCATCAACCCTTGGACCATTATTATACAGAGTTAAGGAAATGGTAAATTGAAGTGTATTATATATTTTTTATGTATGTTATAAGAAACATTTTTGTGCTTGGCTTTTCTACTCATATTATTTCTTTGTAACATAGTTACACATGCAATAAAGATGGTATACAATAATCTGGTGGATGCCCTATTTCCGCGAGTACTTCAAACAGTGATAGTTAAACAGCTGTTACTGTCCAGTATAAATGACCATTATCTATTAATGTGTTTCACTCTACATGGAAGTGTGAATAATTATCAAAATAAATTAAAACCAATACCTTTATAGAGAACAAATACTTTATGTGAATAAAGTGTGCTTTTAAACTAGCTGCACAAAATTATGTAAGATGTATATTTTGTTGATTTGTTTTGTCTCAACCTAATAATTTGTATATTTATTACTATAACTCGCATCATATCTATATGCATATATTTTGATAAAGTACGTTTGCATTCTCGATTATCCGCTATGAAAATTTGGATATATATGAACAGAATTTGTGTGTAAGGATGACTCTGACTCATGACACACTTGAAATCAGTTTGGGGCCTTCCTGGGTAAAATGGGCAGTAGATAAGACTGCTCTTTTGAATTCACAGCAAACACTTAAAGCCAATGAAACTCTAATTGGATTGCAAGCATTTCCCTCTTTGTTCTAAATGCAACATATCAGGCTTTGTCCGAGCACATCATTTACAGTCTTGGATGTCCCCTGAGGCCAGCTTATTTCACCATCCTGATCTAGCTTTTAGGGCTTCAAGTGTAATGAGACTTGGTGTAATTTATTTGTGCCAAGTGAGATAAGTAACAATTAAGATATCTAAGAATTGCTTGTGTTCTGAAGAATGGCAATATGTACGGATGGATTGCAATTTTTTCATTTGGCTAACAGTCTTGTATTGGTATTTTAAATTAGGTGACAGTATAGTATGCAAATTAATATCTTCTATTGCTGATGAATTGATTGCTCTCATGCTTTACTATTTCACATTCCATGTAGTTTAATATAAAGCAGTGGTGAGTATCATATTTTTAAAAGCATCATAATTTTGCATGAATGGGAAAATATTAATTGATAAACTGAAAAAATAAAGGAACAAGATATAATATTTTGTATTTTTATACTAGGTTTAATAGTTTGTGCATTTTAGTATCCATGTAAATTTTATGTTAATGTAATGTTATTGGGCGTATGTACTGAGAGAAATATGGAATTCCATTAATTTGCATATTTTGTATAAACATGATAATTGAATAAGTGTACAGATGACCAAAGAGCAAACTTATTAGATTCATCAATTATAATCATATCAATCTGTTGAAATATATTCTATAAAAATAAAGCACGACACACTCTAAAAATAGAAGCACGGCTCTTGCAAGCCTATTACTTTCAGAATATGCAGAGGAATTACTAAAGTTTATTTATGCTGTAGAATGTGTTCTAGTTACCTAAAAAAATATACTTTTGTAGTTAATATAATGTTTAAACTATATATACAGGATTTCCCAAAAAAATCAATACAACTTCAAAAATTTATTTAAAAAAAAGGAATAGGCCTGCAGCTAAACTAGTTACAACAATAGATAGAATAACTCAAAAAGTTTTTTTCTACAGTATATTTCTGATTATAGATAACGCAAACGATTATTAAAGAATTCAGTTATTCAAAATGGTGGATCCCGTGAAGAAAGCTCAATGTGTCAAGTGGATGGCCCCATAGCATGGCCCCATAGCATGGCCGCCCCGCTCTCCTGACATTACTCCACTCAACTTTTTCTTTTGGGGTTTTGTAAAAGATGCTGTGTATCAAGCAAAAGTTAACAGTGTCGTGGAATTGAAACAAAAGATCCAAATAGCTGTAGCTACTGTTGATGTTAGCATGCTGAAACGTTCGTGGATTGAATTGGTATATCGTCTTGATATTCTTCGTGCTATGAAAGAATCTCATGTGGAAATTTACTAAGGTAGTAGAAAAAATTTTTGAGTTATTCTATCTATTGTTGTAACTAGTTTTGCTGTAGGCCTATTCTTTTTTTAATACATTTTTGAAGTTCTGATTTTTTTGGAACACCCTGTATTTAAGTAAAGTATGAAGTACAGAAATTGGCATTATTTGTATTTTAGCAAATAGCATCAAAGGGATACAAACAATTTACAATCAACCACAATGAGGTTAATTCACCAATTTCTTCACAAAGTTTTAAATCTCTTGATTTGAACTAGAAACTCCGTAATATTGTTACAACTGACCAGAAGAGATCTTGCTGCTCTAAAACAAAATTCTTCAGTCGGATTACAGAACGGAATGAGAAATCTGGAAGATAGAAATTTGCACAGAAAGAATCTGAACCAACCTGAAAATAGGTTTAAGAATAAAAAAATTAATTGAATTGCCTTTCAACAAGTGAATAATTAGATGCAATAGAAGTGGTAGTTCAGAAACTAATTGTGGTAACATGACTGAGGAGTGAACTTTTACCATGAACTTTTTTGGAAATTAGAATTAACACTATTAAGAGTACAGGTGGAAAATGCAAAACAAAATATAATTTTATGTTGGATTAATATTATTTCATTTGGTTGTATGAAACGTGCATATTGATTTACATATTCCATATAAATGGATTTGAATAAGGTATGAAATGGGAGTAACGGCACTGGCTCAATAGATATGAGCAATTAAGAAACTTAACTGTGGGTGTTTTGAATGAATCTGCTTGTTTATATTTCTATGAACTTATAATAGAAACAGGAAGGAGATATTTTTATATCCTTTCCTATTCAAGTATTTTATTGAAGAGTTAATTGCTTTTACATTCGGTCGTTTTGTATATAATTAAGCAAAACTGCCCTATTGTTTTTTAGACATTAGCATTTTAAATTTAACATTTTGAATTCTTAGACATGTACCTCAATAATAGGTAATTTTTAATTCTACAGGTTTTTTAATTTCATTTCCACAACCACAGTGTTTGCAAATATCAAAATATTGTTTTTAGTTTTGTAATTTTAATGTATAGATAAATATTTAGATTTTAAGAAAAGATTTGGCGTGGATACTTAATTTGCAAAGGATGTAAATTGGATCTAGACTAAACTGATTAAATTTTCAGTATTACATATGATTTTCAGTTCTTTAGGCTTGTTTGTATGTATTATTGGTTATAATTCAATTGATATCATTGATTCTTTTTCTACTATTGATGTTACATGCATTTATATATTTTTTCTTAGGTCAGTGTAGATTTTGTGAACTTTATGAAGTTAGTAGTTCTCATCTTAATTGCTAATGCTATTGCTATGCAAGCTGTTTTATACCCTGATTATCCGTTAACCATTGAAATGGTCCGGAAATCATTTCATAGAGCATTTATAGCATTTTTCATGACGCCTGTAGGCGAACTTAAAGGTAACTAGAGATTTGATTATGCTTTTACTTTTGTCTTTGTAATTGCAATTTGTAAAAAAAGAATTTTATCAATGATAAGGAGTGGTTATTCGTATTCTCTTTGAATGTTTTTCTATTTTGAACTATTGTATATTTTTAGTTTACCTTTCCAAACCAGCTTACTTTTAACTTTTATATTTTATTTCATACACTTGTATCCAAAATTGCAAATCACAAGTATTTAATACAATACTTTATTTTAAATAACCTATAGAAGAAAACATGTCAATGCTGAGTATGAAAATATAAAAGAAAAATGTACTTCCTTAAAAAAACTTGTACATTTTTACTGAGCAATAGAGAAACTTGGCACACACGCAAAATATGCTATACAAGCCCGGCGTTGCCCATGCCAGTTGCTTTTGTGGGGTTATTGGTTTGCTTTGCAAACCAAATAGGAGTTCATAGCCTATTGGATAACAGTCATAACGAAGTTGCCCATGGTGTTGGTTTGCTTTGCAAACCAAATGGGCATTGCCTGTGACAGTTCTTTTCATGGAGGTCACATTGCCTGCGTGGTAGTTTGCTTCGCAAACACAAAAAATATAAATATTTAATAGAAAAATTATTTATTAAAACAAAATCAAACTTCGGATAGATTCAATCGGTGTGACGTCACTATCTCTTACAAAAAAATATAAATCTTTATTTAAAAAATTATTTTTGAAAGAAAATCAAGGTACTTTTATAGTAAAAAAATTTCTGCAGATTTCAAACCCGTTGAAATTTTCAATCTATCTTTAACGATCCCGATTTTATAAAAAAGAAAGTTTGTAAAGGCTTGATATAACTATTTAGCTCATACCAGCCATTTTTTAATGTATAATAGGGGTAGGCAAATGTGAATCTTTGTTGAGAGAAATGGTGCTCCCATTGAAAATTTAATTCAATTTTTTTATTCAGAACTTTTTTTCATGAATCTTGTTAAATTGACTAAGTAAAGGGAAGTGTTCAAGTTGTATGTAATCGCTTCGATAGTAGGTCTTTGATTGAATCGGTTAATGAAGTGTACAAGTCGTTGGTAATCACTTCGAAAGTAGATCTATGCATCCTTACAGACATGCTAGAACATTTGAAACATTTGATTTTGCTTTACAAGGAAAGGGAAAAATACTATTGATTTGTCATAAACTGTATTCAGTTTTAAAGCTAAACTTCGGCTTTTTGTATACGATCTTAAGAACAAAATATTTAATCATTTTCCACCAGTAAAAACAAGTATAATTTATATCAAAGAAGAAAAGTTAGATTACAAAGAAAATTGAAAGAATTGCAAGCAGATTTCAAACAGTTTTGAAGGTTTCAAAAGTTTGAAATTTATATTTGCATATTTTGTGAACCCATTGATTTGTTATATTGAAGATGGATTTCCAATTTCCGAAATAATACTTGTTGAAAAAGCGACTGGGGAATTGTTGTTATTACTGATGAAAGAGAATCAGGCATTGCAAATGCAGTACAAATCTACTTTTATAGCTGAATTTTGGAAACATGCCAGAATCAAAATATCCACACTAAAAAAAATCTGCTTGCCATTTAATTTTAATATTTAGTACAACATACTGCTGTGAATCTCTGTACTCCACAATGAAGTTTGTGAAGTCGAAATATTGTTCACATTTGACCAATCATCTCTCAGAATTGTTGCAAATGGCTTTTACAATTTTTACGCGAAATTTCGGATTTGACCAAAAGTCTTCGTTAAATGTTATACTTTTTATTAATACATTTTTATTATTCTTTATTTTTATTATTAAAATTTTGAAATAATTATTTTGTATTTTCTTTCTTTTAATTATATTTTCTAAAATGTGTACTTTAGTACTTAAGACATGTAGAATATGTAACCATATTAATTAAATTAAATTAAATTTTTGTATTTAGTATTATGTAACTATGACGTGGCTCTTTATAACATATGAAAAACCGTAATGCGGCTCTCATTGACCTCATACGTGTCCACCCCTGATATATAAAATGAAAATGCTTTATACTGTTACAGGTACTGAGGAACATTGCATACAGTTTGAACAAAAGCCAAATGAAGGAGTGACATGCAGAGTTAGTGATTGTAAGTATTCAAAAGTTAAAACTAAAGAAAAATTCAATCATATTAATTCTAGTTTATTTGTTTTAGTCATGTATTCTGTCAACTCAGTTTGCATCATTAAAATCAACAAAATATGCCTCCTACAAAATATATTATTTTGAAACCTTTTTATTTGTAAATGTCTTTACTGCTTACTGTTGTGATGGTACTTGGTCAAAGGAGTAAGTTATGTTGATACTTTTTAAAATTTAAACTATGACATATAAAGGACATACAGAGAAAGTTCGATTTACCATCAGGGTTGGGACCAGGACGGATAATTGAATAGATGGATAGCAGAAAAACTATAAACTACAACCCACCCCCATTGATTGCATATGAAAAAATAATAAAAAAATGCACAGAAGAGAACAATAATGCAACACTCTGGCACCTCAGCAGTGAAGCGGGGACAATTTTTCGGGGCAATCTGGTTACTGCACATAGAGTACAGTATGTATGATGTGTGTTACGTACTAATAACTTTGTTTATAAACTTTTAATAAACGAACTGATGGTTAAAAGAGTGATAGAAGTTTCACTGTATGACACAAATAAGAAACTAGTTTGTGAAGGCTACATATTCCAAACTGCAGTCGATTCTTTTCAGAACTAAAAATACACTCGCATACCCTTTTCAATCTCGTTTTCCTTTCCGCTTTGTCACTATTACCTCTCCTGAATCTTGTCCCCTTCTTTTCAATAGAAAAAATGCTCAAGGAGAGGATTATGGTCTGGAGTTTAAATAAGGATGACCTTGGTAACTAAGTCTTTCAGTTGCTATTGTCCAGTGGTGGGCAAACTCATTAGTGAAAAGAACCTAAGATCAGCAGTGCAACGATTAAGATTTCTTTTAAGAGAGAAATTTTTTTTAAGAATCATGTTTTTAGGAATCAGTTTAAGCTAGCTACTAACATTAAATAAAACCAGATATAATAATAATAATCTTTTAATAAAAAAAATATTTTTTACATTAAAATAAAAATATGACAAAACATGCATTTAATGTGAACAATGACCTTGCATTTCCTTGGAAAGTTTGGATAAGTTGAGTTTGTATGTCATTGTTTTCAATTTCAAGCAGGATTCCAGGTTCTCACCAATGAGACTATTTCTCAATTTACTTTTGATACGATTCATGCTTGAAAAAGATTGTTTGCATAAATATGTAAAGCCAAAGAGTGAAAGAAGAACAAATGCTAGTTAATTTTAACTGATCATGTAACTGAACAGTGATAACTGATCATATGAGTCAGGAAGGTGTTGAAAATTATCATGTCTTCCTTCTCCAGACCACTTTTTCTCTGAACTAAGATCACATTTATCTTTCCATATCAGCATTAAGGCGTTCAAATTTGGAGCTCCATAATTCTTTGTTTATTAACTCCAGTAATTGCATTTCAAAAGGGCCAATGTCAATATTAAAGGGAGAAAAATTCAATTCTGTTACGTCAGCACTGAGAGTTTTTTTTTTTTTAACAAAGGCTAACGTCGCTATGCTTTTTTTGAATTCCTGAAACCTCTGTACAAAAGCTTCCCTCATATTTTAAATTGCTCTGAAATAGTAAATGTCAATTACCGAGTTATTTTCTTGGTGCTGTTTCAGAAGGCTTGGGAAATGAATTAATGTTTCTCTTTCAAAATCTTGAGCAAAAAGTAATAATTTGTTTTCGAATGAAACGACTTCTTCCAACAATTAGGTTTCCTTTCCCCTGTAATTTATGATTAAGATTATTTAGATACGCAACATCTACCATAAAATAAAATTTTTTGATCCATTGATCGTCCATTAGTTTACGACAGTCAACACTCTTCTCAATTTTAAGTAATAAGGAAGCGAAACGTTTTAACACGTTTCCTCTGGAAAGTCAACGTACCGTATGCAGCAGAAGATCTGCGTACTCACTCTCCATCTCAACTAAAAATTCTAAATTGGTGATGATAAAGAGCTTTAGTTATTAGGTGAAGAAAGAAGTTTTAAAGCGAGAAGTGTATGACATCTACTGCAAAATAGCATACCAATCAGTACATCACATTTGTGTCATGTGATAGAAACCGGTTTAGAGAGATCAAACCGACGCAGAAGCTAGGGAAAAAGTGAACGTAAAGTTGAGATTTTGAAGGTGAAAGATGTCATACGATAAGACATTTATTCGTCACTGCATTCGTTACGAATTTACGCAAAAGCATGTCAATCAATTTGTTCTGTTTTGGGGGAGAATATCGTATCGAAAAGCACATGTGAGTATTGGTTTCAACGTTTTAAAGATGGCGATTTTGAGGTTAGCGATGGACAACGTAGCGGCGCTCCACTGAAGGCTAGCCATGACGATTTGCAAACACTTTTCGATGAAGATGCATTTCAAACGTAAAATGAACTTGCTGAACAGTTAGGAGTATCACAAAAAACGATTTCTAATCGTTTACATGCAATGGGAAAGATTCAGAAGGCAGGCAAATGGGTACCACATGCTTGAAGTGCATGAATCTGTTAAACAGGCAACACAGAAAATCTTTCTTGTGGAAAATCGTGACAGGAGATGAAAAATGGATATGTTATGACAATCCGAAACGCAAAAAATATTGGGAGAATCCCAGCGAAACAACATCAATGCTGAAAAGAGACATTCACTGCAAAAAAGTTCTCCTATGCATCTGGTGGGATATGAAGGGAGTACTCAATTACGAATTGCTGGAGCCCGGTGTGAGTGTAACTACCGAACGCTATAAACAACAATTACTGCGATTACAGCAGGAAATCTATCGAAAACATCCGTTTACTGGCAAAGGTTTGCGGCCCGTCAAATTGCTCCATGACAATGCACGGCCGCATGTTACAAAAGTGGTAAAGGACACGTTAGTAACGCTTGGCTGGGAAATTTTGTAACACCCGGCGTATAGCCCCTTCGGACTACCATTTGTTTCGGTCTATGCAGAATGTCTTGTCTTCTGCAAACTTCCGGACAGTGGACGACGTACGAAAATGGGTTGACGACTTCATTGCGTCAAAAGAGGAATCTTTCTACACTGCTGGCATCCGTGAACTGCTTGACCGATGACAGAAGGTTTAGATAATGATGGAGATTATTTCGATGAATAAAAGTATTACTATCAGCTCTAAATTACATATTCATTTCTTTGACACATGCTTTAAAACTTCTTACTACACCTGATACTATTGGGTTGACAATCTTGGTCACCAATTCCATAACATTGCAAATTTGTTCTGGAAATGTCTGCGCACTAAGTGCTTCTGGATGAATGATGCAATGGTAATCAAGTATCTTGTGATTAACTTTTACCTTCAAAATAAAAACTAAATCTTTTCTCACTCTGGTCATACTTTTTGCCCCATCTGTTGAAATTGAATCAATTTTATCGAGTGGAATATATTTCTCGATGCATTCAATGACAGCATTTGCAATATACTGGCCACGTGTTTGACCTTTCAGGGGTAATGATCCTAAAAATTCTTTAGGACCCGAAGACGAAATAAATCGAACAAAAAGTGAAACTTGTGCTGTGTCATTTATGTCGCCAGACTCGTCAACAGCTATTGATAAAGCTGAAACCCATTTAAGACCTTCGATTAGCTGATTGGTTATACTGGAAGTCATTTTGACTGTTCCGTCTTTTGCTGTTTTAGCAAACAGTGGTAACTCTTTAATTTTTTAAAGAATTTCTGCCTTGTTTTTAACATCTCATAATAGCTCTTCGGATGTATTTATAAAACAACTTTTAATATATTCAATGTCTCTGTATGGTTTGTCTCTCTTAGTTTGCCTCTCATGACGAGCAATAAAGCTTGCAATATTAATGTTGCTGGAAGATTGCACCTAATAATTAAACACAGAACTTGATTTTTTATGACTCTTCTAAAGTTTCTCAACTGCTTTCTTCCTCGCATCACTGGCGGGATATTTTGGTGGGATATAATGGTAAATTTTACCAGAATTTAGTAGAAATCAATTCTTGGCAGAGCCACACTCAAGTGGCTAAAGAGCCTCGGTTTGCCAACCACTTCTATAGTCAGAAACAGTCATAATTTATCTGAAATTAAAAAATTGTATTTTCTTTTCAGGTGTTGAGTGAATTCTGTAATAATTGTTTATTATTTGAATATAACAAAAAAAATTCTTTAAAATGATGTTTTCAAGGATATTTAACATTTTTATTATGCTGATCAATTTTATTAACAATGCTAAAGCTGCAGAAAAACTCCTACCTTTCTGCACTTTTTTACAGATGTTGATGGTAAATGTTCTTCTGGTACCTATTTTTGGCCATACGTCATTGTTTTCCAGTATATGCTACTCTTAAAACTGATTTTGCTAACAATACTATTTGCCCTCTTCAAGTAAGATTTTAAATTGAATTTTTTAGAAGACAAATTAAGTTAGAGTAAAATTGTAAGGTGATCTCTTTAATTTAAAAAACTTTTCAGTCTTAAAACCCCTTGAAAATTAAAAATTGCCCGATTCCTTGATAGGATATTGTCTGATTCCTTATATAGGATATATATTACGTCCAGATAAAAAGTTCAGTTTTGATGCATATAAAGTAAGCTAAGCTATATTTTTACAGTTATGAATTGTTTAATCAGGGTAAAAGTAATGTTACCATGAATTTAATCATTATAAAATAGTCAGTGCGATCTGATATTCGATTTTTGCATTTAATGAATTTCCGCTTTCCATGTCAGGTCATCTGAAATAAAAACTAAAACAAGGTAGTATGAGATTCAATATGCTAAAAAAATTTACTATGACATAATGCATTGTTTGGATTCAGTGAAGATTTGTCCTGATATATTTTAGTGCTGTGGTGATTTTTTTGCTGATTAGACCAGGTCTCCAACCTTAAACATAATCTATTTGTTAACCCATAGAAAAAATAGTTGATGCACTAAGATAAGTTCTTTCAATATCATGGCTTAAATCCTATTAAGAATTCAAGGCTTGTTTCTTAGTATTTTATGCCAAGGGGTGAGAATTTGTGAAAGAAACTGGTAAGATGTTCTATTTCCCTATCTCCATTAGTAACTGGGTGCTTTGTGGTCAGGTTCTGGCATTGTTAGAAAAAAAAGCCATGGTGCCCACGATATGACGACAACAAAAAGATTTGTCCGAAGTCTTTTAAGAAAGACTTGACACATGGAGTCTGAAACTTTTTTGTCTTATATTTGTTCAAATTCTATAAGAGTACATTAATCTTATGTCATCAGACTTAATTATTGTGTAATTTATTGTATAAAAATGATGAATAAATACTAATATGCATTGTTTTGTTAATAAGTGAATTTCTTTTTAGTAATACAGGGGCTAAACTTGGACCAGAAAGCAATATATTATGGAAGCTCCAACGGTATCATTTAATTGTAAAATGTTCAGTATCTTTGCGCCTACCTCCACCTCTGAACATTTTTAGTTTAATTGGTATGTTATATCACTGTGGTTGCTATCTTTACAAGCGAGTTCAGAGATGTGCTGAACGTAAACCAGATGAGGTTAGTCTTTCTTGAACTCCAAATATGATGAATAATCTTTTTCTTTCACTTATCCAATCACTAAATCACTCTGAATTTGTGTATTTTTTAATGATTAAACTATGCAATCAAATTATTCCAAACATGGCATGTTTACTTATCATTTCGTATTCCCAAAAAAACTTATTACACAATTTTTAAGAAACGTTTGTGTGCGAACTCTCTTTGACCATGATGTCCCATGAAGTTCTGTGGTCACTAGGTCTCGACTCCATGTAATCTGTGACATTGTAATAAAAAAAATAACCCTTTTTTAAAGAATTAAAAAAAAATTTATTTACAAATTGGTAGCGATATCACAGTCACAACTACATCTCATCATACATAGAAAACATAATGGCTGAAACATGCCACTCTGACACAGCACCGTGTCCACTCTTGAAAGAAACATCCAATCCACTAAAAAGCAGTTTAAAAAAAAAAAACATTTCAACAATGTTATACATAAAAGAAATAATAAACTTCTGGGAAAACCATTTAAGCTCACATAAATATGTCAAAAGAAAAAGATATCCTTTCCAAGAGTAATAAGAAGTATAAATAAACGCAGGAAGTATCCCAATGTCTTGGAATAAGGAAAAATAAATAATATCATTATATTTAAAAGATATTCCGGAAGTATATGTTACAGATCTTAACCAAAAAAATGAAATGCCATTTTATTTAGTATATGCCAAATTTGATTTTACATGCAGTTAGGCAGTTGATTCATGCTCTACACGCAATTTAATAGGTCGCATGAGTGGGTCAGGCCGTCTATGTCACTCGCAGTCGGGTCGGGTTTTGATTCATCCCATCCGACCCATGTAAAATTCCACCAAGTAAATTTCACATCATCCATGTAAAGATTCATCCCATGTAAAATTCGTTGTAGCTTCTCTGACCGCAAAATGGTTCCAAAAAAGTCCCTTGAAGGCAAAGAACACGATGCACACAACGAGATTTCGGTGTTGGCAGGAAGGGCAGAGAATTATCGTTTGATGGGCCAGAAAAAAAAAGTTTGATGAAATCTCTTTAAAAAAACTTCAAATCATTGATTTAGCTAAAGCATATTCAGTACTTATGATATTTCCTTGATGATCTTGTGTACCATTGCAGTTGATAAGTGTGACGATTGTTTGATAACTAATTGTTGTAAATCGGTTTAATAGAATATTATCTTGATGAAGTGGCACACACTCTGTCATGTTGTATTAACTCGTTATGTTTATTAAGAACCAATCAGCAACGTTTAAGCTAGTAAAGTTGAGTTGTTACACTGACATTCTGTAACATCCCCTTCACTCATGTGTACACTATATACAAATACACAATTTTAACATGACACACATTTCATGATTACACAATTACAATACAATAACATAGGTACACAAATATACATTTGCAACATACATTTCAAAAGTTACACATAGTCATTTAAACATCTTTTTCTCCTACAAATACATCCACTCTTAGCGACAGGTATATGAGAATTACTATTAATTACAATTTGATTTGATATATTACTTGCAATTTCATCGTGTGTATTCAATATTGAAATCATTCCTGCATTCGCTAAAATTACTATAGGATTTTATAAGGTATTTTCTATTTCTCTTAAATATTTTTCCCAGTTGCGTTTTGACTACGTAAGCACAATAGTTTTATTTTTTTGAAAACAATAGCAGGTTCCCAAGTCTTTGTTTTCATGTTTTGCATTCGTACTGTATTACCTTTTCATAGTTTACTCAAAGATTTTGCAGAACGATCAAAACCATTTTTGGGTTTGTTGATGCTTAGTCACAACAGTCCTCTGACATCATTAAACGATTCTGCATTATGCAGCTTGTTTGTCTTACTGGCAGTTTAGTTCGCAATCTTCGACTAAACATTAACTGAGCTGGGGAAAGGTGAAGTCTTGATATAGGTGTGTTCCTATATTCCATTAGGCCAACAAGATTATGTTTGTTTTCTTAGCCTTTTCAACTATGGATTTAGCTATACCCACCCCCCTTTCAGCTTGACTATTATTTTGTAGGAAATATGGACTGGTAAAAATATACTCAATGTCCCAAGTGTTAGCAAAGGCTATGTACAAATAACTTTTAAATGGCATATTATCAGAGACAACAATATTCAGAAATTTTTATCTCGAAAACATATCCTCAAGAACATTAATTACTTCAGTAGCTGTTTTATTTCATAGCTCTGAAACTTCAATCCATTTGAAGTAATCCATAATTACAAGATTCACAAATTCCGTATTTTGTTTCATTAACTCCATTAACTGTGCTGTAATTTGTGACAAATATGGTATAAATTTAGATTTGTAATAAATCATGCCCAATAGTCTTCTGATCTCTCCTTTAGAACTAGGAACAGGCATATTCAATATACCTTTAATGTGTGAAGGATCAGGCTTTATAATTATCTGAGATTATCTGGCCCTCAGACATTGTAATTTAACAGCATTAAATTTTGCATTAAGAGCTTCAGCTCTTTTCAATCCTTCAAGTAAAGCTATATCATGAGAGATTTTATCAACACCTGTTACACTCCGACATTCTTTGACACTCTCCAAATTCTACATTTACATGCAGAATCTGTTAATAACTTACACAACTGGGCCAATTTTTTGAATTCCCACTTAAAATACTTGTTCTAAACAACTTAACCCCAAAGAATTAAATAACATAAAGAATAAAAAAATTATTACACATAATATTGATTTTTCACCAAAAAAGACACCTTTAATTTTATTTTAAAACAAACTTTTTCATTTAAACTAGAATATAAAACAGAAACCAATGTAATTAACATTGCATCATTGTATATTCTTTCTATAGGAATATGGAACAAAACCATATCAAGGATGTTCACCTGCATTTGAAAATAATTATTGGAGACAGTTAGCTCAAGATTATTATGCAAAAAAAGATAGTAAAAAAGAAGAAGAAGAATATACTAAAAAAGAAGTAGAAATGTAAGTTACTCAATTTCGAAAATAACTTATGAAAATACATCTGAGTCTGTAAAGCTAGCTAAACAAAATTTTCTAAATAATTTTAACTTGTTATAACATGAAATATAGTAATTTAACATGAAATATAGTAATATCCAATTAAAAAAAGCTAGTTTCTATTTATAATATTTTGTCGTTTATCTCTTTCCTTTTCGTCCTGAAATTCCTTTAAACACTTTTTGATGTGAATTACCCACTTTTATGTAGTAAAGATAAGATTATGGAGTGCATTTTACAGCCATAAGAAAATGTTAGGACCAACAATCCTAACAATAACAACAGGTAATAATTCCCTTTCTTACAGCAATAGGGATAGTAAACAGTAAAGCAAGGACCAATCCCTGCTTTACTGAGTTCACCCTTTCTTTGGAAGATCAATTTCCCTTTAAATTAAATATAGAATTTCCCTCTTTACAGTATCGATAGGCTTTCTGAAGATGTCGATTTGAAAGAAAATATGATATATCGTGCAAAAAGTCAAATTGCTCAGCTGGAAGCTGACATCTGCTATACTCATGCACATCTGGAGACATTAAAGTACCGTGGAAAAAAAGAAGATGGTATTTAACTAAGATACTTAAAGTTGATAGAATTTATCACGAAATATATCATTGATACTAATCATTATTCCAGAAATTTTCAACCAGTATGCCCCAAGAATGGCAGTTGCACCCTACAGATGGTTAAATGGCATAAGTTGTATCAGATTTATTTCATTTAAATGGTTTATTTTTAGACATTTGCCAAGTATGTACAAAAATAATTTCAAGTAATTCTCGCTGAAATAACTTCAAGTATCACAAATAAAGTGTTTTGAAAAGATTTTTCTCAAAAATAGGGGCCAGACTTACTGTTTCTGAGCAATAAACAAAGACTAAAGAAATAAGAGATTAAGAGAAAAATTGTTTCTACTACATTTACTATTCCTTTCCCTCGTCCTAGCTGTAGTGCCACAAAAATCTGTACTGGTCTTTCGTTTTCTGAACAGTATGTTCTGTTATAGTTATACATTTTTGTATTGTACATTTCTCACACGATTTATTGTCATATTTTTTACATAAATTATCAAGAATTAAAACATAAGCATTTCCAGTTTTCCAGGAAGTGGCCTTTGAAAATAAACTTTTGATAATGTTAGCCAATTATTGTAAAATTTTTATTGGCTTTAAAAAAAAAAGTATATATGTAGTTTGGTACAAAAGTATTAAGTTGTACGGAAGTTATGTAGTAAAAAGTTTTGAAGAATTAGCAAACATTGTTAGGTCTCTTGTGCATCAATTATGCATTTATTGTCAACATTTTAGTAAAAAGGTTAATTTCATTTGATATGTTATCACTTAATTGTAAGCCAAAAATATTGTTCTAACTTAAAATTTTGCAAAAAACAGCTTAAGCAACCTTTGAAACCAAAATTTAAAAAAAATTATGTATTTTTCATTTGAATTTAGATATATGTATATACGGCAGATTGCAAGGTTAATCCAAAACAATTTCGGGGAATCAAGAAAACCCGATGCACAAGGAACGTCCTAAATTGGGAGAATATCAAAAAGTCTCAATTGGAGAAAAACAAATTTTTGTTGATTTAATTAGACATATCTATCTACTATATGTTTTTTGTTGCATATGTAACTCCATCAAAACTGATTGTCTCTCGAAATTTTTTTTTTTGCTCGATCTTAGACGTTTTTTCGAGAAAGTACGTAGGAAATTAGCATGGTTTGTTGAAAATTGTACAGGAAACACGATGAAGAAGATTTTTTTACGATGCGGCTATTAGTTTAGGGTTTATTCAGTGTCAAAGTCGAAAAAAAGTGAAATTTCTAACGCGAATGAGCAAAAGATGTACAAATTTTTAGTCTTCAGCCGTGATTTTTTTAAGAGTACCTCTGAATGGGAATTTTTGCAGCTTGTTGAGTATTTTAAGAAATTTCAATTTAGTTCCTGATAATATTTTTTGAAATTTGGGGCAACTTTGGGATTTTTTTTTGTTGAACCTGTCATATCTATAGCTTATTACTATTACTTTTTTTTTTTTAGTTTGAAAACATCACAGAAAACTTTAGAATGTACTCTTATGATATAATTATTTTTTGAAATTGGTTAATAAATAAATTAGATCAATTAAAAGTTGGTCGTACATATTTCGTATTTTTTAGGTCGCAGAGTGATAGCGTTCATTCTTCTTCATAGAACTGAAGTTTACATTTTCTGACTAACGAGTTTGCCAGACATAAAATTTATTGTAGCGACAATTACCCTGGCAACGATTTTTTATATTAAATTTTGGTATGAAAAGTTGGTCAGACAAATTTCGTATTGTTTAGATCGCTGAGTGATAGTGTTCATTCTTCTTCACGAAAATTAAGATTAAATTTTCTGACTAATTGGTTTGCCAGGTATAAAATTTATCGCAGCAACAATTTTTTTAAATTTGGCTGTTGAAACTCGCTGCTCGTTTTTTCGTTCAATTTTCAGACGGTTTGCCGATTAAATACAGATCAGAAAATTTCAAGATTAACATGGTTTATTCAGAATTGTACAGGAAACATGATGGAGATGATTTTTTTACTGATGCTGCTGTTAGTTTAGAGTGCATTAAGTGTTAAAGTAAAAAAAGGAAAATCACTTGTGAAAGGAGTGTTGGTTTGCGAAGCAAACCAAATGGGACTGCGTAGTTATCACCGAGGGTTGGCGAGCTGGGGGCGGAACCCTCATTGTGATATCATAGACTGGAAAGTCAAATCAGGATTATACGAATTATTAAGATAGTTTCGCCATCACAGGATATTGACTCTGCAAAAAGAGTTTTGGTTTGCATAGCAATTCCCGGTTGTAGGCAAGCAGGAGGCCCCTAGGAGTTGAAAATTTCTTTATGGTATCTATAGTTTGATATCAATTAAATTTTTAAAACTAAGATTAAAAAAATTAATTTTTAAACCGTTTTGGTGATTTTGAAAGTTTGTACCCTTTAAGTGAATTCAAATTTTCCAGGGCACCTGAAAAAAAATTAATTTCTAGGAGTTTCACGAAACATTTTTGAACAGAAATTTGAAATTGTTTTTCACTATGAAAATGTGATTTTGTTAGCATTTTTCATACAACTCTCAAAATGCAAAATTTATTTGAAAGAAAGAGAATGATTTTAATACAGATATATATTGACTATTTTAAAGATTTAGCATATACCTGTTTAACATAGAAATATATAAAATTTTTATTTTAGAACGTAAAGTTGGCTTTACCCTTCATACTCTGTCACGTGAATCTCCTTATCCTAGAACTAAAGTTCAAAGGTTTCCAGTACCAAACAAATATGTGCCATGGGAAGTTATGTGGCTCCATTACAATCCAAGTGCATACACAATGTCCAAAAGTGACTTCCCAAGCCAACTGCGGCCTTATGTTGACGAACATTTTCTCACGTAAGTAATTTAATTTTTACCATCAAACAAATTATTTTATTACAAACTTCGTGGAAGCCTTCATTATACCTTTCAGGGGTAACCAGAAGCATTGCTGTTCACCATATCTCAATGCAAAATGACAAATACATTTACTTTTTGACATGAGTGTATTTTATATAGAAGAGAAATAAATAAAATTTCAATGAAATTTCACAATTTGCGATTCTTACTTTTGCAAATTCAGGTTTATGTAGTGGTACAGTAATCAGTTGGTCACAATTCAGTAAACTTGAAAGGACGTCTTATTTTATTGTTTGCTATGCATTTTGGAGAACTATTGTAAAAGGGAATTCCATTTCACTTGCTGTTCTCTTCAGACAAAATGCCTGTATGTATGTGTACAATAACACAATACTTGAAATTAGTATGAATTATGGCATCAATTCAGGAGTGATGAAAGTGTTCTATCTTTGTAGTTCAATAATCAAAAATAAAGTGGATATCATTAAAAAAAAAATTATTTTCTCCAATATATCAATGGCCATTTTTCATATTTTTCCAATAGAGAGCAAGATAGTGATGCCACTAAGACTGATTTGCCTAATTATTTATGGAACATGGAATCTGTAGATAATTCAGGTGTCTATAGAAATCGAAGATCATGGTTATTGGATAGTAGAGGAAAACCACTTACCTATAGATTAGATGTTGATAATTTGCCATGGTAAACTTTCATTACTTTATCTTTCTTTTATCTTTTACTTTAATTTTCACTGCTTGTGTTTATTGAGAAGTAGTGAATTAATTCTATGGTAGGATTTACATTGAACTAATTTTAGTGAACATTAGTAAACACTGTTCATGGCAAAATAAATTGTTAATCATTCAGTTTTTGTGCAACACTAAAATTATGGCTATCATTTTAGAAAAAAAAAAAAAACTCAACAAGAAATAATAAAGGAAATATTTCTTTTCATTTGTTTTCTGTGCAATGTTTAAATTATTTAAATGAAACCATGCATCTTTAACTTAGACATTTGCTATGTAATGAGCCCCAGTTATCAAATTTGGAAAGAGCACGAAAGTAGCAAGTCTCAAACTGTCAGGATAATAAATTGGAAGTTTTCGAAAATTCGATCATGGATCTTTCCAAAACAGTTATTGTCTGTGAAATATTAAAACCTATCAAGTAAGATTTAGTTCTCAAGCTTTAGTTTTTTAAAAATTTTCTTGCATAAAATTTTACTAATACCATACATTTATTGACCAATCCTAATTGACATTGAAAATGAATATTTTCAGTGGATTTATCAATTCCAGACTGGGCTTAGCAAATAATTTTCTTTTATAAAGTTTAAACATGATGTAATTTTTATACATAACTTTTTCACATAATAGTAAAAAGGATATAGAAGTTTTTACTAGTTATTTGAAAACTACTTTATTAGGAGTTAAAAATAATTTTGGCAAATTTATCAGGAGAAGAATTTTTTGTTGTTGTAATTTGGGATGGTAGACCACAAGGATCTACACTTTAATATGTTGGCCTTATTTATGTTTGCCTCCTTAATTTCTGCGATGTTAATGGTTTTGTGTGAATATTTTAATTTCAACACTTTAAAATATAGCTACAGAATATAAAGTTTCTTGAGCTTCAAATAATTTATTTCAAGAACAAATATAAAAACTAGAACGAAGATCTTGTGATTTTTGATAATCCAGTTATGTTTATTTAAAAACGAGAGATACACAGTTTATTAGTTTAAACTCAGTCAATTTGGAAAATTACTGAAGGGAAATGTAAAAATTGTTTTTAAACTTAAATATTAACAGCTACATTAAAGTTAGAATTTTCCTTTTTGTTTCAGTAACCCAATGGGAAGAACTGGTTTAAGAGGTAAAGGAGCTCTGCCTCGATGGGGACCAAATCATAATGTGTTTGTCGTTATAACAAAGTAAGAAACATGAACCATTAAGAATTGATTACATTTATTCAAGAAGCTTTAGAATAAGACAAGTATATAATTCAAATTTCTTTACCCACATTAAGCTTGATTCATTGTGAGTGATGAAAGCATGTGTTTACTACTCATTCTATGTATCTTGAAAACTACAACTAATCCAATTTTACCTTTGTTTACACACTTAAAGTAGTGAAAAACATCTTTGCATTTAACTGTTGAACAGCATAATTGAAAAAATTAAAATGTACTTTACCTTTTAGATGGAGAAGAAAATCCAGAGAATCTGACCATTCTTTATTTGAAACATCTGACCAATTAGAACTTGTGATGACTTGGTACATGACTAAAAAAGATCTTTCCCTACCTGGAGTACATATACTTTAAAAATTCTTACATTTTTTTTTATTATTTTAGATTTTTGGTGATGAAATAGCTTTGATACTAAAGTTTTTGTTTGAAAAATTGCTCACAATTTATGCAACTCTTAGAAGTATTTTTGCACAGCTCTATAAACCTTGATTGAAAAATACTAGAAATTATTTTTATTTCAATTTTGTTTAATAATGCAAAAAATAATAAATTTCTAAACTGGTTTTAAAACAGTAAAAAAATTATTTAAAAATGTGCTTCCTAGATAACATGGCACTAAAAAATAGTTGTATGAATACCAGTGACTTGGATAAAACCTTTAATCTGTAAATGTAAATAATTTAAATGAAAAATATGTGTGTGAAATACGATGCCTATCAACTACAAAAAGTATTGATATCCTGTAACAAGTATTAGTTTTTGTAGAAGCACACTTAGGGTGAGTTTGGGAAATGGTGAATATTGAGTAAAAATACTTTTGCTCCTCTTAATCTATTATTTTTCGTTTAGTTTCCTTCTATGTTTATTTGATGATTTGCTCAAAAACAGGAACTATGGTGTCAAGTTTTCTTTAGATTGACTTTTTGGTAATTTTCATATTGTTTTATACTCTTTCGAGTTGTGAGATGTTTAAAAACTGAATTCAAGCATAAAACATGAAATTTCTGATAAAATGCGTTTTTTTTTAAACAGCTTGTAATGAATGATCCACTAGTATACCTATAGCAGGTGAGCAGCCATGCGATGCCAGCTGCGAGACTAAACTTCCATTGTTAATCGAACTTTGAAACTATAAGAAATTCAGTTTCTACACTAGTGGACAGTGGCACCTCTTGTTTCAATCTTCCATTGCAAGCTTGACTTTCTCTTGGAAAGTATAATCATGCAATAAACAAATTAATTTGACACCTGGAAAACTTAAAAATACTCCAGAGTTTGCTTCTTCGAAGTGTACAAAGCTGTCAATTGCAAACATGTAGTGGCATTTGAAAGTGATTTACATTTATGTAAGAATTCAGTTCAATAGAATTCACTCTCATTCTAGGGCTTTGCATGGTCTGAAAATCGTTATGCAGTGCTTCAGTCTATTTTTAAAATGGAAGATTCAGATGAGCCTTGGGATTCTTCAAGTGATATGATACAAGTAATAAATTAAAAGCTAAATGAAATATTTTGCATTATTTTCTGATTTAAATTTCATGAGTTAGCATATTTTAAGTTAGGGATATTCAACCAATAGCACATTGAGTCTGCTATTTCATGTTAACTATATAGATAAGCATTCTAATTCCGAAAATTGTCAAGGAATGGATTCTAGAATACATTTGTGGCATGAAAACCTTTCCAACATCAGCCGGGTACAAATAGAATATTTCCATTTACGAATGGAGTTGGAGAATAAAACATGTTCGTGATGGAGTTTCGATGCAATGCATTTTTGCAAGGAGCTCAAAAGCAAATTTTCTGACTTAAGAGCAGACGAAATTTCTATGAGTGTTTTCTTCATCATATTGAG
Organism: Metellina segmentata; assembly: GCA_947359465.1. Classification (NCBI taxonomy): domain Eukaryota; kingdom Metazoa; phylum Arthropoda; class Arachnida; order Araneae; family Tetragnathidae; genus Metellina; species Metellina segmentata. Next base: position 47,308,561 of record OX375880.1, read on the forward strand.
TTGACATCAAAAGTGTTTCACTTCATCTACAGTTAGTACCCGGATTTGCATTTGAGTATTAAGGCTGCAATGATATCTATACATGTATGGTTTATTATCAATGGATTTTGTGGCAATAGTTATACTGGTATTCTAAATTCATAATATTTTTGCTATTAAACATGTTTTAGCAATAAAGTATAGTATAAGAATTAAAATATGCCGTCTATGGTTCTCTATCAGTGTTGAATGATGTGGGACCCATGGTCCTCAGTAAGGAAAAATTGAAAACACCTACTTTAAGTAATGATAAATTAAAAAATAATTTATGGTCCAATAGGACAGTTAAAGAATGTCGATTGTATCACTCAATACTGCATGCAAGATATAACCTGCTCATATTTTGCCATACATGATACAAAGATAGGCTTAATTAATACTAGCAAATTAATAAATACTCCAAAAGCTTAACGTTTTATGAAACAAAATATAAGACTTTGATAAACTGTTTGAAATGAACCAATTGTGTCTCCAAACTGTATGTTTTAAAAAGTTTTGTATTTTGGGAAAATTTTCCACTGTAAATGTGTTCATGTTAATACAGCTTATATCATTTAAAAAGTTTAATCAGTTTCAGTTAAGTGTTCAGGGGAATGATATCATTTGTGATAATAGCATTGAATTAGTATTCACCCACCACATGACCTATATTAATAAGATGGTTTCATCTTTGAGATGCGTTTCGGGTAAAATATATGTGCCCGATTATGATTCTACAATCGATGAAAGCTATACCTTGAGTTGCGTGATTTTGATTTTAGCGTGTTTAGTCGGTCCCACCTGTCGCGTAAATTCGAGGAATAATACGATTGCATAAATGGAAACAAAGATTTTTCTTTTCGTAATAGTTCTTCAAACGATATGCATCCTCCAGTTCCGATGACATTGATTCGAACGAAGATGATTTTAAATATGAAAAGGTCTATTGTGGTTATATGGATGATCAGCTTAATACAGACCAAGCATGGAAAGAAGTTGAATTATGGCACGTTCATTATGGTGGCTGGTCCAACATACAAAGAACATTCAAGGTAATCATGTAGTTTTAATTATGTACAACTGAGGTACCAAGTCTAGTTCATATTAATAGTCATAAAAGTTTTTGATAATCTTAAAGCACAATTATTTAAATTTGTAAAAGTCATTTAAAAAAAAATTTCCTTCCAGTTTTATTTAAATTTACATTTTATCACAGGCAAATGTTGCTTATTCTTTCAACTTCATGAAAAGTGTTCACTGAATTTAACACAGTATTTTAAAATTGTAGTCGGAAGGATGTAAAGTTTTCATGTTTTTAAATTGTTACTCATTATTCTAAATCATAAGCTTACATTATTGCACATTTATGCCTTGCAGAATAGTGTCAAGTGGAGAATTTTATCTGAGGATGTTTCTATTCGATTGCCTTATGGACAAACAACTCTTTTACAGGATGCTATTCGTTCCCTGAAAGCTTATGACTCTTAAAGTGAAATATGTTGCAACAGCTGTCCTCAGTTTAACTTGTACTTACAGATTTATACTACACAGCAATTTTTTTTAAGAGCTAGCTCAATAATATAATGTGTAAAGTGCTTTTGAAAGTAAATTGCATTACTGCAATTAATTACTGGTTGAATGCAAATTGAAAATACATAGACAAGTTGTATAATAATCTTATAAAGGTTTAGATTATTACAAAATTGATGTTGTTATCTTTGAAAGCTTCATGTTTTCTTTATGTTAAAAATTATATTAAACAATATATTAGCAATACTGTTCTTTCAGAAGTATAGACCTACTGTTTACCTATCGCAAGAACTGCTTCAGACACAAGGCCTGTCCCTGTCTGTTGCTGCAGAAAGACCTTATCCTATTTTCCACAGGGGAAGCTAGAGAAATGTATTTAACTTTGACATGCTGAATGACAATTTGGAAACCACCTGTTTCTAACACCAACATGGGGGGGGGGGATACAATTATGTCATTCCTGAGTTACTTAAAGAGAAAAGGTCCAATATCAAGCCATTCTCATGGTATACAAACAATATATCTGGGTACTATTGAGACAAGTATTTAAATAGATCAGACTAAATGTTTTATTAAGCATCTTTATACTTTCAAGAAAGAAAGTTGAGCATATTTTCTTTTGACATATATCATGGCCATTTCATAAATAAAGTTTTGAAAAATTACAAAATGTTTTGTAATTTCAAAATTTATAGTACAGTATTGTTCTTTTGTAAAAAAATTACATACTGTAATTTCTGTTAATGATTTATGGCACACAGATAACTTTCCTTTAAGTATATGGATGAAACTATTATAAGTGAATGCATTTGGTTAGCTTCCATCAACAAATTATGGCTCAGAATTTTTGAATAAGCACAAGTAGGTTTACATGTTCAAAAAATAGTGTAGCATAATCTATTTACAAGCAATGTGACAGTTACTACTCTATGAAAATCATTTGAACCACCAAATAATCAAATAATAATGCATTTCAAATAGATACACAATTATGATGATGTAATATGGAAGCGAAGGCATTTCTTAAAATTCAAATAAAAGAACTAAGAAAGATAGAAATAATTTATTAAGTTATAGTTAAACAGTCTGTAGCTAAAACATCAGAAATTACTAGTCAACTCATTCAGTAATTTCAAGGTGTTAAGCGTTTAGGATCTCTAGGGAACATGGATGTTTTTCGTATGTTGTTCAATCCCAAATACAGCATTGTTACACGTTCCAGGCCTACACAAATGTAAAATTCAATTAAAACTCAGAAGTCACTGGTTATAAACATTATACATAAAATTCAAAAACAGTTATTAAATGGAATTACTGCCGTTACTGAACATAACACTTATACAACTTGAAAGTCAATTAAATACTATAAATCAAAACAGAAAGTGGTACTAAAAGGTTTTCCAAGTAATTCGAAATCATGTCAAGTAAAATCATGCTTTCTTATTCATAATTTTTTCTATCAACAGTAATAAAATTTATCAATGAAGGAACTACAACTTTTTAAATGTAAAAATGGACTTTAGTGAAGATATTGTAATTTCTCTAGAGTTGAAAAGATTTATACAAAGATATAATAATTATACAAATATATAAATACAAATATTGACGACCAGCTACAGGCTCAAGCCCACAAGGCTGGTCCTTTGTTTATGAATTCTCCAATTCCCACTGACTATCCAATTGTGTCTTAAATTCGTACACTCCCTTTGAATTAACTATATTTTCTGGCAACGCGTTCCAACTGTCTATTACCCTATTAAAGTAGTAGTTTTTCCTTAAATCCTGATTAAAATGTGTCTTATTCAATTTATACCCATGGCCCCTTGTTCTGTTATCCCTATTGAAATTTAAGCCCTCTGTGTCCCCTTGTTTTACAAACTTGAAAAGCTGAATCAAATCCCCCCTCCTTCTTCTTCTTTCCAGTGTATACATGTTTAGCTTACTTAAACGTTCATTATAGTCGAAATTTGCTAGCCCCTTTATTATTTTTGTAGCTCTGTGCTGAACCCTTTCAATTGATTCTATGTCCTTTCTCATATATGGAGCCCAGAATTGTACAGCATATTCTAGATGTGGTTTTACTAAACCCTTATATAATGGCAAGATTATATTCTTATCCCTTGAAGTTACAGTCTTTTTAATATACCCCAATAACCTATTAGCCTTTTTACCCGCAGCTGAACATTGGTGACCCATTTTAAAATCCCTGTGAATTATCACCCCAAGATCCTTAACTGTTTCTCCCTCCTTTACCTTTACTCCCTGCAGACAGTACTCGGCTCCACTGTTCCTGTAACCCATATGCAGAACTTGACATTTCCCTACATTAAATGACATACCCCATTTTACAGCCCATTCGGATATCTTATCAAAATCTCCTTGTAAATTTCCTATCTGTAACTTGGTATCCACTGTCCCCCATATTTTTAAGTCATCTGCAAATATACTGATTCTATTCTTGATCCCCTGACCTATATCATCTATGAAAATTATAAATAAAATTGGTCCCAAAACTGATCCCTGAGGCCACTTATAACTTCTGTCCACTGTGAATAATTTCCTTTTACCTGCACTCTCTGCTTTCTACCCAATAAACAATTTTTTATCCATATTAATGTTTTTCCCTGAATCCCCAGCCTTTCCAATTTAAACAGTAATGCCTCATGAGGTACTTTATCAAAAGCCTTTTGAAAATCTATGTACATGATATCCACACTGCTCTTATCCAGCTCCTCAGTAATTTTTTCGTAGAACTTCAAAAGGTTTGTAGAGCAGGATCTGCCCTTCCTAAACCCATACTGATTCTCTGATAACAGTCCCCCCTCCTCCAAGTATAACATTATTGCATTATATAAAAGATATAATACAATAAATCATCACTCACCAATACCACCACCAGCGTGTGGAGGAGATCCATACTTGAATGCATCAATGTAACTCTCAATTTTCTTTAAATCTGAAAAAGTATTGTTTATTATAAAATCAAAATACATTTCAGATACCCTTTTACACTTAAGCAACACTAAAATGTGCATTGGTATCATTTCCACGCCAAAGCATATTTTTTGCTTTTTTTCATTTTGATGGATTTTTACTATTTCTTGACATAATGATTTTACTAGATATGGACACAGCAGAGTTCTTTCAAGCAGTGCTACCCCAGGCAAATCTTTGGTACTATTATCGACAAAAATAGTTTTAAAAGCTCATTTTTTCACAATTGTGCCTTTGTTGAAAATTCAAATGGCAAAGAAAATTTAGTCCTTATTATAAAATTAATAGTGGACAAAAAAAAATATTTAGGATTTTTCTTCAGAGGAAATTTTTAAAGGGATGTCATTTTTAAAGTTTTGGCACCAATCATGGCAACCATAAAAATCCCCAGAATCTGGTTGCTAGATTGTTGTAAAAACGTACCGTTGTGTAATTTTTTTTTTTTTAAATTTTTAAAATTCTTGTTGAGATTTTTAGCATATATTTTGTACTTAATTAGCACATTTTGTGTCTGTGCATCGAAAAATGATACTATAATGGACTTTTCTGCTACTATTTCATACGTACTTTATTTGACCTTGACTATATTAGCATCCCTTTTAAACGTGAAAATGGGCGTTTTATTCACATGTGTATGTTTGCAGTTACAGGGCTTATAACAGGTTTCATGGTCTAAAAAAGTGACTAATTAAACAAAAAAAGTGACCAATCGAGCACAAAAAGTGATAAATAACAATAATGCTAAATATATTCAAGTATAAAAGATCCTCCCCCAGCCACCTCTATCGTTAACTTTCCTTTCTTTGGAAGGATATTTTATTTTCTTCATTTAAAAAATTACATCATTTTAAAATATAAAAAAATTGTAATTATGATTTTTAAATTTGTTTATTTTTTGACACAGCTTGAAGAATTTCTTCCTTTTCTTTAAAAGATTATGTCTCATTTTTTTGGTTGAAAATATGCATTTTTTAAAGTTTGTCTTTGCTGACAAGCATCATTCGAGACTTTTGCCGCTCCTTCAATCATCGCCTGAGCAAGTGCTACTTCCTTAATATCTTTATTTTTTATAGCCTTCTTGAGCGCCTATCATTGGTTTCCTTTAATAATTTTGAAGCACTGCCCAACGCCTCATCCTCTTCTTTACGCATAATTTTAAGTTTTAATTCTTCTTCTATCACCTTTCTTTTCTTTGCCAGCTGCTTAAATTTTTTTTTTCTCTGCTTCCAGTCTATCCTTTTTGTTTCTGTCCTTCTGTAATTTTTCTTGTACCTTACGTTTTATATCTTCTAAATAGGCAGTGTATTCTTTATATGCAACCCTTTCAATATCCATTAACTTTGATATGATTGGCACCAAATAAGGTTGATTGTCAAAATTAGCCAAGCTACTTTTGACTGTCATCAATGCATTGAATGTGCGTTCTGCAATTGATGCTCTGTCTCCTATCCAAGTTTTTCCTGTGTCTGAGAAGCCACGTTCAATGTCAGCACTACCATGAGAAAATGACAGAGCAGCCTTCACTAGCTTTGACACAACTGGGTATTAAGGATCCACACCACTAATGTCTCGCAGTCTGAAGAACTGGTTCCAGTAAACATCAATCAGCTTCATTCTAGATCCTTCCTCAAATTCTCTTTGGAGTAATTTCCACTCATCCAGTAGTTCGTCTGTCGGGACATCCCATAGCATTGCTCTTGCAACTTCTAATACTTGTCTTATAATCTCACCAATGAGTCTCTCAAGAGGACCAAGACAGGATAAACTTTTAAGGAGAGATGAACTGAAGGACTTCTTCAAAAGATATTAACACTAGCAATGTAATACTTCTGAGCCCTTACAAAAGAGAAATTCCTTTCCTTCTCTTTCACATACAGAAGAGCTTTAGAAATTTGATCTCTAATCACAATATCAGCCAGAGGCAAGTTTTTAAGGACATATATCTTCCATTTCATCCATCTTCGAATTTCAAATAAATTTATCTTTGTAGATCCTACTTAAAATTGCTGCTTATCAACAATTCAAGTTGAGAATGAAGATTATGCATTGAGGGTACCTTTTTCTGAAGAAATTCCGTCACACAATTATATATACTTGCACTTGATATGACAAATATCACCTCAGCCTTCATAGTTTCTCTTCTAAGTAAATGAACAATTTTAGTATAGCCTGGTCTTTGTGTCATGTTTGGCTTCTTTATTGGAATGTAGAGAAGGAAATACTTTCGCACTGCAAACAACTATTCAAGCAACCTTTCAACAGCTGGCTTTAGGCTTTAGCCACCTGCTGGTACAATGCTTGATGAAATAGTGAGTGAGAAGTTTCAAGTCTCCTTGAATTTGTTTGTATGTTGACCAATGCTTAGGCCACTGTTTAAAATATCTGTGAATAGAAAAAACTAGTTCAGACACATCTTCCTGAAGCTTCAAAGTTGACTCTCTACTTGCTATATCGAATTCCTTAGCACCAGGCTTTGTGACCAAGGGTGTTGTTAAGGGAATTGGATGGAACAGCGTTCCATTGCCATTATGGAAATTACAAAGGAAGGAAACTATATTATGCTGCTCTGTATTTAGAGGGTTGCTATTGGTTATTTGATAGCAAGATTATCATATTTGGTGATACTTGAGGCACCAATTCTTTTCGCGAACAGAAATCAATATTATAGCAGCTGGCGCCAGCAGTAGCATCACATTACAATTGCCTCAAAATAAATATTAAAAAAGGTTTCATTCAGAAGGGAGAGCTGAATTGCCACCTCCTTCTGAATGACGCTTAAATGGCGTACCTGCTGTGGAGGAAACTTGCATGGACGTTCCAACGCAAGACGAAAGTACACAATATGTACTAGGTTGACATTTGACTTTTTTTAGAGGAAAAAATTAATTTGTTTAATTGCGCACTAAAAATTGTTTTCTCCAAGTAAAATTTAAGAACTTAAACTGGAAAAGGTGACGTGTTATAAGCCCTGCAGTTATTATTCCAATTATGTTATTCACATGCAATTTTTTATATTAGACACAAAAACAATGACTCAAAAAATTTCCACATCCTGAAGAAATTTGAAGTTTATTACGACAATTATCTGAAAATGAATATGATCATGATGAGTTCTATTCTGATTTATACTGAGGAAGAAATTATGTTATGAGAAAATGAATATGGAGTATCAAAAAAGTGATAGACAATTTTGCAGTTATTGAAAAACAAAGTATCCCTAATTTGCTTCCAGAAGAAAAATTAAGAATATATTTTTTCCCGGCAATCCAGAAAATCTGAATATATATACCAGTGATTTGCTGAGAAAAATGAAAGCTTGAGCCGAAATTTGATAAAAATTATGTACTTTTATGCAATGAATTTTAAAAAGAAGCATTTCTCACAAATGTTTAAAACCAGAGTTCTAATTTTAAAAAAAATGTGAGGGAAAGCATAAACAGAGTATTACAAAAATGCATGGGTGCACATTAGCTCTTTTTTTTATATAAATAGATAAATATGAAATTTAATGAAAGTACCAATTCCGTGTTCTTTGGCTTTTGAGTTGAGAAGATCAGAATCATGAATACGCTGGCTTCCAGATATGATTTCTTCTCCTCTCATAAACATATCATAGGAATTAGATAATTTCTATAAAGATAAAAATATTACATCACTTATTGAGGCATACACTAAATGAATGCAGATATAATCATCAGCTTATAGCAGAAACTCATTAACTGATATTGTTTTAGACACTAAATGCTTAGTTTCACAAGGAGAAAGTCATAATCTATTTAAAAGATATATCACTATCAAGATGCTTAGTTTTTATTTTTGTCCTAAAAACTAATTGATAAACTTTAAACAGCTGCATAGTAAAAAAACCCTTTTTGTCAGTAAATGAGTTTCTGCTCTGATGGCAACAATAATAGTAACCCATTAAGGTAATTCATGCCTAACAAATGCAAGGTGAAATTTGTTTAATTTCATTAAGCTGAAGTTCCATATTATCTTCCACTATACAGTTCATCTTGCCGTAGCTCTTATTCCATTTTAGATTTAGTTCTCAGTCAGTCTAGCACTTTGAGTCATTAGTTTCAACTTAAGTCAGTAAAATGTTACATTCTGTTTTCTAAAGATGTGTAAGCAACTCTTTATTTCCACATACACACATAAGCACTATTGGGGAAAGTTTCAATCTTTAGTAAATATAGGTAATTGTTAGCAATCGCATTTAAGCAATAACATTCCATGAATTGTATATACAACTATAAAAAAAATTTCAAAGGATGTAAATATATCTCCGATTCTTAGGTTTTTACATATTCAGCTTTATGTGTTCTTATTTCAAATCTATTAACATATTTTTACGATTGTGGATATCCTAAATAAAATTAAGACCTCATAGGAGATATGACAAATTTATTTGTCTGTGAACATAGTTGTATCCAGTAAGTTAGAGGTAAGCCTGGATTGGCTGGTTGATTTATGGTTATTTTTGCTAATTAGATGAAGCAAGATAATTCAGGTAAATAGATATAGCTTTTAAGTCGGTTCTTAAATTTGTGGTGGTAATTTTTAATTAACCTTGCACTGGAGAAACACAATAGGTTATTGGAGAAGGTCCTGGATCAACCCCAGAAGGGAACAATTCAAGGACAACACTACATAATTTTGAAACAGTCAGATGACAAGGTCAGACATGAGGTGGCATTCCAAGTTTTTTCTCTGAAGATTGCAATATAGCTTTACCCTTGGTTATTTATCTTTGCATTTGATTGCAAGCAAATATGCAAAATTAAATTTTGTTTTGTCAAGTTTTTTAACTTGAACATTGTTAAAAGGCATTCACTTTTCATTGATTCAGAGGAACAGTACTGGGGTAACCTTGTTGTAATGTTTATGTCCTCTGTAGACAATTCTAAACCTGCCTTCTATATTCTAAATATTAAACACAAGTTTTTATTGTATTAAATGTTAATTAGTACTTGCCAAGCCTCGCTCTTCTCTCTTGCATCAAAACAAATTAAGTAGTTTTAATACTGTTATCCAAACATGGACCTCATTTTAAAATAACTTGTAGTCATATTTAATTTTCTATATTCTGTTACTTAAGTGATTAATCCACAAAATAAATTTGCATTCACTTTGTCATTAGAACTCGCGAAAATGCAAAATTTCCAATTTCTTTGGTAAACCCGAGTTTTTGCTGCATCTGGTTTTGTCAATTTTATTAATGACAATCAATGAATATTTTATTAGCCTAAGGATAAGCAGTGATAAAATATAACACACTATAACTTATATACTCACTGGATTAAATGGATCTGGCATAGTGTAAAAGGGACGCACTTTGAGTGGAAATTTGTCCAAGACATAAAAGTCTGTATTGTACTGAAAAAAACATTTTACATTCATAAATAAACATAACACAAAAACCATTTAGTGAAATTCAGTTGATAACACTGAAATCTATTTGAGACATAGAGTTTAATTATTTACAACAAATGAAAATATTAATATTAATCAAACAGCAATTTACCTTGGCTTTTACAATTTTTCCTAATAGTTTCTCATTAGGTGTACTCAGATCATCTTCATCCTCAACTTCAACACCTGCTTCTCTTAATAAGGCGAGACCTTGAGAATAGTCTAACACTAAACTGAAACATTAATTATCAATAGAATTGTAAAATCAAACATTGATAGAATTGCCAAAATATACAAATGATTGTAGTAATGATATATTTTTGTGATATAGTAGTGCAGAAATGTATACATCTATTTTGTTTTATCGTTTTTGACCATTCTTTGTAGTATACGATCCAGAGATGCCAATCTTTTTGTAAAATCTAAACGTAAAATTTCGGTAATATGGTTACACTTTAAAAGCTATACATTTTAAAATAATTAATTATAGTGTTCATTATAATAAAGTTAGAGAAATATAGAATATGTTACTTAAGAAAATAATTTTTTTTTTATAATTTAAGTAATACAAAATAAGGCCCTTTTGGTTCATTGGCATTTGTAATGAAATACAGCAAATGGAAAAATACCTGATTTGCATAAAGATTAAAAATTTTCATACTAAAATTGTTGCAGTTTTATATGAATTTTTCATCTGAACACAAAAATCAGTCCTAGACACTGCCTCTTGTGCATTATTTTTTTATTAATTCCTACTTGAGACTGAGAGTTTTTCTATTTAACCTTTAATTTCAGTAAAATCTTGGAAGAAAAGTTACTGCCTTTGCATGATTTATTTTTTTTGTCTGAAAAGCATACATTGTTGCATGTGTAAAATGGATTGGAATTTTCGAATTGCTATAAGGCACTGACTTGGTGGTCTTTCGTGAAAAAAAGAACAGTAGATAATGAACTTAGCAGCTTTGTTTCTTAAATTGTATTTTCCGTAATTTCACAATTCACCGTAACTTAAGGCAAAAATCAGTAACAATTGCAGAAAATCGGTAATGGTTGGCACCTGGTAAGAACCTTTTCATGTTCAAAACAAGTTTTTACAAACAAAGTAAAAATGTTAAAATACAGTAAAAATTAAAAAGACCTCAAGGTCAAGATATCTATATACAGACACGGGAACATTGAAAATAGCGCACCAAGAAGGGCGCATCGGCTTGAAATGAAATTTAATACACAAAATGATACAGATGAGAGATTTACTTGATCCCAAAATCAAGACAAATAAATATTGTGTACAATTAGACAAATACAGTGCAACTTCAATAGCGCGTCGGACCACCTCATGTTGTAATACAGTCAAGCATTGAGTTGATTAGACATCTGATGTTGTCCTGAGGCAGATGGGCTCACAAATCTTGAACAGCCACCTCCAAATCACGCACACAGTGTCACGGCAGCGTCTGGTGTTTCAGCTGGTCCCACACATGCTCTATAGGGGACAAGTTCGGGGAGCGGGCCGGCCATGGAAGAGTCTGAACATGACGTAGGAAGTCTTGAGCAACTCGAGCTGTTTGCGGACGAGCATTATCTAGCTGGAAAATTGCCCCTGGAAGACCATTTAGGAAAGTTCCCACGTGGGGTCAAAGAATATCATCAATATAGCGTTGGCCCGTTAAGGTTCCACTTACCATAATTAGAGTTTACTGGTTATCATAGGCTATGGCTCCCAGGCAATTACGCCTGTGGGCAGTGTGTCACGTGACAGTGTGGGTGGAATTGTATCGTTCACCAGGGTGCCTCCACACCCATACGCGGTTATCATCTGTCAATTTTTTGGGAAAACTGACTTATAACATTTTGCTATCTGAGCACAGATTTCCTGTACAAATCTCTGTTTGACCAATCCACACCAAATTTGGTACACTTATACTTTAGGACACTGTGGAAAACATAGACTATTACTTTCCTGTCTTCAGACTAATCTATAGCACTTACAACTATGAAAATTGGCATACAGGTAGGTGCCCCTAAAAGCTTCAATTTTAAAATCTAAAGTTTGTTTTCTTGCTTTAAAGAAATCATTATCGTCTTTATCAATATTCTGTCCTTTTTTGAATAGCTCTATTTCAGCCCATGAAATCGAAATTCAACACTTTGCACATCTTTCATTTTTAAAATATATTATTCAGGAATTAAATGTATATATTTGCATCTGAAATAAATTTCAGAAGCTATAAAAAAGTTAAAAGTATTTTCTGTACAACTTAAATGATTGAAGTTAAACAGTATTTTCTGTACAACTTAAATCATTGCATTTTTCGAAAAGTGATTATTTTAATTCAATTTTCAATCAATATTTAACCATTTTAACCCGAGCAATGCCAGGTTATTCAGCCAGTAAAATATAAAAATATATACAGTATAAAATTTCAGCATTTGTAATAAAACTAACCTTGGTTCAAGAAATTCAAAAGGTTCAGCAGGAAACTGTTTATTAATAGTTTGAATTTCTTCAGCATATCTGAAACATAATACAACTTTTATCAACAAAAAAGTACAAGACTATATACTAATTAAAGCAGTAATCATATTTTCGTAACTTTAAAGTTAGTGTATTCTAAAAATTACATCACAAATATACTATATACAATTTATCGATTATTTTTGTTGGGAAGGTGCACATTTCTTAAAATTAAAAATAAAAAGTGATTTTAGTATGAAAGCATTTAATTGTACTAACTGCATTAATAAATCCATACCTATCTCTTAAGCCTTTAAACATCTCAACAAACATTTGGGCAATTAGCTGAAGTACTTCATGATAGTGATAATCAAATGCCATTTCTAAGTCCAAACCAACGAATTCACAGAGATGTCGATGTGTATTGGAGTTTTCTGCTCGAAACACTGAAATATTTTAAGTGAAATAATTACTAGTTTCAATTTTCAATGTTTGCAAACTACATAATAAATAAATGGGTAATAGCTTATTATGTGACAAGGTTATATAAAATGCATAAATCAATTTAACCAGTTGAAAAAGTTTAGTTAATTAATTTTTCAAATTAGTTAAAAAAGAAAGATAAACAAACGAAAGCCTTTGTTAAATTAGTAAAAAAGTGAAACTCCAAAACAAAGACTAATAAAGATGAAAACTTATGAAAAACACTTGGGAATTTTCTCACCAGCTTAATTTCAAAGCCTGATCTATTTTCACACTGTTGAACACGTTAGCACTTCCCATTCTTTACACATGGTCAGGAAACAGTTAGTTAAAAAAGTGAGCTGTGGTACCACTATTTTAGAATAACATATTTAAACTCGTGATGTCCTCTTGTGACCTACTTTTGTCTTGCTCCACTGAAATGACCATTAAAGATTTTTTCATAGTCGTTATTTTGAAGTTTTACTTTTTTTACTAATTCAAATTATTAACTAATGTGAACAAGTATTTAAGATGAATAATCTAAATAATTACATACTTGGGCTATAAAAAATCAGTTCTTAATATTTCATTGAAAAATATTCTCAACTACTAAAACTTTGCTAGCTAACTAGATATACTTAATCAAAATTTTCTATCTGAATTTTAAATTATCTTGAGGTAAAAATAACGAAGAGATCAGTCAACCAAAAACAAAATTGCAAAGGAATGGAAAAATTTTCATCACAAAACAATCCAGTGCACTAAATAATTTAATTTAAAGATGAAATACACTACCCTAAAATAATGGACCGGACAGCAAGATGTGATGGTATAAGAGAAAGAATACATGCTTTAATAGGGGGATGGTCCCCCACATGCTGCAATTACACTAGCAACCTTTCTGGGCATACTTTCAACAAGTAGATACATAGGTATGGGTATTTGTGTCCATTCCTGCTGCAAGAATCTCACCTGCTCAGCTGTAGATTTCGGACATGTTTCCTTGGTGCCAAAGTGTCGCTCCACGCGTCCCACAAATGTTCTATGGGCTTAGGTTGGGACTCTGAGCAGGCCAGGGAATACATTTTACATCCAAATATTGATACCACTGCTTGATAGAGGCGTTGTCGCCCTGGAAGTAGCATTCGTCCGCTCCATAAAATTGCCACAGCGTAGGAAGAACCTGATTGTCCAAAAGGTTCATGTTGGCGTCAGCGTTCAATTTATCAGGAACAACATGCAAAGGACCCAGGCCATACCACAAAAAACACCCCTTAACAAGTAGTCGGATTTTATGCGAATCTGATGGCGTCTCGTCCATTATTGTAGGGTAGTGTACATTAATTTACATTAAAAATAGTAATTGATAAGAAAATTTTAATCAGCACAATGCAACTAAATTTAAGAAATAATTGCTCTGTTCTGCTTCCCACTTACCAGATCCAATTGTGAAAACTCTGTCAAAGTCAGCTGTTATAGCCATTTGTTTGTAAAATTGAGGCGATTGAGCTAAATAAGCCACACCTTCACAGTATGTAACTTCAAAAACATTTGCCCCTCCTTCACTAGCAGCTGAAATATAAAAGTATAATATTTAAAATCTATTATAAGACCTATAAATTTTGTAAGATGTACCTAAAACATACATGTATATGTATTGTTGAGCATTATTACTTATTAAAGAACAATTATTTATTTATTAAAGCATTTAGCATCTGTTTCATATTTTACAAGACGAAAGAGCCCACACCAAGCAATAGTATAATACGACTATTTATTAAATTTTCTAAGTCTTCAGTTTCTAATTTTCAGAGGTCTACTAGTTTATAAATAAATATAAGTTATTTTCAAAATAAATATAATCTAGCTGAAATTTTGTACCAGAGGGATATATGTTAAAAGTATATTTTAAAAGTCTATACTTGAGACAACTTAATAGAAAATACACTTCTGTTATATGTCTACTAATAGCTATATGATAGCATGAGAAATTTCTTTTCCCCACCAAGTTAGGTTTTTAGAGTTGATGGTTCACACATATGATATGAAAGATCTGATATTTTGTAATGTTTGAAACAGGCTGAATGAACATTGTTATCTACAGTTGTAAAGTATTAGATACTTTTATACAGGTATTCCTCACTTAAATTGACCAACCCTGACTGGAGTCAGTGCCAAAGCCTGCCCCAGGTGAAATGCAATCTAATTGATGATTTCACACCTATCTCGATCTAGTCAAAGCAGTCAGCATTAAACTCGACAAATTGGATGTCTGAATGCTCTCTTTACATGTTCGGTTGCTGATCGGTACCCCTTACTTATTCAATAATCCTGTACTTCTTACTTTAGACTGTTTCTTGCATCAGAATAAATAAAAACAATTAAACTTCTTGCTTAACAACCTAGTCATAGGAATAGAACTAGGTTGTTAAGTGTGAGCAGGTAATATATTGTGAACAGAGCAGATAATTATTGTTAACCCAAAAAAGATCAAACCTGGGGATATTGTCTTTTTTGACCAACATGGCAATATACTTCTAGCATCAACTCACCTGATATTATTTTTGGAGTATGTATTTCTTTAAAGCCCTTCCCTGTTAAGAATTCTCTGAAGAGTGTAACTACGCCTCCTTGTACAGAATAGATGGCATGATTGGCTGGAGTTCGTAAGTCTAACACTCGATTGTCTAATCGAGTATCTTGATTTACATGAATATTCAAACCTTCAGGGTCCTGTTTCAAAAAATGAGATTTTATCATTGAACAAAATAAATGTGACTAAAAATTTTAAAGATAAAAGACAGTTTTCCATTTATTGAAAAAGTCAATTTTACTATTTGCAACATTGGATACCAGCAATCTCATAAGTAGCAAGAATATTTTAAAACTTTGGGGGTAAAAGCTAATGAACTTGAACGAAAAAAAATTCACAATCATTAGTCAGGAATAGATAGCAATGATTTTGTTTAGATGCTGTTATACGATGGCTGTAGAACACTAATGGCTATAAAATAAACTGACATTTATTTTTGTTTTGTTCCAAGGAAAATAATTCGATAAAATCACATTTAATTAAAAGTACATGGTAATACGTTTATCATAACAGTCTATGTTTCTTCTAAAATAGAGTTTAAAATTTGAAGTTCATGTTTTAAAGTTATTGTAATAAGCTTATTAACTAAGCAACCTATAATAAGAAAAAACATTGAAAAAGATTCCAAACAAATGAGTTTCCTTCTGTAGATGTAATCATAAATAATGATTTTGAGAGTTTTTGTATTTAATATCAGAGGGAGTGTGTTCAGACAGTACAACTTTAGAGGATAATTATATTGGAAACCAAAAGCTTCTGTGGGGGAAACTAGCCACTATTACAAAAATGAACTAATTAAATTAATTATTAGCAGTACATATAGTATTGCAATCATTCTCAACCATGACTTTTCTCGTACATTTTACTTAAAAGTTTCTAGTGCAGTGGGCAAACCCACTGAGTCACAACAATTCTATTGGTAGACGAAAGTTGCACTGCCTCTTTCCATACTCTTCTACACTCCAATGGAAATTACATATTAAGACTAGTAACTGAAAACTATAAGAAATTGACATAAAAGAAAGCTTACATTTTCATTTTCTGGTCTGGAAGCATCTTCAATTTGCAAAGGCAGTCTGGCAGCTGCAGCACTAACTACAAATACCTGAGACAATAAAAAATAGATCTCTATTAAAAAAAAAAAACTTATTGAATTGAATTTTTAAATGTCTAAAATAAATTATATGGACAGTAAATAACTGCACTGAAATAAAGATTAAAAACAGCAATTCAATTGAAAACTAATCATAAAGCCAAAAAGCACACAAAATGGTGCTCAAGTATGACCAACTTATGGAAAATAGCACCCTGATTATTTTTAGATATCTGGATACAGTAAAAATATTCTGATTTGTCGGAGAGTTAATACCTTATCATTCTTAAAAGCTTAAGGAAACTTGGTTTCAGCATTGCAAAAAAGTTTTCCTTTGATTGTAGAGTTAAGAAATACTATGCACATACTATTCCACAATCATTTTAAAGGTTATACATATATATTTAATAGTATTTTTCAAAAGCCCATTGCATGTTATGTTGAGAACTCTTAGAGTTGAGAACAAATATTTTGACACAACAGTGACTTATGCACTGTCTTTATTAGCTGTTACAAAATTAGATATAAACTATGCCATGAAGCATAACCTCGAATAATACATTACAATTTAATTGGAGATAATAAAAGTAGGATAACCACCTTAGTAACATGCATTTCAACATCTCTTTGTGTGCAACTTTCGATAGGCTGAGGGGATACTCGAATGATACCTTCTACATCAATTACTGATTCCTTGGTTATGCTATAAAAAATATATATATAAATTATCGACAATGAAAATACCCATAAACAATAACAAAATGCTTTAATCAAAG
Source organism: Metellina segmentata (assembly GCA_947359465.1). NCBI lineage: Eukaryota > Metazoa > Arthropoda > Arachnida > Araneae > Tetragnathidae > Metellina > Metellina segmentata. The sequence continues at coordinate 47,325,897 of OX375880.1, forward strand.
CACATGAATCTATGCATCTGGTTTCATATATTCAGTATAATTATTATATTTGAAATAATTTTTATACCTTGCAACAAACTTTATCATTTGCTTGCTGGTTGTTTCAGAAACTGACAGAAGACACTGAATAGTGAATTGTTTTTGACGCACAACAAAAAAGCATTGCTTGCCTGTAAAGAGCAATACAATAGGATTGTTTTAAAAATTCAAAGGAAAAACTTTAATTTCAATAAAATCAGACACATGCACTTAATAAAGAAATAAATGAATCCCATAAGTGATTTTCTTATTTTGATAAGTAATTTATTTTTTGCTGAGAAAACACATACTCTCTGGCAAATGTTTCTATAACATTATTTAAAACACAATTTTTTCTTAGGAAATTTTGTTTTTTAATTAATAGCACAGCATGAATTGATGACTAGAAGATTTGTGGATCTTCATCAGATAATAAAGCAACTTATCTGATCAAGATCCATTTTTAATCATTATAATTGAAAGTTTTAAAATTAATTCAAGCAAATGAAGCTATATCAGCACAACTATTTAACAAAACAAGATTTATATTCAATAAAAAGACTCCCAAACCTTTGGCACGGCTTGTGTGCAATCGCCCTCGAATCCAAATCCGTTCATCTCCTTCACAAGACAATATCCTCTCCTTTCCTAATGACTGCACTGGAACAAGTTTTCTTAGCACTTTCTCTTGGGACTGAATCATAGGTAGTTTTCCATATGAATCTTGGGAGTAATCATTTTCTTCTTCAACTTTAGATTCCTAGAGTTCAAAGAGAGATGTTTAAGAGAAGAAAGGTCAAGGTACAGCACAGTTTACAATATAACATTTTAAATTTTGCACAAATTATGACAAAAATCTAGAATGAAACTCATAGTGATAGATTTCTTAACAGTTCCCCTCTTAATTACCCCCTAGAGAAATCGATAGAGCTTTGATTTCGACTTTCTTAAGGCAACACTTTTTGTAATGAGTTGAGGCAGGCAAAGGTAACTGTGGTTTATTAAGATTACGGTAACCTTGCAATTATTTGAATCGCTTTTATAAATTTTTTCAAATTATGAACTTTTTTGATTTTACTATATCTAAATAACTTGTTTGCTAGAGTTATTTGAACTTTCAAAGAACAGTAATTTTTTATAGTCTTGTTCCATTCAACTTGAAACTAATAAATTATTTAACTTGGAAAAACATCTATTTCAATACTTGAGAAAAGGTAGATTTTTTCATTGAGAAGTAAATCTGTTCCTAGTAAGAATAATCAGTTGCATTGATTTTTGTTTCACTTTTAAAATTATTTCCAGTCTAGCCTAAAACAGTGTTTTATTGAGAAATTCTTCCTTGGCGACATAAAAAGCTCGCCAAAAGTGTTGCTTCAAATGAGTTTAAAGGGTTCCAACTTGAAGAGTATATTAGGCTGATACATAGGCTCGCATGTTTTATATTTATCAGAATTTTTTAAATGTAAGTTTAAAAAAATAAAAAAAATATCAGAGAAAAATATTTTCGTAAGTTGCATAAGATGTTAAACCCTCTTTAATAAGCTTTAGACATAAAAATAGCCTTATAACATAGACATAGGGCAAAATATTAAAAACAGACAAAAAAAAATAAAATAAATAAATAAATAAAAATCGAATTTCAATGTGTTACTTTTTAAATGAACTAATAGATTCTTTCTAAAACCTGTATTTTTGATTTACTGATAAAAAGAGTACCTTCTCACCACTTTTTTTTTTTTTTTTTTCAAATAGAAATATCAAGGCTGAGTACTGTATTGAATTGACATGGAATGACCCCAATACAGCATTTAATACAGATGGTAAGAAATTAAAAATATTTACTGTTTCTCCCTTTCTTGCTTGCTTCTTCATAGCTTTTTCTTCATCCTTAGCTAATTTTTTCAAGGCTTTTTTTGACATAGGAGCAGCTTGGGGACTGAAATAATAAATTAGATTCAATTCTTATGAACATTGAAGTGCCAGAAAAATTGGTAGACAAGTGTATGCAAAATACATAACGCCACCTATGCACACAAATGGTTACATCTGTCAATGCATATATAAAGCGAAATACATATGTGGAAGCATCTAGAGCTCTTTGTGAAATGCGAATGGCAAATTATGGTGATTTAAATAATTTTCAACACATTTTAATGGTTGGAGCTCATGGAGATGGGTCATAATACTTCAGAGGTAAAAAAGTTTGGATTTTCACATACTACCATTTCAAATGTTTTTTTTTTTTTAAATTACGGCAGGCACTCGATTGCTAATCATAGGCCACTGCAAGGCCGGGAAGTGATGGTTATTTGTGAAGGGGCACCCAATGGGCGACCATCACTACCCCTAACTAAGGACAGCACAATTACATCCATGCCCTGACCCCGGATTCGAACCAGGAACCTTCCGATCCAGAGGCCAACACCTTAACCAGTAGACCGGTTGGTTGGCAGAATGTGTACCTTGACTACAAGAATTCTGTCATCGCACTAATCTCAAATTCTGATTCAGCCTTCTTTCTCAAAACAAAAACTACTAAACCACTTGATAAAAAAATTATAATAATTTCTTATGTTTTTGTACTGTTTCATATTTATCATACAAAACTCGCAGAACTTTCCAAATGACTAAAATTTGGGCGTATTAGAAAAATAACAAAAAATTTGGACTACCTGTGATTCATAGAATTAATTCATGCAATAAGCATGCAACACTGCCTAAAATAACACAAATTCAATGCTGGGCCCTCCACAAACAACATTCATATAGGTTGTTATGCAATTTATAACATAATTTGTGCACATAAATTATATTAAACATTCACTCATTGAGGAAGAGATTAGGAAAGCTTGATACTTTCAAAACTCCTATAAAAATGTTCGATTTTTTTTCTCCCTTTGCCTACACTTCTGCCTTTTCTTACTCATTCATAAATTATCTGTCTAGTGTTTGGTCAAATATGGCCTTTGTGCCATGAAATCCAAAAACAACCAACCCAAAAGTCTATTAATGATTTGAACTTAATTTTTATAGGAATGGTAAAGTACTTACACATTTAGAAACATGTTAGGCTAAAAAAACATGTCAATATTAGCTACAATATATTTTTAAAAAGAGGATGCAAAATTGGATTTAAAAACTTAACACTTAACTGACAAAGTTACGGTCCTACCCATGTTAATACCAACTAGGTTTGAAGGTGACCAAAACTAATTTTTAAATATTTTTTCCAGGAGTACAGAAGCAGTGGTAGTAAGCATCACAGCTGCTAATAGTTTAATGCTTTTGCTAACTACTTACTAAAATCAAAATTAGTTCATAATTCCAAAGATTTTTAGGTGAGAAAAGAATGAAAAAGCATCATGCATTAGCTTGACATTTTATAATTATACAAATTATAATGGATGAATATTTTTCTAAGGTGAAAATAAGAGTTTGTTTTAAAGCTGAGATTATTTGCTTCCTGAAAACCCTAGGGTATATTAAATATGCTAGAAAAAGAGAGATTGTTTGTAAAGTAACAAAAAATAATTTAAAACAGCATGTTGATTCCTTTAGCAGAAAAACCAAATCCTTTCTCATGAGCATGAAGTCAGGTCTAGAATCTGTGTTGAAATGATACAAAAATATGTTGCATGATGTTGTTGTTACTAATCCTTCTCTGTCTAGCGGCAGCTAGACACTGTCCACGAGACCATACACCCTTAAAAAATCCAGGGCCAGCAAAGGATCCGTCTCAAAAGTCTCCCTAGATAAGCATAGGCAAGAGAGGATGTGCACTGGAGACACACTCTCCACTTTGCGCAGACCGGAAAAACCTTGACACCGTGGCTATAGGAGCAACTCCTCAGGTGACCGCTAGCAAATCTAGACAATGCCGTCTGGTGGGCCCTATCACAGGCAAGGCGAATGGAGCCACCAGGACTCCTCCGCCTATACCAACCATGGAATGGAGGGACCCTCCACGTCTTTAAATTTTTGTTTTTCTTGATGGAGTAAAGCTCGTCAAATGTTAAGGAGGGAACTGAACTCAAAGGTTCAGCTGAACCCTGCTTCACCAAATCGTCAGCAACCTCGTTTCTATAAATTTCTACATGGGAGGGTATCCATTGGAGGTGCACTTCATGATCGAGGCCTATATGTCTAAGTAATTTCAGTATAGAGAAGCCAGTACGGTCTCCCACGTTGTTCCAGTCTTTCAAGTGCTGAATTGAACTTCTACTATCTGATAATATCCATACCGCTCCAAAACGCATGATGTAGAAATATAAAACTAATAATCGCCAATAAATGCAGATTTTTCATATTTGAGTGACACCTAATGGTCAGTCGACAAAGGAAATTTATTTTTCATTCGTTGCCATTGTTATCAAAATCAATGAATGCCGCCTATTATTTCCATGGTGAGTGTTTGCAAAGGGAAGTAGATGATCTTCAGATGAAAAAGGATAATTTTTGAAGTGTACAAGTAAATTTTAAAATGTGATCCAAAATATGTAACCGGTTCCAGGTTGGTTCCAAAGTCTCAATTAAATTACGATACAAAAAAATTTAAATTGCTGATTTGAAATAAATTGGAATATTAAATATAAAATTAAAATAAAATAATTCAATTGAATCAGTCTGATTGTAGCAAGCTGTTTCAAATCGGCATACACTGCTACGAACTGTAAAGATGGATCAGCGTTTAGATCGTTCACTCTTTTTACATTATAATTGAAGTTTGACAGCTGTAATAGAATTCTTGCTGAATATTTAGATAGAGCAGATTGAAATACAATTTATTTTAAAATCACAACGAGGCTTACTCGGCATCTTTAGTTGCGGTTTCTCCAGCCATTATGTTTTGACAAGATTCTTCCAAGTTTTCGGAAAACAAGTTATATATTTATTTTTTGAACGTCCTGAATAGTTTGTTTATAGGATATTGCCGATTATAAATGTATTTGCATACCTAAACACACATTTGTTAATAAACAAAACGTGTTTGTCCGGTAACTACAGTTACGGATAACAAAATTACAAGGCATATCGTGATTGTTTTTAATTTATAAACACATCAACACTGTGAAAAGATAAAAAATTTCAGTGCTTCAAAAAAAAAAAAAAAAAAAAAAAAAACCACGGGGAAAAAGAAAAGTTTAATATTTTAAGCTAGGGGCGCTTTTTAAACGACAATCCAAATAAAAATCGACATCACGTGATATCAGGTAATGGTAATGGTAATTTTAGTTAACGTCGTACTAGAGCAACACAATGGACTATTGACGACGCTTAAGGGAAAGATACGAGGACAACACCTCAGATTATTCGGGTTTTTTCTTACATTCTGGTGTAGAATTACGAATTGCAACAAAATTTGTATTCCATGCCATTTGAAGAAATTGCAGTGGGTATCTGCTCAAATTCCGATTGTGGATGCGAATTTAAATTCCGGGTTACCACTTGTTGGAGATTTACCATTCCATTTGGAGAAAAATTGAGTGGTTGCTCCAAAACCAACCACCCATCCCTTGGTAAACGCTTTACTTTTGTAACCAGTAATGACCATTTTTGTGTATTGAGATAGAAGAAAAAGATATTTGTCATTGATGTAAATGGCAAAAAGGTATCTTTGTCCATCGACCGAGACAATCTCAAATTCATCTCCAACACCCAAGTGCAGGACAGAGACCGATAGACAAAAGTATTTCAGCAACGAAGAATTTCATCCCAATGCCAGAGGCAGATCAGCCTCCAACAAAAACTATACGTTCTGGTGGCAGAGTCAAATTCCCTTCAAAGTATCGCTGACACTAGAAAGGGATAATGCAGCAGGTATGCAACTTAACTCTCAACTGCGGATCAGAAATCGCGCTATGTTCTAGATCAGGGGTTTACAAACTTATCCAAGTCATGGCACCCTTAAGAGAATTAGAATTTTCTCACGGTACCCTCTTAGCCGACCTACAGGAAGGTGTTAGTCTCTCGATAGGAAGATTCCTGGTACGAATCCGGGTCATTGCATGGAGGTTTGTAAGCGTATGGCGTAGAGGCGTATGCTCTTTCATCCATCACTTGCCTCTCACTATATGTCAATATTTCCAACTTTACAATTGGTGCTGCCTTACACCAAATTGTAAACGTTGTACTTCAACCTTTAGTGTTCTTTTAAGGAAAATTGACTTACTACAGTGAATTTGATCGCAAACTTTTAGGAATCTTTTCAGTCATCCCACTTTTCAGGCACATGCGCGAAACACGAGAGTTCATAATCTACACAGACCACAAGACTCTTACTTATGCTTTCTGCTAGAAAAACGACAAGTGAGCGCTTCGAAAGATCCGACGGCTAGGTTACATATCGCAGTTTTCGATTAACATCAAGAATTTGCGGGACATAGAAAATATTGCAGCTGACACGATATGTCGAATTTTCTCCATTAAATGCCCAATGCGATTGATTAGGCTGTTATTGGTAAATCTCAAATGGAAGGAATAGAGCTCACAGAATTGCTCTGCTCAAACAGAACTTTGAGGATCTCAGAAAAGTTACTTTTTCCTACTCCTTCCTAGATGTCACGACATTTGCGATTTTTCAACAGGCAGGATACATCCATGCATTCCACAGCAATACATATTTGTTGTGTTCTCATAAATCCACAACTTATCTCATCCAGGTTTACGCCGCACAGCGTGTTTGCTCATAGAGCGTTTCATTTGGCCATCTATAGCATCAGATGCTGCAAATGGACAAAGCATTGCATTGCATGTCCTAGAAGAACAAGTTTAAGACCATGATATAATTAACGTGCACCAGCTCCCGCGAACACGACTGTCTTTGGCTTGATTGAGTTTCGAACTCATAACCCTCCGGTTGCAAATCAGTTGCTCTTCCAACGTGGCTATCACGTCCCTATCCGATATTATTGAAGAGGGGTTACTTGACACGTGGCACTTGAATGCGATCTGAGCACATGTAGATTATAGAAATAATAATAAATGATTTAGTTTTGTCTTTTCTTGCTAATTTACAACATGCTCAATAAATGTCTTGCAAATGGCTGTTTCATGAAAAGACTTACACCTAGTTGTTCTGCAAGAACAATTTAATGTCAAAGGAAATGAGCATCAATCATCGACGAAGCAGCGATTCATCAGAATAAGCGGAAATGTTTTCCGGAGGTTCTTGATTGCATTGAAATGTCTTGGATAGATTCTGAAGCCCCTGAAGCTACCACCCGTTTGCTTTCAATACCTTACGGTCTACCAAAAACGATAGAAACGTATAAATCATAGTACTTTAATTTTCTTAGTTTTCATGTTCTGAAGAGACGATAAAACAGATTCCGTTGATAAAGCACTTCAATTGAAGACAAAATACAATACTTATCTAGAATATAAATTTTCCAGGAATTGAAGGAAGATAGCTTTAGATTTTGTATCTGTACTTTTTAAAGAGGACATTTCCCATATCAATTCCGCACATGTTATACAATCTATTTCTTCCCACACGGTGATTTAGAGGGAAATACTTTGTTCTTTATTCTGCAGAAAATAAAAGCATCAAGCCTTCTCAAATTTGAAATGAAATCATATAGTTTAGAGTGATGAAAAGAAACTCTTGTAGTAGAAAATATAATCTTTTTCTTCAGAAAAAAAATCCCTCTATCTATATGTTTCATTCTAACAATATGTTAAAATCACAGTCATTGATTTTTGTTCCATTTTTCTGCGTTCTACTATTTGGTGGATTGGCAAACGTTATTCCTCAGGACAACTCCAATGCAACAACATCTGTACAAACCCCTTATGATTCAGGAGTTAAAAGTGAAGAATTGATTTATGACCCTGTTTTGCAAACAGGTTTGACTGACACTCTTAACAACAGAGGTAAGATTACTATTAAATCATGTATAAACTATATGGTTAAAATTGAATAAGCGACTTTTATAGAGTTAGCCCTTATTTTTCTCTCTTTATTTCAATTTAACTATTGCTTATGATTGATATAATTTTGTACTCTATGGTTAGTTTTTGGTACACTAAAGTTATTTTAATTAAACCAGTGCGTTCAGCCAAAAGTGGACTCCGAGCCACTACGAATAACCATGCCCAAAGCGGTATTTGAAGTCAATATTTGGTGTGTCAAGAACCACTTATTCGCCAGACCAATGGTTTAACAAAAAAAAGTATGACTATAGGTAATGCTTTACTTGAGAATTTGTATATAGCACGAAACTATTTATAAAAGAAAATAAATTACCTGGTTTATACTTTGAAAGCACATTGCCAAACATTTAAAAAACGACGAACAATCTAATATGTTCCAACGACTACAAATTTAGTTAGAGGATTCCCGTCCAAATAACAACATATATGCTGCATTATTTTGCCGATTTTCCGTGGAATTGTAATGGATGCTTAAACACAGTAAATGTACTTGAATATGAAATTTAATAATTTAAATAAACAATAAATATATTCTCGAAGTATTTAAAATTCTATCTTGAAAGTATACTATCGACCAATAAGTATTTGGACACCTGTGATAGAAAAGATAAACAAAATGTATTCATATTCAATAGTTGGTAGAGCCTCTACGAGAGGCAATTACAGCCTCAACTCTACGGGGCATGCTTTCCACAAGTCCTTGTATGACGGCTTGTACTATTTTCTTCCACTCGGATTGGAGAAGACAATAAAGTTATTTCATGGGTTTTGGACGGTTGTTGCACCCCTTAATTCGGCGATCCAACTCGTCCCAGAGGTTCTCGATAGGGTTCGGGTCTGGGCAGGCCAGTCCATTCAGTTAACCCCGTTGTTACCATACCAATACATGGTGGACCTCGCAACATGACAGCTGGCGTTGTCGTCCTGGAAGTAACATGGATCCAACCCGTATAACTGCCACAACGTAGGAAGCACACTGTCATCCAAAGTAGTGCAGTAGGCCTCAGCGTTATGTTTACCATGAATGTGGACTAAGGGTCCCAGTACATACCAGGAGAAATACCCCCAGACCATAATTCCACCTCCGCCGAACTTTATTGTGGGCACAATGCATTCTGGTAAGAGGCGTTCTCCAGGCAGACGCAAGATCCAGACCCTGGCATCCGAACGGTAGAGGGTGAACCTTGATTCGTCGCTCCAGAGAACCCGTTTCCACTGATCTATGGTCCACTTCCGACGTGCTTTGCACCATATTAACCGAGCAGCGCAGTTGGACTTAGTGTTCAATGGCTTATAGTAGGCAGCACGACTATGAACGTCAAGCAGATGTTCTTCCTTACGGATGGTATTAATCGAAAAAACACTCCCGGATGCCTGTTGAAACACCTGGAGTATGTGGACCATCGGTTGGGTGCGGTTCTTCCAAAGTAATTCTCTGGACAGCACCCGTTGGTCTCTACCTCCCAGTTTCGTGGGTCTGCCGACTCGGGGCACATTCCGACAATCAATACTCCTTTCGCAAGTGATTTCACTTTTTTTTTTACTTTAGCACTTAATGCACCCTAAACTAATAGCCGCATCAGTAAAAAAACATTCTGCATCTTGTTCCCTGCACAATTTTAAGTAAACCTTATTAATCTCCTAACTTTACGATTTGTATTTCGTACTTTCTCCGTTAATCGTCTGAGAACAGAGTGAAAAAAGAGAGCCATTTTCCTCTCCAAATAAAAAGAAATCGTTTTTATGGCAATTGTTGCTACGATAAATTTGATATCTGGCAAACCCGATAGTCAAAAATACAACCCACAACTGAGTGCGGAACCTTCTCCTCGAACTAAAAATACGAAATTTATGTGACCAACTTTTGATTGAATCGAATTTATTTATGAACCGATTAAAAAAATATTTGTACTATCAGAAAGAGTGTAATGTAATGTATTCAGTGATGTTCTCAAATCTAAAAATTAATAGAATTAAGCTGTAGATATGACAGTTTTAACAAAAAGTAGAGAAATATAGAAAGATTCCGAATTTTGTATGACCAACTTTGATCACATCGAATTTTTTTTATTAACCAATTTCAAAAATAATTGTACCGTAAGAAAGAGTACATTCTGAGGTATACTGCGATATTTTAAAATTAAAAACAAATAGTAATTAGATATAGATACGACAAATAAAAAAAGTAACGAAAATGACCCGATTTTTTCCGAATTTCACAAAAAATATTATCAAGAACCAAATTGAAATTTCTAAAAAAACTCGACGAGCTGCAAAAATTTACGTTGAGAGGTACTCTTAAAAAAAAAACCTCACGGCTGAAGACTGAAAATTTGTATGTGTTTTGCTCATTCGCGGAACAAATTACGCTTTTTCAATTTTGACACTTCATAAACCCTAAACTAATAGTCGCATCGGAAAAAAAAATCTTAACAATTGTCCAGGGAATACGATGAAGAACAAACCATGTTAATTTCGTTTTTTTATGATCAGTACTTTCTCGGGAAACCGTCTAAGAATCGAGCTAAACAACACAGTTTTCAATCCTGCGGCGGTAACATTTTTTTTAATATAGAGAGATTAGGCAGAATGCAGAATCAGAATTTGAGGCTAGTGCGATGACAGCTAATCCTAGCACTTTTCTCCAACTTACTTAAATTACATCGGTGGATGTTTTCGTATTTATTATGAAGGCCTGAAAATTAAAGAGAATTCCCGATTTATTCTTGTTTCAAAGTATTTTCAGAAAAATAAGACATTTCACTAAAATGTCTGCATTAACGATGATGGTAGGACAAGACAAGTAAATTTAAATTAAGTTGTTGTTGCAAAGGTCAAGGGACTCTAGAAGACTATCTTCCTCATATTGCATGGAGATCAATTTCTGTTCATCCAGGAGCTGTCCCACAGACACTGATGCAATCCAAAATATGAGAGGGAGTTGCTGAGATTACGTAGTACGAACGAATTGGAAAGTTCTTATATTGCTCTCATAAAAGTCATACATACAAGGTGTCCTAAAAGTTCCCGTACTGACGATTCGTAAATTTATCATACAAAAAAACAACTTTAAAACAATTATTTTTAGGCCAATGGTGAAAAGCACTTTAAAGAAAAGCAAAGCGTTAGGTTAATAACGTAGGAAAAAAATCTGAACTTACATTTGTAATAAATGTTCCAAAATTACGCCTTTTTCTTGGAGGCAAAGCTGAAGTCGTTTGCGCAAATTTTTAGAAACTCGTTTCAAGATGATGGGAGTGACTTCTTGTATCCTTTGAGTAATGGCAATTTTCAGAACATCTATTGTTTGTTGATTATCTTCATTAACTTTGTTCTTTAAATATCTCCACAGAAAAAAAATCAGTGATGCGCAGATCAGGGAATAAGGTGGCCAAAGGTTTCTCGAGATGAGTCGATCATCAAACAAATCTTTAAGCATACCCATGGTTTCATAACTTGTATGGCAAGTTACAACGTCTTGTTGGAAAAATGAGTCGCGTTCATTCACATCTTATAATGCAACACATTGTTGAATAAGTTGTTATAATGTATCTTTACTCGGTATTTCATCATTTGGATATTTATGTCGCCAAATTCTTTACATCTTTCATATGATTTACATTCAAAATGAGCCTCAAACAGCGCAATTCTCTGAATGCGTGATAAATTCATCTTCCAATGAAGAACTAAATGACGTGAAACTTTATTATCGCACAATTTGAGTGCGAAGAAAATCAAACGATAAAAATTAACGAGTCAATAAAACTATAAGCAGACGATAAAATTAAAAAATTAAAAAAACAAACACGGGCAATAAATTTTTTTTAAAGTTGGAGTACGGGAACTTTTAGGACACCCTGTACTATGTCTCCTCTTCTAACTCTTATAAGAAAAGGTTGATGCAACATTGAACTCTTAAAATGAAGTGTCAGTCCATGAACCCTTGCGGAATACCAAGAATATGAGGAGGAACAGACCACATTTAACGTTTTTTAATTAATCCGAGGAGTGAATAAAAGCAACTATCGCATTACCAAATAAACAAATGTGATATCATATCCACTGAAGGCAAATATAGTCCACGTGTACGCCTATTCCGACAAGAATAGAAAAATATCTCGACTAGTTCGATGCATAATAAAATGCCGATATTTAAGGTGCTGTATTGAATTTTTACTGTCTGTCAAAATCCATATGTGCTCCTTACCAGACGATACACTTCATCTCAAAGCTTTTCCAATAGCAGAAAGTTCTGATCGAAACACCGAACTGCCCGGTTACAAGAGTAACGGATTAGCAATCGAAGGGTTGCGAGTTCGAAACTAACACCAACACACTCTCGTGCCTAGTGTCGTGAGACACTGCACCAGTGGTTGGATGAATAGAGCATGCCACCGAGGTGACATGTCTACGAAGAATGTTAGAGCACATTACATATATACATTATTACATCTATACAGTAATTACATTAAATCATTATAACATCTATACAGTAATTACATTAAATCATTATAACATCTATACAGTAATTACATTAAATCATTATAACATCTATACAGTAATTACATTAAATCATTATTACTAGGTTATACTAGGTTACTATATTATTATACTAGGTTACATTACAAATATATTTCGTATATAAATTCAACATGCACACACAAGGGAAAAAGTTTGTTTTTCTTAGTCTCAGGATAATTAAGTCCTGATGAGTCTCAATGAATCTCTCCATGTTAATAATTTTGATCCCCGAGCCCTTGTTACATGCAAAGTTCCTGAGCATGCGATTTTAAGGCGGTCGGCAGGCGTTCTCATATGCGTTGAGGCTGTAAGGGGGAAAACTGTGATGTAATGTAGAGGTGTGCCCATTTCACCACACAGGAGCAGTTTTAAGACTATATTTTTTTTAAACCTTGTTAGGTAGGATGTGAATGGGTCATGCTCTGTGAAGAAGAGTGTCTTTCCTGGTCTTACTTGTAGATTTTAGGGACACTCTTGGTAAAACATCATGCACCGTCCTCCCATTCGTTCTGCCACGCACCAAGTAGAAATAAGGTCCAACCAAAGAATGTCGTGTACACGGGAGCTGGTGCACGTTAAATCTGTCGTGGCCTTAAAAGTCCTACGTGGGCGTGTGTAGTGGAAGTTTGGAGAGTGGGGTGAGAACTCAGGTGTTGACCTCGTCATCTGACCGTTGTTGAAAATTATGTGGTGTTGTCTTCGGTTCTTTCCCTAGGGGATTGATCACGGAACCGTCTCCAATAACACGTTGTGTTGCTTCAGTGCGACCAATTGTAATTAAAAGTAATTGTTACCAATTACCGAAACACCGAACCATGATCTGCATTTCTTAATCTAAGTTAAATTTAACCATCCAATTGCCCAATATATCCTAGATGCCACTACCCGTTCTAACACAATAAAGCTGAGCCGCGGTAGCTCAGTCAGTAGAGCGTCGGGCTCGCATGAGAAGGGTTGTGGGTTCTGTCCTCGGCGGAGCCTACAATTCTGACGATTGCGAGATCGGCGTTTCGACCTGGCTAAAGACCGTCGTGTTCACTAATGGTGACTGGGGCACGTTAAATAGGTCGTGGTCACAAAGTCCCCCATGTTCCCATACCAAATCAATACCTCTGGGGGTACCTGATCAGGGGGTTATCGGCCTCTGATTGGCATCTAAATTACGATATGTGTGAGTGAATGGATGGATGTATGAAAGGGACCTTCCTGTAAAACGGATGTGTCATGTATGTCGAGCTAAGTCAGACTTCCTCCCAATGGGGCTCAATAACATGGAAGGTGCACCCTCCTCGCCTCTTGCCGTCTTTGACGGGCCTGGCACTCCTCTGGTCTGCCAGTGTAGGCATAAGAAACAACAACATAAGAAACAACAACACAATAAAGCTTGCTGCCATCTATTTATAACAATGAAAATAATAATATATACTGTGAAATGCCAAAGATAGGTAGGTATTTTAAATAATGTCGGCACTGGAGCAACACACCGAGCTTGTTGCGACGGTCCGGGATAAAACCAGAAGGGAAAGATCCGAGGACAGCACCACGTACTTTTGAACAACGGTAAGATGACGAGATAACAACAGAGCTAGTAGAAAGATTAGGAAACTATGCACAAGTACATATCTTATTGAATTTATTTAGCTTACTCATAAAAGTAATAACTCTAAACTCAAAGTTGTATTGTATTTTGAATGATTTAAATTGTTACATTTGTGTATTTTCTTTTAGATTGCAAATGTAAAAATGGACAATGCTTGGAAAAAAATGGCAAATTGGTTTGTCAGTGCTCACCCGAATACGGAGCTTATACTCCAACAATGTGCAAAGGTAATAATCATATGAACTCTAGTAGAGATAAATAACACAGGTGATATTAATTTTGAGTATTAATAAAAATGATCAACCATATGTTTATGCTAACGTGGGGAAATTTCATGAACATACCCTAGTATAGGACACGTGTTTCAGTTTAATTTTCGAATTCATTCCAACTTTCTTTATCTAAGAGCTATAAAAGAAAAATTGACTATTGAAATGCTTTGCAAGTTTGGAATGTTTAAAAAATTATTACTGTGTGTTTCAATGTCAGGATTTTTTAATAAGTACACTAATAATAATTGATAGAGGAACACTGAAATTAAAAAAAAATATTCAATCTAATTGAGTGTTTAACATACTTTAATTATTCAGTTACTTTATTAATTATATAATCATTTATTTCATCCTTATAGAATGTAATTGCGGCAAAGACTCCAATTGCACATTTGAAGCTTACGGATGGATGGGTTTGCAAACTAAAAAGATCTGCATTTGCAGAGAAAGGTATACAGAATTCAATGGAACATGTGTAGGTAAAGTATAATTTGTCTTAAAAATAGAAATTTAAAATAAATTGAAAGTGTTTTTTTTTTTTTTTACATGAAATTATAGCTTAAGTTTTTAAACTCAAGATTAAAAAAGCAAAATGTCTCTTTCTTAGTACAGTTTGATTTTCGTCTATTTACTTAGTTAAGATTCCCACAAAGCGTGCAAAACAGATGTTCAGGGTGAAATTTTAGATAAACAATAGTAAACTATTACGAATAAAAAAAATCTACCATGTAAATGTCTTTCTAATCATAAATACTTTGAAGTACTACTTCAAATTGTGTTTTAAAGTAGAAAATGAAAGAAAGTGCACGTAGAAAAGGATTTATTTACAGATATTTGCAATATCCCCATAAGAAACCTGCAATACAAATGACATGCTAAGTCACAATAAATTTTTATATAATTTTATTTTGGATATACGTAGGTAAGCGGTTTTTTTAATATTACCGTCGCACTGGAGCTGCACAGTGGGATATTGGCGACAGTCCGAGATCATTGACTCCCAAACTTTACGGAGCTAGAGTGTCGGAGCTAACATTCCATCGTCTTCTTGTAGCTTTAATTGTTTCATTTTGTCTTGTGAAAAGGTATCTGTCCTAGATGTTGATTTAACAAATTTGATGGTATTATGATGGTACCGACAAGGTCCATAGTGAGTACCCGAACAAGGTCCCTATTGAGGACCCGGACAAGGTCCTATAATGAACTCCTTCGTTAGGATCAGTACGATCCAAAACCTTCTTCGTAAGGCAAAGTATAAACCGAAACTACTGTGCATCTGCGAATACGTGAACTGATTCCCAAACTTTCAGCTGAGTAAACGAGCTACAATGTTCCCGTATCTTCAATTGTCTACTGTTGTCTTGTGAAAATATATCGGGAGCTATATCGATTAAATTAATTTAATGTTATTCGTGGTATTATTAAGATTATACCGAAAAGGTTCACATAATTCAACTCCTCTGTTAGGTTTTCGAGGGTTTAGCAGTATTGTTAATAAGGAAGCTCTCTTTCTCTCCAGAAATATTATTCCATGGGTGTAAGATATTAGAATGAACACTACTTTATTGATTGTGATACTGATGAGTGATTTACGGCAATGGACTAGCCCAGGGGTCGGCAACCTATCGAAACGGAAGAGCCAAAAGTTACAATTTACAAAATTTCCCAGTTTTTAAAGAGCCACTCAAAATTTCGTTTCAATATTATAGTATTTGCTTACATATATTTGATTTAAAATAAACGGCTTTACATACGAAATTAATATTTATTCATATAAAAACGCAAATATAGATAGTTACATCAATGGGAGCATTGACTTTGCATGCCTTTTGAAAGTTTGATTAAATCTGGCTTATAACTTGTTTTAAGTTTCAAGCACGATTCTAGATTTTTATTTGTTATTTGACTACTAACTTTACTTTTTATTATATTCATGCAAGAGAACGCTTGCTCACACGAATATGTCGACAAGAAGATCGTCAGCACTCCATATACCAACTTCCTCACCTCACTGTAGCATTCTGGAAGACTATTCCATGCACCAAATATGAGGGCCTCAACTCGCAGAATTTCTTTTATAGCTGTCCACTTGTGCTGCGCGATGTGCATGCATTTCTGGACCTCCAACTCTTCCAACTTGCTCTTGAGTTCTGTGAACTTGCCACTCCACAAGTCTTTGTTTTTCGAATCTAGAAATTGCATTTAAAGCGATCTAGCATCAATTCCAAATGCCTCAATGCTGGTCTCATTTGTATTTGTGTTGAGTGGATTTACTATGAACGCGAGAGTACTTTTGTTTGTTTTGAAATTGCTCGAATCTCTCAGCGAATTCATCCTTCATGTTTTTTAAAGCTATGCTGAAGTAATTCGTGTCAATAGTTGCATTGGTCTCATCGCGATATTGCTTCAGATTTTTAAATGAAGTAATTTACGGCTCTCCATGTCTTCAACAAAAAGAAGTAATTTTTTTCGAAACTAACTACTTCTTCAAGCAAGGCGTAAGCTGTGTTGCCTTTTCCTTGCAATTTTAGATTTAGTTCATTTAGTTTCATTGTGGTATCTACCATGAAGTTGAATTTTTACAGCCATTTGTCTTCTTCCAATTCAGGATGGTCAATGATTTTTTCATTGAGGAATGTTTTTATTTCACTCAAGCACAAACCAATACGTTACCTCTGGAAAGCCATCGCACTTTATTGTGCAGAAGTAGGTCAGAAAACTGGCTATCTATTTCTTCAAGGAAATCTTTAAACTGGCGATGGTAGAGTGCTTTTGCCAAGATGTTGTTAATAATCTTAATTATCAAGTTCATGACCTCAACTATTTCGGCCGGAAATGTTTGGGCACAAAACGCTTCTTGATGAATTATGCCGTGAAACGGTAGAATTTCGTGGTTTATTTTTTTCTGAAGAATTGATGTTACCCCTCTATGTATTCCTGTTATACTTCTGGCTAGATCAGTTGCTGAAACGATTTTATTTAAATCGATTCCATTGCCTTCCAGGAATTTTTGCACAGCATTTGCTATATCTTCTTCACGAGTTTGCCCTGAGAGCGGTAGCAATCCCAGCAGTTCTTCTTTTGGACCTTGGGACGACATATACCTGACGAAAAGGGTAACTTGTGCCGTGTCTTTTATGTCGCAAAACTCATCTATAGCAAGAGATAAGACAGAAGCCAGTTGAATGTCTTCCACTTGCATATGTGTTACATTTGAAGACATTTTAACAGTTCTATCTTGTACTATTTAAGCAGATAATGGCAAATCTTTGATTTTTTTTTCATGATTTCTGCTTTGTTTTTAAAATCACGAAACAGTTTTTCAGATGCACGTATAAAACAATCTTTGACGTACTCACCATCTGTGAATGGTTTTCCTCTTTTTGCAATTTCTAATGAAACTGCAAAGCTTGCCAGATTTACATTATTGGAAGATTGCGCCCAGTTACTTAGCATGGAACTTGACTTTTTTTTTTGGAGCTCTTCAACAGCTTTTCTTTGTGCGTCACCGATTGGATATTTACCAGCAAACTGGGTATGTTTTGTAGTGAATTGTCTCTCCAAATTTGACTTCTTATTGTGTGCGAGTTTTTCGTGGCAAATGAGACATGTCGGAAGGCCATCTGTGTTGCATACGAATGCAAACGATTCCGTCCAATCCTGATTGAATTCTCGGTTTTCTTTTTCAGTTCTTCTCTTCTTTTTTTTTTACCAGATGCCATGCCGACGGCGGAGCTGAAAAAATGATTTTTAAAAATTGTACTTAGCTATTTAAAACATCAAACAATTTATTTACCAGTATTACTTCGTTAACACGATCCTCAGATTTATAATCCAATTCTGTTGCTGATTTTATTATATTATGCGCGTACATACTTTGAGAAGATTCGGTTCTCAATCGTATTCTTCTGTTGTTGTTTCTCATGCCTACATTGACAGACCAGAGGAGTGCCAGGCCCGTCGAAGACGGCAAGAGTCGAGGGGGTGCGCCTTCCATGTTATTGAGCCCCATTGGGAGGAAGTCCGACTTTTGCTCGACATACATGACACATTCGTTTTACAGGAAGGTCCCTTTCATACATCCATTCACTCTTACATATCGTAATTTAGATCCCAATCAGAGGTCGATAATCCCCTGATCAGGTACCCCCAGAGGTATTGATTTGGTATGGGAACATGGGGGACTTTGTGACCACGACCTATTTAACGTGCCCCAGTCACCATTAGCAAACACGACGGTCTTTAGCCTGGTCGAAGCGCCGATCTCGCAATCATCAGAATTGCAGGCTCCGCCGAGGACAGAACCCACAACTCTTATGATGCGAGCCCGACGCTCTACTGACTGAGCTACCGCGTATTCTTCTTGAAACAACAAGCGAATAGAAACGCAAAAACCGCAAGCCATTAATTAATACACATGCAAAATAACGTCTACCGCGCTATCCGAGTATGACTACACTATCTAGACTCTAGACGGTCGCCGTTTGGGTGAGACAGAAATGGAATGCAATTGGCTGAAAGATAAACATGGTCACGGAGTCTCATCTCTAAGAACAAAACAATAGTTCAAATTTATCTCATTACGGTCATGTTAAACGTAGAAATTTGTAAATAACGATTATGAAAATAGAAGCTATTGAGAAATTAGGTACTTAAAAATATATTTTCTTACTTTTTAAGGGTTTTGATAGTAAATTATTAGTTTTTTCGTATGGAGCTGGAGAGCCGCAACTTTACATCGAAAGAGCCGCATGTGGCTCGCGAGCCGCAGGTTGCCGACCCCTGGACTAGCCCATTGTAACCTCAGACGATTGGTTGCTATTTAAAGTTGCCTCATGTACCTTCGATGTATATTCCTATGAAATTCATCGAAGCTGCCTGCTGATCACACCAAAGTAACTAGATCAACTCCAAACAATAGTTGATCACAGTATCCAAAGTATTAAAGTTGAAAATAATTTCTCTCGTCTGTAGAATTTCACTGTCCATCTTATAATTGCTGAATCATCATCGATTGCCCTATTTAAGTTTGAGCGAATACATTATTCACGGTACTTCGAATTTTTTTTTTTGTGTTATGATATTTTCAAACAAAATTACTGCTATATAATGACATTTTATCGAACATTCTTATTTCTACGTGTTCCTTTTTTTCTACAATTTTTTCAGTATGCTACAATTGGTATTGAATAATGCAATTCGATAAGCGAACAACCGTGATGATTTAATAAGTTTCAGAAACGTTAGATGAAAAAAAAAAGAAATTTTAAAATTGATAAACGATAATGAAATTTCAGTTTATTTTCAAGCTTGTAACATAATAAAAGGTAAAAAAAAAAATAAGAGACATTTATCTAATACTGAGTAGGCCTCCCACAGAGAGATCAAAGCAGCAAAAATAAGACGAAGCATCGACTTTTTAGAATAATTTAATAATTTAGTTTTGTTATCTGCAAAATTAGTCTTAAAAATTATAAATACCATACCTTTTTATCACTTCATAAGACAGCAAAAAATAAACAAGAATCACAGCAATAATGCTTTGTTAGGTTGGGTGGACGATTAACGAGGGGTTTTTGTTCTTAGCACATTCGGACAATTATTTTGAAAATAATTCATAAGTTCTTCAGTATATCGTTCTAACTTCATATCTGAAATTAAAGAAATGAAAGTCTAGTTAATTTACATCATGAGCATTGACATAATTTTTAAATTTTATTAATAAACTACAGTGCTTTTAAGGAAGCACTCTATGTATCATAAAGTTTGTAAAAATTAGTGCAATTCTTATTTATTTTGAAAATGAACCATTTTGAGTATGAACTGTAACTTCGGTTACGCTTAAAATTTTTTTTCAAATGCATTTAATGAATACTTTTTGTCATGAAGAAGTAACAAGACCTTCAACTCAGCCCACTATTCCGACCACACAAGGGCTTACAAGGCACATTACCGAAGTCACAACAGACACAGCTTTTAATTCTTCTCTTGACTTCAACTTCACAACTTATGAGCCTTCGAATTTCACAGCTGATAGTAACCGTACTACCCAAGAACTGCTTGATTTTACGACGGTTTCCAATGCGACAACCTATTTGCCTTCGATCTTCACGTATGACACTTCGGCCATCAGAAGCTCAACCGAACTACCGTGGAACAACACAGTCGAGTTCAATACATCTTTTGAGCCAACGAACTCTACGCGTGGTACTGTCTTCACCACCGATGAATCACCTGTAGACATTTACAACCATACGACGTACAAGCCGAGTGAGGTAACAGATTCTGAAATCACTCGTTCCTCCGATACAGATCTCAAAACTGTTTCACTTACTTCTGTCTCACCTTCTGTGCCAGGTAAGAACTAGTCTGCCGTTCTAGTCAAGAAAGTAATAATTCCAAGTTTGGTCTTAAACTCCCAAATATTTCCGACGAGGTATCTCGTTTCTCAAGATCTGGCGAATTTAGCTAATCACGAGTCACCTCACCATTAAGATATTGCCAATTGTTTTATGACAACGAGAACAAGATCTGGCAAGTTTTGGTAATCATGAGATATATCGCCCATCAAGGTCTGGTCAGTTTGCTTAAAGGCAAGATACTGTGAACCAGCCTTACCCGCTGCTTCCGGCTCTCCCTCCAACGTCGTCGCCAACGCGCTCTGCCGCAGTCTAAAAATAACCCAACGGCTAAAATCAAAAACCAATCAGAGATTATCTGGACGAACACCACCTGTTCTTCTCAAGTCGTTGTAAAGCGTGTGTTGAAAGAACAACTGCTAGCGCCAAAAAAAAAAAAAAAAAAAAAAAAAAAAATCAGAATATATTTGGCATTCCAATGTTACAATGAAGTTGCCATCTACCCTGAAAGTGACCCTTTGAAAAGGTCAAGCACAACGGAGTTTCTCACGATGTCACAGGGTTAACAGTTGTTAAACGTTGTATATATAAATATCTGGTAACTTTAATGACGAACTTTACTGGTAACTTTACGACGAACACCACCTGTTCTTCTCAAGTCGTTGTAAAGCGCGTGGTGAAAGAACAGCAGCTAGCGCTAAAATAAAAAAAATCAGAATATATTCTGCATGCCGATGACGCAATGAAGTTGCCCTTAAAGTAACTCTTTTAAAATGTCAAGCACAACGGAGTTTCTCACGATTTCACAGGGTTAACAGTTGTTAAACATTGTATATATAAATATCTTGTAACTTTGCTGGAAAGCGTTTAAAAAGCATTCAATCAACTTTTGGTTTAGCGATTATGTTATTATCTTGTGTTAAGTGTAAGATAGTAAAATCACAGCATTTAATAATCATCAAGTCGAAAAGAGTAGCTTAGTGGGTGAACCTGTCAGAGGTTGAGTGAATCCTATTACTTACCCTGGGTGTACTCTCTTCTGTATCAGTAAAACTTTTCTGGTGTGCATGCCCCTCACGTGACGTAATCTGTCTCGGGTTTGGCGCAGCTTGGCGGAGAATGACCCTTCTGTATGAAACCAAACCCCCAACCAACCTACTCAAAAAGACCAATTTTGGAGATAATCTTCCCCTGGCTCTTCCATCTGTAGTATTCAGAAGATTTTGAATTTATAGTTCAATTCATACAGCAACGAGTAAATGGAATTGCTACCTACATAATATGAAATTTTAGAGTAAATGGCTATGTCAAATATAAATTTAAATGTAAAAAATATTTAACACAATCCAGTCCGTCTTTCTCAGGAACATCTCTAAGGATATAAAAAGTGAGGAGGACGATATCCTTTCAGCGAGTTGCTATTCTGCAATGATATAATCAAACAAATGTTTACAGACAACTAGGCATTGATGTCCTTTCCAATCCATCTACACTAACAAACGTACGAGCTTGTCTTAATGTCACAGGTTACGTTCACTGGTTTCTATGGTGCAATCAGACATTTTTTTAAAGATGCCTCAACATTATATTACAAGTACATGTATTAGAACAATAATTTAAATGATAAACATTAAATAAAATGTGGAAGGTCTCAAAATGAAATCAAGTCATGATAAGTTTTAAAAATGGTTTAGAAAACTAACGTTACGTTCAACTGATCTTTATAAACTCTTTTGGCAGTTGTCTTAGCCAGGTAATCTCGTCACTAGCAAAACTAGTCAGATCTAGATGAACAGGATATCTCGTAGAAATCACTCGGAGAGTTAAAAAGAGTATAATAGAAATGTTCCTTTTTTGTGGTCTTTTCCGATTTGGAAACGAATCAAGGTTATGGGGCTGAACTGATATAATTAATTCTTGGTTTAGAAAATTTGGTGTTAAAATATATATGTGTTACGGTTTATATGATCAGTCGTTTTATATTGATAAGCAAATAAGGTTAAATTGAATAATTTTTAAGAATTTACACATGAACCGGTGATTATTACTAATTCGCACCTGAAGATGTAACAATTTTCAGTGCTTTGTAATTCCAAATGCCACAGAAGCTCTTTCTGCAAAAATAAATTAATTGTTTTTAACCGTTTTATAAGATGCGTATAAGAACTCATTTGTGTAATAAATAAAAAATGTGTCTCTTATAAATAAAAATAATAAAAAATATTTTAAAACTGATTTTTATTAAATTCACTAGGATTTATTGGTAATTATTAATATATACTCGCAAATGTAGTTATTATGCGCTATTAATCACATTGACCACAAGACGTGGTTATTATTGATATTAGGCGGTTATTAATGGATCTATTACATGAACCGTAAAATATGAGCCATGTAAGTGAAATATCTATATTTATCTGAATTTAGTATGGTGGAGAAATACACGCGAGAGCGTGGTTAATGAATTAGGTTTAATGTAGGAAGATAAAAAAAGGAGAAACTTCGACAAAAACGCAAGATAAATTATTAAAGGCAATGTAAAAATAAAATATTGAAAATTATAAAACCAGCATCTCTGAGTGAAAGTATGTAAATTAAAAACAGTAAAAATATTGAATTCTGCTTAAAAAAATAAAGAGGATATGGAATATAAGATGGGTTGCAACTTTTCAATCTTCATAAATTGTTGAGAACTATATAAGTTGTACTAAAAGAATTCTGTTCGTGTCATTTTTACTATAGATTGTGACTGTGGCCCAAAATCGGTTGGATGTCAATTCAATGATCAGAGGACTAAGATTTGTATATGTTTCCCCGGTTACTCACAGATGGGAGGGATATGTTCAGGTAAGTAGTCATTATTGAATAGTAGAAAATTACGTACTTTTCATTGCACTAGAGCAATAAATAGAACGGACTATTGGCGACGGCTCGGGTTCAATCCCGATGGTAAAAGACAGAAGAAATTCTCTCGTAATTTTGAACTACGATCAGATGACGAAGTCAACACCATGCCAACGTGCACAAGCCTCCATGTAAACGGTGGTCTTTGGTAGGATAAAGTTTTGAACTTGTTAATCCGCGACTCAAACCTTGTCTAAAAGGGTAGGTAGGTATTTTAACGTCGTACTGGAGCAGCACTTCGGGCTAGTGACAAAATTCCGGGATCAATCCCAATGCTGGAAGGGAAGAAAGAAGAACAAAGCAGTATCTTAAGAAGTATGAACTGGCATCAAAATGACAACAGCAATGTTTGCTTTAAGCTTAAATTTTGCATTAACGCTTCCTGAATAAAAACAAATCAATGACGTAGAGGCGGGTTGTCTCTAATGATGCATAAATAACAAAAACACGTTAATAAATAGAAACTGTCCATTAGATTTGGTTTCTGTTGGGTTATGTTTAGGGCACTTGCAAACTACACGCGCAATTTTGTCCTGTGCTTCCCATCAGAGGGTTGCGAGTTTGAAACTTGATCCAATCAAAGACCGCCGTGTACGCAGTGTCTGGTGCACATTAAATCTCTAGTGGTCACAAATGTCCTTACCTTGGTGTGCTGTGGAAGATTAGAGAGTGGGGTGCCAGCTCAGATGTGTTAACCTGGTCATCTGACCGTGGATCAAAATGACGATGTAGCATCCTCGGTTCTTTCCCTTTGGGATGGATACCGGAACGTCTCTAATAGCCCGTTTTGTTGCTCCAGTGCGACGTTAATTAACTACCTAACTTATCTGTTTTCATTTTTTGCTACACTAGAGTTATTTGAACCAGTATCCATTTTAGTATTCTTATAGGAATTCTGATTAATCCCTCTCCTCGATCGCAATAGCCATATGAAATACTATTTGATTCTCATAAAAGAAATTGAAACAATTCGTAGCAAGTAGTACAAAGCTAAGGAAATAGACGAATTTAATGATAACATCCAAGTCTCAGCTGTGGTGATTTCAGAGATTTTAATTTCCAGTTATTTTCTCCATATTGTTTGGTCAAAAATAGAGCTATTCATCTGATTGCAAAAACTAGACAACTCGAAAAATAGGCAATTTGAATTATACTAGAATTGGTCTCTTGCGAAAATATATAAATATTTAATTGAAAACTATTTATTAAAAGAAAATCAAGGTAACCTTTTCAAGAAAAGTTTCCGCAGATTTCAAATACGTTGAAATTTTTAATAAACAATGCCAGTCAAAATGTTCGCTGTGAAATCGTTTGAGCGGAGACTACGCATTCCCATTTAATTGAGAGCGGAAGGTGGAAAAAATTAGCATGGTTTCAAAGGCTGACGTCAATAATGACGATAGTGACGTGACCTCATGGAAGAGAGAGCTAAATTCTGATATTTTCCCCTAATTGCCGGAGCGGTACGCGAAAAGAAGATCCAAAGAGAAAAAACTATTAAATTCATTTTAAAATGTTCTACATTAAATTTTAAAATTCGGGCTGGACTATAAAATTGTAAAAAATTCGGACTACCTGTGTGCCAAATTTCATTATTGTAAGTATAATAGATTTGCCAGGACATGGCGAACACACACACACAAAAACTTCATTTTATAATAGTAGAGAAACAAAAACATTGAGTTACGCTTTCAGGTGACATGTGTTGTAATTTTCGTAATTAGATTTTTTTACCTTATTTCATGGTATTTGAAACTACCTCTCAATATATCGCACCCCGGCAGGTAAAGTGACACAACTCCAAATTGCAGAATTTGAGAAACATCAACTTAAAGGATACTATAAAACTTATTTTGAAATAGCATATGCTTCTTTTAAATTTTAAGTAAGTGTTTATGGTGGTAACTTCTATTGTATTCTATAGAATAGTAATATAACATGCTGGGGCACCTCATTCAATGACATAACGTCAAAATTTTTTATCTTTTGACTTGTGTCACTTTTCTTGTTGGGGTGCGATATCGCGTGTGCGGTTTAAGCAGCCTGCAGGCTTCGGCAACAGGTATGTACCTGCAGGAGTGGTCTAAGGCAATAGGAGAATAGTCCATTGAGGCTAAATTTAGTATTGGTTCCACAAATAGAGAGGCAGAAAATTCCATACAAATACTGGTTTATTTAAAACTTTATTAGATAAATGGTAACATTGATATGTACAGAAGAGTTGTAGGGTGTTTAGGACGGCTCTGAGCTTTTTATTCTAAGAGGGTCGTGAAATAATGAATTGTTAAAAAGGAACTTGCTAGGGAATAAGGCTTAAGAAAAAAATTATTGGACCTGGGGATCTGTCAAAAAGTTCATTTGCAGAAAGTCTGTCTTTGCAAAGTAACAAGTTGATCTTGCACTGGTGAGCTGAAATGAAGGGACAAACATTTTGAGTGAGTGGATCCATCTGAAGTCAAGGTCAACAAGATGACTGGAGTTCAAAGGTGAATGTGGATGAAAAGATATATTAACCACTAGGCTAGCAGCGAGACAAAGACGAGCAGGTGAAAAGGTAAAATGTTAAGGAACTTAATTTGTCATTTCAGTAATTAATTTTTATAGCTATAGGATGCATCAAAAAGCTGAGGTTTAACAATAATATGACAACTTTTGCATTTACCTTTACCAAACTAATTCAACTGTAAAATAATTTCTAAACCGATAGTATCTAACACGTAAGGAAAATATAAACATTTTCTTGAAGATTTTGGCTT
Organism: Metellina segmentata; assembly: GCA_947359465.1. Classification (NCBI taxonomy): domain Eukaryota; kingdom Metazoa; phylum Arthropoda; class Arachnida; order Araneae; family Tetragnathidae; genus Metellina; species Metellina segmentata. The sequence goes on from OX375880.1 coordinate 47,352,259, forward strand.
ATTACTTTACTGTTAAATTTTATGCTTATGTAAGTAGTTAAGTATTTAACTAACGTCGCATTGGAGCAACAGAACGGGCTATTGGCGACGGTACGAGATGGAAAAGATGGGAAAGATCCGGGGACAATACCTCGTAATTTTGAACCGTACGGATGATGAGGTCACATCTAAAACGGCACACCACTCTCCAAACTTCAACACTATGTCAATGAAATTATTGAGGATCTATGTTTCATGACAGAGCTCAAAATAATAAGTGACGGAATTAAAAAATTATGATTTTACAGTCCATCGATCTCACAACTCTATCTCTCAAACTATTTATTATTTGTATATCACCTTGATATCTTTCAGACTGTTACTGCGGTGAGAAATCGACATCTTGTCACTTTGATATGAGAGGCGGTAAAGTATGCTCCTGCTTCGAAGGTTATGCTCAGAGGAACAGATCGTGTTCAGGTAGAGTATTTACTTTGCGTTTTCACGAATAAATTTATGAATTTCTACAATTTGGTCATTGCTTTTTTTGCATTTAGGATTCTTCATCGCAGTCTATAGCTTTCTTTTCTGCTTCAACTAGTTCTGCTCTGAAAGATTTTTCGGGTCGCGGTAGCCTGATTGGAAGAGTAACCGATGTCAACCGGATGGTTGCGGGTTCGAATCCAAAGACCGTCGCATGCAAAGGGGGGCTGGTGCACTTTAAATCTGTCGTGGTCACAAATTTCCTCACGTTGGGTGTGGTGTGTAAGTTCGAAGAGTGGGGTATCAGTTCAGGTGTTGACCTCGTCATCTGACTGTGGTCCACAATTACGAGATGTCGCCCTTTTATCTTCCCTTCGGAATTGATTTTGGACTGCCCTCAATAGCCCTTTGTGTTGCTACAGTGCGACGTTATTTACAATACATACCTACCTAAATATCTTTAAACAAACCATCTTGCAATGTCCATGTTGTTTTAGAAAAAAAAAAATAAAAAAAAACTGGCCACAAGGGACTTAATAATTAGTATATTGGCTTTAGGTAAGTTATTCTGAGCATGAATGTTGATGTAGTCCGGCTATTTGAAGCCCTATAATCTACTTATCTATTATTAGTACAAAGAAAAAGCATTAACACAAACTGAACCACGATAGGGAGTGATGACGATGAAGCAGCATTTTTTAACAAGTTCGTGGGGGTTGGGTTGCTATTCCTCCCTATATAACCGCTTATGCGCTTTGCTATTATTGTATTCTGTGATGAATACTAATTGTACACTGTACTAATGTTCAATTGGAGGGTGTAGAGTAATACATAAAACCATACACAAAACCTGAATTTAAAAACAAATGACAGATACCTCTATTAATATCTACAAGTGTTCTCAGAGCCGCGGTAGCTTAGTCAGTAGAGCGTCGGGCTCGCATCACAAGGGTTGTGGGTTCTGTCCTCGGCGGAGCCTGCAATTCTGATGATTGCGAGATCGGCGCCTCGACCTGGCTAAAGACCGTCGCGTTCACTAATGGTGACTGGGGCACGTTAAATAGGTCGTGGTCACAAAGTCCCCCATGTTCCCATACCAAAGCAATACCTCTGGGGGTACCTGATCAGGGGGTTATCGGCCTCTGATTGGGATCTAAATTACGATATGTGTGAGTGAATGAATGTATGAAAGGGACCATCCTGTAAAACGGATGTGTCATGTATGTCGAGCAAAGACGGACTTCCTCCCACAATGGGGCTCAATAACATGGAAGGCGCACCCCTCTTCCCGTCTTCGACGGGCCTGGCACTCCTCCGGTCTGCCAGTGTAGGCATAAGAAACAACAAGTGTAAATGCAAGGAGCAAGGTTAATGACTCCCGAGCCATTCAAGATAACAGTTACTCCATCCAACCTTGTTCATTTGGGGTTGAGGTTTAATGTTAAGTATATACGTAGCACTGATGCTTAACACCCTTAAATTGGAGCACAATTCCTCAATTAACTGTTGCTTGAATGCGTTTGTTGGTTCTAGCATAACTTCATACTAATTAGCATGACTCGTAACTCTTACACGTTAACATTGGAGTTACGAGTCTTACTATTTAGCATGACGACAAGAAACTAAACACACCTAAATGGTTAAACTTGGAGATGCCGCATTATTGACAAGCACAAAATAACTGTATTAGGGTAGTTATATTTTTTGATGATTTTATTAAGACACATTATGCAAATGAAAAGTGACCGAGGAATGATTTTGTGAATTCTATTCACCCAAAAAATAGGAACCGCAGCTTATGCGAATTTTTTGATGCTGCAAGATATACTTTCTATAACAAAAAAAATCGACGAACCAAGAAGGAGTTGTCCGAATGCGATAAAAATTGGTGGATGTGAAGAACATACATAGAAAAACAAACGATTAAAGTTTCAGAACAATTCAATGATCTATTTCAGCGTTTACCGTTACAAAGGGAGGAATTCAATAAGGTGTTGGTCCACCTCTGGCCTGGATGCAAGCTGTCAACCGGCGTGGCATAGACTGAAAAAGTTCCGGATGGCGCCCTGCAGAATTTCTTGCCAAATTGTCTACAACTGACGGGCTAAATGGTTAGTATTACGGGATGGTTGCAGTCGCCTTCCCATAATGTCCCAAATGTGCTCTATGGGAGAAATATCAGGATAATTAATTGGCCCTTGAAGTGTTGGGAAAGCTTGAAGACAATTCATAGCAACACGTGCCGTATGCGGCCGGGCATTACCTTGTTGAAAAGTAAGTCCGGGGTGTCGCAAAAGGAACGTTAACACAACCGGCCGTAGAATGTCGTCTACGTACCGCTGTGCTGTAATTGTGTGCCAGAAATGACTATCAAAAAGGTCCGGCTATAAAAGAAGATGGCACCCCAGACCACAACTCTCTGTTGTGGGCATGTGTGGTGAGCAATTGTAAGGGCAGGATCTCCACGCTGCACTAAACGTCTAACAACAAGTCTGCGGTTGACGTCAGGACACAGTTGGAACTGGGACACGTTAAGAAAGACTATACGTCCCCAGTCAGCGCCTTTACAAGTTGATCGAGCCCGGCACCACTATAATTCTGCACCTTCTTAATGCGTCGATTTTTTTTTTGTTATAAAGTGTATATGATTTTGTGCATTCTATTCATTGAGAAGAAATAAGAGCTGCAGCTTATGATAATTTTTTGACGCTACAAGATATACACGCATGAATAATTCATGGATAGCCATTATTGCCTTTTGTAATCAGTAAATAGTGAAAACCGTTGATAAAAATCATTCGCGGAAGCAAGTCAACCAATGATAAATTTTCTTTGATTTAAAATTCAAGAAATCTGTGGGACCTACTCACAACCTTAACTGTCTTACGTTGCTTGAAGGCTGTGGTAGACCAGTTGAAAGAGCAGCGGATTAGCAACCAGAGGGTTGCAAGTTCGAAACTAAGTCCAGTCAAAAGATCGTGGTGTACACGGAGACAGCACATAAAATCTGTCGTGACCTCAGATGTCCTCAGGTTGGCGTGGTGTAGAAATTTGGAGAGTGGGTACCAGCTCAGATGTTGACCTCGTCATCCGACCGAAGTTCAAAACTACGAGACGTTGTACTTGGACACTGGAAAGAAGAAGAAGGAGGGGGGATTTGATTCAGCTTTTCAAGTTTGTAAAACAAGGGGACACAGAGGGCTTAAATTTCAATAGGGATAACAGAACAAGGGGCCATGGGTATAAATTGAATAAGACACATTTTAATCGGGATTTAAGGAAAAACTACTACTTTAATAGGGTAATAGACAGTTGGAACGCGTTGCCAGAAAATATAGTTAATTCAAAGGGAGTGTACGAATTTAAGACACAATTGGATAGTCAGTGGGAATTGGAGAATTTATAAACAAAGGACCAGTCTTGTTGGGCTTGAGCCTGTAGCTGGTCGTCAATATTTGTATTTGTATTTGAACCCGGATCGCGGCCAATAACCCGTTGTGTTCTTCTGTTTTCATTTTTTGCACAAATAAATGGACCAATGGTATCACAGAAAAAGATTTAAAAGGACCAATGCAATCAAAGAATATTTAAAAATCAAAATAACCAAAGGGAGCAAAGAAAAAATTTCAAACGAACCAATGAAATCAAACGACTTTAACGGATTTTGGAAGGAGTTTCTAGAATATTCAAAATGAAAATAGAAAGTTTCCGTTTGCCGAGGTTGCCATGAAAACCATAACAACCGTAACGACGGATAGGTTGCCTTAATTTATCCTAACTCGCTACTAAGAAGTGCGCCAAAAAAATCGCCAAGTTGTTGCCATCACTCATAAACGTAGAGTGTAGCTGTACCCTACCCAATGATATATGTTGTTGCTGTCGTTTCTAGAAACGTGCTCGAAAGACAACGACTGTTTGAATAGGGGTCTCTGCACAAGGAACGAAGGAGGAGCCAACTTCTGTCTCTGTAAATCCAATTTCAGCGGAGATAAGTGCGAGGTGAGCAGGATCTGCGAGAAACTCGAGCCCGTTTGCAGTGCCATGGGGGCTGTCTGCAGACTCGTTGGATTGCGAGGAGTCTGCGAATGTCCACCACACAAAGCTTTCAGCTCTAACTCTGGACTGTGTGAAGGTGAGAAGCAATGAAATTTTCATATTCAATATTTAGCCATTAGCACCATCTTCAAACCTGACTTGAGCTGGTATATCATGCATAAAAGGTAAATTACTATTTATTACAGGTGGGAAGTTCATTAATCAGACCAAAACATAGGAATAGCTTAAATGAAAATTGCGAGGATACTTCTTTATTACTGCTTAAAATGAGGTATATTCCACAAATATGAAGATACAGAAAAATTAACAATGCGGTTGAAAGAATTTCTTTTTTAATAGAGTTTAAAGAGTAGATGTTCTCATTGGTCAAATATCTGTCTTATGAGATTCAGAACAAGTCATCCTCATTTCTCTGAAGTATAGAAAATATGGCATTGATGCCAGATAGATTGAAAAAAAAAATGGAGTAGGTAATCCAAATATCGCCTCTATGCTTAACATCGCCTACTCGTGTTTGCAAGCTACTATGCGCGACATCTATGAGTTTATGTAATTACCTTGACGGTCTAGGGTTTTGCCACAAGTAGCGCCATCGGTAAATTTTCTATCAGCTATATCAACAAGAATATTGCATCTGAAGTTTTTGAGGCTGTGATCAACGTATTTTTTGTCTCCAATCAATTAATGAAATATCCAGGTAAGTGTTTCCAAATCGTAATTTCGTGAATATGACTTGAAAGTACATTAAATCAGGATTCTAAAGGTGCTATTATTTTCGAAAATAGCTGTTATTAACCTCTGACGTGTGCATGTTTGTGTTGACTGAGCTGTGTTCCTATTATCGCCTACCAATGCGGTCCTAATATCGTCCCTAGGTGGTAGTAGGAGCACCTATTTTCATTTACCTACCAATCTACCTCACAGTTTTTCAATCTTATTTTCTTCTTAAATTTGATATACTTTTTTAAAAAATGAACATTAATTAATTAATAAATTTGTATTTTCAAAATTTTTCATTCAATTTTAGTTTTTTTATTGCTGTAGGAGTCTTACGTAAGAGAAGAAAAGGCAGACGAGGAGCACGCCAAGTCTTGAGGCTACATGTCGGGCAGTTCTAAACAAAGAAATAGGAACGCTGAGAGCATAAAAAGCGTCTGTATTACCAATATCAACGATTCCAGACAACATTAAAAAAAGTACAAAAAGGGAAAATGAAGAAAAATATACAGGATTAAGAAATATATATAAACTTGTAAGGAAACATGTTCTGACGCCCGATTTAGAAAAAGAACTTGTTGAGTACTGCATGGAAATGGAAAAGAAGTTTTTTGGTTTGACTTGAAATCGTGTAAAGCAGATCGCCTTCCAATTTGCCTTAAGGAAAATATTCTTCATCCCTATTCTAAAACAACTAACAGTGCAGATCGAAAGTGATTGAATTTGTTTTTGAAAATAAATTCCAAGAACAATAAGAATTCCACAGTCATTGTCAAGAGCCAGAATCTTGGGGTTCACTGGAACAGCGCGAGTGAAATCTTTTTTCAATATTCTTAAAGTAGAACTTGACAAAATCAAGTTCAACTTTGCCAGAACTTTTAACGAAAATGGTATAACAACTGTGCAAAGCAGTAAATGTGCAAGTGATTTGTACGAAAGGGAACGCGTCAGTCTAAAATGTCATCGGTAGAGATGGGAAAGCTGAATACCATTGTCTGTATGTCTGCTGTCGGTCATTATGTTTCTCCCATAATAGTTTTTCCCAGAAAGAAGTAGGACTAGAAGGCTAATGACGGGAGCTCCTCCTGGGGCTTTTCCAGGATTTCACCTATCAGGCTTTAGGCCTATTAATTGTACATACGTTTTTCAATTTTCCACTAAATTATTAAATTGAAAACAAAGACAAAGAAAAATGCTGAAGTCCTTTTTCGAAGTCGTTTAAACAGTTGGAAATTAGTTTACTAAAAATACTACTAAAAATAGTATAGTGCTCTACTACCAACTCGTTTTTAATTGTAGTTCCTAATTTCGCCTGGTGGTGGTGGTGGGGTGATAGGAACAGGGTTAGGCGATATCAGCAACTTACTTTTGAAAATTGTCATGGGAAACTTTTTGAAATTTTACTAGATAACTTAAACTGACATAGGTAAAAAAGCTATATGATCTCTGGAAACCAAAGGAGAATAGTTCCTAGTGATATTAATTTAGTTTCTAGCTTGATTTCCCAACCTAGGAGGCTGAGATGCAGAGGAATAGTTAGGGTAGGCGATATTTGGAACACTTACCTTGCTTTTTGTTGGCATTTAGAGAAAAAAAGCACTTCACACGCGTTCAGAAGGAGCTCATTAATTCTTGTTTATTTCAGATATATGTGATTCTCGAAAATGCTTGCACGGGAACTGCGAGATAGTTGGAAAAGATTTCAAGTGTCAGTAAGTAGTGAAAAAGCAACTTGCGTTTTCATATTATAACTCTCCAACAGGGCAGAAAGTCTGTAGTTGTCATCAGCAATTTGTACACTTTTGGGTGTAAAGTAGTCTTTGTAATAGTGATATTGGCAAAAAAAATGTGTTTTTTTTTCTCGAAAATTTAAACGTTTACACATGTTATATCTCACATCGAAGTCAGTATAGTAAAACTACTGTTAGGGCTCCAGAAAGGGAATCCATGGCGATGCACGAGAACTGCTCCGGACAGAAAGTCTGTACTTGTCTGTTCCCATTTCTACAACGATTCTTGAAGCATTTGAGTTTATCATACTGTCGCACTTAGTGATTCATTTGGGGACTCTCCAGAAAGTTTTGAGATAAGAGGATGTATCACCTATACAGGGTGGTCCCGAATTCATGGTACAAACTTTAATGGTAGGTACAGGACATTGTAACAATGATTTATTGTATAGGAATGTATAGTCGCAAGTGACGCGGTGAGGCGTAAACAGGGGAAATAAAAGGAAAGAGAAATGGAGTGATCGGTTGGTATCATTGCCGGTAGAGGGCAGTAGATGTCTAGCCGCTGTTGAACGACTTTTTGATTGGCCCATACTTACTACCCACGCGGCTCACTGGCGGAAGCTATCTTATTTTTCTGAAAGAAGTGTTACCACAACTGCTGCGTGATGTTCCGATCGCCATTCGTAACCGCATGTGGTTTCAGCACGATGGGGCGCCAGCACACTTCAGCATTGATGTACGGAATTACCTGAATGCCACGTTTGGTACTCGATGGATTGGGCGTGGTGGACCAGTCCCTTGGCCACCCCGATCTCCCGATTTATCGAGCCTCGATTACTTTTTATGGGGACATCTAAAGCATCTTGTTTATGAGACTCCAGTTGACTCAGATGAGGATCTCGTCGCTCGCTTATCTGTAGCTGCTGCAGGTGTGCGTGAAATACCAGGCATCTTTGAACGTGTACGCCAATCGCTCCACCGACGCTGTCAAGCATGTATCGATACTGGTGGACGCAATTTTGAACAATTACTGTAAACATGACACTTGTCAACAACACTTTCAATAAAATCTTTGTTTTTCCTTTCGGCCGTTATTTCCCTTGTTTTCGCCTCACCGCGTCACTTGCGACTATACATTCCTATACAATAAATCATTGTTACAATGTCCTGTACCTACCATTAAAGTTTGTACCATGAATTCGGGACCACCCTGTATACATACCATGCGGTCGCCAAACTCGCTACAACTTCAACCTACCCATTCTCACTCAATATGTCAGAGACCCGTTTCTATAGTAACCTCCAGTACCTAGACTTGGTGTATGGAGCAGAATTCCGAGTGAACAGACAGTACTTCAAGAGTTTTTCTCTTGGTAGGACCTCCTTAGGGCGTGGAGGTCATTCGAGCATGCCAAAATACGAATGCTACTAATAGTGTTATCACAGTAACATTTCCAATTGTGATTGTTATCGAAGAATATCTGTGATTCTAAACTATGATTGTGTTTCTATTTTCTATACTGTGACTGAATCAATTTGTTTGGAAGTGAATGTTGCCTTTGTGATTTTTGACAATTGTTGCACACAGTCGTCAACTTCACGGCTTACAGCATCAAAAGATACCACCCATTAGGCCTACCAATCACTGATACTTAACAGCAGTTTTCACTGCGAACGAATCACTAATACAAATCGTAATCACCGATAAAGGTAAAATTATATCAGTTGATAACATTTAACTTTCAATCTCTTCTTCCGAATCACAGTATCGCAGCATCGGTATCAAACTATATTCGCTGATAACTATTAACCCTCGATCCCTGCTACATGTTCTCATACATAATGACACATATTCTCAATTACTGCTGTAGTAATCACTGTTTTTTTGATAATTCAGTAGCTGGCAAGAACTGTTATTCTAAAATACTAGTGATTAAGGTAACAGTTCAGTGATTCGCTTAACATCCAATGCTAGCCAAGCTATGGTGGACAAAGTCGGGAGTCACTTGGGTTCTCTTTGTGAGCTCCCAGTCACTTGATTAGCAGAAGTTGCACTCTCCACTTTTACCATGATTTTTATGGCGATTCCAGACTTGGTTTAGTTTGCTTAGACCAAATGAGATACGATACAACAACTTATTAAAAAAACTTTATTACTTATTCATATTTTAATTTATGTTACTGACACTTCTTCGTAGACCGGTCACACATTGGTGCAGCAAGTGACTAAACATGCGAAATGTGCATGCGTTCTCCGCTTCCGTACAAAAAAAATGTGTCGATACGTATGCGTATTTCATTCGTTTTAGTGTCGCAGGACTGATATTGGCCCAATGTGTGACTTGCCTTTACAATCTATTTTGTTTAGCGAACTTCAAGCTTTATTGTATTTGAAGTAATTCGGTAATTCTTTCCGTAGATGTGATGAAGGTTTCACTGGAAAGCACTGCGACGAACGAACTAACGCAGAAAAAGGTAAAATGATCGATAAAATTTATTTTGTCATGAACAATGCAAGAGTATATGCCTGTTAAATATACTACGAGTGAATTTCAAACGTCAATTCCTGAATTATTTCTGATAATAAGTCAACAATAAAATAAATTAAATAACAAAATAAAATTAAATAAATAATTACAATTAAATAATAAATTAGCAAGATATATATATATATATAGTTTTAAAAACATCGGAGGAGGTGGGTCGAAAACTACCCTTTTCTATGCAATTTCACGCATACAATGTTCTATACATATTTCTCTGAGACGAAGAAAAGACCTCATTTGTATTTCGTCTGCTCTGAAATGTGAGTACTACATAATAAATATAATAATAACACAAAAAATGTCTTTTCACACAAATACAAAACATAAATAACACACTACGTAAATATTTTTGAAACATGAGTTTTTTTAGTTTTCTAGACCAGAACGTAGTGAGAGATCTCTTTGAACTGGTTAAGTGCCAACGAAGTTGTAACTTCTTTGTATGAAGACTAGCTTTTCTCCTGAGAAACATATTTAGTGAGTATAGTATAGTGAGCAGTATTCTCCCCCTTTGTTTTCTCATACCTAAGTTTTTGCTTAGTACGTTTAACTTGTAAACCGACGATTTATTGCAATGCTAGCGATTAGATTATGAATAGTGACATCTGAGTCGATGAGTGACCTAAGTGAGGAATCAACACTTGAACAGGCACCTGCGCGAGGACAAATTCGTCAAAAAGGTGAAACAAAACAATGAAAACTGACTCGGACATTTGTAGTCACCACGACACGACGATATACTGGTATTCCACTATGAAAAGGCAGTTTTTAAACAGTTTAACTGTTAGTAATTTTACTTTTTCAACACTGTAGCAACTTTTTTGACTGTTGCGCTGATACAATTGCAGATGAATACTCAAGACAGTGACGTATTCTTTTTCAGATGTATGTGATACACGGCGGTGCTTACACGGAAAATGCGAAAAAGTAGATGACATTTATAAATGCAGGTAAGACGATACGCAATAAATGCATTTGACCAATTTCCAAATGAGGAGGCGAGATTACGAGATGAATCCTTTTGAAGACTGTCAGTTTTGTTTGAATTATCTGAAACAAAAATAAAAGTTTCACTAAAGATATAAATAATATAAGGATCTATTTTATCATACTTTTCTTTATAATACCCTCGCCAATTTAACATTATTCATCACGACACTACAAGGGTAAATTGTGAACCTCTTGGCATTACCCGGGTTCAACATGGGAGTTGGTTCTCGATACACATAACGTACACACTGGTACATTCTATACTCAACCCGTTTACAGAGATATCGTACATTTCGTCCAGACGGACAAAAAAACCATGTCTTACCCAAGATTTACCAGAATTCAGACCAACTAGACTTATTGTTTGGCATTTCATCTTATTTTATACATTTTAGTAATTTTCTATGATGACTGTTTTAATGCACACACACATTATGTGCTAGAATCCGTCAAAACTTCATACTTCTGTACCTTGTCAATGCCAAAAAAATGATCTAGAACAGAATGTATCAGAAATGTTTCACATCTTGCCTCGCAAAAGAGACTTAATGGTCAAAGTCATGGATGTTAAATTGTGTTTGGACAACTCTGGAATATTCATGATGCTAAAGATACAATATTACACAAGAATCCACCTAATCCTTGTATTTTTAGTTATTAAAGATGTAAATTATTATGTGAATATCTTGTTTTTTTTCCTGAATTAGTACCAATTTCTTTTGTAGTTGTGACGAAGGTTTCAGTGGAACTCATTGTGAAGACAAAATAAAAGATCCATTAGGTAAGGTTTTTTATTATTCTAATCAGGAAGAAGGTTTTCGTCCATTTTTTACTAGTTATGCGTAAATCAACCTTTGAATTAAAAAGTTCAAAATTTATGGAACAAAATGCGAAATACATATAAGACTGATAAACTATTTGAATTTAACCAATTGTGGCATTTTATTAAAACGTCAAAAGGTTCACAGATACTGCTATCAGAAGAGTAATAAAAATAAGTCATAGTTTGAATTTTTTGAGAAAAAGCTTGCACTATTTTGAATTTCTCAAATTGTTACATAGTTTTGATTTATTGGTCTATTTAAAAACGAATAATTTATTCTAAATTCGCCATTAACACAATACAATATTTTTCTGGTATTTAATGAATTCAAACTCGAAAGAAAAACATTAAAAGCGGATGAATGGTTAATATTACTCAGCAGGTCAGTTAAACGATCTTCCGACTAACATCAACCTCTGGCGGTTTCAAATAAATATAATTGTCTGCATAAATACATACATTTTCATATCAATATATTTGTCTGAATGATAAATATATTTTCAAATAAATATTATCATTGCTTTTTACATTATGTACATTTTACTTGTATGATGTATATATGCGTTTTGACTAACATTTATCATTCAATTATGGTGATTATACATTCGATTTGGTATTTTTTTGGTCAAATATTGATTAAATATTTAGGAACTAGTTGCGGATTAAATTCCAATTTTAACATCATCACGAATAGTTTTCAGTTAAAAATATCACTATACTGTTATAAATGCAACTATATTATATACTCTAGAACTATAACATCCGTTTGCACGAATCTATTCTCCGAAAACCTGTTATCCATCAGTGAAAGCTATTTTTGTACATTAAAAATTTTACTTTCAGGTTATCAAATTACCTGGATTACTTTTATAATTTTTACTGTCCTTACATCCCTTCTGTTCATTGGGACATGCTGTGTTCTTTTTCAAATAAGAAAGTAAGTTTCAAATGCCATCGTTTTCATTTGGTAACTATATGAGTACTATTTGTATAGTTCAAAATTACAAGCACCGGTGAAAAATCGTTATTAGATATTTTGGGCAAAGAATATAAAGCGCAAACCTTCCTTTAAGTCGTTTTGACTAGATATCTCGTCCATGAATATCTGACCAATTTTGCTAATGGTGAGATATTTCATTCATCAAGATCTAGTCAGTTTTATTAATGGCGAGACAAACTCCTCGAGACAATTCCCAGGTGAATTAACGGTCCTTGGTTTTAAAAATGGTGTTGTGAAATTCCTTATGGAAACAAAAAAGTTTGCAAGCCCGAAAATCACATCAGTGTCGCTATCTGCCAGAATCTTGCATCACAATTTCGTCAAATTAAGAAAAAAACTAGACATTTCTAAGTTGCAAAATTTTCCCGCGCAGGAAGTCCGATATTTTGCGTTATTTGTATGATATTTCTAGTGTCTTGTTGCAAAAACGAGGGTTTCCTAACTTCAGACCGATATGCTCATTTTATGTATAGATTAAAATATGCTTATGTTTTTAAATTTTGGGTGGGAAATAACCACTATTTTTTATCTTTAATCAGTAGATAAGATATGTTAATATATGAAACAACAATTCGCTTAAATGCTATCTAATGTTCCCACTGTTTACCAGGGTTTAGATTTATGTATTTTTTACCATGACATGCGAGTACTTATACAATACAGTTGAATCCTGACTTGAGTATCAGGGAGGGACCATTTATTTTCTTCACCATTGCGAGGAATTCTTCCCATTTGCTGGACCCTAAGTGATAATGAGTTTCAGACAGATCCCCTTGTCAATGTTTATAAATACAGTTCAGGGTTATATTTAAAAAAGCTCTTGCTTATCATTATCTCATAAGACACTGTCAATTTCCTATCAAATCAAATGGTTTGGGTTTATGTGGTTCTTATATAATTTGATTTCAAAGATACCTATCAAACATCTTTGAAAAGCCCCCAAGTCTTCATCAGTATAAAGCTCTCTATCGACACATTTTTTAATCTTGTATCTGATAATTGAACTACAATTTGAGGTACCTAGTTATCTTCCAGAAAAAAATTTAGATCTTAGACTTACGAGGGTTTAACAGACAAACGATGATATATAGTTCTGGCCTTAAAAATTTTCTTAGGATGAGAGTCTGAATAAAATTGCTTTGAATCACTCGGATAGTGTGTTTCTTGTCGCTTGTATAAGCCTTAGGAAATCTGAATGTTGATTCGCTTCTTGCTCTAGAATCTTTTGTCGTCTGGGAGTGCAAGGGAATTATTTTTTGTAATTTTTGTTGCCATTTTGTGGTACTAACCTGCCTTGATGCATTTTTATTCAAACATTTTTTGTATTGATTTTGATACAATTTGGTAAGTTTTAGAACAGCAGCGCAACCTTTAGCAAAAAGCGAGGAAAACAGTGTTTTTTTTTTGTGCACCAAAAAGTTCAGATTTCTGACGGCGTGCACCACTACACAAATTCAGAGCTTGCCGTTGAAAATCCGAACGGAGAATGATGCCTTACGACCCATAAAATGTTATCAACTCATCAAATCAGTGCCCTCTACCACTTAAATGCGGCATTTCGAGACACATATTCTTGACAAAAAATTATTATTTTGGATTCCTATTTCACTTTTTACAATTTGGTCGGATATTTCCGAAACATCCCCTGTGAAGAACAAGTCTTCATTCCCCTCTCAGATCTCCAACGGCAAGCTCCGAATTCATGTAGCGGGGAATGACGTTTTATACCACAGAAATGATGTTCCCAAACAGAGTCCTCCACCACCTAACGCAGAAGCATCCTATATATAATATTGGATTTGTAAGTTAGTTTTTGAATTGATGGACGTTCGATACAGTTCTACCTTTCTCGAATTCGGCAGAGGAGGAATTCGATAGATGGGTTACCACTAGTTAACCGATCAACAATTGCATGAAATTGTGAGAACTGTTTTAACATTACTTCACAAATGCGTAGTCTATCAATGGACGATTGCCTCGTTCCGATTCTCTAGGCTTCAACAGCCAAGTGTGTGAATGCAGATTGTTGAAATGAGGCTAAACAGCCAGGATTAGTGATGCTGTGAAGGGGAATAGAATCAGTGTCTGCTATCACAGAGCTTCAGAGAGCTGTTGGAAGGGATTTACATCTCATTGGAAATTCAACTACTCATTGGGGACTTATCATATCGAAGTTTTTGCTGAATGAGGCGAGCGCCATCTAGAATTTTTCAGAAGCGCCATCTAGGTTGTTGAGAGACATGCCTAATGTGATCATACGTTCCGTTTTTAGGTAAGCTGTCCCTTTGTCCCCAAACACAGCTTCGGGACGCCAAAATGTCCCGTTTTCAGAAAGTGATCGACCCACTGTAATCATTTCAATAAAAGGCGCGAAAAATTAAAAAAAAAATCCAACGGACTATTTTTTTTGTATGTATTTGTAAACATTTTAGGCATCTAGAATTCTTGAATTCACTCTGTAAAAGAACAGATAGTTATTTTCCCCCCATCCCTAGTCAGAAGCCTGCTAGCCTGCTCCTCGATTGAAAGTACGCGTCGACAGCTCGTGCATCTTTCTTGACGATTGATTATTGTTTTTTTTTTTATCAACGTGTGTTATTATAGTCAATTTAAACTTCTTGTACGTGAAACCTCCATTTCAACAATGCATAAACGTAAGTTCACTTTTAACTTATAAACTAAGTACCCGTTTATAAAACACAAAAGTAAATTTTTAAAAATCCAACCAAGAATTTCATTCGTATTTAAAATCAACATAAAATATGCTTGACCAAATTTTTTCCTCGGAAATATAAGACCACATATATTATTTATTTTAACGTGTTCATTCTCGTTTTCTTTTCATTAATGAATAGATAAAAAAAAATATGTGCTTTCTTGAATGCTCATACTATTACCTAACAATTAGTAGATGTCCCGTTTAGAGCAAAAAAAAAATAATAATAAATGGCCACGTTAGATATGCGTCACTATTTCTCTCTCGTTCGTGAAGTGAAGTGAGCGACACCTCTAAGTCACGGATTTTATAAACAGAACAGTTTGAGTTTCCGTTAGAAGAATGTATTATGCGTGTACTTATGCTGTATGTTTCGATGTCTTTTCAAAATCATTTATAAAATGTGTCTGACTGTGCTAATACGTCCCAGTGTGATTTATTTAGTTATTTTATTTGGCAACCTTTAAGGGCATCGAGTAGATGCACCAGAGTTCTATTTTTCGAGTCTTGATTTGTAGAGTTTTGTCGCTACATAAGGTTGTTCTTCTCTAAATTGCTGTTCACAAATCTTAGTTTTAACAAAAATTAAAAATTGTGTGATCCAAATACAATTAATTTAAATTTATTTTATTTTATTTTTCAGGAGCGAGAAGAAGGTACTCGAAAAGATCTTTAATTTTGAATAGAGTATATCAGAACATTTTTAGATTAAAAAAAAAAAGAAAATACTATCTACCAAGAACTGTCTGAGTCATCACCATATGTAAAATTAAATAATAAAACAAATGTTTATGAAAGCTTTTCGCTTTGTTATTCATTTATTGCTATCGTGGTTGATGAAGAAACTAACGTTATGTTCAAGAAACACAATTAAAAATGTGATATTATCTAAATTGCCACGAAGACGGAAATAAAACCCCTAACTCATTTTTACAAATCTCCGACTTAAGATTTCAATATTTATTGATAAATGGTTAGTTCTGTTTTTTTTTTTGGAAGAATTTTCATTCTTAAAAATAATATATAACATTATCTTTAATTTAAAATCATGCTAAAAAGTTTTACAAATTAAAAAACAGATAAACCAGAAGGATTTTCTGTGGAAATAAACAAACCTAAAGAAGATTTCACTTTCGCTCCTAAAATGCTCTCGCATGTTACTTATCGGAGTTTATCGCCGTATTCGATGTTTGGCTTTTAATCTGATTGGCGACGACCAATTAACAATCATATACTAATTCGGAATTCATCATTTGGAATATTTATTGGGAAAATGCTGACATAGTATCCAAAAAGCAAAGCTGACCTCACGTTCGGAATACATCCGTACAACAAAAACTACTGCCTGTTACATTTGGCTTGATAAAAAATGCCTTTCTTATCAAATAAAGATGCCACGAAATTCTATTTGGATTCTCTAAGGAATCAGCATATGGGAAAGGGAATAAAGCGAAATGTTGAGCGATGTAATTAAGATTATAATGTTATTAAATATTAAGAATGCTTATACGAGCGCTATATCGATATTAAACAAAGGATACATTCTGTTCGTCAGAAGGAAAACTGAAGAAAAGAATGGAATTAGTTGAAACAGTTGCAGAAACTCTGAATTACACAGATGATTCAAAAGTGTTTTACTCTAAATTAAAGGTGATTTATTGCACTCTTTAGTACCAGTTTTATAAAAAGTTTGTATTTATCCCTTACCTGCACCAGCCAGCCTCTGATTCGATACTGTTCGAAATCATCACGAGTTCTGGGTAAAGGACAATTTGGATTTTCGTTTCACTTGGAGTAATAAGTTAGTCCTGTCTCGACAAGAAATCTCATTAGTAGTAAAATTGAATCGATCTTGAACGATATACTTTGTTATTTTCAAAAATAATCATATGTTGATGGAAAGATATCTTGTCGAAACTACTTGAAGTGTTAAGAACGAAAAGATATTCAACGGCTGTGTGGACACAATACATACAGAATCATAAAAAAGACATACACACAATGTAAATTTTACTGGCACAGAAGAGAGAAATAAACCCAGAGAGGAATGCACTTGACGGGAATTGAACCTGCACCACCTTATCTTTAAGGTTGCTAGCGCAGTGGACATACCCACTGAGCCACGACGGTCCTGGGAGTTGAGCGAGAACGGAAGACCGGCGTAGCACTTTAGTAGTAATTATTTCTTTTCTCGACACTTATGGTATATAAACGGTATCAATCACCAAAGGGAAAGACACGAGGTCAACACCGCGTAATTTTGAACCACGGTCAGATGACAAGATAACACCTGAGCTGGCACCCCACTTACCAAGAGATTGTGACGTCACATCGATTGGATCTCTTCGCAATTCGAATTCGGCTGCATTTCACAATGACGAGACCATCACGGCGTTGTACTTGGTGTTGATTTGCGAAGCAAACCAAATGGGATTGGATTTGGTTTTGTGGCATTGAGTCCTCTAGGGATATATTAAGCCAAACTCAAGATGAAAAATCAGGTATATAAATTAAAATTAAAATGAGTCATGTCATAATAAAATGAATACTATGTAAAATTTTATGTGTTTGATGAACCCAATGTCATGCACAAAGCTAAAAATATTTGGATGAAGATTCTATCCAACTACACTCTATAACAAAAAAAATCAACGCACCAAGAAGGAATCATCCGATTGCTTTGAAATTTCATATGCAAAAATGTTATGACCAAATATGCAAATGATTAAGATTTGGTATCCAATGAATAAATAGTGCAATTTCCAGCGTATCGGAACTGCGCATCCAGCAGATGTATATTTAGAGTTGTTTTTGAACTGTTGTTAAAAATTTCTGCTGCATTGCGAATTAGGATACCTTTCAACGACTGAAAAAATGCCTCTCCTCAGGATTCGAGCTCATTACGAGCTACTTTAAGAGTTTGAAAGAGGTCGTATCATTGGATTGAAAGAGGCAGGTTGGGCAAATCGGAGAATCGCTCGTCATGTGAGTCGAAGCGATGCGGCGATTAGAAGGTACTGGCAAGAGTGGGTGGACAATGGCAGATTTCAGCGTCATGATGGTAGCGGTCGACGTAGGGCCACAACAGATCGCGAGGACAGAGTGATTGTCAGATCAGCTGTCACAGCGCCTGATTCATCGCTATCAACCATTAGTCGTGCCACATACACACACGAGTGTCCACCATGACCATTCACAGACGGCTGAGACAGCGAAATCTACGCTCTTACCGACCGCTACGCCACCTGCCACTCACGCCTGCACACTGTCGAGCCAGATTACAGTGGTGCTTGGCTCGATCAGGCTGGAATGATTATGACTGGGGACGTATAGTCTTTAGCGACGAATCCCGCTTCCAACTGTGTCCTGACGATCATCCAAGACGTGTCTGGAGACGCCCAGGGCAGCGTGCCGATCCTGCTTTCACTATTGCACGCCACACGGACCCTCAACAAGGAGTTATGGTAATGGGTGCCATTTCCCTTGATAGCCGGACCCCTTTGGTCGTCATTAGAGGTACACTTACTGCACAGGGGTACGTTGACGACATTCTGAGACCTGTTTTGTTACGGTTCCTTTCGCGGTACCCTGGGCTTATTTTTAGCAAGACAATGCCAGACCACATTCGGCACGTGTTTTTATGAACTGTGTTCAATCTTGTCAAACACTTCCTTGGCCAGCCAGATCACCAGATCTCTCTCCCATCGAGCATGTCTGGGATATGATGGGAAGGCGACTGCATCCTGTAGGGAATGTTGATGACGTAGTCCGACAATTGGAGCAAATTTGGCAAGAAATACCGCAACAGACCATTCGGGAGCTTTATCGTCTATGCCACGCCGTGTGGCAGCTTGCATCCATGCTAGAGGCGGATCAACACCGTATTGAGCTCGGTTACTGTAACTCTGAAATAAATCATTCAATTGTTCTGAAATTTTAATCATTTTCTATTCTGTACTTAATTTTCTATCCACCAATTTTTGTCTCCATCGGACAACTCCTTCTTGGTGCGTCGTTTTTTTTTGTTATAGAGTGTATAGATATATTCCTCTCATGTCCATAGATTAAAGATAATGCTAGCTCCGGCAAATAATGGTTCAAAAACAAAATAAACGTGACTTATTCATAAAGTCCATTTATTAAACGAAAGATAAAGAACAAAAAAGATGGTGTATGTATGATACCATTCATAAAAACTACGTTTTTTGCTCACTGGAGCAATTACAAAAAATATCAACCTTACAAAAACTTAACATGACATGGTTGGTATGATGGTTAATACATTGTATGTCTCCCAGACGACGAAATACAGTCCGTACAACGCCTAGGCATGCTGAGGATCAAATTATCGAGCTGATCTTGGGGAAGATCACTCCACTCAGCAAGCAATGCTCTCCGAAGTTCCGGTACGCATGTAAGATGTGGTTGGTTAACGGGCTGCAACTCGTCGGCCAAGCATGTCCCACACATGCTCTATCGGATTCAAGTCAGGCGAGAATGCTGGCCATTCCATTTGGGTGATATCCTCATATTCAAGGCATTCGTTTACGATGTTTTCACGGTGAGGACGGGCGTTGTCATCCATAAACACAAATTATGTGCCAATGGCACCCCTAAACTTGTCCCGATAAATTTGGTCTCTCATGGTTCCTTTTTGAACATGTAGATCTGTTCTGGAGCCCAGTATAATACCGCCCCAAGCTAGCTATCCTGCACCACCTTAACGGTGTCGTTCAATGATGTTGTCTTGGTGGTAGCTAGTACCTAGCGTTCTCCATATGAACGTCCACAGTGAATCAGACTACAAGCTAAACCTGGACTCGTCGGAAAACATCACACAAGCCCACTGTGACGATGTCCACAATGCATGTTCTCTACTCCAGGATAACCGCTTGCGACAGTGACTTGCCGTGAGCGGAACACATCTGAAAGGCCTGCGAGCATATAGACCAACATGTCCCAAACGTCTTTAAACGATTTGCCTTGAAACTGTCGTACCCGTGGCTGAAGATAGCTGACGAAAAGGTCTGCTTCTTATTGCAGTTACTGCTAAATACCAGTCGTCATTCGGCGTTGTAACTCGGGGACGAACTGTACTGTAACGTCTACTGAAATTTCCATCATTTTGGAATCGTTGCCAAAGCCTTGATATGACACTTAATTAATTAAATTATATTTGTCTTTTTGTATTGAAAAGATGATTGAAGTTTTTTTTTTTTTTTGCTGCTTTCAGATATCTGGGATGCGATTGGAGAGTATCAATGTGACAAACTAAATAGAATCTGCGTACATCAAGTGTATGGCGAATATTAATGCGGAGATTGAAAAGCAGAATTTTTTTAAATAAAAGACGGAAATGAAGAGTTTGTTCCTGGTAATTATCATAGCAAAAGGAAAATAAAATTTCCTTCGGGATTGATCTTGGACCGTCGTCAATAATCCGTTGTGTTGCTCCAGTACAAATTTAATCAACTAACTGCCTACCTCCGACTTTCAACCATCGACGCCTGAGGCCAACAATGAGCTCTTGAGCGCAGAGAATTTTATGCTGACTGTCAGCATGTGTATTGGATTTTTAGCATGGACTAAAGAGCTACAAAGTTTAAAACAATCCTTCATGTGCAGGTCATAGGTTGTGTGTGTGTGAACAGAAGTGTACTGTTTCCGGGTTGAAACTAGTAAATACGATTTAAATAAGATAGGATACTACTTGATGGCTTTGATTTAAAATGCAAATATACTTACATGCTCATGGATTTTTGCTTCAAGAAACGTAACCATACAGAAAGTCTCCAGGTTATCAATCTCAAAGAACACTTAATAAAACTACTTATTGACACAACTCAAGAAGAAACTTTAAAAAGAATATAATGCAAAGAACATACTTATTGACACAACTCAAAAGAAGAAACTTAAACAAGAATATAATGCAAAGAACGTACTTATCGACACAACTCAAAGCAATAGAATCCCAGTCGGACAAATAGTCAATTCAGAAGTTTTAAATGTGTGTCTGATTTATTCGATGTTATTCGCAGCCAAACAGTTAAGAAAACCACTGAACTTGCATTTGTTTGGATTATTCGTTACTGACAAACCATTGGTAATTGGTAATTTTTAGTTAACGTCGTACTAGAGCAACACAACGGGCTATTGACGACGGTCCGGGATCAGTACCTCAAGGGAAAGATCCGAGGACAACACCTCGTAATTTTAAACCAAGGTCAGATGACGAAGCAACACCTGAGCTGGCACCTCACTCTCCAAACTTCCACGCCAACCCAACGTGAGGATTTTCGGCCACTACAGATTTATGGTGCACCAGCCGCCTCTACACCATACGCTTACAAACATCCATGCCCGGACCTGGATTCGAACCAGGAACCTTCCGATCTAGAGGCTAACACCTTAACCACTATACCGGTTGGTCGGCGACAAACCATTGAGGAAAATGATAATTAGAGTTGTTGTTGTTTCTTATGCCTACACTGGCAGACCAGAGGAGTGCCAGGCCCGTCGAAGACGGCAAGAGGCGAGGGGAGTGCGCCTTCCATGTTATTGAGCCCCATTGGGAGGAAGTCCGACTTTGCTCGACATACATGACACATCCGTTTTACAGGAAGGTCCCTTTCATACATCCATTCACTCACACATATCGTAATTTAGATCCCAATCAGAGGCCGATAACCCCCTGATCAGGTACCCCCAGAGGTATTGATTTGGTATGGGAACATGGGGGACATTGTGA
Organism: Metellina segmentata; assembly: GCA_947359465.1. NCBI lineage: Eukaryota > Metazoa > Arthropoda > Arachnida > Araneae > Tetragnathidae > Metellina > Metellina segmentata. The sequence continues at coordinate 47,374,050 of OX375880.1, forward strand.
CCACGACCTATTTAACGTGCCCCAGTCACCATTAGTGAACACGACGGTCTTTAGCCAGGTCGAAGCGATAATTAGAGTAAAAAGTGCGAATTGCGAAAATAAATTAATACTTGAATTTCAAGTGGTATTTGGTATTTTTTAATCACCGTCACCCTGAAGAATTTCAAGTCGTACAAATGAATTTGAAAAGATGCCATAATGCATTTCGACTCGGCTTCGTGTGAGGGCACTGCAAAATCTTTGTATACTTTTTCTTATCTTTGTTCTACCACCATGTCGGTGAAACGCTGGTACTTTCTCCGTTGGATGTAATCAAGGGCGGGTCGAGCCTAGGCGAGGGAGCATATCGGCACTCAGATTTATAATCCGACGTGTTGATGGAGGACTGTCACAACCGTTCTGAAGGGCTATTTTCAGCCACTTCGGCGTGCAAGCCATACGAAGGCAATGTGGCAATGTTGGTGGTCGAATGTCAAAATGTCTTTTACATCAAATCTGAACTCTGCACGATTCGATTGCATCTAGAGTATTTTCGGACGCAACTATATCCATAGACTAGATGGGAGCAGTAGACCTACTAGATTGCGTGGTTCTCGGCCACAACTGAACCTACAGACCTATAGGTCTATAGGTTCCCTAACACTCTGTCTCGGACATTTTAGGCTTGTTCGATTCTTTTAGACTCATTCTTTTTGTGTTATTTGAGTTGTTCCGTGTTGAGCCATAGGTCATTGAACCTGCTTTAAATTTAGATATTGAGACATTTTGGAAGCTTTCACAAAGTTCTAAACTATTTTTCGCAAACCTAGTCAGATCTTCTCACGGATTGAATTACAGATGTCGGTAGATGCTGCCTAGACAAAACGAATAACACCTCGTGGTACATGCTATAACGTCGCGTGGTCCCGATTTATACTAATTTTACCACAGAGATACACGCCGGGTGCCTCTCATTGTTGCGTCATCTCACTTTCAAAGTTTCTTCAATAGACTTTTTTGAACCTTCTTCTCTTCAACTAAGATATATTTTTGCTCTTACAATTTTCAAATTATAGAACGAAGTATAGTGTATATACGTTTTTAGAAAACATAGATTTTTACGGTACGTTATTAATTAACTTCGCAATAGAGAAACACAAATTGTTACTGGTGACGGTCCGGGATCAATCCCAAAAGATCCAATGACAACACCTCTCAATTTTGAACCACGGTCAGATGACGAGGTCAAAACCTGAGCTGCCACTCCACTCTCCAAACTTCCACACCATGCCAGCGTGAGTACATTTGAGGACATGACAGATTTAACGTTCACCAGTCCCCGTGTACACGATGGTCTTTGGATGGATCGAGTTTCGAACTTGCAACTCTCCTGATGCTAGTCCTTTGCTCTTCCTAGTTGTCTATAGCCCGGTGTGTTGCTCCAGCATGCCGTTCCAATCAAAATACCTACCTACCTACCTTTGATCTTCCAACTGAGCTAACGCGGCCCTGAATATTTACGGAGGGAGCTAGTACAGGCGAAACTATAGACGTGTTCTATGTCCAAATCTAAAATAATTGTATAAAAATACCCTTAAGTTATCATTAAAATAACTGCAGAATTTGTCGTCGAGGACATCAAAAGGCGTTTTATAATGATGTATATATTTTTTAATTACGTTGAAGAATAGGTCGTATTGACCATTTCCCTTCGTGCAGCCCGATATAAACTAGTATTTGAAATATAGTTGTCAAGAGGTAGAACATTAAAATTTGAGTTGGACATAGTAGCAATTTATAGTCTCTCTACTGGAACACAGAGGGCAGTCAGAAATGTCTTTCACACCAATCCGGTGGACATGTCCTTGGAGATAGTCATGTCAGTTTAAAATTCTGAAGTTGGGGCCGTAAAGATTCGCTTGGGGAGATCCATTGGGATATGTCCTTTCTCAAATGGTTGCGGTGAACTGAAATGAAAAATATCACTAATGTCTATTTTTTTCAGGCAGAAGATACCTGAAAATAATTTTGCTTGATATGAACTTCTAAACTACTTGATGTGATATATATTTGGGCAAGCAATTTGGCAAGCCATTTGAAAATATGTGTCTGTAAAAGTTGAGTAATAAAGAACTGTAATGGATTCGATCAAAAGTATTATATTGTAACTATATAGTATAGTGTTCTTTTATCTATCAATGCATTTTAAGCAGAGTTTTTGTATGTCCATTCTTTATAAAATCTACACCTCATGACTAATTCACACGAAATTTGGTGCACTTAAACACTAGAACCCTGCGTGTAACGTAGGCTACATATTAACCCCTGTTTTATCTGTCATGGAGGGATAAAAACAATTCGAAATCTCCTTAGGAATAGCATTGAGTATAAAACGATCCCGGTGTGAACCTCATTTTGTTTTACCAGTATTGATTGAAAACAACTTTTCCAATAAAATTGTCTTACCAGTATTGCACGAAAAACAATTTTTTCAAAACAAATTAAATTATAATGTTTATGCCTAAACTGATTTCTCATCTCTTCCCACAATATAAATTATTCATGAATTTTTTGATGAGAAAAGGATAGTTAAAATATTTAATTTGACATAGTTTACATTTTGTAATGGAACACGAAATGCCCAAAAGAAAATGTTATTATTCTTTGGTGTGGTTGCATAGACTACAATGTGACATACGAGAGCATATTTTATTGGATTGTGATCAGGTGACCTTACTTAACACGAATTCAGAATTAACCTTAAAGTTTGGACGTTTGTGCATATTACGAGATGATTACATACTATGTGATTTACTTTTCATCAATTCTTATTGTATTGAACAGTACGTTTTGAAAGTACTAAGTAACATTAATTATTTGAATTATATCTGTATCTTTAACTTCTGTATCTATAACTCATACGCTAAATTTGGTTCCGAACTTTTCAGGCTTCAATACCTCAAATACTTTAATCCTTTACTTTGCCTAAACAAAACAATCCACTCTTTACGTTTTATAATATTAGAAAGAGCAGATAAAAAAATAAAAAATCTGAATCGAAAGATAACGATGACATTAGTTTGATTAGAGCGAGTGGGCACATATTTTTCTCGTCTCGTATCTAAAATTACAGATAAAACATCTTTTGTTATAAATGCAACACCGTAAAGGTTGCAATATTTTACTTATAATACTTATCTAAAGGCGTTTTAACGAACTAGAAGCTGCAAGGAAGATCATTTTGTTCTGGGTGTTGATATTTTTATGAGATGTTCGCCTACAAATACTGTTTTGTTGTATTTGGGCTTGCTGTGGTACTTAGTGGGCACAACGCTAAGGCAAAGGTTGAGAGTGAATGGGTAAATACAGCAGATGAAGATTTGACATCACTGGATAACAGTTTAACGGCGATTAAGCATGGCGGACAAATACAGGAGGAGCTTCATCAAGATGACAGTAAGTTCCATCATTGGTTTCCATTATTATGTCCTTTTTTACTATTGAATTTCTCAATCCCTTAAGACTTGAAGTTTTCCCTTCATGCCTATCACTAGTAAGCCTTTTATATTATGTATTGTATTATAGAGGTAATATTATAATGCTAGTAGACTCACGAATGGAATATGCGATAAACTTTTTTAATTGCTTATATATATATATGGATGGCAAACTATCGTTAATCACATTTCGCATACTTTATTTCAATCTATTTGCAATGAATATAGTATTCATATTCACATAAATGGATTTCATTCCTTTCAATGAAATAAAATTATCTGAAAATATATAATAGGATTTAGTTTACTTTACTGGTGATAGTTCTTATTTCCAGTAAAATGTATGACAAAAAACCCACACAGTAATGTTTATCACGTTTTATTCTGAAAATATCCTTCAATTTCAACCCATTCCTTTGTTAAAAGGCGATTTGGTATTTTTTTGACGTGGCGATTTGGCTTATTTTTGCACGTATCTTCTTTTCTGCGCTGATTTCTGTAATTATGATTTTTCATTGTCTTCTATAGTAAGACTGCTCAAGAATTTTATTACAGTAGCGAAGCGAGTTCTCCAGTACAGTTCTATTAATATTTTACAACTCCTAACTCAAATTAAGCACATTTGAACTAAGCTGTAAAATTGGCGAAGGAATTTCCCAGTTGTTGAATTTAGATTGTTTACATTTATTTGAAGGCATTCATAATATGCAAATAACCTCAATTTTTGTGCCTACATTGCCTCAAGATTCTACTGTACACATACCTCCCAAATATCTAAAATAACTGTTACTGACCCTAAAGTACACAGTGTAAAAACACATGGAGATAGTGTAACAATGTAGAACTCTGCCCTAGTTGTAATATTGGAACTCACGATGGTTTACAATAACCTCTAATAACACAAGAAATTAAAAGATGAAAATCATGACTTCACTTCGGCATAATATGTAGTTAACCTAAATATTCATAAACCCTTATTTAAAACATAAATGTACTATCCCAGAATAAATTTAAGAGTGCACGCGCTAATTTCAGGACATTTGCTTTCAGATATGCGTAACAGTGTATTTTTGTGGTCTAGCTATAGGGTACAGTATAACAATGTAGGTCTACATATTTGCATTGATAATAAAGAAAATGTGTGAACACAAAAGATACATCTATCTTTAACTACTAAAAGATACTATTCCAATATTTCTACTATTAAAAGGTACAACCCATGCAAAACGTTAAAAAAAATTATTTGAAATTTTAAACATTATAAGTTTTTACATTTTACACACACTGCAGACACATTTAAATGGACACCTCACTGTCACTCCCACACTTTTGAAAGATCAACCTACAACTAACTCATGATGCTTCACTGATATATTGCTTAGATAGGGAGTAATTTGAACACAATAAAGGAGTGATAAGAACACAATAAATCAGCGTAACATCAATGAACAAAAGTCAATCTGAAGCTATTTATAAGACCGCCCATTCCTTTGATGAAACACCATTTAATTCCACTTACATTTTAAAAGGAATCTGAACAATATAATTCAAATTGAAACCATAATTTTAAAATTATTTAGGTACACCTAATTTGTAAAAACATAATTGACGATGTCAATGAAATTGTATAGCTTAGATAGCTGAGATACGGATACTTTTTTTCATCTTAGCTTATCTCTATAACTATATTTCACTAACGTACTTGACATAAACCAATATTATTTGTTCATTGTCGAATGGCATAAACGGATATAACAATATAAAGTTTATCACATTATGGGATTCATTCCCCAATTTTTCAACTTAGTTTAATTATGGTTGATTTGAGCTATGGAACTGCATCATATCGTTGAAAGTACACACAGAAGAGCTCGCCACTCTTATGAAATGTTCAAGAGTCTGATTACAGAAATTAATGAGAAATCTGGAAGATAGAATGCAGAGTAGAAACGAAAATATAAGCGAAAATAGGTTTTGCGTCAAAAAATGCCCAATCGCTTTTGAACATGAGAATGGGATGAAACTGAAGAAATGTGCAGAATCTAACAGGTAAGGGGGAATGGGGTGCGCTTTTCGCCATGCATTTGACTGAAAATAGAAATAAACGGAATGCTGTTACATATTTTTGGATTATTTTATTTGATTTAGAGGTATGAAATACATTTATTGAATAAGAATGCTATATTCATTATAAATGGGTTGAAATACGATATGAAATATGAGAAATGACAGTAGAAATTAGCAATTAGAAAAGTTTTAAGCTTTACGGTAAGCATGTATAACATCATAAAGTAAAAATATAGATATCTCCAATGGTTTCAACATATCTGCTGAGTAGGTCTGTCAGCCAATGCAAAAAAAGTAGCGGTGATATCTTGATATGCATTCCAGGTGTCCCATGCAGTCCTTTTGCCTCTTCCTCCAACAAAGGATAGAGTCGCACCCAGTTATTGCGTGAAACAATGGTAAGACAGTGCAACGATCACAACCCAAAGATCTTGCTAAGTCATGAGCGGCAAAGATCTGGTAGTGCTTTTTCACTCCAAAAGCAACCCACATTTTCTCAATGTTTAGACGTTGTGCTGATAAGATCTCAAGAACTAATATATCGGTGCCAACAGTGCGTATTTCGACTTTGGTATATCCTTGCTGCACAACAATAAAAGAAGTAGGATTCGAGTGTCAGCATCTTCGTGTCTGCGTGGAGCCAGTTCTAAGATATCTTAACAATTTACAGTAAGAACATCGATGCCGATTGTGGTAATCACCTGCTTGTCCGTGTAAATAGCTGCTAATGCTGTAGTCAAGAAAGAGAACAATTCAGTCGTATTTTCATCAACCCGGAGAAACTACTCCCAGTTTTTAGGAAGTGAACTTCTTGTCCTTTCCCCTTTTGCTGTGTGTGTCACTCTTCAAGCTGTCAGACATGTACACGTCCTAGATGATATTTATCTTTAGTACATGCTGAAGCTGAGATTTGATGTAGGGTATGAATATAGTATTGGCATAATATTCAAACATTTTTGCCAATCTTGGTCTCAGCATGTTGATAATTGTAGCACTGTAAATGATTGTGATTTCTGCTGTTGGTTTGGTAGTGCTAGTAGGTGTGAGTCCTTCAAGACAAGTTAATAAATCTGACTTTGTTACGGTTCTTAGACTCCCCAACTTCGACAGTGCTGCCTTGGTTCTTGTATCTAAAGAACACATTTAAATCTCCAATACGTATCTGTGATGCAGTGTACAACCTATAGAATAACGAGCAGTCATTCTTCAGTGATGTCTACTGTAACTGTTTATTAGACTTTTAACAAACTGGAGGACGGCTGAAGAGGTGGAGGCTATTCCGCTTAATAGGATCTGATATACGTTTTTATTTTATTAATAAGCTCCTCGCTGACATGTAACTCAAACTCTTCAATTCGATTTTTTTTCAATATTTAACCATGTGCCTGCAACTGCTGTTTGTACTATATTTTTGCTGTCAAGTACCAGAAGATCAGAGCTGTTTTCACTGAATGGGTTTCCCAGAGCTTGCATTACATGAGTAAGAGAATTGACATCCTTTGCAAATGCCATCATCTATGAATACTTGTTAACTTCATGATGCCGCTCATATTTTCTACATCCTTTTTTTTTGGTAGAATTAAATTCTTCAACTAAGCGGGCCTTCTCATATCCAGACATCACCCAACGATGCAGAGCTTTTGAGTTTTTTTATTAGGTCTACAGATTTTCCACCACATTTAACTGGTGCGTTATTTTGTTTATGGGCTTGATCGATAGCAGTAGCAGAGAATTTCCTACTTGATTTTTTGGTGACAAACTTTTCTTTCATGAATTCTTCATAGGTGGCGAGGTGATTAGGCTTAATTAATATGAAAATATAATGATGTCATGTAATATGAAAATATAATTATGACATACACACATATTTCTAGCATCAATTCAGTCAAAATCTCATATAATACGCTATTAACCACATCAAATAACAATAGAAACGGAGCACATAAAATATATTCAGAGGTCGCCATTTTGAATGTCAGCCATTATTGTAATAGGGAAAATATGCGATGGCCTCATATCCAAAATGGAAGTATATGAGCCCCAAGTTGTATGATTCTATCATTAAAGGCACATTTCTAACAATTATTTCACCTTCTGCAGTACTTCAATTATATTAAAGGAAACCAGCAAAAACTGTAACTGTTATTTTCATACTTTTTCTGGCAGCAGTCCAGGAACCTTTTGGTATAGGTTGTATTTTGTTATTTTTCTTTTGTCTTGCAAGGAATTTTATCAAACACAGTGAAAAGATTCATCTTTTCAATCCTTTAAATGGCCTTATGTTAAAAAATTATAAGAAAATGTATGTATGAAGACTTATATCACCGTAAATGAATGTATTTGCACAATAAAAGATTCATTTTTTGTTTTTTTCCCCCACAGAGAAGGTAACAAAGAAATTAATTACGAAACTCGCGCTGTTGGATAGAGAAGGCAAAACGGGTGATATATATACAAACATTGCCCTTCACAATTTCAATCATAAAAAATTTAATTGATTATCTTTAATTTACTATGGAAAACCCTGAAAGTCTGTATTTAACCAGTCAAAAATTGCAAGGCAGTACTCAAACTGGAAAAATAATTGTCTGTGTTCTGTCACTAAAGGTTTTTGGAGTAGAAAACCCCATTTGCCCTTCTACTGTAGCACTCTTTAACGTATTACATCGCACAGTGAAATTTATTCTTCTGAAATTTCACCGAGGAAAAGGTTTTTCCTGACAGGAATGGGTTGTAGTGAAATACATTCTCGTAAAAGTACGTATAAAATAAAGACAAAAAGTTGCCGTTTCTCTCAAAAATCACAAAGCATGCTTGAATATGCCCTAACGATGCAGTCTATAAAAAAAGATACAAAAATATCAAAAAATCATTCCTTAAACGACCACCTGTTTACCTTGAACAACTAATCTATATTTATTTCCATGTACTGTATTTCAATTTCAGACAAATGCCAGGATGATTCTTGGTGCTGGAATGGTGGTACATGCTTAAACAACACATGCAAATGTCTACCTGGAACAAGTGGTCCATTTTGCGAAACCGTTGAAGGGTGCGAAAATAAAGTGGAGCAAACGAGAAGGTGCGGGAACCCGAGCAATGTCTACTGTATATACAACGTAACATCTCAGAAGCCTTATTGCCGATGCAAAGATGTAGATCTGTTATACGATCCACATTACAAAGACTGTAAAGGTGAGATACATACTCCGCAGCATAGAAAGATGGAAGGTTTAGAAGTTTAGTTTATTCAAACCGTTGACCCGACCCTGATTCTCCATGGAGCAATTTTGAGTGTTAGGATTTTATAATCCATCCTGGTGGCTCTTTCGATGAGGTATATCGTCAATAGCAAAACTGATCAGAACATTATATGTTTTTAGATGAGATATCTCTCCTCTTGAAGATAAATGACCATGTCTCGATCTCATCATTATAAAAGATTCGGCAATATCTTGATCAATAAGATATATATCTTGTTTTTAGCAAAAGTGATCAGATGTTGATGGCTGAGTTATCTAGTTTTTAGCTAAATTTATCCGATTGTAATGAACGTGATACCTTGTTTTCAGCAAAATTGATCAGATGTTGATGGATGAGGAGTTTTGTTTTTAGCTAAATTGATCCGATTTTATTGGACGAGTTATCTTGTTTTTAGCAAAATGGAACAGATGTTGATGGATGAGGAATCTCGTTTTGAGCTAAATTTATCCGATTTTAATAGACGAAGTATCTTATTTTTAGCAAAATTGAGCAGATGTTGATGGACGAGGAATCTTGTTTTTAGCAAAATTGATCAGATGTTGATGGATGAGGAGTCTCGTTTTTAGCTAAATTGATCTGATTTTAATGGACGAGATACCTTGTTTTTAGAAAAATTGATCAAATGTTGATGAATAAGGTATCTTGTTTTTAGCTAAATTGATCTTATTTTTATGGACGAGATATCTAGTTTTTAGCAAAATTGATCAGATGTTGATGGATGAGGAATCTCGGTTTTAGCTAAATTTATCCGATTTTAATAGACGAGGTATCTTATTTTTAGCAAAATTGAGCAGATGTTGATGGACGAGGAATCTTGTTTTTAGCAAAATTGATCAGATGCTGATGGATGAGGAATCTCGTTTTTAGCTAAATTGATCCGGTTTTAATGGACGAGTTATTTGGTTTTTAGCAAAATTGATCAGAGCTTGATGGATCAGGTACCTCGTATTTAGATAAATCGATCCGATTTTGATGGACGAGAAGCCACAAAAAATTAAAAAAACATAAAAGACAACACAATATATTAAAACAGTATAATTTTCGTTAGAAATCACTTAATTTTTATCCTATAATACCCGGCCAATTGAATAATGCACGTTATGACACAACAAGGGTCGATCTGTGAACCACTTTGCGCTACCCTGGTGCACCTTAGGAACTGCGCATACGTTACATCTAAAGTGCAAACCACATATTCTTGGCACAATCTGCTGATGGAGAGGACAGACATTCACTCCTTACGGATTAATATTCATGTCTTTCACTGGATTTGCACCAGGAAACTTTCGATCCCAAAATCAGCACTCTGACGTCTAGACTTATGGGTTGGCATACTGCTATCATTTGATTAAACTTTGAATACTACATCTTCATCTTGAACTCTCATGTAGAGATTTTTATATCTTTTTAGCATGCGACTGTGGTTACTACTCCTACAGCAGTTGTTCATTTGTGAAAGGAAAGAAACACTGCGTCTGCGCTAATGGTTATGGAGTGATGATACAAAATAACATAGAAGAGGATTGCATGTGTAAGTACTCTGTGAGACACTATGTATGGAAAAATGGACCGTGAAAGAGTTAACGTTAACCTTTTGACTACGGTACTGCAGTTCTACCATGATCGCGCCAACAAAGAATTTAGACAACGGTCGGTACAGCAGTTGTACCTTGAAAGTTATAAGAATCGCTCTTGTTATATCTTTTGCCCCGTAGTCAAAAGGTTAACTTTTTACCTTTAAGAACTAACATGGGTTTATGTAACATGCTCTCAAATGTGGTGTCAACATGACTTCATTCATCGATACCATTTGATAGACCAACTTCAGGGTTATCAATTTTAATTTGCTTTAAAATAATTTTTTCGTAAAAATTATTTTAAATACAAAAGTTTAAAGGTGTTTATTTTGGGTGTAATGAATGTTTCACGATGAGTTAAACTTAACTGTTGCATTTTTATGCTAAAACTGGAAATATTTCACAAGGTTTGAAGGCCTTTTTTTAATGTAATTTTTATGGGAATGTTTTCTGAAATTTACGTACTTAAATTCCGAGTTTTAAAATTTGTTTTGTAACGATTACCTATGTGAAATCTGTAAGTGATGCATAGAGATAACACGTTTATGACAGGATTATTGGTGAATTTTTCACCACAGTACTTCTTTACTCTCACATCGTCATGATCAGGTAGGGTTCATGTTTTATTTCTTCTAATGCGTGAGAGTTGATGGACACATTGTTGGGATCTGTATGTGAAGAAAAACTATTCTAATACTTAAGAGGTATTCTAGAATCTGGATCATACCTTCCCAAACTCTTAAGACACATCGTTCTCTTTTCAAAGACAACTTTCTTCGGCGCTTCGCTCAGGAAAACTTAAAATCTCAACTAATAACAAATTACAGTTATAGCTGCGCCTATAATACACTGATCAGAAATGACTCTGTTTCTTTTCTGCATTTCTATCAATAGTGATTGGCTGCTGATAGATTTCTCCGATAACCACAAAACATATTTGGAAATATATTTAGTAAGAATTATTTTAATTCATTATCCAATATAAGCTATTCTCCATGAAAATTCGAAGTGTGGAACGTAAAATTCATGCATGGTGACACTGGGGAAACACTAAAGTTTCACATATAACTTTCAATAAAAATAAAAAATATATTTTTTGAAAAATTTTTCCTTCCTCTAACTTTTTATTACATACTTAATTGATTTTCAAGGGACTAGTTTCGTATTTTTTTTAAAGAATCGCTGATCTGTCTGCTTTCAATTACTCTTGTATATTCAGGGTAAACATTTCAAAAAGTGATTTAACAATTACACTTATTGTTGTAAATAACAATCAATTTCAGTCTGATTCAGTCTGATTCAAACTTAAGATTCTACTGTATGAATTCAATTTTGTGTTTAAGACTTTATTCATAAATGTTAAGATGTAAAATTTTAGCACTGAATAATTCTTAAGTACTTCTGTGTTTTTAAATACCAGAGTTAAAAATCCAAACATTTTTGAGAGACTAAAATCATGTAATCAAGCTATTTCGTTGCCAGTGTATTTAATACCTCATAGTATTAATCAAACTATTATTTTAGACTGCTTTTGTGGAATCTATAGTGACGGGTGTACGTACGACGGCTATGGCGAAAAAGCGTGCCACTGTAAACCTGGATTTGTGCAACGACTTTCACAATGTTCAGGTAAGAAGCATTTTTGTGATAAGTGAAGACGATGGTTTGTAATAGCTATTGTGAATTATTTATTACAATGGGGTTACACAACTTGCTCAATTTTTAAAATTATTTATGTGGATATCTGGGTATGAAGTATCACAATATATATATATATATATATATATATATATATATATATATATATATATATATATATATATATATATATATATATATATATATATATATATATATATATATATATATATATATATATATATATATATATATATATATATATATATATATATATATATATATAGCCATTTATGCTTTTAATTAGTTTTTTGTGGGTATTATTTTAAATACAAAAGAAGTTTATATGCTTTTAAAGGTGCTTGTTTTGGGTGTAACGGATGTTTCACGATGAAGTAAACTTAACTGTTGCATTTTTATGGTAAAACTGGATATGTTTCACTAGGTTTGAAGGTGTTTTTTAATGTTATTTTTATGGGAATGTTATCTGAAATTTAGATACTTAAATGCCGGGTTTTTAAGATTTTTTTTGTCAACATTTGAGATTTATACAAGTATCTTTCTGTGACCAAAATAATTATAATATGAAAAAAGAGTGCTCAATCAATCAACATTTATGTAGATGAAAAATAACCAACCGCACTTGCTCTCAGCGTACATCTTCACCAATCAGTTAAGCATTAAGCTAAATATTTCAATGCAACTGTTTAATATAGATATTGAACATCACCGTATGCCGTACGAGAGTGTTTTCAAATGTAAGAAAAGTGTCTGATTCTAAAGTGAAGAATTTATATTGACATGAATTAAACTACTTTATAATTTTATACTAGTACTAGGGGGCCCGCCACTTGCTCGCTAACGCTCGCCAACCTCCGAAAGATTGCTTTGCAGTCCTCATTACTTTGATGCGCTAACCTTACTCCCGCTTCACTCGCATCAATAAAGACACGTGTCCTAGCAGAAGGGATTGCTTACAATACATGATGTTTCAAAAATAATATTTTTCAAACATAAATTTGTTGCACTACAGAAAAGTTATACAGTACCTCTGGAATCAGAACTCGAACAATTTGGAATTCAAATGAAAACTTTGAGCAAATTTTGACTCGAAATGCGAGCGCTGCTTTGGAAATCGAATACCCAGCATGATGTTTGTAAGCTGCAACATCTCGACTAATATTATTTTTTTGCAATACTAGGGGGCTCCGCCCCCTGCTCGCTTACGCTCGCCAACCCCCGGGGATTGCTGCGCAATCCCATTTGGTTTGCTTCGCAAACCAACACTCCTGTCACAGATACCATTTGGTTTGCTTCGCAAACCAACATTACTTTCACAGAGTGAAACTATCTGAATAATTCGTATTATGCTGATTTCACTTTCCGGTTCATGACGTCACAGCGAGGGCTTCGCTGCGTCTCGCTTACGCTCGCCGACCCCGGGGATTGCTACGCAATCTGTTTGGTTTGCTTTCTCAAACCAATACTTCTTTCGCAAGTGATTTCACTTTTTTTTGCTTTAACACTTAATGCACCCTAAACTAATAGCCGCATCAGTAAAAAATCTTCTGCATCTTGTTCCCTGTACAATTTTAACTAAACATTGTTAATATCCAAACTTTACGATCTGTACTTTGTCGGTAAACTGTCTTGAAAACAGAGGGAAAAAAGCGAGCCTTTTTCCTCGCCAAATAAAAAGAAATCGTTTTTATGGCAATTGTTGCTACGATAAATTTGATATCTGGCAAACCCGATAGTCAAAAGTGTAACCCACTACTGCTTTCGGAAGCAGCTATGCGAACTGAAAAATACGAAATTTGTGTCACCAACTTTTGATTGCATCGAATTTATTTATGAACCAATTTTAAAAATAATTGTACCGTAAGAAAGAGTATATTCTGAGGTATACTGCAATATTTTTAAAATTAAAAATTAACAGTAATACTATACAGATATGACCATTTTAGTTTTGTATCGGAAGTTACGATCTGAAAGTTCCGAAAATTGTATGACCCAGTTTTATTTGCATCGATTTTATTTATTAACCAATTTGAAAAATAATTGTACCATAAGAAAGAGTGTAATGTAATGTATTCAGTGATGTTTTCAAATTTAAAAAATAATGGCTTTTGCCGTAGACAAAACGGTTTTAACAATAAGTAGCGAAAATATCCAAAGATTCCGAATTTTGTATGACGAACTTTTGATCGCATCCAATTTAATTATTAACCGATTTCAAAAATAATAGTACCGTAAGAAAGAGTATATTCTGAGGTATACTGCTATATTTTAAAAATTAAAAACTAATAGTAATTAGATATAGATATGGCAGTTTTAAAAAAAAGTAACAAAAATGTCCCGATTTTTCCTGAATTTCAAAAAAATATTATCAAGAACCAAATTTAAATTAAAAAAAAAACTCGACGAGCTGCAAAAATTTACGTTGAGAGGTACTCTTAAAAAAAAACTCACGACTGAAGACTGAAAATTTGAATGTGTTTTGCTCACTCGCGGAAGAAATTTCACTTCTTCAACTTTAACACTTAATAAAACCTAAACTAATAGCCACATCGGAAAAAAATCTTAATAATTATCCAGGGAATACGATGAAGAACAAAGCATGTTAATTTCATTTTTTTCCGATCAGTACTTTCTCGGGAAACCGTCTAAGAATCGAGCTAAACAACACAGTTTTCAATTCTGCGGCGGCGGCGGCGGCGGTAACATTTTTTTAATATAGAGAGAAAAAATTTCATCCGTTAACGCTATAAATTCAATTAAGGCGCGAGGCTTCGTGGTAAAACAAACAATCCGTACAGTGTTGCCGAAACGTGGTAAAAAATAACGTCTTTTTTTGAGCGCCACATAAGATAATTATCTATATAGATATTGCAAAAGAAATGAATTCATCGAGTGTTTTAGATTTTTAAGATTGATGTCTTTCAAAACTGAATATTTCGAGAAAGAAAATGTTCTATCAAATGAAATGCATTACTCAAATATTTCACTGTAGTGAAATTCGTTGCCTGAATACTTAATGCGTTGAGAAAATAAACATATTATCTACTTTAATTATTTTTTATCTTAAAATTATCTTTAAATTGATTTAAATGTAGCTTTTATTAAGGAAATAGTTGTATACCTTTTAATCAGAAACTGTGTATTGAGTAAATATGTATTATCTATTCTACAATTTAAATTTTTTTCTATTTTGAAGGGATTTAAATGCAGATTTTATCCAGAAACATAAGTAATCTACTTTATAAACAGAAATTATGTTATGAGAAAATAAGTATTATATATCTACTATATTATTACTTTTAAAAATAATTTAAATGCTGTTTTTATTCAGGAACACGTTCTCTTTATTTTAATCAGAATTTATCTTCTCTCTCTGTGTCCATAAATTTACAATTTTAGCACTAATAAAGTAAAATTTATATTCTTACAGAATGCAATTGTGGTCCTAATGGAAATTGCTCCTTTTCCTTATTCACCAAACAATGCGCTTGTGAAACAGGATACACAGAAAAAGACGGTATATGCCAGGGTAAGCTATAATTCACGACTAGATAAAACAAATTGTGCAGGGAAGACCGGATTAGTTTCCCCCCCCTTTCCAACGTATTTTAAAAATCAATATTGAGTTCAATCCTTTCTCATGATCAGTTCTCATGGTATTAATATAAATCTGCATCTGGATATGTGTAACCGAAATTATAATACCCGATTAAATTTTGTTTTTATTTGTTGAAGTATGACAGCCTATGTCTAAAGGTAGTCATATTGACACACTTTCGAATGGATTTCTACTGGATTATGAATCATGGCAGTATTTACTATTTTTAGTAAGCACCTCCTTGAAGTAAACATTATTCCTCATCAAAACAACCGAGAAAGTGGATGTTCTCCTGTTTTGGAGAGGGAAAGTCCGTTTCTTTATTACCTACCTGGTGGTTGTCTGTATGATGTATCTGGTCATTAGAAAAACTGACCAGATCTTGATCTCGTTATCATAAAAAAATCGGCAGTATCTTGATGACGATATAAATAACAAAATTGGTCAGATCTTGACGGACAAATATTTCTTTGAAACCACTTAAAGGGTTAAGCTTGCATATACGGTGTGCATAGAAATCATATTTCCCTCACCAGAGCTAAGAAACTTTTGAAGACTTAGAGTAACGATTAGTCATGATGGACATAATCCAACGTTGTTATGAAACGAGTTTCGACTGTGATATGTGACTTTAACAAATTTATTTTAAATTTGGAGAGACCTTTATAAAAGTATGGGGACGAAGACTCTTATGTTCTTCATTGACTCGACAGCGGCCTTGATCTTATTGATGATTTTGTTCCATATGGACCTGTTGTTAAAGATAGGAGAAAAATCTTTAAAAAATAGTTCAATGTTTTAAGGTTTCTTCATCTTCCACTACTAGTATCATCATTTCAAAACAAAATAGTTATAAAAACAGCAAATTTTGATGCAATTGAACATGACACTAAGTCACTGTATCCACCTGGACTGTCAAAGGGGTTGGTTCTACTCATCTAATTGATATAACTTTATAACTATAGGCCTTGATATTATTGATGATTTTGTTCCATATGGACCTGTTGTTAAAGATAGGAGAAAAATCTTTAAATAATAGTTCAATGTTTTAAGGTTTCTTCATCTTCCATTACTAGTATCATCATTTCAAAACAAAATAGTTTTAAAAACAGGAAATTTTGATGCAATTGAACATGACACTAAGTCACTGTATCCACCTGGACTGTCAAAGGGGTTGGTTCTACTCATCTAATTGATATAACTTTATAACTATAGGCCTTGATCTTATTGATGATTTTGTTCCATATGGACCTGTTGTTAAAGATATGAGAAAAATCTTTAAAAAATAGTTCAATGTTTTAAGGTTTCTTCATCTTCCACTACTAGTATCATCATTTCAAAACAAAATAGTTTTAAAAACAGGAAATTTTGATGCAATTGAACATGACACTAAGTCACTGTATCCACCTGGACTGTCAAAGGGGTTGGTTCTACTCATCTAATTGATATAACTTTATAACTATAGGCCTTGATCTTATTGATGATTTTGTTCCATATGGACCTGTTGTTAAAGATAGGAGAAAAATCTTTAAAAAATAGTTCAATGTTTTAAGGTTTCTTCATCTTCCACTACTAGTATCATCATTTCAAAACAAAATAGTTTTAAAAACAGGAAATTTTGATGCAATTGAACATGACACTAAGTCACTGTATCCACCTGGACTGTCAAAGGGGTTGGTTCTACTCATCTAATTGATATAACTTTATAACTATAGGCCTTGATCTTATTGATGATTTTGTTCCATATGGACCTGTTGTTAAAGATAGGAGAAAAATCTTTAAAAAATAGTTCAATGTTTTAAGGTTTCTTCATCTTCCACTACTAGTATCATCATTTCAAAACAAAATAGTTTTAAAAACAGGAAATTTTGATGCAATTGAACATGACACTAAGTCACTGTATCCACCTGGACTGTCAAAGGGGTTGGTTCTACTCATCTAATTGATATAACTTTATAACTATAGGCCTTGATCTTATTGATGATTTTGTTCCATATGGACCTGTTGTTAAAGATAGGAGAAAAATCTTTAAAAAATAGTTCAATGTTTTAAGGTTTCTTCATCTTCCACTACTAGTATCATCATTTCAAAACAAAATAGTTTTAAAAACAGGAAATTTTGATGCAATTGAACATGACACTAAGTCACTGTATCCACCTGGACTGTCAAAGGGGTTGGTTCTATTCATCTAATTGATATAACTTTAAGATGCTTAACCCTTCAAGTGGTTTCGACGAAATATCTCGTCTATCAATTTTGTTGACGAAGAGATACATTGTCATCAAGATTTAACGATTTTCTTAATGATGACGAGATCAAGATCTGGTTAGTTTTCTTGACGAGATATCTCGTCCATCAACACCTGCTAATGGTTTGGGAAATGACGAGATACCTCGTCGAGGCATCCTCCAGGAAGGTTAAAGGTGTGTAAAATGACAAAATGTCAAAAATATATGAATGCACTACTTCTAAATGTTACATTTTGATTTGATTAAATTCTTATATGCTAAAGCTTTAATCTATTCACAAAATAATACAATGCATAGTAAAAACAACAGCAAAAAGTTTCGAATTCTATTAATTAAAAAAAAAAAAAAAAGACATGGCCTTTTAATACATTATGGTGATGAACCGAAGTTTGTAGAAAACAACAAGCTGAGAAAAAGATTTAATATTTCTAAAGTTCACACGTGATATTCGGGGGTCGTCGGGACCGAATGTGCTTTCCCACTGCGCTTGGAACCTGCAAATTGTAGGAGGAGCAGGTTTAATTCCTTCCTGTATCTTCTCTTATTTCTTTCTATGTGTCAGTAGAACTTTCCTCGTGTGTATGCTCATTACTTTTTGTCTGTCCCGGGTTTGACGTAGCTCGGCCAAATATGACCCAAACCATGACATAAAACATATTAATAACTCACTAAACAATGCGGCTGTAGCTATGAAAATCTTACCATATATTCTTTAAAGATGCGCAGGTAATATAAACAATTAAAATTGGTAAATATTTGGTAATATTAAGGGTATTGTGTCCTTTTAACCCTCCAAATAGTTTCGACGAGATATCTCGTCCATCAACATCCGGTCACTATTGCTAACGACGAGATGACCTTCGCGATAGGGTCCATTTTGCAACGACGAGATACTCGAGACAAAACTGGGGAAAGAAGATTCAAGTTGAAAAAACAAACTTCCCTTTGCCCAGTAGTGGGGACAGTTTCGAGTAGAGTTTTGCATCAGAGGTTGACCACTACAGGGGATTTTTGGACAGAAAGATAAACCACCAGGAGGGTTAACAACCAAACGTAAAGGCAATTCACTTTATTCACGATACCTCAAGGAAAAATAAACAAAAAATACGTACTTAATGTATTTCCTGTACGATATTCTGCTGCATGGATTTATAATTTTGTTAGTCATTCTCTCTTTTCATTTAGAATGTGACTGCGGAAAAGATGGTGTTTGTAAGTTTGATGATGATACAGGAGAAAAGTGGTGTGACTGCACACCAGGTTACGGTATACAAAATGGAATATGCGTGGGTGAGACAACCTTTTTCATTTACTAGTATATTCACCTTCTTTGTAAGTGTTAGTTTATACACTGGAGATAATAGTATACTTTTTTTTAAACAAAGAATATCCCCAACTATGACACTCCAAGCTTATTGTACTTTATATTTTAATGGGTCACAAATGGTGTCAAATTCATGTCGTTAAAACACTTATCTATTTATAATTATTCCATGTCACGGCGAAAGGGGTTAAGACTGAATTTTCATGTATCCAACGGAGTCAAGAGCATCATTAATTTAAGGAATATAATATGTTTAAATCGAAACGAAATGTATTTACTCATCAAATTAAAATTAATTGTATCGTGACAAGCTTCTTGAATATTTGTCAAAAAGGGTGAAATATTAAATTTAAGATTCCGAGAAGAGTAGCCCTTTTGACTATTATTTATTATTTATTGTTTTATGATTGAGTTATTTGGTTATCATAAAATCTGGACAGGAAATGTGCTCACGAATAGGATATTTATATTGATTTAAAGTCCTACTATGTGTGTGGTCCAAGCAAATGCTTCTCAATTAGATTTTTATCAAACAAGAAACACAAAATATGCCCGTAATTCACAGCAATAATATATATTTTATCAACTGAATATTAACTGATTTTCGAGACAGAATATCAAATGTTTACTGCCTTTTAAAATTTTTACGTTAACTCAATAACTTATCAAATAAATTCATGCTTTATGAAATTTGTATCATCTCTCTCTCTCTCTCTCATATGCATTATATTATTTTTTTTTAATCTTAGACATTTTTGGATTTCTTTTAATCTATACAAAGTTTTGATTTTAAGCTAAATTTTTTCTTTAATTCTTTTAGCTGCAAGTGAACTAGACAAAAATTTATTATTGTATGCATAATATATAATTGACTGCTATATTAATATAGAACTGACAAGAGTCAAACATTTAATCCGCAGGAAGAATAATACCACGTAAAGTTGTTGAATAAAATTCTTTAAAAAAAAAAAGAAATTTACAAAAGTAAAAGATTATGAAGTGACCTTTAAACTTGTACATATGATTTTTCATTTAAAAAAGTAAACACGTTACTTACTGTAGAAATGTTGAGAGGCGTAAATCATTGCTCTGTATTTTATATTAATAGATAAAAGATTAACTGTGCTTTAGAGATTATTAAGAATTTGAGAGTTTTTAATTAGATAGTAATTAACTTGATGCACACATTTCTTTATAAAACTATTAAGTAATATATGTTTCTTGAATTGATTCTTCACAAAGAAAATATGTCTTCTTATCTTACATATAAAAAATTATTTGTCTGAGTTAAAGTTACTTGTACATTGATATCAATTTATACAAGTGACGAATAAAAGATACAAAATTCATTCCAGAATTCAAAATGCTTTTTATTCAATAAAAGGTATTAAGAGTGTCGATTCCTCCAAAGAGAAATAATATTTATGTCTTTAGACTTGACATAACTGGAGACAATTTAACATAAAATTGCTAGCATACTTGCCAGTTATTATGACGAATTAAAAAATGTGAAAAATTTTAGTGGATGAGAGATTGTTTAGAAAATTTGTAGAATTAGATAAACTTTATTACACACACACACTAAAATATATGTAACGAATGTGCATTGATTATTTTGTAGAATGCGGCTGCCACTTGGATAACTCCGTCATCAATTGCACTTTTCCTGACGGGAAAAAGAAGTGCTCTTGTCCCAATGGATATGAAGATAAGGAATCTGTTTGCACTGGTATGGAACATTAGACAGTTTCTATAACTTGCTTTAAGTCAGAATAGTTTCATACACGTTTATCAGAGGATTTTATTAGAAAGCAGAGGGGACATATTGTCTCAGTGGGTATGACCGGCAACTTTCGAGTTGTAGGCAGGGCAGGTTAGATTCCTGTAAAGTGCATTCCTGCCTGAGTGTGCTTCTCTATTTTGTGTCAGTGAAACTTTCATTGTGCGTGTATGTCTATTATTTGATATTGTATGTCTTGTCTCTGGCATAATATGGCCAAATATGGTCCTTGCGCCATACAACCTTAACCAACCAGCCGTCCTCCAAGGCTAAATGTTCCTCCCTTTTAATGTATTTGTCTCTTCTCTGCCGGTGAAACTTTCATTGTGCATGTATGTCTATTATTTGATATTGTATGTATTGTCTCTGGCTCAGCAAGGATAAATATAGTCCTTCGCTATAAAACCTTAACCAACCAGCCGTCCTCCAAGGCTAAATGTTCCTCCCTTTTGATGTATTTGTCTCTTGTCTGCCAGTGAAACTCATTGTGCATGTATGTCTATTATTTGATATTGTATGTCTTGGGTCTGGCTCAGCATGGATAAATATAGTCCTTCGCTATAAAACCTTAACCAACCAGCCGTCCTCCAAGGCTAAATGTTCCTCCCTTTTAATGTATTTGTCTCTTCTCTGCCGGTGAAACTTTCATTGTGAGTGTATGTCTATTATTTGATATTGTATGTATTGTCTCTGGCTCAGCATGGATAAATATAGTCCTTCGCTATAAAACCTTAACCAACCAGCCGTCCTCCAAGGCTAAATGTTCCTTCCTTTTGATGTATTTGTCTCTAGTCTGCTAGTGAAACTTTCATTGTGCATGTATGTCTATTATTTGATATTGTATGTCTTGTCTCTGGCTTAATATGGCCAAATATGGTCCTTGCGCCATAAAACCTTAACCAACCAGCCGTCCTCCAAGGCTAAATGTTCCTCCCTTTTAATGTATTTGTCTCTTCTCTGCCGGTGAAACTTTCATTGTGCGTGTATGTCTATTATTTGATATTGTATGTATTGTCTCTGGCTCAGTATGGATAAATATAATCCTTCGCTATAAAACCTTAACCAACCAGCCGTCCTCCAAGGCTAAATGTTCCTTCCTTTTGATGTATTTGTCTCTTGTCTGCCAGTGAAACTTTCATTGTGCATGTATGTCTATTATTTGATATTGTATGTCTTGTGTATAGCTCAGCATGGATAAATATAGTCCTTCGCTATAAAACCTTAACCAACTAGCCGTCCTCCAAGGCTAAATGTTCCTCCCTTTTCATGTATTTGTCTCTTCTCTGCCAGTGAAACTTTCATTGTGCGTGTATGTCTATTATTTGATATTGTATGTATTGTCTCTGGCTCAGTATGGATAAATATAATCCTTCGCTATAAAACCTTAACCAACCAGCCGTCCTCCAAGGCTAAATGTTCCTTCCTTTTGATGTATTTGTCTCTTGTCTGCCAGTGAAACTTTCATTGTGCATGTATGTCTATTATTTGATATTGTATGTCTTGTGTATAGCTCAGCATGGATAAATATAGTCCTTCGCTATAAAACCTTAACCAACTAGCCGTCCTCCAAGGCTAAATGTTCCTCCCTTTTCATGTATTTGTCTCTTCTCTGCCAGTGAAACTTTCATTGTGCGTGTATGTCTATTATTTGATATTGTATGTCTTGTGTTTAGCTCAGCATGGATAAATATAGTCCTTCGCTATAAAACCTTAACCAACCAGCCGTCCTCCAAGGCTAAATGTTCCTCCCTTTTAATGTATTTGTCTCTTGTCTGCCAGTGAAACTTTCATTGTGCATGTATGTCTATTATTTGATATTGTATGTCTTGTCTCTGGCTTAATATGGCCAAATATGGTCCTTGCGCCATAAAACCTTAACCAACCAGCCGTCCTCCAAGGCTAAATGTTCCTCCCTTTTAATGTATTTGTCTCTTCTCTGCCGGTGAAACTTTCATTGTGCGTGTATGTCTATTATTTGATATTGTATGTATTGTCTCTGGCTCAGCAAGGATAAATATAGTCCTTCGCTATAAAACCTTAACCAACCAGCCGTCCTCCAAGGCTAAATGTTCCTCCCTTTTGATGTATTTGTCTCTTGTCTGCCAGTGAAACTTTCATTGTGCATGTATGTCTATTATTTGATATTGTATGTCTTGGGTCTGGCTCAGCACGGATAAACATAGTCCTTGCGCCATAAAACCTTAACCAACCAGCCGTCCTCCAAGGCTAAATGTTCCTCCCTTTTAATGTATTTGTCTCTTGTCTGCCAGTGAAACTTTCATTGTGCATGTATGTCTATTATTTGATATTGTATGTCTTGTGTTTGGCTCAGCATGGATAAATATAGTCCTTCGCTATAAAACCTTAACCAACCAGCCGTCCTCCAAGGCTAAATGTTCCTTCCTTTTGATATATTTGTCTCTGGTCTGCCAGTGAAACTTTCATTGTGCATGTATGTCTATTATTTGATATTGTATGTCTTGGGTCTGGCTCAGCACTGATAAACATAGTCCTTGCGCCATACAACCTTAACCAACCAGCCATCCTCCAAGGATAAATGTTCCTCCCTTTTGATGTATTTGTCTCTTCTCTGCCAGTGAAACTTTCATTGTGCGTGTATGTAAATAAAATCTTCGTGCTCTGATGTTATGTGAACAAAACTGAAAAAATTCCTCTCGTATTTGTTCAAAATTACGTGGTGTTGTCTTCGAATCCTTCCCTTTGGGATTAACGGTGAACCGTTGTGATTTTCCAGTACGACGTTAGTTAAAATACTTACCTACCTCCTAGGATGGGCCGAAAAAACTAGAATTTATTTTTTTCAAGTTGTAATATCGCGGAAAAGTTGCTAATTTGGAAGACTAAAAAAGGGTAAAAAAATAAATAAAATTAGTTTACTTCCGGTCGCGCATGTGCTCTAAAATTTGTTGAAATTTGGAAAAATTCACATTTTTGCGATAATTTTTAACATTTTAAAGTTAGCCTCTTCCAGAATGTAATAGCTCAAATTCTTATGTATTAGAACCACAGAAACCAATGTTTAAATATTATTTAAATCCATTAACATCTTCCGTTCGCGCATTGCCTTCAAAGTAAATGAAATTTTGAAACAAATTTACAAATAAAGGTTGATTACTGTTTAAAGAAAAAAAATACTAACAACTTACTTCTAGTAAAGATACCGATACCGACCCAGATAGTAAAGTGCCAAAAAAAGTTTCCTCTAATAATTGGCAGATGATAATTCAGATAAATTCTACTGCATTACTGAGCGATCTTTATGGAGTTTCTGATCGCGCTACCGCTGCAATAGCATCAAGTGTTTTGCACGACGTTGGGTTAATTACAGATTCTGACGTCTCCTATGTTATAGACAAAAACAAAATTAGAAGAGAAAAACAAAATGTTAGAACTGAACTGTGTAGTAAATCTGACGAATATCAACTTCCATGTTTCTATTTGGATGGGAAGAATGACGACACGTTAGTGGCAGATCTAGTTCATGGGAAAGGTTATGTAGAGTAAATAAGGAAGAGCTTATCGTCCATTCAAGAACCTGGTTCAGTCTACATCGGCAATGTTACTCCATCTTCTGTGATCTACCTTTATTTGTAAATTTTTATCAAAATTTCATTAGCTTTGAAGGCAGTGCGCGACCAAAATATATTGATTGATTTAAATAATATTCAAACATTATTTTCTATGGTTCTAATACATAAGAATTTGAGCTATTACATTCGGGAAGAGGCTAATTTAAAAATGTTGCAAATTATCATTAAAATGTGAATTTTTCCAAATTTTAGCAAACTTTAGAGCAAATGCGCGACCGGAAGATATAAACCGATTTTTTAAACCCTTTTTTAGTCTCCCAAATTCGCTACTTTTCCGCGGTATTACGACTTAAAAATGTTTTTGAATTTTTTCGATCCACCTATCGGCATCCTACTACATAACCTCTCATATTTAAGGGCAGGGGTAGCCAGTTGGTAGAGTAGCTGATTAGCAACCGTGGGCTGCGAGTTCGAAACTCGCTGCAGCCAATGACCGTCGGGTACGTGGGATCTGATGTACGTTAGATCCGCAGTGACCTCAAATTTTCTTACTTTGAAGTGATGTAGAAGTTTGGAGAGTGGGGTGCCAGCTCAGGTGTTGACCTTGTCATGTGACCTTGGCTCAAAATTACAAGGTGTTCTGGGATTCTTTCCCTTTGGAATTGATCTCGGATAGTCAACAATTATCCATTGTGTTGCTTCAGTGCGACGCAATTTAAGCATCGTTTATACGTATCTACCTCTCATACTTAACTCACACGTTACGCTATGTTCTGATGTAATTAAAGTTTTAAAGGCCAGTAATTTTTAAAAATAAATCTACATTAAGAGTAGTAACATATTGCACCGGAATACCATAAAACAATCCGATTGTTTATACAAAAATACTTCATTGCTTTGCTCCCGTGTAATTCGAACACTATGTACGTGAAAAACAAAACTAAACACGTGTAGCAGTGAACGAAACTTTAAAAATGGCGAAATTGGCAGTTGAATTAACTGAAAGAGAAATGTCTTTCCATGTAGTTATATTATAGAAAATAACTACAAAAGCATTTAATAAAACAATTCGATTAAAAAAAATTTTTTTTTGGTCAAAATTTCATAAATTGAAGAATTAATTCTCAAAGTAAATGGCTTCATCCAAAGTAATTTGTTTTCAACAGTTTTTAACCTTTCTGTCCACGGCCTCCAAACACTAATAGATATTGATGAAAATGGTCAATAGCTATTTCAGTGGAGCAAAATGCTCACCATCATTAGAACTGCAGTGACATTTTGCGCTTATGTTGCTGAATGATTTGCTCCATCGAAATAGCTTTTGATCGTTATTTACATGTTTTAATCTTTATTAGACATATTTTGAAGTTTTTGAACTATTACTTCTAGTTACCAGAGTGCCAATTTCGGTGACCTCGTCATATAACCGTGATCCAAAATTACGAGTATTGTCCTCGGTTTTTCTCTTCAAGTTTGAACCCGGGCCGTCACCAATAGCCGTGTGTTGCTCCAGTGAGACATTAACTGAATATCTACCTATGATTACTGGGTCGAGAATTAAAACGATTTAAAATGTACCATGCAAAGGTGAATAGGATTATTGTTACAACTCGATACATTTCATCTGCTTGACAAAGACACTTAGATCTCCGAATTTCTGTAGCGTTCAAATACTTTTGTCCAGATAGTGTATATATGCATGTGAACCTCTCAGATGGACTTTGTATTTCACTTTGGTCCCAACGATAATGGACAAGTTTTTATACCAAAATGACCGGACCCGGTAGCCCAGTATAAGGAGTAATGGATTTGGAACAGGGTTGCGAGTTCAAATCCAACCAAAGACCGTCGTTTACAAACAGAGCTTGTACACGTTAAATCTGTCGTGCCCTCAAATGATCTCACGTTGGTGTGGTGTAGAAGTTTGGAGAGCGGGGTGCCAGCTCAGGTGTTATTTCGTCGTCTGACCGTGGTTCAAAATTATGTGCTGTTGTCCCCCTTTGCCTTGTGGGATTGATCCCGGACTTTCAACAATAGCCAGCTCAAAGGCGACGTTAATTAAAATACCTACCACCAAAATGACCACTGATTGTTTTCACTTTCAATGCCTTTGTCGTTTTTAGAGCTGTTTAGAACAAACAGCTGTTTTGATTATTTTTTAAATTCTAAAAGTGTTATATTCTATACCAACAGACATCAATGAATGCTTGAATGAAACTGCTTGCCCTCCTAATTCCGACTGCAGAAACACGCAGGGAAGTTATGAATGCACTTGTAAAGCTGGTTTTCGCACACCCAGAGATTTCGTGAATACAACAGAAATACCTGATAGCGGCGAAGAACAACCCGGACCGGATCCCAAGGTCGTCGGCTGCGAAGGTAAGAACCATGATCAAAATATCAGTCCACAAACTTCCCGTCAGTGTCAAATTCATCGGTGCTGACGTTGCTTTAATAGATATGCTGTGTAAATTATGACACTTTTGAGTGTATGAGGGGTTGGAAATAGATTTTTTTTAATTTATACTAGTGACACGTCATGTCGTTTACAGCAGTGGTCCCCAACTCCCGGGCCGCGGACCGGTACCGGTCCGTGGATCAAATGGTACCGGGTCGCCCAAGGAACATTAAATTATTTCCATTTTATTTACTTTGTGTATTTCTCTCGCGTTTGTGTGGTTCTTATCTATGAAATGTCCACTCAAATTAGGAGGCGGTAAATCAGAACTTGAAATTTGTTCTGTTACTAGAGCTTCAATTATGATTTCTGAATTCTGTATGTCTCTATTTTCCAATTTTGACAAATGTGACAACTGTTTTCAAGTTGGCAGACAAAGTAGCTGCATTTAAAGCCAGACTGAAGTTGTGGGGACGGCGCGTGAACAGAGGACTTTTGGACATCAAATGGTACCAGATCAAATGGTGTTCAGTCATTAGTGGATATTTTAGGCAAGACTGAGCCTAAACATTCATTCTCCCAGTTGGTGTACGATCACCTGTCTTTGCTTTTAAAAGAGTTCGAGCGCTACTTCCCGACCACAAAAGACCCACGAACTAGTAGGGCATGGATCCGCGACCCATTTGTCAACAAATCAGGCGAATCTAGAATGTCTGTGCAAGAAGATCAACTGCTGGAGATTGCGAATGAAGGCGTCCTTAAAACTACGTTCGAGACAACTCTGTCGGTGTTCTGGATTTAAGTCATGGCGGAATACCCTGAGATTGCCACCACAGCACTTAAATCCCTATTGCCATTTCCGACAACCTATCTGTGTGAAGCGGGGTTTTCTGCAGTGACAGCAACCAAAACAAAACAACGGAATAAACTGGACATAAGCAACACACTTCGGGTGTCATTGTCTCCTATTACCCCCAGATGAAACCATTTCGTAGCAAAGAAACAAACTCAGGGTTCTCATTGATTTAGCGTTCTAGTGAGTTAAAATGTTAAATCACTTTATATTCATTTTTTGGTGTAACTATATTTTATTTTGAAGGCATGTTTAAATGCAATTAAATTAAAATTATTAAATCAAAACAATCAACGTCCCCCTTTCAGCGGGCCGCGTTAAAATTATCAAACGTTGATCCGGTCCGCAGCTATAAAAAGGTTGAGGAGCACTGGTTTACAGTATCAAACTTGTGCTGATACAGACGGAGCATGTGCGCTTAACGTCATGCTATTGCTCCCAATCGCTCGGTTTGGATATATGTCACGTGATATTGGGAGAAAGAAAGGATCATAATGCGCTTCTAATTATGGAATGGTTTATACGATTTTATCGAACTTGATTAAAAACGTTACTTTTCCCTTCGATAGCCAAAGTGACCAACACTTCTGATATACACTGAAGTGCCAAAAGTCATGGGATACCTCCTAATATCGCGTGGGACCTCCATGTGTCCAGCGAAGTGTAGCAACTCCATGTGGCATTGACTAAAGAAGTCGTCAGAAGTACCCTGAAGAGATATTCAGCCATGCTGCCGCAACAGCCGTCCATAATTGCAAAAGTATTGCCTGTGCAGGTTTTTGCTCATGAACTGACCTTTCGATTATGTCCCATATGTGTTCGATGAGATTCTTGTCTGGTGATCTAGGTGGCCAAACTATTTACTGAAATTGTTCAGACTGTTCTTCAACCAATCGCGAACGATTTTGGCCTGGTGACATGACGCATTGTCAACCTGGGAAATTCCAACGTTGTTTGGGTACATGAAGTTCATAAATGGCTGCAAATGGTCTTCAAGTTGCTGAAGATAACCATTTCCAGTCTATGATTGATTCAGAATGACCAGAGGATCCAGTCTATGTCATGTGTAAAAAGAGCCCCCATCATTATGGAACCCCAACCAGCTTGCATAGTGC
Source organism: Metellina segmentata (assembly GCA_947359465.1). Lineage (NCBI taxonomy): Eukaryota > Metazoa > Arthropoda > Arachnida > Araneae > Tetragnathidae > Metellina > Metellina segmentata. Next base: position 47,402,961 of record OX375880.1, read on the forward strand.
CTTGATGACAACTTGGCTCCATGTCCTCGTGGTGTTTACTCCACACTAGGAACCCTCTCATCAGCTCTTAACAACTGGAATCGTGACTCATCTGATCAAGCAACGTTTTCCCAGTCATCTAAAGGGTTCAACTGATATGTTCACGAGCCCAACAGAGGCACAGCAGCCGATGGCGTATTGTTATTAAGGGTACTTGAGACGGTATTTTGCTGCCATACCCCATGAATGCCAAATTTCGCTGCACTGTCCTCACGGACACGTCTATCGTACGTACCACATTGATTGCTGTTATTTGACGCAGTGTTGCTTGTCTGTTAACACTAGCAACACTACGGACGCGTTGCTGGTCTCGGTTATTAACTAGACGCGGTCGACCACTGCATTGTCCATGGTGGTAGGTAATGACTGAAATTATATATTTTCGGCACATTCTTGGCACTGCGGATCGAGGAATGCTGAATTCCTTAACAAATTACGAAATGGAATGCCCCATGCGTCTAGATCCAACTAGCATTCCCCGTTCAAATTCTGTTAATTCCAGTCGTGCGGCCGTAATCACGACAGAAAAACCTTCACATGAATCACTTGAGTACAAATGAAAGCCCTGACAATGCACTTCAAATTTATACATTTCTTACGCGATGCTACTTTTATCTGTATATTTACATATTGCTATCCCATGACATTTGGTACATGGCAGTGAATCATGACAATGAATCTGCCCACACACTTCGTCTATTTCATTAGAAGCTCGATGATTTACAAAATTTGATTACCGATTCCTCGGTTTGAAGATCTTTGAGTGAAATCGTAATGTAGGCCTAATTGACTAGTGTGATGAAAGCCATTAGATTGGGCTGCTATAGCCAATCGGTCTAAGTTGATTCCAAGCTCACGTGATCTACATTTCTGAGATCTTACGACAACGACTCCGCTTCTTCTAATTCATTAAGTCGTTGGTTTACTTTACTAAATCATACATTACTCTTTAAACTTTAAAGCTGTGTTGTTAGCTATGTTCGACGTTTAATCTCTTCAGTCCCCGAGAGAAACTACTTAAAAATTATTTACTGTTTTTTTTTTTTTTAAGATACAGAAAAATTAAAAAATATCATTTTTTTAAACTAAAAAAGTGACCTTATAAGGTTAATGTACTCACTTCGAAAGCCCATCGATATCAGATGGTTCGTTGTTTGGAATTTTATGGAGTATATTTGATCACGCTTTTCCAAACACAAGACAACGTTAAGTAAAAAATGTCGTGAGAGGGGACAAAAGAGGCAACATAGTAGAGGGGAACATAGTAGTGGAATGAAAGCAGAAAAAAGATAGCTTGGATATTCCGGGAGCACGCTCCTGTGTTTACTGACGGCAATAAACCCCTTGTGAAAAGAAAAAAAAATCGCCAGAGTTTCTTGGTTCGTGAAATATCCTAAAGTATGCACCTAATTCCGTACTTAGCTAAATAAAGATGTGCTCTTAAGGGACCCCATCAATCAGAACATTGAGGCATAGCTGAATGGGAGACATCTAATACATGAATATACTTCTACGCTTTTGAAACAATGAGTCCTCATAGGAGTATGGTATATCCATTTCAGTACCCATGGATCAAAGCATGAGGATATAGTTTAAGTGGGGAAAACAGCTAATACATGAATATGCTTCGATGGTTTTGAAAATGTGGGTTCTCATGGGTGTAATGTACCCCCATTTGGGTACACAGAGATTAAAACAGTAGGGCAAATCTGAATGAGGATGAGCAGCAGCTAATACATGAATAAACCTTTGCGATCATGCATGAAGAATCTCTTCTTGAAGCTGGCGAATAAGCGACAAACTATCTTGACACTTGCAAACCCTTAATTAAGATATTTTACATACCGGCGTGGACTCAGCTCGCATATTTACACGTTTGCAGAATCATCTAAAACCTCATCTCTGACTCTAAGTTGCCCTCTAGCGACCTTCAGCAGTATATGTTCTTGATTGCTAAAGGTCAACTACGTCAACGCCATGTTATTTGTGCCTATTCTATAGATTTATTAAAGAAACATCTGTAGCACTTTTGTATTTGGGTGGTAAAAACGCCATTATTTTAATGAACTCAAACGGTATACTTTAGGAATTACAATACTGATCACACTACTCGCCTCGAAAATGTCCTCCAAAATCACAAATACAAAAAACTCTATTTATTCTCAAGAAATTATTTGAAAAATAGAATTTACACGACAAATTTGGTAGAATTCGATCCGACATTTCGTTCTGTACAGGTTTCCAAACACATGCAACTATCCTGTATCTTGTAAGTAATACTTGACACTTTTTCAATGAAATATATTCATACAACCATTTGAATGTGTCTTCTGTTTTGAAATCCGCAGATATAAACGAATGCGTAGAATCCGGCGTCTGTACACACAACGATACCACTATTTGCATCAACAATCTGGGGAGCTACGACTGTTTCTGCAGAGAAGGCTTCGTATTACTTCCAAATGCAAAGACTGCAGAGAAAGGATGCAGAAAAGGTAAGTAACAAATAAATTTTTTTCCGGTGAAGTTTAATAGGCGTCTTTTGCTTACAAACATATTTTGAGCCACATAGCCGAAATTTAGACTTAACGTTTCTTCTGCGGCGGTTCCTTGGACCGCATTGTCAAAAATAATTGTGGATATTTAAGCCCTAAAAACGCTATCAGGAGATTAAGATCTATGTTGCATCCCCGTGTTGTGAACAAGCGTTATTCTAAGCATGTAAAGGGAGACAAACCACTGGACGCTGGGCGTAAAGGGTCCTCTCTGCTAGACGTTGTATACTGTTTGCCTGGAAATTCTTTATCCAGACGCAACAGCAAAGTCACAGGAAAGCTCTGTAGCCGTTCTATGCCTATGTCGTCGTGCACTGAATGCCAAGTAGCGATCCCGTGTAGCCTTTTGGGCGGATATCACTTTTGGTGCACTTGTAACCATCGAGTCACCTCTGCTTGAGACTGCCCAGCTTTAAGCCTGAGAACGGCTCTCCGTCTCATTGAATCATAAAAACGATGACGAGAGCTCATTCTCACTGCAAACAGTCAAACGTGTGGGTTTTAACGCAATATTCACAACACTGCAAGAGAAATCCCAGACGCTTAAACGGTCAAATTCCACGTTGTTCTACAAAACAAACGCCAATCACCATTTATTCCAAACTGGAGGCTAACATTGTGCTACCCGTTCTTCAAAAGATATAAAATACAAATTTTATTAAATTTTCTGGTAGCAATTTTGAATTAGTTTGAAAAACGTGTTCGTGACCTTAATTTTGTACACCAGTGTATATGATATAATCGAATGCAAATGCCGTTTTCTGATTGGTACATTACATTTATAAGGATATGGACTTAATGCAACTATATTACTAACCCAAATTCAGAGTGTGGCTGTTTGTGTAAGTCGGCTGAAAACAACCTACAAAAGATTTTATGAATACGAGACATAATTTAAGTAATTCTCCTCAAACACTTCAAATTTAAATTCTGTGATCGCATGTGTGGAAAATATCTTCTTTAAGCTGGTGAACAAAGCGACAGACGCTCTTGACACTCTCAAACACTTTATTAGACTATTTTACATTACGACGTGGATAGAACCAGGGTTCAGATTTTGAAGCTGGCAGCAAATATTGTTGTGAGCTTTTATAAGCTGGCAGCAAAAACTATTCAGCACATGGCAAAACCTAAAATTTTAGTAATAACGGTAAATTGCAGTTACAAATTTTTCGCTAAACTTTGAATGAATAATGGCAATGAGAAGAAGAAAAATACTTCACTTTTCTTGTAAGCTTTCTGAAATTTCATATGAAACCCTGAAATTAAAAAAAAAAAAAAACACTCAAATTATGTATTGTGTATACACGTTTATTTTCTTAACAAGTTTACGAAGGCATCAGTCAATAATTAGACTAGGGAAAGTTGTAGTTGTTTCAAAACATAACTAAAAGCAAGGTCTACGATCACATGCACGAAACCATTTCTGAACTGCTCGATCAACATAAAAATTTAAAAGCGAAGGACTATCCGCACTTATCTTTATTAAAGCATAGGTTTTCTTAAATTATTATTTTTTTGAATAGCTAGTATTTGAAAGAGAAATAATGAAACATTTGGTTTCAAATACTCGCAGCACATCGTTGCTTGTAGGGGCGATTTAAGCTAAGCTCACGGCATTTGCCTTGATTGCCGCGACTTATTTCGAGCCCTTGACAGAACACACATATTTACCCATTTACACTCATGTCCATAAATTAAGGATAATGATAGCTCCGGCAAATAAAGGTTCAGAAGCAAAACGAACGTGACTTATTCATAAAGCCCATTTATTAAACAAAAGATAAAGAACCAAAAAGATGGTGTATGTATGATACCATTCATAAAAACTAGGATTTTTGCTCACTGGAGCAATTACAAAAAATATCGACCTTACGAAAACGTAACATGACGTGGTTGGTATGATGGTTAATATATTGTATGTCTTCCAGACGACGAAATACAGCCCGTACAACGCCTAGGCAGGCTGAGGATCAAATTATCGAGCTGATAGTGGGGAAGATCACTCCACTCAGCAAGCAATGCTCTCCGAAGTTCCGGTACACATGTTGGAGGTGGTTGACGGGCTGCAACTCGTCGGCAAAGCATGGCCTCTCATGGTTCCGATTTGAACATGTAGATCAGTTCTGGAGCGCAGTGTAATTCCGCTCCAAACGAGTAATCCTGCACCACCGTAACGGTGTCGTTCAATGATGTTGTCTAGGTGGTAGCGGGTACCTGGCGTTTTTCATATGAACGTCTGCCGTGAATCAGACTGCAAGCTAAACCTGGACTCGTCGGAAAACATCACACAAGTCCACTGTGACGATGTCCGCATTGCATGTTCTCTACTCCAGGATAACCGCTGGCGACAGTGAGTTGCCGTGAGCGGAATACATCTGACAGGCCTGCGAGAATATAAACCAATATGTACTAAACGTCTGTAAACGGTTTGCAATGAAACTGTCGTACCCGTGGCTGAAGATAGCGGACGAGAAAGGTAGGATGCTGTGCTCCGTCTGCTTCTTTTTGCTGTTACTTCGAAATACCGGTAGTCATTCGGCGTTGTAACTCGGGGACGACCTGTACTGTAACGTCTACTGACATTTCCATCATTTTGGAATCGTTGCCAAAGCCTAGAGATGACACTTTGGGCGATTCCAAGTTCAACTGAAACGCGTGTGCGCCCACATTCCAGGCGGGCATAATTCTACCATATAAAAAATCATCGACAAGCATCCTCTGTGCCATAACTGTTCGGTTGTGGCCCTGAGCGGCTTACAGAACGTTTGTGAGCAATTTTACTTCATTACTACCATCCCCCCACTTATATAATACATCTCTCTTACACTCTCGTGATTGTGACGTACTATCGGCGTCATCTGAATGCTTCCTGTAATTTGGATATTATTCTTGAAGATATGTGCAATAATTTTACATGTGCAATTTTTACTTTAGAGTTCGATTTCAGAGTGATTCTGAAAAATCTTTAATTTATAGACATGAGTGTACATTCTGCTCTCGATTAAAAAAGGCCAGATCAATGCAATGCAATGTTGTTAGTGCTGCCCTCTATTGAGCGAGGAGTGATATATCTGTTACAATATAAGAAAAAGAATTAAAATTTCATAGTTATAAACACTATTACACAAAGGTATGCGTCAAAATATTTTAAGAAATGAAACAGAATCGTTTTTGACTATCGAAAACTTCTCTCAGCCAAGTGGAAATTATTAAGACCTTAAAAAATTAATTATCCCCAAAATATATCTTAAACATTTGGTTTTAAATAAAAAGAAATGTATGAGGAATGCATTTTAAGAGTAAACTGTTGAGCTAAACTATTTCATACAACTTATGATATCAATGTATCTCAATTCAAGCTTCGTTGATACGTATAACTTTGGATGTAAAATAAATTTATACAACATAATTTTTTTTGTTTTAATTTTTATGAGTGTTTATACACAATACATGAATTATTTCAGATGAAAGCAGCAAATCGACTGTCTGGTATGCAGTTTTTGGTTCAATAATTGGTGTCATCGTCATTGGACTGATTGCCTTCTTTGTAATGCGGAAGTAAGTGTATTTAAGCATTATATAAACTGTGTAAAATGATTTGTTTTGTGTTAATATTATGCAAACATTTGAAACTTTGGTAAATTTCCTTCATTTTGATTAAAAGTTAATGATTATCTCAAATTGTTAAATCTCTATTGTGCACAGTCTTTTAAATGTATAAAATTAAGTTGTGTTTAAAGTTTCTATAAAAAAGCAGGGCTGGCGTCTGTCTGTAGTTTATACAAATCTACACCGTTTGACCATTCCACAATAAATTTGGCACACTCGTTCTTTAGGAAACACTGCAGGAAACGTAGGCTACCTATATACCCCACCATTCGATTTGTCCTGGGTGTGCACAGGTGCAATAATCAGTTCGAAATTCGAATCAATTCGACCCATAAGAATAACATTGCGTATTATTAAGATCACTGTAAGATGAATTCACGCTCTTTCTTTGATTAGCTAGTTAATCTTTGATTAGCTAGTTTATTTTATTGTAGACTCATTCAGTCAAGCCAATTTATAGTTGCCTTACATAATATTCAAAAATTTTTAATAGATATTATAATACCCAACTTCTTTTCAAAAACGCAATTTCCTATACATGGATTACCAATCCCATAGGACAGTTTTGTCTTGACGAGGTATCTGTTTCTTTTCAAAATTGACTAGATCTTGGACGAGATATCACAAACGTATTTCACTTATTCAGTGAGTGAAACCAAAAATATTTAAGAACGTTTCTGACTTAGGATTCAGACAATCGTGTCTGCTACATTTTATGTTCTAACACAATCTCAAGAGTCTCAAACTTCTCAGTGCTGCAGCAGTAAGCAATGTTCGGAAGTTTATTTGAAAGTTTTGCTTAACAGAGTAGCGCATTGATGATTATAATAAAAACATTTTTAAGATATAAAATTTTGAATGTGTGTATAAACGTTTTTCCTTTTCCTTTCAGGTATCGAAGATAGAACGAATTCCTGAGATAAAACTTTTGCTACGATGAAATTTGTATATGAATAAAAATGACAGCAATATTTATTTAAATTTTTAAGCATAGCCTTCATTCATTACGAGTGGCATCTTTACTTCAGAGATAGTAGTTTTTTATATTATCTGCAAGAATTTATTCTTGTGTAAATAGGATTTTATTTTGAATGCGTTTACAATTTTTTGATTGATGACAGCTTACGCTTTTTTGATTGACGTTGTATGATAAGAATGAAAAAAAAATGATGAAATATTTTTACCATAATCATTTTGCATGTCCAAACATGTCGTATGGAACATTGCAAATTAAGGAAAAACCTAATTAGAGGTTGTATGTTTAGAAATTTATTTTAATAAGAGGGTCGAGGCAAGAAAATACCAAGCCCCAATTTTATTCTTTTGAAATAAAACAATTTAAAAGTTTGATCAAATCTTCAAATCACAGAAAATGAAACAAAGTGTGTTTATTAATTTATTATAAATGTTTTATGTATTTTGAATGGTAATAAGGCATTAATTAAAATATTTTTGCTATATATTTCATAATTATGAATTTTTATAGCATTGGGCGAAATTTTATTGAATTAGAACTACATTTATGCTAAATGAAAACGCAAATATTTTATTCAAGAAATGTATTTGTATGTATTTTTCAATGTGTTCTGATGTTTTTTATTTGAAATCATTACAAATATTACACAATATCAAGATCGTACAAAATGTAACTATACTTTAAGAAATTTTTTCTAACTACAACAAAAGTGTGTATATGGTAAATGCTATTTCTTATCTGATTGCTAGACAGGCAGTCAATCAACAAAGAACATTACATTTCAGGTTTTCCATTATTGTTGAACTAATTTCATTATTTTTCAAAATAAATCATATTTATACAATCAAGACAATTATGAAATAATTTTCGAACAATGGCAAGACTACATGAAACGAAGAAAAAATAATCATGTACACTCAAATTATAGAAATAATTTGGTTCAAATGTCATCTCAGTTCCTCTAGTTTCCTCAAGGCCAGGGGTCAGGTTTTCTTGTAACTATCCTAGATTGGTGGAATGAAGTCAAGACGTTTTAGTACATCCTGTATTTTAGTTTTATTTATTTTACTAGCAAAATACCCGACCTTACTCGGTTTGAATTGGTTTACTCTAGATTGAAGAGATAATCAAAATATATAATGACTTACGTTTTCTGTAGAATAAAAATTTATTTTAACATCTTTCCATATCTTTATATTTTCTACAACTTACTTTGGACACAAATCCTACACATGCATATCCATTTATGTAATACATTTCACATACATCGCACAATTGCTGTTTGACAAAGCTACAAAATGACGAAAGGTGATACTAAGGTTACTACTATAAAAGACGATTTATAGGAAGATTTGGAATTCCCTTTCTTAAGTTCTTTTCATGTTCAACTCAATTAATTAAAATTACGATTTACGGCGAGTGCTCTCGCACTCATAGTCAACAAAACAATATTTTTTTACTTGTGGCACTCTTGCCTCCGGTATGCGACATTGTGAAATTTTGCAATCTTCTCCTGTCATTATTACAACGAATTTTTTAATGTTGGAAAAAGTTCCAGTTTGGATTAATAAACATTATTATTCTTTCAATAAAGGCATTATTCTTTAAATAACGGCATTATTCTTTAAATAACGGCATTATTCTTTAAATAACGGCATTATTCTTTAAATAATGGCATAACTACACTTAAAATTTACTGAAAATTTATACTGACTTACCTAACATTTTTAAGTCTAATACTTTGTGGTGCTGTTGCGTGTGATGAGAAGGAAAACACATTTATTAAAATAATAAATATTTAAAACAGGAAACAGCAAAGTAAAACAAAATAAAAAATGTCTCAAAAATTGTTCTAAAGATATTAATTTGTGATTCAATTTTATCTCTTGATCTCGCACAGTTGCCACAACTTACAACTAAAAGTGTACAAAATTTAGAAATGTGAAATTAATTCAGAGCGAAAGAACCAGAAAAAATATCACTGCTCGCGCGATCTTGTTCATTCTCGTTTCATTGAAAAATATCGTCTGCCCAAATATTCTTAAATCGTTTTCATTGCGCAAAGAATAAAAATAAGACTCGAAATAAATGAAGTATCAGAGATGAAATTCCATTAAAAAAAATAATTTTTTGAAGAATAATTATTTTTTCAGCAGTACTGGTAAAGCAATCGAAGTAATCGTAATATTCAATAGACATTCCAATTTTTCCAAAACTACCAAATTATGGTTGATTTAAGTATACTTACTCAGGTGTTTTAGCATGAAACTCAACTAAATATAACAATAAAGACATGTTTAATATTGCATTCACTAAACTAATAGATAATGTATAAAATAAAATACAATGCAATCAAATATCTGGAAAACAATTTATGTGATGTCTACACAAACACACTAACTCAAAATCGAGCATAGAACAGAAAGACGGACAGACAGACTTTCGCAACCAATGCCACTCACTAAATGAAGATAAGTACTCACTGTATGCAAATTTTCATGAAAATATCTTAAACCGCGTGGACGTGTATAGGGCACAACATACAGACAGACAGACAGACAGACAGACAGACAGACACCAAACGAGAAAAAGACGGATTCGGCATCAGAAGGGTCCAAAACGGATAGAAAACTTGAAATGGGTCGAAAATATTGAATGTACAAACAAACACTCCATTCTTATTTATATAGATATGGTACATTGTACTTCCTTTCTTTCTTGTGTATGATCTGTACTCGTAAACCTCGATCATGACACATGTTCCAAGTGTTTTCTTCACCAAAAAGGAGACATACCTTGTAAAAACTGTAGTGCAGCATGCTTATGTTGTATTTAACACTTCAATTATCAGTTCCGTAAAATTGGTTCATTCTGCTTGTTGCATGACATATACATAAAATGCTTTCTTTTGACTGCAATCTTGGGTGATATTTTCCCGACCAGCAAGATCACAGACAAGTGGATGGCACTAGTTATTGAGTTTGGGAATAATAATGAAAAATACACAAAATACTTATGTTTATCAATGAAAATGATTAAAATTTGGTGATACAAAAATGAAGCAGTCTTGAAAAACAAGCATTCATTCTGTGAATGAGAGTGAAAATATTTTGATATAAGTGCAATATAAACAAAAGAACTTATCATAACCTAATAAACCTTAGATAATTATTCCCCGAATAAAAATAATTTGCAACATTAATTTTTCTCACTTTCAATGGTTGGAACACCAGTATCTGTAGGTAGATAATCAGAAACCACATCTTTTTGATTCACTGTCAGATGGAAGTTGCCTCTTGCTTGCCATAGTTACCTCTTGCTTGCCATAGTTGCCTCTTGCTTGCTATAGTTGACTCTTGCTTGCCATAGTTGCTTCTTGCTTACCATAGTTGCTTCTTGCTTACCATAGCTGCCTCTTGCTTGCCATAGTTGCCTCTAATGTTTGATGCTTGACTCTAACTTACCACCCGAAATTTCTGTAATACCTTGGTGCAAGAAGAAAGACTGACATATTAAGCTATCCATTAGCATTTTAAGGAAATTCTTTAAAGCATATTGTTACTTATTATGATAGGAAACAAGTAGCAGTGTTAGTATTAAAATTTGTTTATTAGTTTAATATATTATAACATATTAATTTGACTAAAATCTGTACCTGAAGACCCTAAAATGATTTATTTAGTAGTGCTTTATTTTAAAGTAGAGCAGAAGTGCATAAAATATGTTTAAAGTAAAAATTTCTAATGAAAATTAAAGTCCAAAACAAGAGTGGAAAACATTTTTAAGTATACAGTTTTTATAATTTGTTTTAAGTAGTAGACATGGCTTTAATTTAGTAACAGTTAATAACTTTATTAATAAAAGTCAAGCGTATTAACTAAAACTATATTAATATATAAACATATTTAAAAGATTAGCTATTTACTTTTAAAACGTATTCCTCAGAACTACTGAAGTGTAAAGTGAAATCATATAACTGAATAAATTTAAGTATCAGACAAAACACCATTGAAAAAAAAGATTACAGTTATCATTGGTGAGGGATGCAAAATTTTGGACTATCCGATAAAAGTGAAAGAATATCGAAACAATGGAATTTTATGTTCAATACCTAATATCTTATTCCTCCATTACAAAAGTAACCTGACTACCAAGATATCTTCCTTTTTATCTTAAGAGGGTCTTTATCTTGCTTGTTATTCAAATATTTTGTTCTTTCAATTCATGTTTTCTGTTTCTTCAATTTATCTTGTGATTCTTAAGAGTGTCAAAGGATTTATGTTATCTGTAGTTTGCCTATCTTCCAATATATATATGAGAATCACTGTCGAACGCCATTCCGTTGAGAAATATATATACACAGATTTGAAGTAATCCTTCAGTAAAGATGTTACTCATTTTTGTGTGTTCTGCCTTATTTTATTCCTCAGCTGCCTTCTTTATTAATGATAAAGAAAACTCACAGGTTGGAATTTCGCATAACATAACAGAAAGTTCCTTCACTGAATTTAACGACGAAATTCATGCTGGTAAGTGATTTTTACGCTGTCTTAAGCATTCCAAACCCCAACAGCGGATCGTTGAAAAATTCGTAAAAACGAACAAATGGCGATTGTTTAAGTTTTAAAACGAAAGTACAAATCTGAGGAAAACTGTTTTAACCTTCTGAGCGTCACAAGTTTCCTGAGTTGTGTATTATTGTTTCTGAGTCGTTATTATTGTGTTGTCTGAGTTATTATTGTGAGTCCATATTTGTCTGAGTTGTTATTATTGTGTATTGAGCTTCTACGGCACAAAACAATGACTAAATAAACACATCTATTAGTTAAATGAACACTAGAAAGATTCTATTGGTCAAAGTCAAAGCTGGTTAGAATCATAAAGGGAAAACTGCAGGTTGTAGGAAGGAAATATGCTTTTGAACTCCTCAGAGTGTTAAATAGCCACAGACATTTTGTTCTTTAATACGTGATTAGAGGTATTGAAATACTTTTAAAAGGATGTAAAGCACGAGGAATGTTTATCCTCGACAATCTACTACATGCTACTTTAAGAAAGTCTATTTTTGTTTGGTTTGAAATGTACTTTTCGGATAATTTTTGTTTTGATTATTATAGTCATGTCATATTAATTGGGACAAAATCCCTTAAGATGAAAATTTCTCGATTCTTCTAATTAAGAAAATTAAAGAGAAAAATTATTGAACCAAAAAGTATACCGCAATAAAAAATATCGAATCTTCTAAAAAATATCAACGTGTAAGGATATTGAGCAAAAAAGGTGGCTGAAGTAGAAAACAATAGGGAATTACCAAACTGAAAGTAGAACTCAATTTTTAGTACATTGAAAGTAGATTGAAAAAGTACATTGAAAGTGTATTGAAAAAGTACATTGAAAGCATAGTGAAAAAGTACATTGAAAGTATAGTGAAAAAGTACACTGAAAAAATAAAAATATACCGAATAAAAGAAAGTAAACCGAAGTATTAAAAAACTGAAAGTAGAACTCGATTTTTAGTACATTTAAAGTATATTGAAAAGGTACACTGAAAGAATAAAGAAATACCGAATAAAAGAAGTTATTAAAGTTAAGAAAATTAAGTTGATAAATTTTCGCGTAACGATTAATTCAATAAATTGTAATGTTAATGAAAATGACGTCTGTGAATCGCAATATGTTGGATTTAGTTTACATTTTACATTACTTACTATGGTGCTATTATGCTAATGAGATAAACGTATACATTTCATTTCATAACGGGAGGGGATGTTTACTGAAATGATGTCTGTCATCACATGATTTTTCTGAATAGTCTCTTTGTGTGATTGCTTCTTATGAGTGAACTAGTGTCTTTCAATTCACATTTTATTCAATTTAATTATCGCGTAATGCGTATATATATATATATATATGAATATATGTATGAATAAGAACTCCATCGATACATCTTTTCATTTTGCCTTTTGTTCACTTCATTTGAAGCGCATAGTCGGAAACTGGTGATATTCTGGAAACCATTTAATTCTAGAAACTCCTAGAAAAGATGGAAACCAATCACAACAAATCCGTTACATATATGGGGTGATATTTTTTTATTCAGCTACTCATAACGAGATGTAAATATGACATTTGATTTAAAAAACATTAGCGTTCCCCGACGCAAGAAATTTTAATTTTCCATTTTACAACGATCCAAATAGATTACAATTCTAGTTTCCATGTATATAGCATATCGTTACCTTGTTTTCTGATTATCCCTACAAAAAAATTAAATTAATTTTTATGTGTTAATAAAATATTACAATAAAAGCTTTGAAAAATCAAAATAAATATCAAACATGTACAAGTTTTTATCAAATCTCTATTTATTCATTCTAACTACTCGACATCAACCGTCGACTTGCTTCTTGGTCATTGCCATGGCGAAGAGAAAGAGTTGCAACTTCATTTTAAGAAGCATCGAAAAGACTGAATTCTCTTCAAAGGATGTTATTAGCATTTGACAGGGAATACTGAAATGGTGTTAACGTCCAGGATGACCCTCCCAGAGAGAAAACCTCCTCATTTATTTTTTCCATTCCTCCAAGTGTCACCCCTTCGCCACAATGAGAGCTAACAGGACTTGAGGCAGGTTTCAGTTTGGTGGTCCCAGATCATTGCAAACTGCTTTGACCAGACTCAGAAAAAGGCACACAAAACGGTATGTTTTTCGAGCATAAATGCGAGGATTTTTCATCCTCCTGCACTATATTGTTCACAACTCCCTCAAACGTCCTTGATTGCATTGGTGCTTCTTTGGATTTATCGGTGGAAGACGAAGAGGTGGCAGCTTCTCTAAAGTTCAGACAACAAGAACTAAAGATCTGGTCAAGCATCTTCTTGACCAGGGGCATAGGCAAAATCAACTTGTTTTTATCACGCTTATATACTGCTTGCTTTCTCCGTTACTTGTAATACGCACCTCTCTTTGAACTGCAGAAACCTGTGAATTTGGATGAGCTCTTCCATAAATTTCTTCATTTCTGCAGCAGTCAATTTCCTGTAACAAGGTTTATAAACTGCCGACCAACTGGTCTAGTGGTTAAGGTGTTGGCCTCTGGATCGGAAGTTTCCTGGTTTGAGCCCGGGGTCAGGGCATGGATGTAAAATTGTGCTATCCTTTGTTAGGGGCAATTATGGTCTTACCACTGAGGGCCCCTTCACAAGTGACCATCACAAGTGGCCAAGGACAAGTCCTTAGTGTCCGCCATTGGAAGTAGTCAACCATCACTTCCGGCCTTGTAGTGGCAAAGGATAGAGTCCAGTGATCGCCATTGGAAAAAAAAAGGTTTATAAACTCGCTCTATCAGCAAAGATAAAAGGGTTAATACAAAGGGTTATACTAGGATGTACAGGTAGATCTACCAGTGTCATCATTGCCACCTGTCAAGTCGAAAATCTTCTGAAAACCAGCTCTCAGTGTTATCTGAGCTTCAGGGAAACTGAATTATTTTGCTTAAGTTATACCACGATGACCCATATTATTCTGTAACTTTTCCACCAATCTTCCTAGCTGAAATACGATGTAACTTGGGCCTTTCACTCAAAGGGTTTTACTTTCATACCTAGCTAGTAGAAATAGTACACGAAAATGATATATTCCATTAATTACCGCCTTACGAGTGTGATAATCTTCCAGGCATGTTATAAAACTCAAATACATCAAATGCACTATTCTGTGGTCCAGTGAATGGCCCACTAGACTAATTTTAAGAAAATATAGATTCACGAGACGATTTTCTCTCCCTATGTGATCCAATATCCATACGCTTGATAACTAGAGATTCCTTACAACATTCCCCCTCGGTGATATAAGAACTTCTCCAATTGAGAGTTTGCGAATGAACAGTTCTATGTAGAGCAGCAGTGTCTAACATATTCCCATTGTTTACTGTTCACATGTGGTTTGACAAGGTTTCCTCATTGAGTGTTGATGCTAGAGTGAGGAGGGCACAGATTTACCAGTTCATCTTACATTCAAGCTTGACCTCTATCGAATGGATGGTACTGCCCTCTCAACCATCATTAATGTTTATAGAATTACCTCTATTGACTTGCAGACTCTTATCAGCATCCTTCCTGAAATCTATAAGATTATCAGCAATAAGTCCAGCTGTTCTTTATCTTCGTGTATTTCTACTGAGTGAAGTGGTGAATATATCTTCCACCTAGCTCTGCGTGTAAGGTAGTATGTAATAGTTGTTTGATTCTGATGGGGAACTGTTTACCTGAATTGTGTGCATTAAGATTATGCAAGGGGTATTATGCATAAGTGTTAAAAAAGATGTCAGTTTAATCCTTCCTACAAAGATCAACTAATTCCTGATTAAGGAATGATATATATACACCTGGGTTCGCTTCACATTATCGTCCGAACAGAAACTGTCACAGATGAACAGAGAACAACACTCACGGTAAGGGGTGGTCCTATTGAAAGAGTAACGAATTAGCAATAGGATGGTTGGGAGTTCGATACTAGGTCCAGCCTAAGACAGTCATGTACACGGGGATGGTGCACGTTTAAGCTGCCGTGACCTCACTTTGACGTGGCGTGGAATTTTAAGAGAGTGGTGGAGGACACCGTGTTGCCTCGTCATCTGACTGGTTCAAAATTACACGGTGTCCTCGGTTATTTCATTTCGGGATTGATCCCTGACCATCGCTCAGGTGTTGCCTCGTCATCTGACTGGTTCAAAATTACATGGTGTCCTCGGTTATTTCATTTCGGGATTGATCCCTGACCATCGCTCAGGTGTTGCCTCGTAATCTGACTGGTTCAAAATTACACGGTGTCCTCGGTTATTTCATTTCGGGATTGATCCCTGACCATCGCTCCGGTGTTGCCTCGTCATCTGACTGGTTCAAAATTACACGGTGTCCTCGGTTATTTCATTTCGGGATTGATCCCTGACCATCGCTCAGGTGTTGCCTCGTAATCTGACTGGTTCAAAATTACACGGTGTCCTCGGTTATTTCATTTCGGGATTGATCCCTGACCATCGCTCAGGTGTTGCCTCGTCATCTGACTGGTTCAAAATTACACGGTGTCCTCGGTTATTTCATTTCGGGATTGATCCCTGACCATCGCCAACTAGCCCGTTGTGTTGCTCTAAAGCGCGGCGTAATTAACTAACTATCTACTCAGGGTAAACTAAAGGAATCAAACATGTGCTTCGATTCCATATATAATGGGGAAAAAATCTGTTATGATGATTAACAATCGATTTGAAAAACGTGCAAGCAATTTACGCAAAGTAGCAGTTACAGTTTGCATGATTATGCTTTTGATATTTCAAGATTAATTACGTTCTGGTTAAGTTTTACTTTAACTTTAGAGTTAGGTACAAAATTATTTTCCGGTCAATATATCATCGAAGTGAACGCACTAAGTCTAAAAGCAATTCTGAGAAACGAATGTGGAAAACTTTTACTCCCTAAACTTTACTCGCTAAATGTGTTTCTCAGTGAGAATTTCAACGCATAGAAAAAATTATCTAGGTGTCATCACCAGTCTAAAAATCACTACATTCTGGGCTGAAAAAGTAAAAATAATATCTTGAAAATTTTAACCTTTTATCTGTAAGCCGACAATATACAATAACACCTATACGGATGAATATTAGGGACATGATGATAATTTAAATCTATCTCAACTATACAAAAAAAAATGTATACGTAGAAATGTATAATTAGTTAGAAATGTATAATTAGTGTAAAACTTAATTTATATTTATGTTAATGTTTTCAGTTCTGTTTTTACTCTGTTTGTTTTAGTTATATACTGTATGGAATCTGCTTCTAACACATGCTAATGTAAATGAATAAATTAAAAGAATTAATACCAAAAGATAAATATTTGTTTTAGCTCCAGAATGCACATGTGAAAACGGGAAATGTGTCAGAGACAATCGAGGGAAGTGGAAATGTTTATGTAGATCGAAATTTGCACTCCAAGGAGAAAGTGTTTGCAAAGGTAATGTACACGCGTCTGAATGATTAATTTTCTTAGTAATGTGCAATAGTTCTCTCGTATAAGAAGGATTTTCAGTTCGCACACACACACAGACTGAAAGTGAAGGCTTTACTTTCACTGTCCAAATGCAAATTTAACCTTTAGACTACGGCCGGTACATCAATTGTACCTTGAAAAGTTATAAGAATCGCGCTTGTTATATCTATAGCCGTAGTCAAAAGGTTAATACGAGGTTATCTTAAAATGTAATTCAATAAACGCCTTTTTGGAGACGTTTGGTATTTCATTTAATTGGTATTGACAAATTAACTTTACTATATGTTAGGATTTTGGTTCGTTTCATGAATTGGCATCTTGTTAAGAAAAAACTAAGCTTTGAACATAAGACGTTTATTCTGGATTAATGAAAGTTTAAACACATATGTACAGAAGGAACATAGGATTAACATAGCCTGAGCAGGGGAACACACATCCACCCTATTCCAGACACAACAGAGGAAGACTCTCTTTCCCGCGCACTTCTTGCCCACCCCGCACTGTAGCCTTTTGGTTGCAGTTACGGGTGGTGGACTCACATTCGGTTGCAGTTAGGGGTGGTGATCTCACACTATACATCAACTAGGAATTAATGTTTAGAATTTCCATTGAAAAAGTACTGAAATCAAATAAGAAAAAAACCCAAGTCAAACGACGTCACGTTTCGCCACCTTTGGACTGGTTAAATTTACAGTGGTGTAAGTCACTTTTTCGAAATAAAAAAGATAGAACTTCCACTGCCATCAGTTGAATAAAGATCTGACATATTTCACCTTTTCAGTTACCAGAATGACTTATCTAGATTTGGTTTCTGTGTCTGACTAATTATCTTTAGTTAAATTTGGTTACATTATATTTGACTTCTGTGTATATAAGTATTTTTTTTTGTTTGAAAAAGCGACTTACACCACTGTATTTTTAAGCCATCCATTTAGCACACTGTGTTTTCTTTCGTCACAAATATCATAACTTGCATTATAATTTCCTTACATCTGTCATGATTTAATATTTATTTAATGTGCAGTTTCTCATGAAAATGTGTGTGTATTTAAATGCAATAGAACTCCAACTATCTGGAACAATTGGGGCGATACCCCATCCGGATAATCAAATATTCGGATAATTGGATAATTCACGAAAAAAGGTTATTTCTTAGTAAAAAAAAACGAATTTTGCCTTAGTATGTATTGTAATTTAATGTTTATGAAAGCAATTTTGTTTACATCTTGTACTTGCATTCTGTATTAAAATGTATCATTGCTTAAACATATCGGTCAAAGTCAGTTGTTTCGCTGTCTTTACTCATTTCCATGCAGTCAAGTATCGCATGAGCTTGATGGTGAGTAGCTGTATATGGTCGCATTCAAGCTGTCGCTCCATCCATTTTCAATGTGTCAATCAACTCGAACGCCTTACCAGCTGACGGCCCTGCTTCTGGTTGAGTAGAAATGTCCTCGTCATCCTCCGGGTCATCAATGAGTTCTTCTCGCAAACGTTGAATGAGTTCATAATCACTGAGACTTTCGAATCTATGGTCCGAAGAATCACACACCAGCCTCTCGCCTATGTCCTCTGCACTGCACTCAGAACATCCAGGAATTCTCACTATGATATTTCTTATGTCCTCAAGTGACACTTCGTTCTCTTCATTCACCGATAACAAACTTTTAAAATGCGGATATTGCCGATTTGTTTTTCTCAAAACAATAATTGGCGAGCCGGATAAATGGAGTACGGATATGTGGAGTTTTCTACTGTATTTAATTTAACTTTAACTATGATAGATGACAAAAAGTGATCCACGAGTTTGCCTTTTATAAAACAGTATTACATTTTCACATAACCAGCATATAGCACAACCATCAAATCAAATTGAAATTATGTGCTACCTTCTTGAGTAGCACACTTATGTTAAGAGCAATACAAAGTAAAATCAAATTGTATGTATTATAATATGATGATTGAAACAAAAGTTTATTAAAATGTGAAAATAGATACAAAATATATTTTTATGTCTTTCTAAAGAGTGTGATTGTGGAAGAAATGGAAAATGCTTTTTCAATCAAAAGGGAGTGAATCTTGAAAGCGGTGTCGCATATTATGAGAAGCAGTGCCTGTGTGATAAGGATTTTGCTGAAAAAGATGGTGTTTGCGTAGGTGAGTATATTTTAAGACTTTTCTCTATATAAGTAGAATATTATGTTGTGTAAGTGTCTGATTTATTTGGAAATTTTCAAAATTCCAGTAGATTGGTAAAAATTCTCTCATAATATTGACTGATTTATTAAATTATTTCAGTTATGCTGTGACTAGAAATTTATAATTTCTAGTACTGTTTTTAACCCTCCTAGTGGTTGCCTCGATGAGGTGTCACGTCATTAGCAAGAACTGACCACATCTAGATAGACTAGATTTCTGATCACTAGAAGGAAACTGACCAGAGCCTCGATCTAGTCATCTTCAAACAACCCCGGCAATGTATTGATGGCAAGATTTCTCGTCACAAGCAAATTTGGTCTATTATTGATGGACGAGATATCTTTATGCGGTATAGCATGGTTGTTTTTATGGACAAGTACTAGTATGTTTATGAAGCAAGGAGGCTATGCTACAAATTCTTGTTGTAATATAACCGCATACATGGACTTTGCTGCGCATGTTGGTATAAAGCTTTCAATACAAAGCCATTAGCAAAATTGACCAGTTCTTGATGGACAAGATATCTCGTCGAAACTACTTGGGTTAAACCGTACAAAATTTAGATGACTATTATAGTAATTTTACGTAGGAATACTACATGGTTACAAAGTGATCTTAAAAATTGTTCATATATATTTCATTTTGATCATTATCTCAACACAAATAAGTTATGCTCTATTTCGAACCATTTTCCACGAAATAGGTAAGTAGTATATTTCAACTATAAATACATATACCATGTATAGGTATCATTATCTGACTGTGGCTCAAAATTGCGTGGTGTTGTCCTCGAATATTTCCCTTAGGGGATTGATCCCGGATTGTCGTAAATAGCCCGATGTGTTGCTCTAGTACGACGTTAATTATAAAATTACATTGCCCACATACAGGTATATATACACTATCGGTAAGCCTACTTGTCCCTCTGTCTGTCTATCTATCTGTCTCTGTTAATTTATAACTATATTGCTGTTTATGTTGGTGTTATGATTTATTTTTCCTATGAATGAAAACTGCTATTTACACGTATCTGAATTTGATATTTATTTGCAAGCTACTGTAAGATTTAAATAATCTGCTAACTGTGTATATATAATGAATGTAATTTAATAGATTCTTTAACTGTATCTATAATATTGAACGTTAGGTATCATATTTCCAATGCAGATAGAGATCGTATTTTTTTCTACTGAGCTACCCGTTTGTACATCTTTCAGTAATTCATCTAAAATACTTCAAGAAAATTAATTATGTATGCTAAATAAGCATACAATCACAACAGTGTGTGTTTATCTATATGTCCATTGGGTCCTGGTAGCCCAGTTGGAAGAGTAACGGATTAAAAACTTGAAGGTTGCGTAAGTTTGAAGTTTTCAAAATAAAACATAATCAGCTCTCTAGTTTTAAGCTGATATTGAGTATCTCTTTAAAATGGTTACAATTATTACCTCCAACGTGGTGTTTAGTTAGGTTAAGAAAGTACAATGGATTACTTTGAACCAATATACCAACAATGCGACATTCAGCTGATATTGAGTACTTCTTTGAAACGGATACGATTGTTACCACCAATGTGGTGTTTAGTTAGGTTATAAAGTTATACTGGATTACTTTGAACCAATATACCACCAATGCAACATTCAGATGATATTGAGTATCCCTTTAAAACGGTTACGATTATTACTTAAACCTGGTGTTTAGTTAGGTTAAAAACTATACTGGATTAATTTGAAACAATAAGCCGACCAACCGGTCTAGTGGTTAAGGTGTTGGCCTCTGGATCGGAAGGTTCCTGGTTCGAATCCGGGTCAGGGCATGGATGTAAATTGTGCTGTCCTTTGTTAGGGACAATGATGGTCCACCCATTGGGTGCCCCTTCACAAGTGACCATCACTTCTGGTCTTGTAAAAGACTACAATGACTTCGGTCAATTCTGTACTGTATTGTATTTCTGTATTGTATTGTATTTGTCTTTGCAATCTGTACCCAGCCTTGCCATTGGAAATAATAAAAAAACTTTGAACCAATATACCAACAATGCAATATTCTCACTCATCGCAGTTGAAGATTCTTTCCGTTTCAAGTAACAGAAATATCTGTGATTAAAAACCCATACTTTCTCTATTTCCAGACTGTATATGTGGAAAAAACAGCAAATGCGAATTCGAAAAAGATGATAAGATTTGTTATTGTCAGGAAGGTTTTGCTGAAAAGGATGGAGTCTGCGAAGGTGATATCCCAGAATTTTTATTTCATTTGTAGTCTTTCTTATCTTCAAGACTTGTAAATCTGCTTACTGTTGTCAAGTTAAAATCCATAACACAATATTATAATTTATGAACTAAATTTATTCAAACTATCACCGGTGTGTCTGAACGTTGTTAGAAATAATTTAATTTGTTTTCAAAAAGTGTCTATACAAATTTGATTTTATAAGAAGTATAATTTTAGGATATTTTATCCTTTTCCAAAGTTGGCTCTTTTTAATCAGTAATAAGAGTAATGATAATGATATTACAACTGGAAACTATATTTAATTTTTTAAGCGTAATTACGTAAATGAAAAAATATTTCAATTTGATTTCTCAGTCTTACTGAGTCAAATTTAGAAAGCAGATACTAAATAAGAGATATTTTATAAACAAGATATTTGTGTTTCAACTGTTTTAACGTAAAAGTGATTTGCTTGATACTTTTCAGCAAACGTTGAGTAAATTCACAAGAATAAAGCTGTCATTAACTGCATGTCCATATTCTTTGTTTCATAAGCTGTGTTACTTGACTCCCCAAAACCCTTGATCGTAATAAACTAAATTTAGTTGTGGTCTAAATACTACAAGAATAAAGCTGTCATCAACTGCATATACATATTTTTTGTTTCATAAGCTGCGTTTATTCACTCCTCTAAACAATGATTGAAATAAACTAAACTTAACTGTGGGCTAAAATAATTTAACTTTCTTGTAATGTTCTCTTAAATTCTATAATGCTAATTACTCAAAGATTAATCTTCTAATCTTGTATGAAATAACTTTTTATGATTTTAGAATGCGATTGTGGTGATGGTGGCATGTGTGAATTCAAGAATGGGCTTAGGGAGTGCCAATGCTTTGATGGATACTTAGTGAACAATGGAATGTGTGAAGGTTAGACAACAAATATCTAAATGCAAAATAAAATACAAGCTTTTATATTATCTTTTATATTATTCGATAGAAATTAATTAAAAAATATATGTGTATTCGAATATTTAATTTTAAATTCTAAAAAAACATCCATGAAGTGTAATATACTATTTTAAAAAGGAAAACTATACTCAAGCACTTCTTGCGTGTTTTTGAAATCGGGAGTTTTACTTTGCAGTGAAATTATCCACCACTGCAAAAATAATTTTACAAAAAATATAGGCGTGCAACCTGTCTTCATCAAGGATGACGTCATTGTAGACTCAGTTGTGCTGTCTTCAGCAGAATCAATAAATTGGTGACATGTATACACTCACACCAAATGACTCTTCTTACAAGATTCCAGATGGAGCGCCCACTTTGGTGGTTGGTCTATGTTTTCAGATGAATTTATAATGCACGAAACATTTCACTTCACAATTGCGTGAATCTTCTGCAATCTTGCGTGAATCCAGTGGCACCTATCGAATTCAGCTACTATTTCTAATACACCATCAGACATAGCAGCAATATTTGATACCTCTACCATTTCAGAACTACTGCACTCACACTTGGCTGCTGAAGTCAACACAAAACAGTCCAATCATCGCAGTCATACACCTCATTAACCATTGTGACTTTAATATAAATATCACGGTTCCACACAACAAGCAATCTGTCAACTACTGACCCCTCTATTGAATTCAGTCACTGCAAAATTTTAATGTAAGTGGAATATTTATAACTTAGACACCAGTACATAAATTAACACGGGACAATAGTATATTTTGCAATGCAACACATCTTTGGGCAATTTCACGGTAACTTACGTTACATTTAGACAAATATATTGATCTTGAAGTGTAAATATGTTAGCAAAGAATACTGAAAAACAAAATATTCACTTGAATTGTTTACCAAACTAACACAAAGAGCTAAATTTTGATCGGAATGTTATTAATTTACTGATATTTTTAAGTTCAAGTAATTAAATTTAATGTAGTTACTTACGTTACAGTAAAGAGGAATAACAGAAAAGGTTCATGAACATTTGAATAAAATTCTGTTCTGTTCAACACGACATAGTTTGAAAAGTATATACATTCTTATCTAGAGCCTTTCATAATTGTAGTCATGCAATTTTTTTAAAAACTGTCATTCATCAATTGAATTTAATACAAATTTTTTAAAGTAAATTAAGTTACAGTAACTTACGTAACACTTCTTCATTTTTCCAATTCTAATTCAAAATTCTAACTAGCATAAAATCTAACTAAATTAAACTCCTACAAAAGAAACCCAAAATGAATTAAAAAAAATTTTTAAACCCAAAATTATGAAAATATATCTATTATTATTATTATATTTGTTCAAGTTTTTCCCTTTCAGCATGTAATGGCACCTTTACCATTAAGAACTTTTTGGCCAACTTAGTTGCACTGTCTTTCCACATTTTGTTAAAACCTCTTGTTAACGAATAAATAACTTTAGATCTTAAATTGAACACTCTAATCTTCTTGGTGGTTGTCTCGACAAAGTATCTTATCACTAGCAAAACTGACCAGATCTTGATGAACGATGTATCTTGTCTTAAGAAAAGATTTACCAGATCTTGATCCCCTCATAAAAATTGTGCAATATCTTAATGGTGAAATATGTCGTCATTGACAAATTTTTTCGGATGATGAACGAGATATCTTGTCGAGACCACGTGAAGGGCTGACTAAAAATATATTTTACAATTATTCTTAGTAGTTAATATATCTTTGCAATAATACCATTCTCTATATTTCTAGAATGCGATTGTGGTGACAACGGGAAGTGTTCGTTTGTAAATGGAGATAAAACGTGTAAGTGCGATTCGAAATACGAGGAAAATGAAGGCATTTGCGAAGGTAAGGGAAGAATTATGTGCAATATAAGTGTGAATATGTTGTAATTTATATACAAAATTGAATAAAAATTAAACCATAAGGTAAATCTAATTGTATCAATACATAAAATTCCAATCGATCAGAGGATGGCATGAGTAAGTAGAATATCTATACACTGGAAGACTGCACATTGTGGTGTAAAGAAAAAGCGGACATTTTGGACAGAAAATATACTAGGGTGGTGTGGAAATTTTAAAATCTGGCATTTGTTTTCTTTTCGTCAAAACTACATATCATACTGATGCATGGAAAAGGATTTGAAGAGAAGTTTCGTTGTTTCTAAACTTTAGAAACCACATTCACATCAGCAGTTTGTAATAGAAATCGCTATGTACAGACAAGGGTACGCTGAGTGACTGAATTAATAGATACCATACTAATAACGAGTTAATACTCTATATAATTACAGTTGTAATTCTTGTAGGCATAGATTTTACAAGGTGTTGGAACCGTTCCGCGGGAATATTGGCCCTTGCCGATATATCAGCCCTTAATTGGTTTGTATTGGATAGCAGCAATTTTACGCTTTGACTGGATATTTACACATCGACTCATGCAAGTCATCTGTTATTTATATGGTCCACAAGCGTTTTCCCTCCACAATTGTGCCTCATTACTAGTAGAGTTTCGGCTAAACTTCCATTCTCCGAACACAAGTCATTCGATTTCATTATAGAAAGCAAGCATGATAAAATCCGTTTCTGAAATACTGGTACTGGCTATTATTGGCCTCCGTGATCATGCTTCATTTAAATAAATCCTCAAGTCAATAAATTTTTTTTTATCTTACCAATGTTTAGTATAACTGTGAAGATAAACAGTTCTCTTCGTTAACACACACTCACGTAAAAGTCTTATACGCTACTTGATGCAGTTAAGTTACTTATGGACACGTCTAAGTTAAAATAGGGAGAGGTAATTGTCAGGAAGCTGTCGCCAAGTGGATAGATTGGCGAGTGCCGAGCGGTTGGCGAGTCACAAGCACGACAATCCAGCGAAGGGTTACCAAGATCGGGGGAGAGCCTTGAGAAAGACGAGCGGGAGGAGACCGATTGGTTTTCCTTCCGGATTAAGTGAATCTGCGCTACCGTCGTTATATAGCAGTCAATGATCTCTGGTTATGTTTTTTTCATGTCAAGTATCATGTCCCTTTTCATTTAATAAATGATCTTGGGACTAAAGACTGCTGGCTTGACTTTTTTTTATGATTTTGGAAGCAACAGAAAGAACCCATAGACAGTTATTATTGTTTGGCCATTCAGTGTATACACTATATGGACAAACGTATTTGGACACTATAGAAATTCGGAAGAGGATCCATCTTAGCAGGGTTCTTTTTCTGGTTAGACCTCGGCCCATTGCTTTATGTACCTGATACCATGAACGCTGACGTGTACTTCGATATTCTGGATAATTTGGAATTGCCACACTACGGTAATACAACGGAGATTATGGTCGGTTCTTCCAACCAGATCGAGCTCCATGTCATACTGCAAAACGTGTGCTGGATTGGTTTTATGAAAATGAGGTGAATTTGATTGACTGGCCAGTTCAGATTCCCGATCTTAACCCGATCGAGTACTTGTGAGAGAAACTGGAGCGACGAGTACAACATCGCAACGCACGTCCATCTTCCCAACAATCTCTTCTCACAGCCTTGCAAGAGGCATGACGAGCTATTCCTGCCCATACTTACAGAGAACTTGCGGAAAGTATGACTTGACGTGTTGCAGCTGTAATACAAGCAAAATGAAAACCTACCCGTTACTAAACATAACAATAAAGGACTTTTTCAGGAAGACATGAAGTGTTCAAATACTTTTGAAAATATAGTGTGTAAACCATTTACATTCTAGACATTTACAGTAATGAAATCCGCTGACAATTCCGTTTAAAGTGAAAGTAATTCTGATTCCACCTATATTTAATTAAATGTGATAGTGTTAAATTTTTCTGCATTTCTTGCAGATTGTGACTGTGGAGGTGGAGGGAAATGTTCTTTCAAGGGAGGAGTTAAGGCGTGTGATTGCTACCACGGCAGTTCGGAAAAATATGGCAAATGCGAAGGTAAGTATTCACAATTTACACGAAATATGCATATAGAGCTGGAATGTAATAATTTCCGTTGCAATAAATAATTGATAGATTTACATTATGATTTTTAATTAAATTATTATTATTTTAATGTAATTTGATTAATGTATTGACTTTACAATGGACAAGGTTTTTACGGAACCTCTACTTTTCTTGGACTTTTTGGGGGTTTATGGACTCGTGGACTTGGTCTAATTTAAAAAAACCATATCGGGGGATTAGTAACAACAACAATAACACATTCTGATTTGATACGACACATGAAAGTATTTTATTATGTTTTGTAGTCATGTACCTTTTACAAACGTTTAATTTTTTTAAATCAATAACCGCTTACACTTGATTAGTCAAAAGAAATCTTAGTACATAATTTCCATTGAATCCTGTTATTTATTTACTAACTTATAAATCATCTGCTCTATACATTTTATATGCGAACAAATTCATATTTTGTTTAATTTTTCAGAATGCGACTGCGGTCAAATGGGCACATGCTCTTTTAACGGAGATGTTAAAGTTTGTGATTGTGACTATCACTCTTCAGAAAGAGATGGAACATGCGTATGTAAGTAGACAGTAGAAATCCTCCATTCAAGCTTATAAAAATACATTACATGAAAATTTGAACCATTCATGACTGCATATGGATGCTCTTTTTTATTTTCATGCTTAATACAGCTTTAAACGAAATTCGAATTTGTGTTTCTTCTATAGTTTGTTACTGCGGTGAAAAAGGATCCTGCTCTTTTCTAAAGGGAGAGAAAGTTTGCGACTGTGCCGATGGTACTAAGGAGAATCATAAAGGAATCTGTCTAGGCAAGAAAATGTGCTTATTGTAGCCTTCATATCTATCTATCAAACATCTTATTTCTGAAACTGAATTTATATTCGTTTCTGAATAGTCTTGTTTTCTTTCAGATTGTGATTGTGGTAAATTGGGTAGATGCTCTTTTGTGAACGGAAACAAGACTTGTGAATGCGACCCTAAGACCGCTGAAAGTAACGGAGTTTGTGAAGGTTAGTAGATGGGGGGGGGGACGTGTCCTAACTTTATTAAAACAGAAAGTAGTCAAAGTGCTTTCCCTCTGGAAATAATACATAGGGATGAAATAAATAATACTTTAGTGAGCAAAATTTAGAGTAATTCTCCAACTCACGACTGTTACAACTTCAGTCAGCTCCCCTGAGCTTAAGGACAGCAGACAAGACTCTCCAGACAGTTCTCGTAAGGCTTTGTAGTTGATTAATTTGCAGACTCTTTAGGTTTTTCTTGAAACCATTGTGAAGATTGATTTGGGCTGTAAGCATTTTCTTCCGTGCTCTAAATGAATTAGACCCAGTTTTCGCCAGAGTACATTATCTACTGTCTGAACTGGCACTCAAGGCACTTTATTCACCTTCCACATCTTCCCCATAAAAAGTCTATTAGACTGGGATTCAAGTCTATTCTGGATAATAAACAGCGTAATTTATTCATACCAATAAGTAAGAAAATATATTTCAACTGTGATATAGAGGGCTAGGTCACTTCACAGCCCATTCCCTAAAATAGAAACTTTGAGAAAGAGAGTGGAAGTTTATAATAGGCGGGTCTTTATACAGTCAAAGGAATCTAAGTCACTTGCATTACAGTTGGAGTGAACAATTCCTTTTAAAGTAAAAATAATTGAAATTCAAACACATTTTAAATATTTAATTGGACATATAATACTATAACATGTTTCGGTATTTCATGCAGATAGCGACTGTGGCGACAGAGGAAAGTATTTATTCAAGGCAGGAGTGTGTGGTGTGTGATTACTATCAGGACAGTTCAGAGAAATATGGAGAATGCGAAAGTAAATACTTTCATTTGTGGCAAAAGGTTCATTTGCATTTGCATAAATATGGCCCTCTATTTTACCTTAGATTGTGATTGGATAGGATACATCGAAGTATTTTACTAAAAGAACATTACATGGAAATTCAAACCATTTAGGAACACACACTGATATCTTCCTTTATACTTAATGTAGTTTTGAACGATTGAAATTTTATTTTCTGATTTTTGCTATTTGATAAAGAATCATACGCTCTTTCGTGGATGGAGATAAAGTTTGCATACGTGCCTATGTCACTACAGATCATTGTGAAAGAGTCTTTCAAGGCAAGAAAACGTGTGCTGCTTGTAACCTTAGAATCGATACATCCCGTTTTTCAAAAATAAACTTATATTCTGAACAAAGTTTTCTTTTTGTTTCAGATTGTGATTGTGGCGAACTGGGCAGATGCTCGTTTGTGGAAGGAAAAAAGACTTGCGAATGTGATTCTTCTGCCTCTGAAAATAAAGGAGTGTGTGAAAGTAAGTTGGTAGGGTTCTTTTTAGCTCTTCTTGAAGAAAAAACCCCAGTAAAAGTGCTTTTCCTCTGAAAGCAATACCTAACGCTGAAATAAGTTGGATTTCAATGAACAGAATTTAGAGGATTTCCCCAACTCCTGACTGGAACACCTTTAATCGGCCTGGTTCTTCTCTGGGTTTGGACAGCAGAGAAAACCTCCCAGAGCTGCTCTCTCTCTCTCTCTCTAAGCTCTCTTGCCATGTAGCTGTGCTGTGTGAGCTGGTCTCTTGTAGTGGAAACTTGACGCCAATGGAGAATGAATCGGGTTTCTCAAGCATTTCTCTATGTGTCCTCAATGCAATTCAAGCCAGACTTTGCCCATGTACATCATGTACCGTCACGGTTGTCCTTTAGGGCACTTTGTTCATCAGTCGCAGCTGGTTCGTGTGGTTCTCGCGTCTCACTTGATAATAGTATTTTATTTATGACAAGTGAGATAAGTTTCCCCATTATAAGGCTTTAAATTATTTGGGAAGTTGGAGCAGTGTGGATCTGGAAGTGAGATAAGTAAGAAATCATATTTTAACTGTGATATAGGGAACCAGGCCACCCCATAGCCTCCTTATAAGACAGAAGTTTTAGAATAAGAAGATATTAAAAGTTTATAATAGGCATTGCAGGGCACAGTCAAGGGGATCTTTATCTAGACCCTTTGAATTCCATTTGACTAGTTTTGCCATTGCCGATTGGGATGTAAAATTCCGTTTAGAAAATAAAAAGAATTCAAATCTAAACATTTTCAAATATTTATAATTAAATATACTAAAACATGTTTCGGCATTTCTTGCAGGTTGTGACTGCGGTGATAGAGGAAAGTGCTCTTTTAAGGAAGGAGTTAAGGTGTGTGACTGCTACCATGGAAGTTCAGAGAAATATGGAAAATGCGAAAGTAAGTAAATCAGAATTTACAAGAAACGTGCATATAATATACAATACATTGCATTTATTCTTATATGCTTCAATAAATATTTTTACTTGCAGCATAAGGTGTATGTGTATATGCATCAATGTAACCTTGTATTGTATTTAGATTGTGACTGAATATGTTAAATCAAAGTATTTTATGATGTTTTGAAGAAGTAAACTTTTTAGAAATATTTCATTTTCATCAATAATTCTTTAGATTTCTTTAATCACGAGAAGCTTTAGAAGGTATTTTAATTTAATTTATATTGGTATATTTAATAACTTATAAATGCTAAACTAGTTACATAGGTAGGAAAAATTCTAGAAAACAATATTATCCTTTATAGATTGCGTAGTTTTTCCTAATTTTCACGTAGCACATCTCCTTTTGTTCATCCATAGAGAATATTTTCATTTAATTTTATTTTATGGATTCTTTACCTCTTTTTAGCAGTTTATAATTCCAGGTGATAAAGTAACTACCCTTATACAGAAGCCCAAATGACCCCACAATTTTCACCGAATCAGAAAGGAACGAGATTTAATAACATTGAAGAAGAAATATGCAGTACCTCTAGTTTTATAGCCTCTTTCACGTCAATCTCGCTTCTAGGATTCATGCACTTTTTGATTTTAAGTATCCCCATGATAAATAAATCGGTGTGAGGTCAACGATGGAAAAGGAAAATAGCGGGATATAAAAGTCACCGAAGTACTGCTCGAACAAAAGTTTAACACACAACGTCTGATATAGAATTTCACTGCTGGAACTCAGGAATGAAGTAATTGGTTAAAATTCTTGCTTAGCGAGCACCTGTGACTATTCGCCATTAAACCTTTAGAATTCGCGTGTTCATACAAGTAGGGGTCGATAAAGAATATACTCGTGATATCACATCACAGAGTTATTTTGACATCGAATAGGGATTGCGGTAACAAAACAAGGGGATTTTTGTCTCCTTAGTGCACAATGAGGCCATGTTGCTAGTTGACGAGTGACGTGGTTCGTTAATCCACAGTATGCGTAGAGGCCTGCTTATATTATGGTCATACCACTGAGTTCATGTTGACGAGTGACGTGATTCGTTAATCCACAGTATGCGTAGAGGCCTGCTGTTATTATGGTCATACCACTGAGTTCGTGTTGCTAGTTGACGAGTGACGTGGTTCGTTAATCCACAGTATGCGTAGAGGCCTGCTGTTATTATGGTCATACCACTGAGTTCATGTTGACGAGTGACGTGGTTCGTTAATCCACAGTATGCGTAGAGGCCTGCTGCTATTATGGTCATACCACTGTGTTCATGTTGCTAGTTGACGAGTGACGTGGTTCGTTAATCCACAGTATGCGTAGAGGCCTGCTGTTATTATGGCAATACCTTATGATCAATTAATTAGTTATGTCTAAACGTTGCTGTTCGTCACCTGCTTGCATCATCAGGATTCGATGGAATAGATGCGTGAACATATAGTGCACAGATTACAGAATCCCTAAGTCCGTAGATTTCGTAACATGGAGAATTTGAGAAGCACCTCGCGCAGTCACCTGGTGACATGACTAATAAGAGATTGCAGTGGATGTGCCCACTGCGCTGGCAACCTTCGAGTTGTGAGCGAAGCAGATTAGATTCCTTCTTGGGTGTACTTCTCTATCTTTTGTGTCAGTAAAAGAGCTTTGTGTATGTCCATTCCTCGACGACGATTTATAAGCGGATTCCACACAAATTTCAATTAATCAATCGAGAATAATAATGGCTCAGGTGTTGACCTCGTCTTCTGACCGTGATTCAAAATTATAAGATGAAGTCCTCAAATTTTTCCGGACTGATCCCGGATTTTCGTCGATAAGCGGTTGTATAGATCCAGTGATACTTAGATTCAACTATCTACCAACTTACGTGACTAATAATATTATGAACTTGCGCAATACCTTCGACAGGAATGTATAGTCGTGTGACTCGAGCATAAATAACAAACTTATACCCCCAAGGAAAGTTTCACTGGCACACAAAGAGAAAAATACACACGTAGAGGTATCGAACCAGGGGACATAAGTTAACAGGAGACAAGTTAGCTAACATCATTGTTTATTGCCTCCCCTCATGTTAAGAATCATAGAATTAGAATAGAAGCAGAAAAGTAATATCTTGTAGTAGACCCCTCAAACCTTTGGGATTTTAAGATTGTACCAGCCGGTCTCGCACCCCACATCTGGAATTCAGATAAGTAACTGCATTTGCATTTCACAACTGCATTTTGGACTCTCCATGAGAAAACTGTGGACGAGCCACCCTTAGATTCCGACATCCTGAACTCCCGTCTAAATGTCGGGAAAACTTAAAAAACTCTTCTTGCACATGTCAGGTAACGGGATTCAAATATAAAACCCCTTTTTCACGTGTTTAAATAGCACCAGAACTTGTTCCGAAGACTTTGAAACGAGACGAAATTTGACATTTGAGAGGATCAGACATATCCTCCAGACTCTGATTTTGGAACCACGCTTCTGGCTCCTAGGCGGTTCGATGTCAATTACTGTAACCACGACTTTGAATTAATGTTAATAAGTAAGTGTAAATAATATTCAAATAACTTTAAATAGAAATAATGTTTTAATTTAATAAGTTGTACGCCTAATTGTTAGATGACGTTACAAGATACTGATTAAAAGCTACTACAACAAAAGCTGATACTCAATCCATGTATCTTCTTTTAATTTACAGAGTGTGACTGCGGTCAAATGGGTACATGCTCTTTCGACGGAGACGTTAAAGTTTGTGATTGCGCCTATTATTCTGCAGAGAGATACGGAATATGCGAACGTTAGTATGACATTTTTTGTTCATGTTTACAAAAGTACATTACATGGAAATTCAAACCATTTATGAACGCATACCGATACTATCTCTTATACTTTTGTATTTGATACAGTGAAAGCGATGGAAATTTGATTTTATGTTCCTTTTATAGCTTGTTATTGCGGTGATAAAGGATCCTGCTCTTTCGTAGATGGAGAGAAAGTTTGCGATTGTGCTCGTGGTACTTCAGAGAATCATGATGGAATCTGTCAAGGCAAGACAACGTGCTAATTGTAGTTTTAATATTGATAGATTGCCTCTTATTTTGAAAAATGAATTTATATAATTTTCTGAAGAGTCTTTTTTTTGTTTTAGATTGTGACTGTGGTGATCTGGGAAGATGCTCTTTTGTGAAAGGAAATAAAACTTGTGAATGCGATAATTTTGCCGCTGAAAATAAAGGAATTTGTGAAAGTAAGTAGATAATACTCTAAATTTTTCACCAGAAAGCTGTGAAAGCGTTTTCTATTTGCAAAGACTACATAACATTGAAATAAGTTTTGAGCTTGTGTTTTATTTATTCTTCTGAACTGATCACAAACAATCCTGGTCCTGTAAGCAGTACAGTTGATATTAGTCTCAAGAGTAAAATAAAATACTTATTTCATTTACAATAGTCTGTTATCTTTTGTACGCTTGTAAGAATATATAGCATAGATTTCAGATCGTATGCATCGTAGTCATATTAGTAATCCTGCGCTGTATTCAACAGGCCGACATTTCAACATGTTATGGTATATGAAGATAGCGAACATGGCAAGAAATCGAGTACCGTCTTGATGTACTTCGTGCAACCAATGGTGCCCATATAGAGGTGTATTAAATAATACAAAAAAATTTAAATATATACGTCTCATTTTGTAATAATTTCCACTTATCTGTCTTTTCATTTGATATTGTAATAAATTCTTGAAAGTAGAAAGAGACTTTATGGATGGTTATGGACTATATGACGATTATTTAAATAACTGTATTTGTGAAGGAAATGGAAGTATTAAGATTTAAATCGGTGTACTTAAACATTACTGTGAATGCGAGTGTATTTTCAAATGTATCATACTTTAAATGTGTAAGTTATTCCTTCTAGAATGTTATTGTGGCTATGGAGGTAGATGCTCGTTTACTGATGGTATTAAAATATGCGATTGTGAATCCAAATATGCAGAAAATAAGGGCATTTGTGAAGGTAAGAGATAGTTATAAGAGTTACGCCCCTTGTCGAATGTAAGTTTCAAATATGTTACCATTCAAATGAACGTGGTATGTCATTTCTCTTAGAATGCGATTGTGGTTTTGGAGGAAAATGCACCTTTAGAAATGGCCTTAAAACATGCGACTGCGAATTCAAATATGCAGAAAATAATGGTATTTGTGAAGGTAAGGATGTTAGTTAAATTAGGATTTACAAGCATTAATGTTGAAGCTTTTGTATATTTTCAAACACCATAGAGCTTTGATTATTGGAGTGTTCATGTTATTAGAGCCTAGTATGAAAACGAGATCTTTAAACTTCAATCCACTTGGTGGTTTACTTTTGAATCGAAAACTGGCGCTTAGTGTCCCACCTCTGGTACAAAATCTTGGTCTCAAATGTCACCAGTTTTGGTCAATAGAGACAATTTGTTTTCTACTTGAATCTTCATTCCCCTTGGAGTAAAAGGGCATTTTTGTCTGGACGAAATACCTCGTTCTTGGCAAAAATGATCAGATCTTGGACGAGATATATCATTTGGAGTGTCAAATGAAGCTTAGAGGACAAGTGTTCGAATTTTGTTCTTGATTGGCCTAGTTTAATTGGTTGATGGTTGAGTTTGTTTATGTCTCACGATCTAAAAATGCATAAGCTGCTTCGAACCCGAGACAAAATAAAATTCACTAATATTAAGCGCATGATAAAGCATAAAACCAAACATAAAAAGCAAAATAAACACTTCAAAAGAGTATGAAAAAGTAAATACAACTAAAAGCACTTTATCATCAACATGAAAAAATAAAACGCAGTAATGCATCGTAATATTATTATAGCAAATGCATACTGTGACTCACATCTGAGTCTAGATTACTCCCTTAATCCTTGCTTTATGAATCTTTCAGTAACAGTAGTAGTATCATGTAGAATAATATTTTTTGCTTTTGCGTCGCATACGAGCTGTTTTAAGTTACTAAGTAGACATCCAAGTTTCCAGTTATAGAAGGTTTCTTAGATTCACACTATCTCAGATAAATCAAGATTCTACTGTATGTTTTAATTCAAGTACGAATACATTTATTATTCCTTTTAGAGTGCGATTGCGGCTTGGAAGGAAAATGCTCTTTTGTAAACGGTCTTAAAACATGTGATTGTGGTTCCAAACACGCAGAAAAGGATGGATTTTGCGAAGGTAACAGACAACAATTTTTATAAAACATGAATTAGAAACCAACCTAAAGGTTGTATACTGAGTGCTTGGTGTGCTTTTTAATACAAAACTACAGTGGTACCTCGGTATACGTCCTAAATCAATACCAGATCTTTGGACTTATACCAAACAGGACCATACCAAACGAATTTTTCCATAAGAAATAAAGGGAAATTGATTAATCCGCTCCCATGACTGACCTTAAACACTTCACTTTCTTGGCCTTGTTTTCAAAAGATCGGCATGCATCAGTTTTTTTTTTGCTATCCAGATCAAAAACAATTTCTCAACATGCTCTAATCATTAGAGCATCTCTCAGAAAAGAAGTCACCGCTGGCAGCATATTTCAGTGAGAAGGTATGGGTCGCAAAACTGGCTTACCTGTGTGACATATTCAGCCTGCTCAATGAACTTAATCTGTGCCTTCAGGGGAAAATGACATTGTTTTTAAGTTTGCAGACAAAGTAGCTGCATTTAAAGGCAAACTGGTGTTGTGTGGACGGCGCGTGAACAGAGGCATTTTGGACATGTTTCAGCCAATAGCAGGGATTTTAGGCGAGACTGAGCCTGCACATTCATACTCCCAGTTGGTGCACGATCACCTGTCTTTGCTTTCAAAAGAGTTCGAGCGCTACTTCCCAACCACAAAAGACCCACGAACTGGTAAGGAATGGATACGCTACCCATTTGTCAACAAATCAGGCGAATCTAGCATGTCTGTGCGAGAAGATCAACTGCTGGAGATTGCAAATAACTGCGGCCTTAAAACAACGTTTGAGACAACAACTCTGCCGGTGTTCTGGATTAAAGTCATGGCGGAATACCCTGAGATTGCCACCACAGCACTTAAATCCCTATTGCCACTTCCAACAACCTACCCGTATGAAGAGGTT
The DNA here is from genome assembly GCA_947359465.1 of Metellina segmentata. Classification (NCBI taxonomy): domain Eukaryota; kingdom Metazoa; phylum Arthropoda; class Arachnida; order Araneae; family Tetragnathidae; genus Metellina; species Metellina segmentata. Next base: position 47,439,016 of record OX375880.1, read on the forward strand.
TTTTTTTTGCTGTGACAGCAACCAAAACAAAACAACGGAATAAACTGGAGGTAAGCACTACACTTCGGGTGTCATTGTCTCCTATTACCCCCATGGAACCGTCTCGTTGCAAAGAAAAAAGCTCAGGGTTCTCATTGATTTAGCGTTCTAGTGCGTTAAAATGTTAAATGCCTTTATATTAATTTTTTTGGTGTAACTGTATTTTATTTTGAAGGCATGTTTAAATACAATTAAATTAAAATTATTAAATTAAAATAATCTAACTATAAACAATTAACGTCCCTACCCTCAGCGGGTAGCGGTAAAATGATCAAACGTTGACCGGTCCGCGGCTATAAAAAGGTTGGGGAGCACTGCTCTAATGTACCTGATCTTTGTTTGGTAATCGTTTTCCTCCCCTTAGCAACGTTTGCAGATTTGATAACGTCTTTGTTTTTCACAATCGTAGATACTGTCGTTCTCGACATGTGATATGCAGTAGTCAAATCCCGGATACACATGCCATGTTCATACTTTTTAACAATATCTTTTTTCACCTCTATGTTGATTCTAACCATTTTCTTCGTTGCTTGACTCTTATTAACTTTCCTAGAGTTCATGGATAATGAATTTACAAAAACAATTACGCGAAAAAACACAAAATAACGTGAAAATAACAGTTATTAAACTGTTATTCACTGAATGGTAGAAACAGCCGTACTGGAAATTGGGGCAGATTCCAGATTTTACCCCCTCTTCGAAATACCTCCTCCCCACAATTTAACGCATTTAAGTCGTACTCCAAACAACATTTTTCGCTTCCAAACAAGGATTACACTATATAGACAAAAATATTTGGACACTGCAGAAACTCGAAGGAGGATTCACAGAGTGGGGTTGTACTACCTGGTTAGGACTCAGCCCATTGTCTTATGTACCTTTTAAAATGAAAGCTGACGTGTACCTCGACATTCTGGATAATTCGGCCTTGTCTACACTATGGCAATACTACGGCGATGTTGGGTGTTTCTTCCAACAGGATCGAGCTCCGTGTTATACTGAAAAAAGTGTACTGGACTGGTTTCCTGAACATGAGGTGAATTTGCTTAACTGGCTTGTTCAGAGCCTCGATTTCAATCCTATCAAGCCCTTGTGGGAAAAACTGCAGCGGCGATTACGACACCGCCTCGTACATCATCTTTACGCCAATCTCTTCTCATAGCCTTGCAAGAGGCATGGCGAGCTATACCTGCCCGGACTTACAGAGAACTTGTGGAAAGTATGCCTAGACTTTTTGCAACTATAATACAAGCAAAAGTAGGGACTTCTCGTTGCTAAATAGAATAATAAAGCACTTTTTCTGAAAAACATGCAGTGTCCAAATATTTTTGTCCATATAATGCATATCAAATTGGACTTATTCCAAAGTGTTCGTATATCGAGGTACTATTGTATCTGATATTTCTTGGGCTTGGTAAACCGGTTTTTATCGATCTGAATTATTATTAAAATAATTACCTTTTGTAAATAAAACATGTTTTATATTCGGGAAAACAATTTGTATCAATCCTTACTAACCCACCCTCAGGGGCACATCTAGTTAAGGTGTGTACAGGCATCACAAACCAGGATATCCGATTGATCTTTCCTCCCTTTCATTTTTACCCTCACTCGCCCTTTTGCTTTTTTTATTTTCTTCATCTCCTATTGTCTATCTTGTGTTTGACGCAGCTTGGCCAAATATAGCTCTTGCGCCATAAAACCCGTAAACAGACAACTAATCTTACTAACCATCTGTGGGGTTCACACATATATATCCTTCCAGCAACTCCTCTGAACAGTTTTAACATTATTGACCAATAGAGTCTTTTAACTATCAGTTGTCGCTGTTTTGACATTATTTGCGTTGTGGGGATAACGAAACACTGCACTACTCGGAAATTTTGTGACGTTCGAAGTGTTAAAATATGCAGAATTTAACAATTAACTGCATTCAAACACATGCACCTCTCATCTACTTACTATAAGAATTACTTCCAAAACATATTGTAGTTATGGAGGAAAATATTTACAAATGCTTTAAAAACATGTCACTGTCTCAAGGGCGCAAAAAAAAATGAATTCGTGAAATTAAAGCAAATATTTTTATAATAAGCTATCAGTTTAAAATATATATGTGTGTGTGTGTGTGTGATACTGTATAAATGTATTTATATTTACTTCTAGGATGTGATTGTGGTTATGGAGGAAGATGTTCGTTTATAAATGGTCGTAAAACTTGTCATTGTTATTCTAAATATGCGGAAAACAACGACTTTTGTGAAGGTAAGAGACATGTTTTAATGGTATAAATCAGTACAGATTGTTTCAATAATTCTTATACAAACTTTAAAGGGGGGGGGGAAATAAAACACAAATTTAAATCGTATTCACATATAATTTTAAAAGACTGTATAATTTTGTACTCAAAAGATTTTCCGGTGTAAATTTGTCGCTTGGCCACCACGATCACCCAATTTATCAGGTATTGATTTCTTCCAACTGGAATACCTCGCAGCATTGGGTTGGAGACCTCCATTGACTCCGAAGCGGATCTCATCGCAAGAGTTGCTGTGTGCGAGGGCTGGGGAATTCCTGTAATTTTTGAACCTGTATGGTGATCCAAGTGGTCAGTGCTATCAGGCGCGCTGTACTATTGGAGTTGGAACTATGGGGATATGCTGTGAAAAATATAAGGCAATCAACTAAAGACAAACTGTAAAATAAGGGTTGGTATAATTATTGCTCACGTGCATGCTAACTTTCATTTCTGATCCTTCATCTACCATCAAGCACATCTGAGTAGAACTTGCTCAAACTGTTTGTCCCGAGAACTGAACCAGACATAAAGTTTGTTCTTGTCTGTTGCTCTAGAAACGGACCATATCCTAGCTTCCACCGGGAATACTTAAACAAATGCTTTGAAGTTTGTCATATTGGCGCAATTGATGATATGACTGGAAATGTGTTTAATATTTTTACTTATTGTTGTGAATATCCTTGCTCAAACTGTTTGTCCCGAGAACTGAACCAGACATAAAGTTTGTTCTTGTCTGTTGCTCTTGAAACGGACCTTATACTAGTTTACATCGGGAATACTTATACAAATGCTTTGAAGTTTGTCATATTGGCACAATTGATGATATGACTGGAAATGTGTTTAATATTTTTACTTATTGTTGTGAATATCCATACTATGGTAAATTACCTCTTTCCACGATAATATTTGCCGAAAATTCGAGTTATCCTTACTTAAAATGAACGAGCCCTGTTTCTATGGTGACTGCCACAACCCAGACTTGGTGTCGAGCAATTTTCGTAGAAGACATCACTGTGAATACTGTTTAAAAATTTGCATTCCTCCTCCTCTTAAAGTTTGTACAGGAACTATCAAAACCCCCTGTAGAATTTTTTTCACGTATTTCCCGGTTTTTCTTAAAATAAGCAAATTAAATTATTATTGCTTCCAGATTGCGACTGTGGCTATGGAAATAACAACTGCTCGTTTATAAATGGTCGTAAGACATGCGAATGTGGTCTTAAACACGTGGAAAACAACGGCATTTGTGAAGGTAAAGTGGTAATTCTAAATGTACTGTCGTCGTGACTTTAAATGCGTTGATAAGAAACGGCATTTTTCATATTTATATTTTTGTAACATTAAATTCAAGTATAAACTAAATGTTCGATACATTTTCTGATAATTTAAGCCAAATACTTTAAACTCTAGCATGCGATTGTGGAGTCGGTGGAAAATGCTCCTTTGTTAATGATCAGAAAAGATGTGATTGTGATTTCAAATACGCAGAAAATAACGGCATTTGTGAAGGTACGTAATTTTTATTTTCATGACTTTAAATAAAAACTCTAAACACTGCACAATGTTTGATGTCCAGAAAGTATGCAACCCATTGTTAACCTAAATAAAAACCTCTATTTGTGCATTTCTTGTAGTGCTGAAGACCAAACAGGTCTGTGGATTGTCATTTATAAAATTTGAATTTTGGAAGTAATGAAATTTAACTTACGGTTTATCCAATACAGGATTGGAATTTGGGGTTTTATGGCGCAAGGTCCAAAAGCGGACAAACTGCGCCAATTATCCAATACAGGAATCTTGACCCATAGACTGTGGCTCTTGCGTCTTAAAATATAACCAATCTTTGGTGCGGGCGCGGTATAAAGAGGGAGTATAGATATTAACCATCCAAGTGGTTTCGACGAGATATCTCGTCCATCAAGATCTGAATAATCTTGTTAAGGGGATGCAGTACCTAAAAATCACTCTTAATATCGAATTTTTTTTATTGCTTATAATTAAAGCTACAACCTTTCTAAATAAGTGTGCAAAATTCTTAACTCATAACTGTGTTAATTAAAGAGTTATAGACCCTTTTCTGATCCAAGACACAATACAAATTACGCGCTTCAAAGTAGGTGCGCGACTTTCATAGACGAAATTTTTGGTTTCTAATTCAAAGTGTGTTGGCAAGAATATAATGAAGATTCCTGGTGCTTTTATCAAGCTGTATTGGATCATGTTTTCTCCTGGTTCTCATATGAAGTATATTAAAACACCAATCAACGAATCGCATTTGGCAAAAATATTGCCAAATTACCAAAGGTTTGCTTCAACTGAACTGTTACAACGTTCTGTAAGGTGTACCACACAAAAACTCTAATGTAAGTCTGCACAGTGTTACATGAAGTAAATGCTCAAAGCAAAGTTACGCATCACTGCAACGTGTTACGATTGCTGTTTGGGATGCTATCACAGAATTCAATGTGTATACTCTAAAAACTGTAGAAGGTTTTCAATAAGAAAACAATTTTTCATTGAGTGTGCATTCTAAGCATCTTGCTATCTACAAAGACTATCGTAGAATATACCTAAGAAATAGAAAGAAGACAGTAGTTTATTTACTAGCTCAGAAAAAAATTAAAACTGCACGGCAACGTAGTCAAAAAATTGAACTAAAAAAAGAAGGAATTTTGAATAAATTTGGCTACTTTTAAATGTACACACTGGATTAATGCTTTTTCAATTATATTTTTAATTTGTGTAAAGTTATTATGAACTGGATACTAAAAAAGTTAATATTCAAAACTGGTATATTATGTATTGATGAATTTTTGAGTTCGCGTCGAAAATGAAATGTTTTTAAACTTTAACTATATTAACTTATTATTACGCGTTATATTTTAGTTAAAAGATTTAAAATTGAGTGAAAAATGCTTTGAATTGTTTTAATTGGTATGGAAATCAACATATTAATTTCAAATAGCTCTGAGTTTTGTAAATAATTTTTTAGACGAGTTTTAAAACTTTAAAAGCATTTTTCTCAGCTTTAATTTTTTTGGCACTATAAGGTATTCAAAATGCTAAGGTTTTTCATGAATCAAAGAAAAAGCTTCCAAACTTTTTCCACTTATTTTTATATGTCTTTAAAATAAAACTGTGTATGGATTTACATCTAAGTGCTATATTTATTTTTTTTAAATAGTTAAATGTAAAAATTTTCATTTTCGGTGGTTTTTATATCATTTTAGCTTAAAAAAATTGCATAAAATTAACTATGTTCTGGATTAAAAAAAATTCACAGTTTTGTTAAGTATATTTGAAATAAAGCTGAGAAAAAAATTTGAAACAAAATAATAAAAATTGAAAAAAAGTAGCAAATTTAAAAAATTTAAAAAAATTCGTAAAAATTGAATTGTTTTTAAAAATTGCTTTTTTGACAAGATGTTTTCTTCTAAAATCAGCTTATTATTTACAAAACAATAGAAAAACAACAATATTTTAATTCTGTTATAAAAAAGAAGAAAATTTAAAAAATGGTACCGCGTTCCCTTAAGCACGAGATATATTGTTATCAAGATTTATCTATTTTTGATGATGACGAGGTCAAGATCTGGTCAGTTTTCTTTTAATGACGTGAGAGGACGAGATCGTTTTGTCCATCAAGATCTGGTACATTAGATAACTATCGCTTAGAAACACTAACGCCACCTACATTTATCTTGAGAAAAAATGCCTTCCATATTCACACATTTTTAGAAGCTTTCCAACTAAACAATTATCTTATTTCTTTTAATACTAGTTGGTATCTGGTTCTAGGAACGTTATACCATTTGTAATACTCATATATACGAATTTATATACCAGTATTAACAATTTACTGCATTTTTTAGAGTGTGATTGCGGTGAAAATGCAAACTGCATTTTCCAGAACGATAAAAAAGTTTGCATTTGCCCATCTGGAACCGCTGAGCGATATGGAGTTTGTGAAGGTGAGAAACAAACAATTATTTTTCATGTGAGTTATGGCAATTCATGTTCTTGCATGAACTTGTATGCTCTGGGGTGGATTGAATTGTTTTTAATGTATTCCAGCAACCAAAAACGTATTAGTTGGAAGGCATTAAGATATGTTAAGAACAGACCCTCCTCATTTAACGACCAAGTTCGGTTCTTCGACTGGGTTGTTAAGCAAATTGGTCAACAAGTGAAGAGATTTTAATATTTTTTATTTATATTAAACAAAGAAAAAAGATTTTAGCACACACCGGTATTGGCGGTGTCGATAACTAGTTTCCTTTCAGCCACTGCTCAGATCTTTGAGGCCACGGAGTCGTTATAACAGGCAATGACAGATATAGGGTAAACAAAGCGTGCATGCTATGAAATCATGCATGAAAAAAATACCCGGCACTTCACTTCACGTTATTTACCATCTGGTCGCCCAATACTTTTGCATTCTTTTACTAAAATTGTTATGTTCAATGCACGCGTCTATGTCCTGAACCGACATGCGTTGTCTACTAGTAAATAAAGTACATTTAGGAGAAAAATCAACAATATTACAATGAAACAAATATACACGCAGACAGTACTACCCAATCAAGAAACAAACCAGCAACTGCAGACTTCATTGGAGAGTGTTAGACTACCTCACTGGAGAAAAGAAGACATTCCCTATATTTACCAATGGTAACATTAACGAGGCGGGGTTTAAACAACTATTTTATCCAAAGTTTCGAAGTTCAAAAGACTAAACGGCTTTTGGGCCATATTGGTTAACCTTTCAGTACGATAAGTCTGTTCCTCATTACCAAAAAGGCAAAATGGACCGGGATCCATTGAATCATCAACATATAAGTTATCTTACCAAAGAGTTGTCTGTATTGTTTATCAAAACATTACCAGTCTGCTGTAATTTTCTCTTGTAAGCAGCCGGATCTCAATCTGTCACATCAGACTGAGTGAGAACCTCCATTTAATAACATTACATCCGGGTCCTGCTTCAGTTTAGCCTGTGGGCATTAAAAAGCCCTAAGAAAGGAGCTTGCTGGAAAGACGGTCGGAAGTCTGTACACATGGTAAATAACTCAACACATTCTATGAATAAGTCTCATATTAGATTATCATTGAATCTTAAAACCATCCATTAAAACTTATGAATTTCCAACAACAAATTTCATGTATAGTAAAATGGTGGATGGTCTATATCACGATGTATTAATGCATTCTTTTAAAGAACTATTTTGCGTATTACGTTGTCTAAAAGTATCTCCAAGTTTTGTTAGGTTAAGTTAGCGATTGTTAAAATGTATACAAAAGTATCTGATGCTCTACAACACTTAGGACAGCTTCACACCTACTGAGTCTGAGACAATCTGAATCCAGTAGAAATTGACTAACATAGCTTCGAATGCATTGAAGTGAAACTTTCCGGATTCATGAAATATGAAAGGTTTTAAAGGCAAACAAGCTATTTCTTATGGAAGCGACTTTCTCGATCATATTAGTTTCTACTGGATTAAGATTGATTGGGTGGTGATGCTGTTCGAGTGAACTTAGAGAGCGCCCGCTCAAACACGTTTGTAGAGTGATCCTAATATCATCTAGTTTTTATTAAGTATTAGGGGCTTGCAGGAAACCTGTAACAATTGCCCAAATTGAAAAGATCGTACTGTGGGAGAGTACCGACTTCATGCAAGATAAAATAAAAAATAGCAAACACATACCAGCCCCCAACTATTTCGACGGGATATTTAGTCCAGAATCTGGTCAATTTTGCTTAGGACAATTCACGTAGAGTAAAATCTGCTCTATTATTCTAAGGGGAAGTGAAGATCCAAGTTGGAAAAACAAATTGTCCCCTTACCCAGAGCTGGTGCAGTTTGGAACAGGCGGCTGTACACTACAGGGCAGATTTGGACGCGAAGATAAGCCACCAAGAAGGTTGCACTTTTTATTTCCAACGCATCGCCAACACAGACATAAATCCTTTATAATCTAAAATACTTCAAAGGTAAAAGACATTGAATAAAAATACAAAAAGCTAGGGAAGCTATCAGGTAACTAAAAGGTCCCTCGTTTACCAGTGATTTAGCAGCATCCATTAAGGTACCATCCTTATATAGAGACCACAAGGGGCTCTATTAGCAATACAAATCTTATGTAGATGGGAAGCTAGGTAATCATGTTTTTGCTGAAAGTGAATTCTGATGCATTTGAATATGTAACCCCCATAAATAATGAATACTAATTCATTGTTTTCACAACTTAGTATGCGACTGTGGAAAAGGGTCAGTATGTCAATTCATTTCGGGAGCCAAAACTTGTGACTGCCTCCAGGGATATGAATTTGAAGTAGAGAATCAAGTTTGCAAAGGTATGAGTTCTTTTCCATTCAAAACATAATTATGTGGTTGTACTGTATATATTAATTGTATACTACCGCCCCCTCTCCCAACACGCACACGCATTAAAGTCTAAAAAAATTCCAATGTTGTAAAGTTTTTAATTGATTTGTTTTTTACACTTTAGTTTAAATATATCTAAGTACTAGTTGAAAAACTCGGCTTAGCTCGTGTTGAAATGGTTAAATGTTGATTGAAAAATGCATTGGAATAATTTATATAGAAATATACAATCATTTAAGAAGTACAGAAAATACTTTTTAACTATAATCATTTAAGTTGTACGGAAAATACTTTTTAACTTCGTTGTAACTTTGTTATAGCTGATACAATTTACTTCGGATACAAATATATACATTTAATTCCTGAGTAATATGCTGCAATATGGAAAAGATAAAGACCTATGCAAACAAAAACGAAATTACGAAGAAATAATACAGAATTCTGAAAAACGGAAGATGTGCAAAGTGTCGAATTTCGATTTCTTGAGCTAAAATAGAGCATTTAATAAAAGACAGAAAAATATTGATAAAGACGATAATGATTTATGAAATTTTAGTAATGCTTAAATATGACCACGAGATTTCCCTGTGCTAACTCAAATGCATAAACCCTGTGGAACTTATTTCCTTGTCAATATTAATTTATTGCAAGAAACAAACTTTATATTTTAAAATTAAGGCTGCGAGGGGCAGTTTTAGGACTACCTGTGCGCCAATTTTCATGGTTGCAAGTGCTATAGATTAGTCTGAAGACAGGAAAGTAATAGCCTACAAGGTCTGTCCAGAAAGTTATAACCAACTATGTTTTCCGCAGTGTTCTAAAGTATAAGTGTACCAAATTTGGTGTGGATTGGTCAAACAATGTAGATTTGTATAGAATATGCACACATACACACAAACATCCTTTTTACATAGATTTCTAATGCCATTTAGAGACATCTTCACTTTCCTTTCTAAGAATGCTACCTCCAAATCAACAACGTTGCAATGGATTCCTTCCCGTGTTGGGGTGTTAGGAAACGAAGCCACTGACTCTTTTACTAATGAGGACAGTTAACAGAGTTCTTTCTTGGGCATATCACTCGCTGCATCAAGGACCCAGTCCATGATGAAATCTAAAACCTTTCGAACACCTCTTACTCATCATTGATACCCCGCAAAGCAGGCTGGACATTCCCTTCAGATTGGTTTGACGAGAGTTAGAAGTAGACACGCTAAACGTTTGTTGTTCGAGTGAAAAAACAAGGTTTCGCCACCTTGCTCCTGTATCTTATCGCTTACATCTCCCTCTTATGTCTTTGAATGCTTCGGGGCCACTTTGAACTTGTTGGTGGAAGGCCAGGAGGAGGTTGCTTCTCTCCTGGTCAAGCGATGAGGTCTTTTGGACCTGGTCTAGCATTTTATAGATTGAGGTATCAACCACAACTTCAACAACACAGCCACAGATAATAATCACAATATCTTTCCATCTTGTTACTTATCTCACCATTCATCGTACCTCATTATATTAATATTAAAAATACATACACTTTCCATACACTCAACTTGTAAATTCAATGTTTCTTACTTATATACCTCGTTTGTATTATCTTATACTCTTGCTCAATATTTTATATTAACTAGAAACATCTTAAAAGTTGGTGGAAGCCTAGTTGGTCTTGTGTCAAATCAAAAGTTAGTCCTACAGGCAGTTATTACTTAAGAAACAATTTAAGCCTTTAAAATTTTTTAATTTATATTGGTCTACATCTATTTACATGCATCTGCACAATTTTTAATGTCACGGATGATCAAATGTTGGATATGTTTTGATGCAAAGGCAGATGACCTTGAAGAAGTCCATTTCTACGTTTCTACAAATGTCCTCAGGGGAGAGAGCTACCATAAGCAGAGTCTTAATCCCAGCTAAAGCCTCCACCATAAACCAATAAACATGTAACCCGAATCTGTACAAAAGATGCTGATCGCGAGAACTCTCTGTTACTTTTACATTGACCCCTAATTTGATAAATGGACTCATTCAAAACGACCTGAATCATAAGTGAACTCGCTGGAATTGACTATCAATATATTGGCAGTTTAAAATATTGCACGGATGTATTTAAACTGAAGTATTTTGTACAGTAAGGTATAAAGTGTATGCATTTTCATACTTATCTGTACTGTAACTACCGTACTGTAGAAGAAGATACAAATATATTTTTAGATTCATAAATCATACTTCATAAACCCGAGGTACTCTAGTTATTTTTTCTTTTCCCACGGGGTTTATTGTCTTAAGTAAACACGGGATTCGCGCTCCCGTCATGCCCAAGTGATCAATTCCTGCTTTTATCACACCTCAATCCCTCTTTTCTTGTTAATTATTCATATATTTTACTTGTCATTGTCTTGTGTGTGGCACAATCTACCAAAATGCGACCTTTACTTCATAAAACTTGAAACCAACCAACACAGATCCAGATGACTTCACTTCAAAGTAGTAATTGAAAACCTTACAACTTCCTAAAATGTAGTAACGAGTATGTAAAACGAGTAATACTAATATCTCTACTATTGTAAAAGGAAGTGTTTGTGTGTATGTATCTCTGCAGTGTACTGACGAATCTATGGCACTCACAATAGTGAAATTTGGTACACAAGTAGTCCTACATTTATGCGAATTTTTCTTGTCAAGTCCGAATTTTATAATTTGATCTAGAACAATTTAAAATTAATGTATTAGTTTTTAACCCTGCGTTCATTTTTTTCGCGGAGCTGACGTCACAGGTCCTCGTTTGAAGAAAGCAAAGGATTCTGCGTTTTTCACACTAATGCCTTTGAAACCATGCCAAGATATGACTCACATTTTGAGAGAGGAAAACAGGCTAACGTATTTTCTTAGTCTAAGTTTCTATCTTCACGATCGTTAAAGATAGAGTGAAAATTTCAACGGTTTTGAAATCTGCGGAAATTCTTTTTTACATCAGATCGAAATCTGAGACTACATGCCAGTGTCATGTCGAAAGGATATGGGACTCATTCTCAAAATTAAGTTTTTTTCTTTATAATGTTATCACATTAACTAGGACACGAAAAGAACTGTTGAGGTAAAGCCGTGCTAGTCTGCTAGTAGTAAATTAAATTGGTGTCCAGATAATTTCTTGTCCAATTACAATGTGAATTACTAATTAGTTTTCATTTTTAATGTTGCAGAATGCAACTGCGGTGACAAGGGTAGGAGGTGTATGTTTAGGGGAGGTAAAAAACAATGCCAATGTGAAGTAGGATTTCAACAAAGAGATGAGTATTGCGAAGGTAAGTAAAAGTTGAATTATTTTGTGAGGTGTTGAATATTAATACGAATCAAAGGTAGTTGCAAAAGTTTTCCCCTTGAAGTGATACTAATTAATCTACAACATTTTTAAAACAGTAGCAGCACATATGAATTTGCTTTATAGAATTGAAAGTTGTTGTTAGGTTTAGATTACTGCGTGGTTTGAGTTGAAAAGATATGGGTTGATGTAAGATTTATTTAATTCCACTGAGATTTTTGAGAAGTGTAGTATTGCTTTCTTCCATAACATACGTAATGACTAAATAAGCACTTCTATTTGTTGAAATAATCCCAAGGGGAAGATTTTATTGGTTAAAAGAATCCTAAGGAAGATTCTACTAGTTGGAATATTCCCAAGAGGAAGATTTTATTGGCTGAAAGAATCCTAAGGAAAATTCTATTTGTTGAAAGAATCCTAAGGGGAAGATTCAATTGGTTCAACGATTCATACAGAAGGTTCTTTGGTAAAGAAGATCAAAACGGATTAAAAATTATACAGTGAAGAAAGCAGGTTGCAGAATTAATATGTGATTTGAACTCTGAGAGAGTTGAAGGCATATATTTTAGTTCTTATAGAGCAATTGCGAATTTTACGAATTTATTAAGGAATTACAGGGAAGATTTTATTGATGAAATAGTTCAAAGGGACTTGTGTTAGAAGTCATGCAAGGAAGATGGCCGGTTGCAAAATGAAAAGATGCTCTTGAACACCTCTGGGTGATAAAGATATATCTTTCAATTTTCACGAAGGAATTAAGTTGGAAATAAAGGATCTTGTTTTATGAACCGAAGAATGGTCTTTCCATATGAAAAGAAGGGTATTTCCTTATGAAATAGTGGTCTTTCCTTATGAAATAGTGGTATTTTCTTATGAAATAGTGATCTTTCCTTATAAATAGTGGTCTTTCCTTATTAATAGTGGTCTTTCCTTATTAATAGAAGCGTATCCTCTCTGACTTCCAAGAGTCATTGGGATTATCTACTTGAGGAACTTGAAGGACATGACAATTATCCGTCACACCTGTACCGAATTGGACTCACCGACTTGCTCGTTGTGTGGACATGAGTACATGAATAACCTCTTAAAGATATTGTAGTTTCTTTCTCTCCCTTTTATATGACTAGAGTTGAGAATTGGACTGCTCTGCACTTAATGCTTGAGAAATCAACCGTCGGTGTAGGAAAAAATTGAAGTAATTGAGAGTTTTAGGTCTAATTTGACTGTTTTATATTTACTGTCAAGTTTTTATCTAGATTTGTGTAAACAGTAGCGATATATAAAGTACTTACCATGCATAATGTTTCGCGATTTAGAATGATGTAACAAATACAAACATTTTAAGTGAATGAAAAACACATTAATTTTCGCAAAATTGAATGAAATGAATCTTTTTCAAAAAATGAATTTCTGTATTTAGGAGCTTTTATAACTTTAGCGTGACCTAGAACTACTATAGATCAAAAATATTCCTTTAGTTTCACAAAAAGGTTCATTTATATTATAAGGATTCAATACATTTACAGAAATTTCGTAGGTGTAGAAAGAGTAATCAAATAATGCAACATTTTATTTTTTATCATCAGTTTAGCAGAACGTGCCCTTTCAGATTTTCATTACAGTAAGGAAAAATAGCCAGAATTACTGAAAGTGAGAGAAACGAGAAGTAAAAATAGCACTTGAAATAAGTTTACTTCGTATGAGTGGTTTCGGATCTCATTTTATGTTCTGTATTTTAAGTAAAATTTATTAGAGATACTTTATATATGAATTTTTATAACTCACACACAGCAATTATATTCATGCATTTTTTTCAGAATGTGATTGCGGCAAAGATGCCTTGAACTGCTCTTTTGAGGGAGCACAGAAACGTTGTAATTGTTACAAGGGATTTGTTGAACAAAATGGAATATGTGAAAGTAAGTTAAAACGCCCTTTTTAAATAAAATTAAAGCCTATTTGAAATTTTACGAGACAGGCTTTTGTGAACATTCTTTGTTTGAAATTAAGGAGCAAATTTTATGATAAAATAGAATTCAATGAAACGAAATGTAACACACAAAATACCAAGAATTGAAGCAATTAGACATAAATTATTTACTTCGTCAATATCTCAAGTTACGTTTTTTTTTATTAGTCTTTAGTTGGAATCAACCCCGATTATAATAAGTAAATATAAGTAATACTATATACTTTATTACTTATATTATTAAATATAAGTACAAGAATAACAGTAAATATAAGTATACTTTCCTTTTTCTACACGAATTTTAATTACAGAGGCTGTTCGAACACTTTTTAGACGATTTTGGTTAGCGGTAATAAAATAAATAATAAGCGGTTTTAAAATCAGCATTATCCAAACGTCCTCCCACAACCCTTACAGGACTGTGGAAAGCTGTTCAGGAGGAATGGGATAGAATACCTCTTCTGACTCTTCAAAAGGCATTATTATCCCGGAAATTACGGTGTAGAAAGATAGTTCAGAATAAGGGCTATCAAATAGAACATTTAAAACACAAGAATTTTATGTAATTTAGTTTTGTGAATACAATATACATTGTCCAGAAAATGTGTGAACAGCCTCTGTATTCTACAAGGTTATTTAAATTATGAGCAGCCTAATTGGTATAGTAGTCGTAGTTTGGCAAACACCCTGTAAGTCCAGGGGAGTATCGCCATAAGGCTTTGGTATGAAGTGGAAAATCTGTATTTTACGATAGACGTCACTCTGAACTGACTCACATTATGTAGTCTTCTCGATGAAGTAGCGTTCTTTTGATTTCTGATTCATTTCTTTTGTAAAAGGAAAATTCACATTCAGTTGCAAACAAGAAAATACCTCAGTCTTTCTATACTGTTCAAGTGATCCTCTTAAGATCAACAACACAAGTCGGAATATATTTGTGAACGCAATCAATTATCAACTTATAAAATAGTTTTTTTCTGTGTGATGTGAATTAAATAGATGAGTTGAGAGACACTATAAATCCTTCTGATTCGAGATTTATTTCAAGAGAATTCATCACTAGATATATTTCTATCAATAGTATTTTTAACAAGCAGGCGCCACAATACTTAGAACACAACTAAAAACACACAATTAGCGGAATTAACTCAATTCCAGACTGCGGATCAGAAATCACTTTCGGGTTATCACTTGTTGGGAATTGAATATATGAATCGATACGTTACATTTATGAATGAATCGATACGCTACATACACAGAAATCACTAGACATATTTATTTGTATTTACAACATTTTTAACCAAGCAGGCGCCACAATTCCTAGAACACAACAAAGGACACACAACTAGAGCGGGTAGAATATCTATACGAACAATCTTGCTAAGAATTCTTACAGAACCGAACGAGATATCTGATTCGTAGTCGGGAGTTGAGATGTTGCATATCCGCTGCAAGTGTAAACAAACTAGACGGAATTCGAAGATTTTATTGAAATGTAGTTAATCGCAGTTTTTGTGAATCTTGCTTTTGAATCTAATTGACATTGACCAATAAACTGTCATGCTTTAATTCAGTATACTTCCTTTCCAATTTTCATTGGTGACGTGCTGAAATCATTAAAAAAAAAAATAAAAAAAAAATTAAAAAAAATAAAAGCCAAGTGACGTCACGTTCGAAATTCATGATGAAACATGTTTCGTGAGCAGAAACACTATTATCAGCTTCATTTATCTTGTCAGAAATGTCTCACATATAATGCGTAAAAGTAATCATCAAATATTCGCAAAAGGGAAACATTGTTTTAGATGTTGTCGAAAAATCTTTTTACCATAACAATTTATATTTTGCCATTTTATAGAGGATGATTTGGAAGACTTATGATTATGAGATGTTTTCTTGCCAATAATCTTGTGCAATATAACTATAGATAAAAGATCTGGAATGGAAAGGTTGAAAAGGCTTACAAGTGAAGCAAACTAAGTCATAAAATAGTTCTGAGAAAAAAACCGGGGGAAAATTCTACTCTCTAATCCTTAATCTCTAAGTATGCTTCTTAGGAAATTAAAATTCCACGTAAAGAAAAATTAACTTAGCGAACACACTTTACTATTATAAGGATCACCACATTCTAGTCTAGTTACATTTTTAATATTTGTAAGCAAAAATTATAAAACACACAATTGTTTTAAATCTCAATTTTGCAGTCTTTATAAAATTAATGAAAACGTGAGGTGGACGAATACTTTTGTGACTTACTGTAATCTTCTGAACATAACTTTAATACATTATGTAAAAATGCTCACCCGTATAAGCCGTACTAACCCTCACTGTGGTTGTCTTGACGACCTTTCTCGACATTAGCAAATCTGACCAGATTTTGAAGGACATCTCGTCATTCGAAGAAAACTAAATCGATCTTGAACTCGTTATCGTCATCATAAAAATATCGACAGTATCTTGATGACGAAATATCTCTTCAAGGTATTGCCAGTCATTTTATGATTATCAAAATCGGTCAGATTTTGATGGACGAGAAATGTCGTCAAAATCACTTGGAGGGTTAATACATGACTTAGTTCATCTCTTTTAGAAGAGGACCCGTGCGATCCAAGTCCGTGCGTGAATGGAGAATGTGTCGTCAGAGGAAACGATTTCTTGTGCGTCTGCCAGGATCCGTACACAGGAAGATATTGCGAAATAAGTGAGATGTTTTCTTGCTACTTCCAATATTCTTTGGCTGTACCATGTATGAATGTTACGAAATTCTAAACACTTCCCTTTAACCCTCCAAGTGGTTTGGAGGAGACATCTAGTCCATTAAATCTGGCCAATTTTACAAAATTCCAAGATATTTCATCAAGAAATTGTCGATTTTTTTGTGATGACGAGATCAGGATCCGAGGAAGGAATAAGGAACGAGATATCTCGTCCATAAAGATGTGGCTAGTTTAAACCTCATTTTGACAACCACTTGGAGGATAATGCATCGCATTGGTAATGGCTTTCATTGGTCGATTGAGTTATCAGGAATAGATTTGTCAATTCGACATTTGAAATCATGTCTTAGAAGCCTGAGATCTAACATTTAAATTTTATGGTCTCACTATGTTCCCACGCTCTGCTTATAATTTCGTACCTCTCTTATTATTTAACCTTTTGACTATGACTGTAGAGATAGCAAGAAAAATTCTTTCTTCGCGCGGTTCTTATAACTGGCGGTTGTCTAAATTCTTTCTTCGCGCGATCATGGTACAACTGCTGTACCGGCCGTAGTCTAAAGGTTAAGATTTAATTTAGCTCGTACATTCTATTTTTGGGGCTGCAATTACCTATTATAGCTGTGACATATTCACAATTGTAATATCGTCTGCACATAAGATCGTAATTGCAGATTAATGAACTACAGTGAAATACAAATGTAGAGTGTCAACACTCAGAGCAATCAACCAATCAACTACCATTGTTTGGAATTATACAGCAAATAAATTAGTTGTTATGATAAAATGATTGCAATAACAGCAATAATTACATTGCTCTGCAAAAAAAAAAAACCTCTTTTTTTTAAAGCCCTGACACAATTCCAGCTGATTTTTATATAAAATGACCTCCTGAAACCGAATATGACCCCCGTGTTCTCCCATCACCCACCGTTTTCTGGGGACGCACACCCTATGTTTATCACTTTTCGGTATCCTTTTATTTACATAAATTTGATTTGCAGTGAGGAAAAGGATTATTTTAACCATTAAATTTCTTCTGAGGGTCTAGAGATGAAAAGCTCTAAAACATGAACATTTGTAGAAAGGAGAGATGTGGGGGGATTTGTCCCCTTAAATTGTAAAAAATATCATTAAAAATGATCGTTTTTTCTGGGGTTTTTTCGCAATCTTTTCACTAATTTTCTATTTATTCTAGCTTTTAGTCTCCCTTTTCCTTCCCCAAACATCCTCAACTAATAAAAATATGTAGCAACAATTTTGCTGAAAGCGGATGAGAAAGGAAAGGTCCCAAATCCTTCGCAAGAAAGTTTAGAAGATTCACTGTACGACGGTGACGCTCTGAATAACTCGCGCGCTTCGTGGTTTGCGCAGGAATTTCATGCTTTGACAAGTTTAAATTTGCATTGCTTTTATCACTATAGTTGTGAACTGTAATCGTTATCTTCCCTCATTACATCTTTCGCGAACGTTCAGTCAACTTTTCGGTATTCTAGGTGGGAATTCTGTGTTTCCAAGTTCCTTAGATTGTATAAAACGGTCCACATTTTTTTCGCTCCGACTTTTACAATGTGAATTACAGTACGTGAGTGTAAGTTGTGATTAATACCGAGCATTGATTTCTGTTTAATTATGCCACGCGAGTGTAAAAATTATCCCGATAGCTTCTGCTATGTTTGCGGTGAATTGACTTTAAACGCGCAATGAAAACCCTATTATCCTCTTCTTAAAACTGGTTATCAATTTCAGGACAAGGATTGGTCTCCAAACGGTGGAAGTCATACAAAATTAACAATCTGTGAGATGACAGCGAGGTTCGCGCCAAACCATGGCATTTATTAACGGGTACCTTTCAGCCATTTGTTCAAGCTACTGTAACAAACTTTGGAGCGTAATCCGTGTTCTGATAACCAACTTGGCAATCAAAGTAAAATTGATAAGCAGATTTGAAGAAACGGATAAAAGGGTTTTCATTGCGCTTTTAAAGTCAATTTACTGCAAACATAGCAGAAGCTTTCGAGATGGTTTTACACTCGCGTGGCATAATAAAACAGTAAATTAATGCTCAGTATTAATCACAACACACTCACGTACTGTAATTCACTTTGAAAAGGCCTGAGCAAAAAAATTTGGACCGTTTAACACAATCTAATCAACTTGGAAACACAAAATCCCCGCCCAGAATACCGAAAAGTTGACTCAACGATCGCGAAAGATGTAATGAGGGAAGGTAACGATTACAGTTCACAACTATAGTGATAAAAGCAATGCAAGTTTAAACTTGTCAAAGCATGAAAATTCCTGCGCAAACCACGAAGCGCGCGAGTTATTGAGAGCGCCATCGTTGTACAGTCAATCTTCCCAACTTTCTTGCGAAGGATTCTGGACCTCTCTCCCTTCACCAGCTTTTAGCCAAAATTGTTGCTATATATTTTTATTAGTTGGGGAGAAAAAAGGGGGAGGGCTAGAAGCTAGAATATGTAGAAAATAAATGAAAAAATTGCGAAAAAAACCCAGAAAAAACGATTATTTTTAATGATTTTTTTTTTACAATTTAAGGGGACAAATCCCCCCAAATCTCCCTCCTTGCGACAAATGTTCATGGTTTAGAGCCTTTCACCTCTAGCCCCCCAGAAGAAATTTAATGGTTAAAATAATCCTTTCCCCCACTCCAAATCAAATTTATGTCAATAAAAGTACATCGAAAAGTGATAAACATAGGTGGACCTTCCCAGAAAACAGTGGTTGATGGTGGAATACGGGGGTCATATTTGGAATTTAGAAGGCCATTTTATATAAGGATCAGCAGGAATGGTATCGGGGCTGTTTTTCAAGCTAAGCAGTGTTATTGCTGCTATGCAATCATTCCCTCCTTATTTTCCTAATAATGTAACAGCAATAATTATTGCTGTTGCATTGGTAGGAAAATATAGGGAAAAAATCTAATACCTGCGAAATCCATGTTATCTGTTAAAATGGCGTATTTTGGAAGCATTGAAGAATGAGATCAAAGTTACATATTAATCCTTTCAGCACTTCGATAACGACTGATTTTAAAACCATTGTATAGATTTATAGTTGCGACCTCAATTGAACAAATTAGATTTGTCACTTTATTCCTTACAAAGCAGTGGACTTCAACTGAAACGAATATACACTGTTGGACCAAATTTATTGTGACCGTAAACTGTTTTACGTAAACTAGCTCACACAGATGTTGCTAGCACTGGGCAGGTATTGATGAAACACGACGCTGAAAGTGTGTGAAGTGTATTGCTCAATGTATGAAGACTGAAGAGAATTTTCATTTGTTTTTGATTAAATCTCTGGAATAACCCTTTACATTAGGTGAATAGAAATTCTTTAAGCAATAAATATTTTCGGTGATAAATATCTAATTACTCTTGTTTTATGTTATTTGTTGCAGATATACGATTGTTAGCATTTTAAAGGTATTAAGGTAATAACTCTGTATAGCTCAAATTGATACATCGTGATAGCGTCTACATTAAATTATATTGAAATTTCTCTATTAGGTAAAATATAATTATATCATATCTATCAAGTAACAATTTGTAAATTTTGGAACATGACATGATCATAACTTGGTATACTTTTAAATAATACTACATTTAAGTAAAATAACATAATAAGCTTGCATAGAAAAACAGAAAAATCCAATTTTATAAAAATTAGAAATATTTTACTATACAATAATGAACGCACTAAATCCATAAAAATTTGTTGGACACGAAGGTATTAAAATCTTCTCGACAGAAAACCAAATAAATTGCAACTATCCATCAATCTCAGAAACGTTCACAAGATTTCTTCAATTTTTCTAAAAGTAAATTTATCTGTTTTAGAAACAAAGCTCTTCATACCATTTGTACTAACCCCCTCCCAAGTGGTTTGACAAAATAATGCGTTTATCAAGGTCTGCCGATTTCGCTGATGACGAGATATCTCGTCCTTCAAGATCTGACCAATTTTGATATTGACAAGATATCTCGTCTATCAAGATATGACCAACTTCGATTTTGATTAGATATATCGTCTATCAAGATCTGACCAACTTTGATTTTGACGAGATATCTCTTCATTAAGATATGACTACTTTTGGTAGTGACAAGATACGAGATACCTCGTCATCAAGATATTGCCAAATTTTTGATGATGATGAGATCAAGATATGGTCAGTTTTATTCTAGTGACGAGATATCTTGTCCATAAAGAACCGGTCAATTTTGCTAATTATAGTGTACCTTGTAGAAACAACCACCATGAGGGTTAACCCTTTCATTGAAATAATACGTGAAATTGCTTTTTAGGTACTTGTATTCATACGCCTTGTGTCGGGGGTAAATGCAGGGTTGACCGAGGTCAAGAAATTTGTGTCTGCCCAGAGAACCATCGGTTAGTGAACGGAACTTGCAAAAGTATGTTTTAAACTATTCCTCCATTTTGATCCATTTCTTCCCATACATTTAGAGAAAGGTATGCATAGTTCAACATTAAAGGTTTGATGAAATTACTGATAAAGATGAAAACAAGGTAATGAAAATAGTCCGTAGCTATTTTGGTGGTGCAAAAATTTCTCCATGATCAGGTGGGAAAGCTATGAACAGGCCAGCATAAAAAGTTCCAAGAAATGAATAATACATATAAAAAAATGATGATAAAAATTATCTGTAGCTGTTAGAATGGTAAAAAACGTTCACCGTTATCAGAAGGAAAAATTATGCATAGTTCAATATTAAAAGATTCAAAAAATGAAAACAAGATCATTAAGATAGTCCGTAGCTATTTCGGTGGAAACAAGCGTTCACCATCATTAGGAGGGAAATCTATGTATAGTCCAACAGTAAAAGCCTAAATATGACTAATCATGAAATAATACGATAAAAATGATATGAAACCATTCCGTTGATATAAAAATTTCTCTTTCATGGTGGGAATACTATGCATATTTCAATATTAAAAGGTTCAAAAATTGACTACTGAAAAAGAAAAGAAGTTAAAACCTGGTCTATAGATATACCAGCAAAACAAAACGTTCGCCATGTTAAGGAGAAAAAGCCATGCATTGTTCTTAATAATAAAGGTTTAAGTCATAAGACTTAAGGGGAATAAATTCTTTAAAAATTACTAAAGATCAAAACAAGATGATAAAAGTTCCGTAGCTAATTCCGTAGAACAAAACATTTATTATCAAGGCTAAATTAAACAGAGTTGGTAGTTGAATTTAAATCGCACTGTAGAAATACAATTGGCTATTGGCGAGGTCCAGAATTAATCCCGAAGTGAAAAATTCCAGGACAACACGTAGTAATTGTGAACCACGGACAGATGACGAGGTCAACCCCTGAGCTGGCACCCCATTCTCCATACTTCCACACCATGTTTGTGTCCCCCTTCCGAGAGAAGTGACGTAGGCGATAGCGAGCGTGTCACGAGACTAGTTAGTGAAAATGGCTGCGTCCGCGAAGGAGAAGGCGTTTTGTGTTCTTGAACTGAGCAAAACGGAATCTGCCATCGTTGTGTAACGGCATTTTCGATCACGATTTGGAAAGAAATCTCCAACCTGAAATTCCATTTACGATTGGTTAAAAAAAATTTGATAGTACGGCCTGTTTGAGCAAAGTTCCAATTCCAGGACGACCGAGTGTATCGACAGATGTAGTCCATAAAGTTCGCGACGCTATGCAACGAAGCCCTGGGAAATAAACGCGGAGGGCGAGTCGTGAAGTACAGATTTCACAGCCCACTGTCTGGAGAACTTTGAGGAAGAAGTTGTAAATGATTGCACACAAAGTGCAGATGGTACAACATCTCACGGACATTGATAAGACATATCGCTTTGAAATTTGTGTCGAAATACAGGGTCGTTTTGAAAACGACAATTTCGTCGATTAATTAGTTTTCACCGATGAAGCTACATTTCACGTCAGTGAAAAGTTAAACAAGCAGAATATTCGTTTGGGGATCGGAGAATTCCAGATTTACAGTGCAACACTTACGAGATTCCCCAAAGGTAACTGTTGTCCAAAGATAAAATGTACGACACCTTCTTTTTACACGAGAAAACTGTCATGAGAAGCTCTTTTATGGATATGGTAAGCCTTTGGTTGATGCCACAGTTGAAGGACGACAGTGAGAACTTTATTCTCCAACTTTATGGTTCACCACCACATTGGTCAGACGACGATCAACATCTTCCTCACCGATGGATTGGACGAAGCGCCTACTTCAACATACCACTGACCCAATGGCCGCCCAGAAGACCTGACCTAACACCATGTGAATAATTTCTTAGGAGCTACGAAAAGGATAACGTATCTACCCCTCCTCTTCCTGTTGATCTGGCGGAATTGAAACAGCGTATCATATCCACTACCACTCTACTTGATTCAGATACTCTAACTCGCGTTAGGGCGGAAATGTGTCGTGTGACCAATGGCGCAAACATAGAACATCTGTGACTGTCTCTAAAAAGAAACTTGAAACAATAACCTACATTTCTGTTACAGGTAACATAAAATGTGTTACATTGTCAGTGTTATATAGTGCGTTTAAATTGTCTACTTACTTATGAA
Source organism: Metellina segmentata (assembly GCA_947359465.1). Lineage (NCBI taxonomy): Eukaryota > Metazoa > Arthropoda > Arachnida > Araneae > Tetragnathidae > Metellina > Metellina segmentata. The sequence continues at coordinate 47,462,338 of OX375880.1, forward strand.
TCACTCTGTATGTTCATGGAAACATATAAGGTAATGGTAATTTTAGCGTCGTACTAGAGTAACACAACGGGCTATTGACGACGTTCCGGGATCAGTCCCTTAAGGGAAAGATACGAGGACAAGACCTCGTAATTTTGAACCACGGTCAGATGACGATGAGACATATAAGGAAAGATAGTAAATAGGTAACTCGAGGTTGGATCGTAAAGAATGGACAACTTTCATTTCATTGAAATCAAAGTGCTGAAGAAATTGCCAACAGTGTCGTTGGATGGCAGATGTGTCGATTTTCTTATATGCGACGTTTGAGTTTTCTGTCACCAATATTTTAATGTCCGTTTAATTAAATTAACGTAATCCGCTTCACAATATCAGGGTGAGATATATTCGTCACTTATTGGTGTTTATAAGATTCTAAGCGAATTGATATTTTATAATCCTATGTCAGAAGTTTCTCTTTTTGAAGCCAGTAGAGACACGAATATGCTGACCAGTTGGTAAAAAAGTGGTCGCATCAATAGTACTTAACGTTTCTGTATTAATTGCAATGCTCTTATAATTGCATTAGAGTCGCAGAGTGGACAGGATGTAGTTTCTCTTATTGCGATTTTACTTAGATGTGCCTGAAAATAGCCGTGAGCTGACATAAATCTAAAATTTCTTGTTGTCTATTCGTGGGATCTCGGTTACAATTTGGTGCATCAGCAGTTTCTCAAGACATTTGGAAGAGAGGCAGTAGAATTCACGTCCCACAGGTGAAACAGAAAGTGGTATTGAACATCAATCGTCATATTCATTCGTTACATTGAAATTATTTGTATTCAATAACTACCCCATAGCATGTGTGTAAGTTATAGGTTTGCTTGGATGGTTCTATGTTCTCTTGATATTTGGTCGGTAGTTTATTTTCCGCGGATTTCACAATGGCTTGGGGGTCACTGGTTAATATTATTCCAGCCTGCTTCCATACAGCCTATTGCCTTACGCCCATATAAAATATAGCATCCATCCACCTATAAAGTTATTTATCAGTCTTTTAGTGTTACTGACTCTACAGTTATCGCTAGAGGCAGCACCACTTCTGAAAGCTAACATTGAAGAATGTGATGAGTAAAATAGCTTGGTTTTCATCAGTTCACTGAGTGGTATTAAATACAGTTAGTTTAATGATCTTGTAAAGGAAAACAAACTACGAATTTCAAACGAAAGACAAATTTATAGTGGATTTAAATATTTATGTTTTTGATGTCATTCAGGTGGAGACTGCAGACCTGACACCTGTTACGGAGGCAGATGCGAGTGGAAAAAAGGTGAACTGGTTTGCGTGTGTCCAGTTGGATTTCACCTAGAAGGCATCGGGTGCCAAGGTAAGTTCACTTTTTACCTACCCCGTTTGTTGACTTTCTCTCACTCTTAAATAAAAATATTGCTATTTGTTTGGAATTGATCTCAGACGGGAATCGGGACTTATAGGATCTTTATAACGATCTGTTATCGGAAGCACTGACTTGCATTTTTTAAGCAGTGTGCTTTCTTCGAGCACTTTTCTTATCGAGCGACCATAAGTGCAACAATTTGTATTTTCAGAGCTAACGCATTAGCAGATATATTTGTATCGTTTTGTTTATAAGTGGTACACGTGGGTACTTGTTTATTTTGAATAGCAATACAATTTTTCTCGTGCAAAGATATAGACGACTCGTGCGATAAAAGCGAAGAAGGCTTGGAATTAGAAAATAAGGATATTTATTTGGGAATCTATATATATAATTCTCTTATGTGGCACGCAAAAAAGACGTTATTTGTTATCGCGTTTTGGCAACAATGTACGATTTTTTGTTTGCCATGAAGCCTCGCGCCTGAATTGAATTTATTGCGTTATCGGATAAAATTTTATTTAAAAAAAAATTTTAGTGGATCTGTTGCAGTTTATAAGAAAGCGGAGAATCTTTTCAAAGCCCTTTAAAAAAACGGTCCTTTTCATGGCCAACAATTATAGTTCAAGACGCTTGCACTACAACTTTCGACAACAAATTCAATGAAACAGTGTGAGTGGATCGAGTGCTGGGGAAATGTACACGCAAACAACATGCTGGGTATTCGATTTCCAAAGCAGCGTTCACATTTCGAGTCAAAATTTTCATTTGAATTCTGATTCTAGAGGTACTGTAAAAATCGTTTCTGGAAAAAAAAATAATTAGATTTGAAAAATATATTTTTGGAATATCATATTTTATAAACAATCCCTTTTGCTAGGACACATGTCTTCATTGATGCGAGCGAAGCGAGCATATGTTCGCGCCGCGAACCAATGAGGATTGCAAAGTTATCCTCCGGGGGATGGCGAGCGTTAGCGAGCAGGGGGTGGGCCCCCTAGTTTTATTGATTTCGTTTGTTAAATGTTGACTTACTTCAAATTTACTAACTGAAGTTCTTATCGAGCTGACTGCTCTCTCAGAAAAGTAGAAAAAGGGGTTAAAGATGAGGAACTTTCACATGTGTGATCACTGGCTTTTCTTACATTGTAACCAACAATGAGTTTACCCTTATGGACACCGTAGTGATGAACCCTTCTAATGGTTGGTTCGATGATGTGTCTCGTCTTTCATTGTATTAGGTCAAAACAGACCAGATATTGATGGACGAGATATCTCGTCGAAACCACTTGGAGGGTTAACCACACCGACTGAGTGTTTTATGGCACTCATTTTGAGATTTATTGATTGAAGCATTTGGTTACGGTACAGTTGGTTGGTTAGTAGTGGCTCTAGAGCTAAATTTGGACAAGCTGCACCAAACGCAAGACATAAACGTTAAGTAGTGGACATGCGCACACAAGAAATGTTTTACTGGCACTGAAGGAAGAAATACACCCAGGGTGAGATTTAGGAATCTAACCTACGCCACCTAACTCGCATGTTGTTTGAACAGTGTGTGAACCCATTGAGAGTCACGGCGACCCTTCGTTGTGTCTATGGAATTCGGTTTCAAAATTGAATGCTGCTATTGGAAATTCATAATTATGTTTTGGTCTGGTAGCCTAGTTGATTAGTGCTCCGACCCTGGTCTCAACAGGTTGTGGGTATGAATTCAGGAAACTACTTAAAAAATCGTAGGTCTTAGTATGATTAGGGTTCGTGTAGCAGAAAATTAACAAGAGTGATAAAAAACAAATCATCAAGAAATTTGATTACAACTTGATACTAAAAAATAAAAAATATGTTGATAAAAACGTATTTATTCTAATATTATTATAATTAGGGTTTGGTATGGGTAAATAATTCAATATTCCTTATGAAATATTACTAATTCACCTTGTCTCTTTGCAGAAACTATTTGCACATATCACAAATGCTTCGGTGGAAAATGCCGAGTGATAGACGATCATGAATTTTGCTCGTGTTTGGAAGGTTACACTTTGAGAAACGACGTTTGCGAAAGTAAGTAAATAGTAAAAATATAGTAAGGTTTAGTAAAATTCTGTACTATTTTTTGTTGAAAGTAATCACATTTCCAAATCATACTTCGTTCAAGACTACTGTATTGCTTTTAAATAAGCCACGGATGAAGACCACGTACTCATTCAACGTATCCTCCTCTTACCATGATAAGGTTAAGCGCGTTCGACGTACCAATATGTCAATACAACAGTACGTATTTCCCCGCTTAAGGCTGATGAATCACTAGGTTGAAGATTAAGGTGTTATTCAAACGCAAAAGAAAGTAAAGTGGGTAGGTAGTTAGTTTAATTAGCGTCGCACTGGATCAACGGGTTATTGGTGACGGTCCGGGATCAAACTCGAATGGAAAGAGTCGAGGGCAACACCACGTATTTTTTAACCACGATCGGATGACGCGGTCACACCTCAGCTGGACCTACTCTTTCGTAGCCAATAGCCCGTGCTCCAGTGCGACAGTGATTAAAATACCTACCCACCGACGAAATGTTTTTGATTATCTGGAATTATAAAAATACGCAAAATATGAAAATCACATTCCATTTTCACCTTTCCACCTAGAAAAACAGGCCGTTCAACAGGTCTGGTGATTAAGGTGTGAGTCTGTATAGGAAGGTTCCTGGTTCAAATCCGGGACAATTCATGGATGTTTTTAAGTGTATGGTGTAGAGGAGACTGGTGCACCAAAAATCTGTCGTGGCCAAAAGTCATCGCGTTGTGTTGGTATGGACGTTTTGTATAGTGGGGTGCCAGCTCAGGTGTTGGGTCGTCATCTGTCTGTGGCTCAAAATTACGTGGTGATGTCCTCGGGTCTTTCCCTTAGGGGATTGATCCCGGACCGTCGTCAATAGCCTGTTGTGTTTCTCTAGTACAGAGTTAATTAAAAATTAGCAAGTACTAATAACCCTAGAAACAAACAAAGGACGAGAAGTATTCGATATAACAACCATTTTATGAAACGTTAAAGAAGGGTAATTTGGTAATTTACCTCGGTCAAGTAGGTATTGAATTGATGTCGCATTGGGGCAACACAACAGATTATTCTCGACTGTCCGTGATCAATCCTGAAGGGATAGGTCCGAGGATAATACCTCGAAAATTTTAACCATGGTCAGATGACGAGGTCAACACCTGAAATTACACCCTACTCCTCAATCCTCCATTTTCTGTGTCAGGAAAACTTTCAACATGTTTGCACGTCTCATTATTTGCCTTAGTATGGAACAGATCACAGCGGCCCTCTAGTGATAACAGAGTGAAATTCACATTATCTCCCCTTAATTATAATTCGAGTTACTTCATTCTTGTTCACGAGGTTATTTCACTGAAATTGGGTTTTTCCAATACGGAGTACAAACGTTTGAGAATAGCTCATAGACGTGAAATATAAGTAGACTGAGCATTGCTATTAATAGAAGCTTCAACAAGTGACCAATATGTCAACTAGTAGTCACGAGACTGCTCTTTGAAAAATTGACTTGATTGGCCCATTTATTATCTTATGGCCTCGTTTTGAGATGCAATATCTAATGACGAAGCAGGTGCGAAAATTTGCATTTCCATAGTGACGACAAAAGTGGGTGAAATTGGCAGTCTACTGTCAGATGGTTAATCAATGGACCAATGAGATGATGAATAAATAGATGGGCGTATTCTCACGCCCCGTGAACCAATCATGAGAAATTTTTGGTTACAACGAGCAGGCGAAAACATCTTAAAGGTCACGTGACTATTAGTTTTGGTCACATGATCCAGACCACATAAAAATATTACCATTGCTCACTCTACTTTTGCATTTCGTGTATGGAATATTCAGAGAAATTTTATTACTAATTTTAATGGGATTCAATAACGATTATTGCTTTATAGTTTGTTTTTCATTTTGTAGAAATCCTTTGCGAAAAAAAGTTTTGCTTTGGCGGAAAATGTGATTTAGTTGATGGAGAAGAAGTTTGTACGTGTCCACAAGGATTTTCAATTCAAGGGGATACTTGCAGAGGTGATACACTGCTATTTTTGAACGTAATTTATATTTATGCTAGATTACTTCTGACTAGCATCTGCGCAAATGTGTTTTAACTCTTACATCTATCGGTGTTAAATCATCGTTACTCCAATTTGATGTCTTATTTAAGTTTATAAGTGTTTACATTTAAAAGTAATGCCCCATGTAAGCAGAACAGTCCGAGTCCATATTGGACGAAATTAAGTCACAGTGATGGCAATATGGCATCGGTGGGTGAAGGAGGGACGAACTGACCAATGTGCGCGATTTCAACAGCTTCGTCACACCATCAAACATGAGGACAGATATCTTGTGACTGTTATGAGTAGACGAGGGGCATGGTTCTTTCAAACGAATCTCGATTCTGTCTACAACATCACTGTGATCGCATCCGAGCCTGGCTGCACGGTGGCGAAATACTACATGACTCTTGCATTATGCATCGTCATACCAGTCCGTCACCTGGATTATGGTATAGGACACCATTGGATTCTATTTCTGCACCCTCTGATTACTCTTTGCGTGTACGCTTAACAGCCACCGCTACATATCTGACTTTTTGGAACCTGTTGTCTTCCCGCATCTTCAGGGTTAGCCATGAGTCAGTTGTCAACAGGACAAAGCGCGACTGCACGAGGCTGGAACATACGATACATCTCCAAGTCCACCAGGTCTTGCTTCTTCAGTGGCCAGCCCTCTCACCAGATCTGTCTCCATTCGAACACGTCTGGTAGATCATTGCCCAATGACTGACTCAACAGACCACCCGGAGCCAGTTACGCCAGATGAAATTTGACAACGTGTGTTAGCAGAATGGACTCCCATGAACACACGTACAAAAAAGCCTCTCTTTCAATCTCGAGACATGTGGCAGCTTTTTGTCACCCATGGTAACTTAGAAATACCGAATTTTTCGCATTCTGCAAGTATAACGAAGCTTTAATTTAAATAATTTCATCCTTGTCTAATCTTACTTTGCTTTGATATCTTGTACTTTTGTTACAATTTCGATACCCAGCAGTGTATATGCAGATTTATGATGCACATTTGTTCTGCACTGAATGCATACTATTTATAGCAATTAATTTATATGACTCAAAGATCAGGTGAATATGTTTGACGAGTCGATAATATTTTATTTCTATTTGAATATTTTAAATGAGTGATTATATACTATAGTTATTTGTCTTAGAATTACATTTATATGAAAACAAACTTTTCCTTGATGTATATTTTAAACAATTAGTTCGTTCATTTTTTCTCCTTAAAAATCTCACAGTTCACCTTTTGACGACCAATCGGTCTAGTGATCAGGGTGATGGATTATGGATTAAAAGTTTCCTTGTTCAAAATTAAGGGTAAGGAATAAATATGTGACCTGAATGAATTTCTGTTCTCTCTATGAACAGATTGTATCTAGAAGAAGGTAAGAAAGGTGTAAACTTTAACCCAACCCCATAATGCATGAATGCAACCCCATAATGCACAAAATGGTTAAAAAAAACCCTCTTGTATAGAGCCATGTTGAAAGAAATGAGCTTTTATAGAATATTCTATAGATATTTCTACGCACATTTTATAAAGGTTACTTTACAGATGTATGGACTTTCTAAAGAGGTTACTTTACAGATGTATGGAATTTCTAAAGAGGATACTTTTACAGATGTATGGACCTTCTATTGACGTTACTTTTCAGATGTATGGAATTTCTATAGAGGTTACTTTACAGAACTCATAGCAAAACGAGTCATTATTCTACAGGATTCTGTGGACTATATCCTATAGAAATATCGATTGAATAGCATAGAAAATTATTTTCGTGATGGATGTTCCATATATTTAATTTATTAAAATTACTATTTACAATTTACAGAATTACAATGTTGGAGGAACGCTCGAGGTTGCCGGTACCATATTAACGGGAACCTAAAGCAAAAATGTTTTCATTATATTTTTAATAATTATAAACCTACAAGGTTAAACCTACCCAAAGAAATCAAAAATATTTCCTTTAAGCAAGATGAGCAAGAATTTTGAACACTTGGAGTACACGTTTAAAATTTAGAGGGTGACACTTTATCTGAAGTGGTATTGAGGCCTGTCCTATTCATGAATTGATAGAAATTGATTCATAAAAATGTTAAATTAATTAACCGGGCACTGAAAAAAATTGCTCCCTGTGTGAAATGAAACTTGTGAGATCTAATTTCAGCTTAATTCTAGCGTTTAAGTAAGCATATAAAGGACTTAGCCCTCCCAGTGGTTAAGACTAGATAACTCATCCGAGATCTAGTCAATTATTTTACTAATGACGAGTTACTTCGTCAAGACAAAACTTTTCTCTAACTCCAAGGGGAAGAATCCTCATCCCCTTGGAGTTATTATATAGTAATTAAAAAAAAATCCCCCCAATAGGAAATAAAATAGGATGACCCCTAAAGTCCCAAATAGGATAGCCCTAATAGTCCCAAACAGGATAACTCCAATAGTGCCAAATGGGATAAACAAATTATCTCCTGCATGGAATTGGTGACGGTTTGGAAGTGGTTGAGTAACAGAGACTGACCATTACAGGCTTGTATCTACATGAAGGTAAATCACAAGGTGGGCTAAACAAAATACTTTACACGTTAGTTTGAAAAAGTAATACTCATATGCTTTTAAAAGTAATATTATTTTACGAGAAAGGAATGGGGAAGTAGATGTACGAAACTACTTGACCGATTGATCCCATATATTGAAATATGTCATACTTTGTTTCACAAAGTATAATAACAAAGACATTTTCTTCCTGTAGTAGACTGTTTCCTTCTATATGCAACAGAATATTTATCTTGAATTTGAATTTAATATATTATTTTCTATTTCAGAGATTTCTCTCTATCTTTTAAATCCAGAAGTGAACGATCAGAAGAATTGATTGAATCAAATAGACTGTTTTAGCGAATAAAATTCAACATTCAATGTGAAAAATGTAAAAATTATGCTATATTTTATAGTACTTAATAAACAGAAAAACAAGCAACATAAGTCTACCTTATTTCACAACAGAAGTTTGCTCTTACTCAATTTTGAACCACCAAGACTGAAACAGGAATAAGCATTATAATCCAATTAAAACCACCCGAGGTAGGTATTTGGTTAACGTGCCGCTGAAGCAACATAACGGGCTATTGGCGATGGTCTGGGATTAATTCCTAAGGGAAAAAATCCGAGGACAACACCACGTAATTTTGAACCATGGTCAGATGATGAGGTCACACCTGAGCTGGCACCCCACTCTCCAAACGTCCACACCACTCCAACTTGAGTACGTTTGAGGCCACGACAGGTTTAACGTACAGCAAAAAACCACAAGAGTGTGCAAATTTGTGAATAAGCTTTATTCTGTTTAAATGTCTATATTTTGAAGTGCAATATAAATATTTGAGTCAAGTAAATATTTTGAACCGGAAGTCTCATCAAAACTTGCTTACAGTAAAATTGTTTGTAAAAAATTGTACTGGTCTAATCAACCTAAAAATGATCGTAGAGTGAATACCCAAACCAGAAATCTTATTGTAAAATAAAAATTTAAAATGAAACCTCACAAAGAGATTATGTAATGAATGTTTGGTGTTATAATAATGTTTTAAAGAAATAGTAGGTAATACATATTTGAAAACACGCATGAAAAGAAGTTTCAAGACGCTCATATAATCTTTCTTGCTCATATAATCTTTATACCCATCTTTGTGTTGAAAGTAAAAATCTTCAGTTAATACATAAATATTAAAAAAATTATTCACTTACATATGTTGTAGTCACAGTCAAATTAAAGCGCTGAAATAAAGACGAATTAGAAAAAAATAAGTTAGAAGTTTGCGTAACATAGTGTTACGTGATATGGTACGTTTGTTTAGCTGCTCTTTGTTCATGCTAGTTAATGGATGTATAATGTGTTAAAGTTATAATGTGTGTATAAAGTTAACGATAAAAAGCATTTTCCCTTGTTTTCAATTGCGGGGTATAATTTACAAAATGCTAACTGAAGCCAAACAATTAAAAAAATGGCGACATATTAAAAAGTCTATGAACCCCAATAGATCCTTCATTTCCCATTATCACCCCCACATCGAAGTAGGTAGGTTGGTTGGATTGGGTTATACGGTGCAAGAGCCATATTTGACTTGTAATGATTTCTCTGGGTAGCGTGCAGATAAAGAATCTACAGAGAACAGTATAGCTTAATTAACATAAAAATTTTTGTTTACAGATCTTGATTAATGGTAAATTATATACAAGGCTCTGAAATTATATATAGGTCTCTAATAATTAGATTGGACAGGTTGTCTCAACTCAATTCTAACAGAAGATTGCAATTCTAACACAAGATTGCAATTCTAACAGAAGATTGCGATTCTAATCTAAGAGCAGAAAAGTCTCCAACGGAAGAAAGGTCTCTACACTGAAGAACGGGTCTAGAGTAGTTATAATTACTATTATAACTACTCTAGACTGAATTGTGTGAGCGTAATTATATATTACGCTCACACAATTTTATCTCTGGAAGAGATCACGTCGTCGAGCGACGATTCACCACTGATCCGCACAGGATCTCACTAGAGACGTCTGGTGACGGTCTACACCAGGAACTCTAGGACGTTCCTTCTAAGTAAGAAAAGTCTCGGGGACTCATAGTGTTCAGCCTCTCAAGGCTTCTGAGTAGGTGTCCTCTCAGGGCGAGGTCACACCGAACTTCAAAAATAAATATCTCTTTAAAGAGAAGAAATTGGTCGGGATGAGATCAAGTCAGAAACTGATTTTTACTTCTCTCGATTCCTCGGCTCGGATTTTGGCTCTCTCCGGCCGCCGGGGCGGAGCTGGTCCTCCACTGGTCCTGGTTGGCTGTGATGTCACTCAGTTGCGTCTGTCATTGGCCTCATATCTGGCCTCGGGTCGTCTAATCGCTCTCGGCTGTTTCTTCCCAAGCTGATGACAGTTCATCTATAAAGGCGTAACAGAACGAATTCCCATTGTTACTTAACGTCAACGTTCCAGACAGACTGGCGACTCTCCATTGTCCGCGAAGGCGCACACCTGTGCCTGTCGACGAATTCTGTCGGGGGTTTAGATTTCGCATTGGGAGGATCAATGGATGCACTCCATCAATGAATCCTCACAGACTATATTGTGCCTAACAATGATACCCAGAAAAGTGCCCAGCAATGATATAGACACACACGGAAAGTTTTATACGAACACATAAACAGAAGTATACCCAGGGAGAAATTGAACGTGCATATTGAAGTAGGTAGATAGTAGGCTAACGTCACACTGGAGTTCAAAAAGGGGTTATTGGCGAAGGTCCGGGGTAATCTCGAAAGGAAGATCCAAGGACAGAAACCTCCTTATTTTGAACAACGGGCGGATTACGAACATAGAAGTAGGAGCGCAAGACATCGGTGCAGTTTTGCGCGATGCATGTCCTCCTTAATATCACAGAATTTCCAAAAAATATTTTTTGTTATAGATATTCGATACAGGTGTTTTATCAGCAATTATATTTTGAAAACCTTTGTTCCTCAGAAATATCTTTTCTGAATTGCAAGTAAATGCTTTCTATTTCCCTAATATCCACATTCGCGTTGAAAAGACTTGACTTGTTTGGAAACGTTAGTGGGATCGGCTTATGATATAAGAATTCCTCTTCACATTATATGTCCATATACTGCTTAAATATTAAAAGCTCTGTAGCCAACTAATAGAAATAAAGATGCTTTGCAATTTACATGTTTTGCATCATCGAAATGTTTGGAAAATTTCTGAGAGAACTGAACTTAAAATATGACGGTAAGGACTTTTATGATGATATTTCCGTTTATACCTGTAAGAAGTAACCGAACCGACGCCGAGTATAACTTGCAGGAAGAAATCTATGAGAATGTTTTATTAAATAAATATTTATTACAAGATGTTGCGTTCAGATCAACAAGATTCTCTGACATTTTAAAATCAGTTGATGATAATCGTATTAATTTAATTTTTTTTAAAGATGGAAGACACAGTGTTTGTTCGCTTCACTGAATGCAGAATAATTTGAGGCTTATCAGTTCCACGCAAAGGTATCGTTTTCACAATGAAAAATATATTAGCAAGAAGCCGTTTTTTCTTATCATTCCATTTCTAGTTTATCGTGCGTCAACTGCCAAGTCGATTGCAGATTCTTCACTTTATCGCAATAAACCGAAGCAATGCAGATATGTTTGAAATTTAACGGCATCCTTGGTTTAATGTTTTTAGTCCATAGAAAAAAAGTGCGTTGTTAAGTTACACATCGTTGAAGTGTGACAAGATTTTTACAATGGTGCCAGTTTGAACTGACCCTTATCTTAAAACAGAGATTAGAAATAAAATTACAAATGCAAAACACTCATAAACCATGAAAATATTTATACTACTAGGGGGCTCCGCCCCTTGCTCGTCTCCGCTCCCGTATCCACGGGGATTGCTACGCAATCACATTTTGTTTGCTTCGCAATCAAACACTCCTTTAGCATATCTCGTTTGTTTTAGTTCGCAAACCAACACTCATATCGCAAAACCTCCGACCACTTCTACTGCCGTATAGAGTACCCTAGAGTGCCTATATAATAAGAGTGGCTTCATACGGGAAACACTTTCTGATTGGCTTACGGCCGTATTCACAAGTCCGAGTTAACTCGAGAATGAACGATAATCCGCGAGTTATCGAAAAAACCGTATTCACAAGTCCTGATCCGTGGTTTAAACTGCCGGTTCGGTGTTACATTTTGATCCTCCGAAATCGGCGAGTTAACTCGCGAGTAAGAGTTACGCATGCGCAGTACTACCTTTTTGCGAAGGATATTCTGTAAAACAAGATGGATGACACATTTCATTTTACGCTAAAGTATAGTATTCTTGAGACAACTGGTCACTGGATTCGACGTATCATTACATCTGCTGCATAGCAGCTCATGTCCTCATCATAATATTGCTTAAATGGAAAATTTAAAACATAATTTTATTGAAATTCAAAAGAAAAATGAAAATAAAGGTAGCTGCGTAAATCTTAAACAAGCAGCTTAGCGAAAAGATAGATGGCGCCACCTCTGTCCTATATGCCGGAGAGAGCGAACGGTAGAGAAATCTGAAATCAACTCGTTTATACCAATGGAGGCATCTACTCCACATCCTGATGAACTCAACGACCATGAACGGGAGGAATTGGAAAGAATCATCGCTGTAATCTCGCCTGAGGATGTCTGCCACAAGAAGGAAGAAATCCTCGCGGAACTTGAAAAAGCAAGAAGTGCATCTGATTTTGCCATCACCGCCAGCCGGAAAGAAGACGTCTCAAACTACATGAAAAAACTCTTCCAGAACAACCTGCAGAAAACCAGGATGGAACTCACTAAGCTAAAAGGTCAGTGGAAGATTTTGTCTTTGTTTGACTGCCCTGAGCATTGCCCCAAGCACACGAAGAAACCGAAAAAATCAACGAAAAAACGCCCGATTATTGATGAAACGGAATTCCAAACTCAACCTAAGAGGTTAATTGCCAAACCCAAGCCTACTACTCCGGAACCAGAAATTCTAACCTGCAACAACTTTGAAGCGCTTGTAGAAAATCCTGAAGAAACCATTCATGAACCCAAATTACCGCCCATCCGTGTGCGCACCCAAATTAAACATACCGAATTCCTCAAGAAACTTGAAGAGAAATTAAACATCTCCCCCACCTGCAAGATTGCAGGCCAATTCAACAAAATTATCCTTAAAACTAAAGCTGATTACGATGCTGTCCTGAATTATGTTATTGATGAAAATACTGAATACTTTGAAATCACCCCCCGCATTCTTAAACTGGCTAAAATAGTCATTAAAGGTCTCCCCCTTGATACTGATATAGACGAACTTAAACTCGAAATTGAAAACAAAGGCTTTGTTGTTCAAAGAATTTCCCAACTTAAACGTCGTGCTACCAATGACCCACTACCAATATTCCTAATTACCCTCATTAAAACTGAAAAATGGAACGAAATCTATAGAATCAATAATATCTTGTATTTAAGTGTTATTGTTGAGCATTTCAGGGGAATCAAGGGCCCCATGCAGTGCTATAATTGTAATCACTTTGGACATGGCAGTACAAACTGCCATATCGCAACTCGTTGTTTGAGATGCGGACTTGGTCATAGAACAAGTTCCTGCACTAAACCGAAAGAAAAGAATCCACTTTGCATCAACTGCCATGAACATGGTCACGTGGCCTCTTGGAGAGGTTGTAAAAACTTCCCCAAACCACCCCTCCCCCAAAATCGCAGACCATTCCAGCGTAGAGAAACCCAGGAGGGCGTATCTTACGCGAAAGCTCACCTACCAAGTAAAAGCTCCCAAAATCCCTCCACCGCTCCTACCCCAAGCCAAACCACAAATCAGAATCCAAACACTTCAATTCCAGACTTCGGAGAGAGCATTCAGCTCTTTCGCGAAATTAGCAGCATCTTCGCTCACATCAACATCAAAGATATCATGCAAAAAATCCAAACAACCCCGACTCTTGCTGAGAAAATCATTATCGTACTTGAAATTATTTTCCAATAATTTCATTGCTCTTAAAATTCTTTCTGCTCAGGGCAATTCAGCCAAAGTTAAGTCAACCACTACTTTATTCTACAGGAGGTAAAGGCCGCTGCGCCGCCAAGCACTCCGTGCTCCACACGTCTGATAAGATCGGTAGAAAACGACCATGGCAGATACAAATACATCGTAAAATAAAAATTATTCCGTTCATTTATTACGAATGAAAGAAAATTGACAATACAAGTCACTTTTCACACCAACAACACACACCCATACTGACAAGTACAAAGATAATCGGATTACATACATCTGTCAAGACATTGTGTACAATTCTTTCTTGTAAAATTTAGGTTTCCATAAAAATCCAATTTGAAATTAAATACCTTTGCATTTCTTTTAACAAACCCATATTAAAATGCTCTATGAGTCCTATTTATTCACAATTTGGAATCAATTCTACGGCGAAGTACGTGCTTGATCAGTATGGATACAGATTCGGGCGTCGTAACCAATGTAAACAATACCACGTGATCGTGAGGTAGCCAATCACAGCGAGCGTCTCATTTTAATCCCCGAATCACTTAACACGCTGTTTGAGAATACCGTTCTTGCTAATCCTCGAGTTAACTCTTACTCGAGGATCAACTGATCCTCGAGTTAACTCGAGACTTGTGAATATGGCCGTTAGAGACCTTTTCTATCGCCCGAGGCGGCGAGGCGGTCTTTTCCTAGCTCCCGTAGACTTAACATGGGAACTTTGTGTGTTCGAGAAAAACGTATTTATATTAAATAAAAAAGAAAATATAGCTTTTTCATGTTCCATTTAGTGTACTAGAATGTTTATTTATCATTACTTTAGTGTTTTGTCAGTATAAATTTGAAGACATTTTGAGTAAATATCTTTTGTGCAATCCATCTCATCACTTACGCATGTAATTGAGTGTTTATATGATTCATTTATACCGAATGTATCCATATCATAACAATCATATGCTTTTTGTGCTCTTTAAAATGATATATTAATTCGACCATTAACCTTCTGGAGACGATTCTTGTAGAAAAATGGCTGTCGCGCATGCGCATTGGTCCAAATTTGGTCCCTTGTCGCCACTCTTGTTATATAGGCACTCTAGAGTACCCCTGCTTTCCCACTGCCTCCCCTCCGTTTATTGAAGTCACAGCTTTAATTGCCGTGAGACTCGGTTTCATGAAGGCCGTTTGACGTTGAACCTCCGTTTGTCTGCGCGAGGAAGAATTTGTACTCTAATCGTTATACTTTTCATTGCATCGAATTTATTTATGTTATTTATGAACCATTTTCAAATATAATTGTACCTTAAAAAAGAGTACATTCTAAGGTTTGCTGCGATATTTTCACATTTTAAAACTAATAGTAATAAGATATAGATATGATAGTTAAAAAAAAACGAAAATGTCCCGATTTTTCCCAAACTAAAAAAAAATTATCAGGAACCAAATTGAAATTTCTAAAAAAACTCGGCATCGTGCAAAAAAAATTATCAGGAACCAAATTGAAATTTCTAAAAAAACTCGCATCGTGCAAAAAAAATCATGGCTGAAGACTACGTCTACGTCTTTTGCTCTCTCGAGTAAGAAATTTCGCTCTTTCCACTTTAATACTTAATAAACCCAAAAATAATAGCCACATATGAAAAAAATCTTATTCGTCTTGTTCCCTGTACAATTTTGAACAAACCATGTTAATTTCGTAATTTTCTTATCCGCACTTTCTGTTGAAACCGTCTAACAATCGAGAAAAAACAGCTCGTTTTCAATTCTGCGGCATCTTTTTTTTTAATATAGAGAGATTTGCATGTCAATTGTTGTTTGTAATATTTTAACCAGTATTCATAAAACTAAAAATTAGTAATTCAATACCAACCGGTCTTGTGGTCAAGGTTTCTCGATTGAAAGCTTTCAGGTTCAAATGCAGGGCAAGGCCTTGGGTGCTTGTCCATCTAGAATGGTTGGTTGAATTTTTCTGGTTCAAAGATCCATATTTGGCTATCCTGCGCCAGAGAAGACATACAATAAAATGGAAAACACATGGCGTAGAAAAACACAATAGTAATGGAAAAACACATGGCGAAAGTTTGATTGACACAGAAGAGAGATATAGGGAGGAATCTAAAGTGTGCCACCTATAACTCACACGTTGCTAGAGCAGTGAGCCTACCCAATGAGACATGATGGACCCTTTAATATATATGCATGGAAGATGTAACATGAACCCCAACAGGATAACACCCCTTCAAGTACCATTATGAATATGTTCAATTTGCCTGCATTTCAAAAACAAAATTTTCAAAATAACGTATTTTAATTAGTGTATTGATTTCTCTATTTAACAAATAATTCACATTCAATAAATAAATTTTGTTAGCATATTGTGATGTTCAAATTGAGAAAGCAAGGTGCACATACAATAATTGAATTTGATTATTTCTTACAAGTGCTGTCCGCTTTTATTATTATCTTAATGTTAATGTTCACTAAATATGTCACAACCAACACATATATTTCTTTGTTTCTATACATTATCCTCGTATCACGTAGTTGAGTTTTTGATGTAGTAAAATTTACCTCTGGCTAATGATGGTGACGCAAGAGAGTCTTTGATTTGTGAGCATGTGCGCACTACGTCATGTTACTTTTCCCGATTTTTTTACTATTGAAATCCCATCTATGTAAACAAGAATGGACTGTTTGTTTGTACATTGAATATTTTCGACCCATTTCAAGTTTTCTATCCGTTTTAGACCCTTATGATGCCAAATCCGCCTCTTCCACGTTTGGTGTCTGTCTGTTTAGAGGCTTTCCCTAGCTTCGGCTAATCCGCTGTGGGTTTTCAGTAACTCGGTACGGAGGGGTCTGCTTCCATTCGAAGGAAGGAAGGAAGGTGTCTGTCTGTACATCTGTTTGTATGTATGTGCCCTATACACTTCCACTCGGTTTAATATATTTCCATGGAAATTTGCATACAGTGAGTACTTATCTTCATTTAGTGAGTGGAATTGGTTGCGAAAGTCTGCCTGTCCTTCTTTCTGTTCTATTTTCAATTTTGTGTTTGTGTGTTTGTGCAGGCATCACATGAATTTTATTCCAGAAATTGGATTGCAATTATTTTATTTTATACATTATTTATTAGTTTAGTGAATGCAACATCACACATTTTTTTATTGTTTTTTTAGATGAGTTTCATGCTAAAACGCCTGAGTAAGTATTTTTAAATCGACCATAATTTGCTAATTTTGGAAAAATTGGGAATGTATATAGAGTATTATGATTACTTTGATTTGTTTTACCAGTACTGCAGTAAAACTAATCATTTTTAAAAAATTATTTTGTTATGGAATTTTAGCTCTGATACCTCATTTATTTTGAGTCTTATTTTTGTTCTTTGCGCAATGTAAACAATTTCCGAAAATATGGGACAGACGATATTTTTAAACGAACGGGAATAAAACAGAAACTCGTGTGTTTCTTTTGCTCTGAATTAACTTCGCATTTTTAAATTTTGTCCTCTGTTTAGTTGTAAGTTGTAGCAACTGTGAGGTAAAGATTTAAAAAGGAATCACAAATTAATATCTTTAGAAAAACTTTTTCCCGACATTTTTTATGTTGTTTTATTTTGCTGTTTTCTTTTGTTTTCTGTTTTAAATATTTATTATTTTAATAGATTGTGTTTCTCTTTCATCACACCCAACACCACCACAGAGTATTCGACTTAAGGTGGCAGGTAAGTCAGAATAAAGCAAATTTTAAGTATAATCATGCCATTATTGAAAGAATAATGCCGTTATTGAAAGAATAATAGTGCTTAAAAAATCCCGAACTAGAACTTTTCAAACATTAAAAAAATTCTTTGTCATAATGACAGGAGAAGCGAAACTCCACAATGTCACATGCCGAATGCAAGAGTGCTACAAGTAAAAAAATATTATTTTGTTGAATTTGAGTGCGAGAGCACTCGCCGGTAACTCGTCATTTTTATTAATTGAGTTGAACACGAAAAGAACTTAAGAAAGGGAATTCCAAATTTCCCTCACAATCGTATTTTGTAGAAGTAACCTTAATACCACCTTTTGTCATTTTGTAGCTTTGTCATGCAGCAAGGGTGCGATTTATGTGAAATGTATTACATGAATAGATATGCATGTGTAGGATTTGTGTCTAAAGTAAATTGTAGAAATTATTAAGATGGCGAAAGTGTGTTAAAATATTATTTTATTCTACGAAAAATACGCAAGTCATCATATATTTTGATCACCTCTTCAATCTAGAGTAAACCAATTCAAACGGAGTAAGGTCGGGAGTTTTGCTGGTTTAACATAAAATGAGAAAAAGTGCGCTTAAAATTATGAAGGCTCGTTTGATTTGCAGAGCTGTCATGTTTATGAAATGTTGAATATTTCCGGTTTTTCATATTTTGGGTCCCAGACCCCCTGAAATATTTGATGTCCGTGACTTAATTAGCTAAATGGACCAATTGCCTACATATATGCAAAAGTTTGATATGATTCCCCAGATGAAATTTTCACTAGGGAACAAAAAATTAACTGACAGCACTTGAGATATATTAGTTTGTGTTTATGTGACGTTGCGAAGGAATTCGGCAAAATCCCCCGTGGTTGATTAGGACAATTTCAATTTATTGCCTCATATATTATGTATTATATTGGATCTCAATAATGAAACATTTGTTGGAAATAGAAACAGGTAAAAAATTCCTCACTGCGTGATTATCGGTAAAAATAAAAATGGGATGCCTGTGTATTGAATACTTTCGATCTATTTCAATAATTTTTTTTTGTTTTACGCCCTTCTAATGCAAAATCAGTGGTTCCGTTTTTGGTGTCTGTCGGCCTGTCTGTTACGTGGGTGCCCGTAATACGTCCAAACGATTGGGTGTATTTTATGAAACTGCATACTGCGATTACTTACAGTCATTTGGCGACTGACCTCAATTGCGCTGAACTGATTGTCTGTATTCCCATTTTACGTCTGTTTGTGTCTGTATGCTTGTGCAACTATTACATAAAATTTCTTGAACAAATTTTAAAATACACTGTTTTGCACCTTATAACTTTTATTATATTGAAGATGCTGGGTACAAAATATTGAAAACCATCCGTCCAGCCATTTTCTTGTAGATTTGGACATGTGTGCTTTTGCCCCGGGACGCTTCACTGGAAATCCCACCTTAGCCGTCCCCTATCAATATGTGCACAATCCCTCGCTTTTCTACTGTCAAATTTGTGCACGATCCCCGTGTATTTCGAAATTTGAATGCCCGACCAATCAAAGCACGCTAGCGAGATGACGAGGCGTTTTTGAAAAGGCTAGGTTGTAGCTTACCCCTCATTTCTCTTGCCGATTGAAGTGATAGTTTAGTTTTTTCTACGAAGTCACGGGAGAAGAACTAGAACTACTCAACCTCCGAAATAAAGGTCTGAAGAGATGCGGGAACAGCACACAGGCGCCTCAATCCCATGATAGTACTTTACGCAAGTCCAACTTGATTGGCTAATCGGATCACATGACCTAGATACGTATGTCATCAAGGTTTATAGTTGTTGGCGATTTATCTCTTCCTTTCTACTTTCTTCTTTTCTTTTCAGATCCATGGCTATGGGTGGGTAGAGGTGGAAGCCGAAAATTGTATCCTTTTATTATATAAGTTAATAATTATATAAGTTAGTGTTTTATGTATGCTTTTTGTTACATCAGAATGGTCCTAAGCCAGCTGTGGATACGACACCATCATCCTAAAGCAAAGGGGGCGGAAAAATATCAGCTGGTAGTGAGTTCAGGAGTGGTTCTTAGATTATTTATGTAAAATCAACGGAAGCTTGGAAAAATATGAAAAGGGTATTAAAAATTAGGAAAAGTAAATTAGAATGAAAAGGAATTAAATTGGAATTATTTTAAAATAATTTGGAGGATCTAAAAATTTTTCCGCCAGCTGGGTTCGAACTCGGGAAGTCATCCTCCGCTGCTGACGCTAATCTGAAGGTGGGTGACTTTAGCCATTAGGCCATCGTTGCTTCACGAAAAGAAGCTCTTTAAAGTATAAGTACCCTTAATATAAGTTGGCAAGAAATACTAACAACCATACAACATATGTATGAGGAGCAAATCAGAGTCAACTTGTCGGACACTTACGCTGTACGCTGAGGCGCTAGTGTATGTATTGTATTTCTACGAAACAACGCGCATATTCAAAATCAAATGGTTACTGTAACAATCAGATTGGCGAGATATTCAAGTGAAGCCAAGCCCGTGAAACTAGCCAATCAAGTTGGACTTGCGTAAAGTACTATCATGGGATTGAGCCGCTTCTGAAGAGCACACACCTCCTATTCGCTTGCAGTTTTTGTCACGACCTCGTGTCTGGAGTCATCCTTCGAGGTGACCCCAGTCGCCTTTTTGATTTTGGCCGTGGGAGTTTGGTCGGAAGACGCGCGTAATTGGAGTTCGGAGACGCCATATATTTTCGTGATGAGAGCCCTTTGGCCGTTTGTTTGGAAACTAAGCAACAGTCGCCGTTAAAAAATTGCCTATTTATTAAACTTTTCACACACACAAAGTGTGAAAATTTCCAAATGTCCAAATATATGAATAATAAACACAAGAAAAATTATATAAACGTCAAAAGGAAGAAATATTGAGAGATGCGAATCCAATGAGATCCGGGCATCCGATACTGTGTTAACGGGCTCGGAGGCAGTTCTTAAAAGTATTGACGTCCCACCTTCAAGGTGAACAAATGCCTGATACGAGAGGGTTAAGTACCTCCATCACTCAGTTCGGCGCAAATAGCATAACTGAAGACATAAACGTTTTATAATCGAATGGAGTTCAACCCATAGAGTTTATTAGCAGCAGCGAGTGCACCACTTGTGATATACGGAGCGATGCACATTTGATGTGTGAAAAGTTAAAACAATCTAGTAATAATTTCTTTCACTCTCATTCACTATATTTCACTACTCACCAATTCTACGCCTTAAATTTAGTGGTCGTGTCTCGACACAACCCCATCGTCTTTTTCCCCTTTAAAGCTGAATTAGGTAGAATAAAACACATATTTTTAGTAGAATATTGCAGTTATTCTGTACTGAAGACATTCACTTTTAAAGGCCTAATTCTTTGCTCGATGGCATATTGAATAGGTACATATGATTAGTCTAAAACTCAATAAAAGTCAGTGGCCAAATTGGCCCCTTCCGTCTTTCTAAGGTATACGGCAACTTTCCATCTTTCTAGTGTTAAAAATGGAGAAATAGGGATTGAAAATATCGCATGCCTGGAACTAGAGAGTTCTACAAGATAAAACTGGTGGTATATAAAGTATGAGTGAGAGAGGACGTTTGAAGTGTCGACAGATATAATATGCATCAACTCCAACATCACCACGGTATTTTGTTGCATCTAGTTCAGAACACTCAGCTCTACAGTTGCTAAACCTCTATTCTTGTATCCTGTATTTTCGAAACTCTCGCTTCAAAATTGGGTTAGAATGATGGCTACAAGTACAATAGAAGCTATCATGGTATGCGCAATATTCCACATGCATTGCAGAGCATGACAATGACCAAATGCGAGACATGATGGTGAATGAAACTATTGGTTGCGATCTCGGTTGCGGTGAATTCAGGGTAATCATAACAGTAACCACTTCTTCAGGAACGTAGTAGAGGTATAAATCCTTCCCTTCCAACAGAACATTTCTGACGCTATATTCCAACAGGACAATGTATAACCATATGTTGCCAATATATTTGTTCCCTGACCTCCAATACTTCTTTCTTGACCAGACATGTTCAATAGGCTACACGATTGGCCTCCACGTTTACCAAACACGATGCCTGTAGAAAATGTCTTGGATATGGTTACTTAGCAACTAGTCCGTTAAAGTCCTCCATCAGCTAGTATCAATGAACTGTGGACTAGAATATAAGCAAACGGGTAAGTTAATCCTCAGGAACATACCCAAAGTGGATATTCGATGTAACAAGGAACTCGATGTCAAGACGTATGAAAGATATTATTGCCGTTCTTAGAGGATGACAACAAATTGATTTTTTCAAGTTATAATTGTTGTAAAAATTTAATCGTTTATGTACAATAAAATCATTAATATTTGGTGCATATTGCCTTTTAATTGCATGATTCATCATATTCACAATCAGTAGTGTAATTTGATTATGCTTTAAAATTGAATATACATTTTTTGTGATTTGATTCACTGAAGCAAGGATAGTAGGATTTTGATACTGTCGTATCAACGATTTGAAGAGGTCTAAAGGTTGAGGACTGTTGGTCAAAAGGGACTTAAAGTCGTGTTCAACTACTTCACCTTCAAGATCACAACAAACTGTCGTTGTATGCACACATTATTGTTGATTAATTTCGGCATTTCTAACTGTATCACTAAAATTTATCTCTTTTTATTAAAAAATATATTGGCAATCGATAAGGCCCTAGAAAAGAGATACGCACGACTGAGCAGAATTAACTATGTCGAAGACACCAAGAGGCTTTTAATCGGGATCTTCAAGGAAGAACCATTCAGGAATTTAAGTGGTTGAGACAAGTGAGCAAAAATATGGCTCTGTTTCCAATTCTTTTCTATCTGTGCTTGTCAATCTTTGCTGTAACAGTCAAAAGTTTTAGTCTCCGCAACGATGGTTACCCTACAGGATCTTTTGCCTTACAAACAGGTACAGTTATGTGAAATATGGTTTAATTACTTGAATAATTTAGTGCGTATCGTCATGTTGTTTATTAGCTATACATGTATTGTTCATTGGTAGAATACATCAAAATTAAGGATAAGTAAAAGGACTACTACAGTTTTAAAAGTTGCCCACATAACATTTTAACTTGTTCAAAAGCTGTACTAGTCATATTTGTTATCCTTTAATTTGAATGTATTAAAGGATACGACTTACGTTAAGTCGGTAAGCCCTTCTGTAGTTTACTACATAAGTCAACTAATACATTCATAGTTTATTACATAATTCGACTACACTTTTAAAGTTTACTTCATAAGTCGATTAACATTTATGTAATAAGCTAGATACGATTTGAACGATAATGACGTGCCTGCAAAGTGCGAAAATTCAAGTAGTCACTTTGATAGTATTACATGTGCTTCATTTCGACACATAGCTGTACAGTCAAATTCCTTGGCATGTAGAATTTGATGACTCTCCTAAAACGGAGTTGTTGAAATGGATTTAATGTTACTCGAGTGATTTGAAAGAACTTTCCTTTTGTGTAACGTGTATTTTATAAGTAGTGCAATGATACATTAATGTTTTTTTTTTTTTTCGATTTTAGAATCATGTGCATAGAAAGGTGAGAAACTACAATTTCCCTTTTTTTCATTTCCAAATGGAATACTTGTTTATTAGCTCTATAATAATAAAGAGGAATCTATCATGTGCTAAAACTTTGAAGCAATATTTTGTGTCTAAAGATTAAATATGACCATTCTAGTTATTTTAGAGTAGTTTGTAGATTTTTTTATACATCAAATTTGAGCTAAAACTTCTTACCCTTAACTGGTGACTAACTTGCTAACTAGCTTATACTTTAACATATTTAGTAATATTATTGCCTATAATGAAAGTTTAAGGTACCCGAAAGAGCTCAAAAACAAAATTCTTGGAAACACACACGTAAAATATTATACGTACAGTAGCGGGAAAAAAAACACATTTCAGCAATTTTAACAATAGAGCAAATTCGAACATGGCTTTTGACAGAAACTAACGTCTACTAATAATTCAAATTCATAAAATTTAAATAAGCGGCGGCCTTCATATTAAATTGAGCACTAAATTCATATATTTCCAATAGGAATCCTCTATGTTTACACACAATTTCGAATCTATCTCACAATTTAACTTCAGATACCATACTTCAGGTTATTTTGACTTGTCGTTTCGAAGTTATGAGGATAGAAAGATTGGAGCTAATAATGTTAAATCAGTTTCTTAGACTTTTATCTTTCTAAATAATATTTCTATAGCGCTGATATTTTGTACCATGTTAATGTTGAACAACCCAAATACAATTCACCTAGTATTTTATTTAAAAAATAGTTTTTAGTATGTAATAATAACTATTAAATTAATGCTTGAAAAATTACGAATTGGAACCTTGTTATATTTTTATGGGAATCGATAACAGAAGGACTTCTAGTATGGCCATGCAAAATTTCAGCTCTTTACAATATTTAGTTTTTGAGCTATATTAAATTTTCTTAATTATTGTGATTTAATGGACAAACAAAAGTTTATAACACGACCGACAAACCTCGGATCTTTGCATCGTAGTAAATATAAGTAAGTAATTCTCAAATCTTTTGCACTTGCATAATAAATATAATAATTCTCGGATTGCTGAAAAATACGTTTGAAATTCGGGTAGCAATAACTACAATTAATCTCGATCTCCAAATAGTATCTTTTTATGAGGAGATAATCCCCTAAATTTATACTAACTTTAACATTGAATATCTCGGGATATGTTGATAGTAACGTCATACAATTTAATTTAGACTAATAAAACTATGCAGAATCTGATTATGGCATCAACACACGGTGTTTTCGTTAGAAATTTTGTTGTTTGTGCAAAATCTGATATGAAGACATTCCCTTATGCAATGTTTTTGGATTTGAATTTGTAGAGGACGCTATTCCTTATTGAATGATACCTTTGAATTTGTTCTAGTATTAATAATGCTAGAAATAAAGGAGTGGGTTCGTTTTTTTTCCGCGACCGTACACATTCATGTCCAAAAGTTAAACCTAATTTTTGTTTATGTGAATATCTACATCGGAATGGAAGGAAACTCGGTAGGCGGATGTAATAGGGTTATAGCAGAAGAAAACAATGCAAAAACGAGAATAATAATTACTTTCATTATCCAAAGAAAAAGGTTCACAATACGAGTGTCAACTTTATTGAAATAGAATGATCAAAACGAAATTTGATGATGAAATTTAAAACAGTGCGGTGTAAGGGAACTCTGGTAGCTACGATTTCCCATTTTTTCGATGAGGATATGGATGAGTTGCGTGCTCAAAGAGTTACAATTTTTAATTCCGGAATTGATCTTGGTGGGTGGAGGAGGGCTATAATATGTGTCTAGAGCATATCCTGCACATACTCAATAAGATTCAGATCAGGAGAGTTGGCAGGCCACCGAATGTGCTGGGTTTATTCACTTTGTAGGAAGGCGTCGAAAAGGTGAGATGTCGCGTTATCATCCATGAATATGAAACCCGGACCGACAGAACCTCGAAACAGTCAAACAGTATACTCAAAGACTTCGCTTCTGTCTTTCACTGATAATAGGTAAAATATATAGAGGTCTGTGCGGCCGTCCAGCATGATACCTGCCCAGAACATCCCCCTGAAGAAAAACTATGACTTTCCGTGATATTTTTCCTGGGTGAAAACGGGTTCCACGTTATCTCCGGATCGTGGTCAGACGAGAATCAGTTTCAGACTAAATCTGGAATCGTCACTGAACATGACATTGCTCCACTGATGCCGAATGCACTCCCGATGTTCTAAACTTTACTATAAAAGTGCGAGTTTCTGTGCAGCCGTCATGCGGATGCAAACTTCTGGTCGTCTGGCATAGAGACCAACGTGTCTTTGTCTCTCGTATATAGTTTGTCTCGAAACTATGACTCCTGTAGCGGCTGATATTGTTGAACTCAGTAGAATCCACTCCTAATGTTCCAAACTTCACTATAAACACGCAAATTTCTGTGCAGACGTCAGGCGGATACAAACTTCTGGTCGTCTGGCATAGAGACCAACGTGTCGTTGTCTCCTGTATATAGTTTGTCTAGAAAGTATGACTCCTGTAGCGGCTGACAGGGATGAACTCAATTGTCTTTCAGAATGGTTCCTCTGACTTCTCGCAGTTATTGTCAAACGTAGCTCTTGCCAAGCGTTTGTTACTCTTGGTCGACCTGGTACTGGTCATCGGGTAACATCTACAGTTGAGATCGCACACTGAGATCCATTCAAAGATCCATTCGTTTTGAGATCGACCGGATTCCAGCATTCCAATAATTCATTGCTTCACAAGCATGCCCAGTTGGTATCTTAGTGACATCTTTGGTCCTTATTGATTGTTAACAACACTTCGTACCACAGCAATTGCGAAATTTCTGTCTAAGCTGGCCATGCTGTTCGAGGCCGTTTCATAGTCGTTCTGATGTGCTCCCGTGCTTTGCGCATGTCAACGTCAACTGAATTGTTTTGCACATGTGCAATGCTTTACCTTTTTCCCACAGTCCTCCACAACTGATTTTGAACCATTGAATTCATATTTACTGCGATTGTTGCGTATTTTACGAATCAAGCTTAACTTTCGGACATGAGTGTTTGTATTTTTAATTATGACACCTTTCAAGACAAGCTGAGTTTAAATTTGTTTATGAGTAATTGAAAGTTGTAATTCTTAAAATATATAATTACAATACCACTATTTACTAAACAAACTCTTCGGGATTTCATGATGAGCTTGCAAACACACTGCACGGACTTTCGTAAACTTTTGCCACGGTCTTAAAACTTTCAAATAAAATACCTGAAAACTTTGCAATAAAATACATAAAAATTATTCGAAAATACGCTTTAATCAACCATACACGTTTCAATGTTTTGTTAACTTCAGCAAAATCTCGACTCTCGATCGCTTTGTGATTGGTAAACCGAAGAAGGATAGATTTCAAACTGGGGGGGGGGCGAAGATTTTGGCCAACGTTCAGGCCACTCCCACCTGTATATCTGATTGGTTAATGACCGCAGCTTTGCGCTTGCCACGCCGAGTCTCAATCCTTCTTAAGTCTCTAGAATGAAATTTCTTCACTCACCTCTCAGAACGATTGATTTAGATCGACTTCTTACCCCCTACAGAACTAGGGCAATGGAGTCGTGAATGACTTTCACGACTGACGCTATCCTTTCATAGAATTGTGCAAATGGAAATTGATGGAAAATGTTGTTCTTTGGAGTATTGAGGAAAATATGGGTGAGATTTTTAGGATTACTTCTGGGTTTTCCTACGTTTTAATCGTTTGCGCCTTTTTCAACCCCTTTTTATGTTTCGAACAAGAAACTGTTTTAATTTTGTCTGGATTAAAATTGGTTTATAGGGAAATATAGTCCTGTGCCTACCAACCTTTTTGATGCCACGGCACACCTCACAAGCATAAATAATTTCATGACACTCTATGAAAGAACATTTTTCTATCAGCATGATTATTTCATATTAGAAGCCGCGGTAGAGCGTCGGGCTCGCATCGGAAGGGTTGTGGGTTCTGTCCTCAGCGGAGCCTGCAATTCTGATGGTTGCGAGCTTGGCGCTCGGACCTTGCTAAAGACCGTCGTGTTCGCTAATAGTGGCTGGGGCACGTTAAATAGGTCGTGGTCACAAAGTCTCCCATACCAAGTCAATACCTCTGGGGGTACCTGATCAGGGGGTTATCGGCCTCTGATTGGGATCTAAATTACAATATGTGTGAGTGAATGGATGTGTGAAAGGGACCTTCCTGTAAAACGGATGTATCATGTATGAAGAAGTCCAACCCTCCGGGGCAATGGCACCCCCAATTGGGCCATATATGGCCCGCACCACAACAACAACATTGCATACTAGGAGGATTCAATTAATGAGATCTTTCTTTAAAACATTTTGCATTACAATATATAAACATTCCAACTATACAATATATATGCATTCCAACTATATAGTAATTATACGTTCGTTTCAGATAAGTCTTATGCTGTTATAAACATGAAATAAACTAAACAAATAGAATGAAAATACTTAATCCATACATCCTCAGTGATTGATATTTGACAAACTTTTATGCTGCATTATGAAGTAAATTATCATATTGAAACTGCCATTAAATTTTTCGAACTTTTATTTTATAAAATTATGATGCAAGAATAAAAAAGTTAAATTAGTTACACAGAAAATAATTTCTGGCTATGTATAAAAATGTTAGTTGCAATAATTTAATTAGGAAATAAAAATTATAAGTATTAATATAAATATCTACAATATACTTTTTTCACAGTTAATACATATATTACTTTCTTATTTAAGTGAGATTCTTCGGCTTGTTTCTTTGAACACTATTATTCTTATATTTGGGTCTGTAGCCGAAAGCTCTACGCGCAATTCATGATCAAGGCTTTTCAGTGATGATCCTGATATTTTTAGATTAGCAAAATCTAGTTTAGAATTCTCCCCATTCCAACCGACATTCTGAAAAAAAAATTAAAAATCGGATCCTTATTGTAGTTTTTTCAAATTAGAGAGTTGGTTCCTAAATTAAAAAATTTGTGAATAGATAGAAATATGTGAAAAAATTTAGAATGATGGATATAGCATGACTATTAAGTATAGCTTTCAATAGTACCACGAAATCTAAATGTATGTTTAATTGACTTTAATCGTCTCATGATGACAGTTAATGTACGAATTTAAAACCGTCTTTTATAAAAACTGCATGTGTACCCTTCTTATTTTAACTTTACTTGTTTTATTTTAAAATGTCCCCATATTTAACATTACCGGTCTTTATAGAATGAGAAGTTGGAAAACTATTTTTGGAAAAGTTTCGTCTTGAACATTTTAGTTTACTTTATTAAAGGGGATTTACGAAGTAAAGAATTTTAAGGAATAATAGTCGAAATACACAGTTACCACCAAGAAATGAAAAAAGCAGAAAATGAATGATTCATTAAATTTGAACTCCGGAATAATTCATTTCCAACATGTAAAATACTGGATCATATAAATCTAGAAGTAGCAGCTTGACGAAACAGATATGAAATTCTAACAAATTAGAAATTTGCAGAGTTGAAAAAAATTTTGTGAATTAAATTACTTAATTTTTTGCTTCCTGAATACATTTGCGTATCGATCAATTCGAAAAAATACATTTCAACTGTAATAGTAGAGACAATAAAGATATATTTACAAAGAAACATACACATACTTAGAAATGCCCAACTATAACCACAAAAGTTTGCTGTCTCAACTCATTACTCAGAAATTTTTCAACTAACATTCATTACTCAGAAATTTTTGTCGAATTAGAAAACAAACACAATCCTTACGCTGTCAGATACCAAAAAGAAAGTTATGTTTTCGAGATGACTGGATGTTTTGCTCGAGTTATTGTAGTTAAATAAGCCGCTTCCTTTATAAAATTTAAGTTAATGTAATGAAATAGCTTAAACATGCTGCTTTTATATCAATCGAAAATTTATAAATTATTTACATTTAGAGTAAATTATCAATTACAAATGGCAGAGCATTAACATTAAAATTCTTTACAAATAAATTTTTTGGGATAAAATGTTTTTCCAATAAGACGTGTGTAAAACAATCTGAGTTGCGATTGCAACCGTAATTATTCTTAACTAGCAAAATACCCGACCTTACTCGGTTTGAATTGGTTTACTCTAAATTGAAAAGATAATCAAAATATATAATGACTTAAGTTTTTTGTAGAATAAAAATTTATTTGAATACCTTTCGCCATCTTTATAATTTCTAATTTCTACAACTTACTTTGGACACAAATCCTACACATGGATATCCATTAATGTAATACATTTCACATACATCGCAACAATTTTGTTCAACGCGATTTTAACTTTCTTAGCATAATTTACAAGAGACGCTAATATGTGTAATGTACACTCTATTACAAAAAAAAATCGACGCACCAAGAAGGAGTTGTCCGAAAGAGACAAAAATTGGTGGATAGGAAAATTATGTACAGAATAGAAAATGATTAAAATTTCAGAACAATTGAATGCTTTATTTCCTCCAATCGTCGGACTACGTCTTCAAGATTCCCTACCGGATGCAGTCGCCTCCCCATCATATCCCAGACAAGCTCGATGGGAGAGAGATCTGTTGATCTGACAGGCCAAGGAAGTATTTGACAAGCTTGAAGACAGTTCATAGCAATACGTGCCGTATGTGGTCTGGCATTGTCTTGCTCAAAAAAAAGCCCATGGTACTGCGAAAGGAACGGTTGCAAAACAGGTTTCAGAATGTCGTTAACGTACCGCTGTGCAGTAAGTGTACCTCTAATGACGACCAAAGGGGTCCGGCTATCAAGGGAAATGGCACCCCAGATCATAACTCCTTGTTGAGGGCCCGTGTGGCGTGCAATAGTGGAAGCAGGATCGGCACGCTGCCCTGGACGTCTCCAGACACGTCGATGATCGTCAGGACACAGTTCGAAGCGAGATTCGTCGCTAAAGACTATACGTCCCCAGTCAGCATCATTTCAGCCTGATCGAGCCAAGCACAACTGTAATCTGGCTCGACAGTGTGCAGGCGTAAGTGGCAGGTGGCGTAACGGTCGGTACGAGCGTAGATTTCGCTCTCTCAGCCGTCTGTGAATGGTCATGGTGGACACTCGTGTGTGGGTCGCACGACTGATGGTTGATAGCGATGAATCAGGCGCTGTGACAGCTGATCTGACAGTCACTCTGTCCTCGCGATCTGTTGTGGCCCTAAGTCGACCGCTACCATCACGACGCTGAAATCTGCCATTGTCCACCCACTCTTGCCAGCATTTTCTAATCGCCGCATCGCTTTCACTCACATGACCAGCGATTCTAAAATTTGTAAAACCTACCTCTTTCAATCCAATGATACGACCTCTTTCAAACTCTGAAAGTTGCTCGTAATGAGCTCGAATCCTTCGGCGAGGCATTTTTTCAGTCGTTGAAAGGTATCCTAAATCGCAATGCAGCAGAACATTTTAACAAAACTTCAAGAACAACTCCTTATATACATCTGCTGGATGCGCAGTTCCGATGCGCTGGAGATCGCACTATTCATTCATTGGAAACCAAATTTTAATCATTTCATTATTTGGTCAGAACATTTTTACATACGAAATTTCAAAGCAATCGGACGATTCCTTCTTGGTGCGTCTATTTTTTTGTTATAGAGTGTATATACTTTTCATATCTATAGATTAAAACTATTAGCTTTGAAATTTGAAATTACCTATATAAAAGCTCAGAATGTACAATTTCGTAAGTTATAATTATTATAAAATTGTGAAGTACATAAATTCGAATCTATAAAAAGTATAATTTCGCGACAGTGTTCAAAAGAGAATTAAAAACTATAAATAATTCACCCTCTCAATATTTATTTCTTCAGGAAATATATGGAAAATAGGTTGTACCCAACTCCTTAATGCGAAACTTAGCTCAATTCAACATAAAACTTCTAGTAATTTGTTGTAGTGTTATTTGTTAAATGATGATTGAAGTGTAATCATAAAAATCCCAACTTTTTTTTTATACAAGACTGCAAGTTTTAATATCTATATGAAAAACAATTTTTTGTTCAACGCGATTTTAACTTTCGTAGCATAATTTACAAGAGACGCTAATATGTGTAATGGATATATTGTTCATATCTATAGATTAAAACTATTAGCTTCAAAATTTCAAATTACCTATATGAAAGCTTAGAATGTACAATTTCGTAAGTTATAATTTTTTTAAAAATTGTGTCGTACATAAATTCGAAGCTATAAAAAGTATAATTTCGCGACAGTGTACAAACAGTTCTTTGCGTCAGTACGCGATGGAACATTAAATTCCTTGGACGAAACCAAGGCCAGCTCGCTGCGACGTCATGAATTAATGGAGGCGAGGAGGGAGTCGAAGGTTTCGCCGTCGGAGGAACTCTACGATAAGAGTGTTGGTACGGGCCCTCTGTTACGCTTAATTCTCAGACGGTATCCCGAGAAAACAGAGATCATAATATTAAGACATTAATATGCTATATTCAAAAGTGTTCAGTGAACGAGAAGTAGAAGCTTTTTTATTGATGCGGCTATTATTTTACTGTGCATTAAGTGCTAAAGAAAAAAAAATGGACATCACTAGCGAAAGGTGTCTTGGTTAAATTGGATTGTGTAGCAATAATGAGGTTTGACCAACGTAAGCGGCGAAGCCCTCGCTGTGACGTCATGGGCCGGTAAGTAAAATCAGGAATATACGAATTATAAGATAGTTTAGCCGTCGTAGGAAATTGACTCTGCAAAAAGATAGTTGGTTTCCGAAGCAAACCAAATTGGGTAGTCGATTAAGCTAACCTGGTATTAGCGACGAATTGGTTGAGCCCCATAGCATTACATAAGAACATAAATTCTAAAGAAAATTTTATCTAATTGAAATGATATGCACATAACACCGTTCCCAAAGGAAAATGCCAATGGAATTTAAAGGATTAATGTAGTTATAAGTAGATCTATATAAATCATCCAAATAAAACATATAACTAAATGTTAGTTTAATTTATTTTAAATGTCGTCCAAAGAATATATATGTCAAATTTAAAACCGTCTTTCATTTTAAAAATTACTTGATAACCAACCTTTTAGGAAAGAGAAGGTACGCATTTGGTTTAGAACGGCTTTTGTATACGTTAATTATTACCTTTAAATAGATTCATGTAACCGTTATGTAATGGTACAAATTTTTATGGAACGTATTTCGAAATATGTAAATTCCGCTAAGAAATGATCCCATGTCCTAAGTTATTTATTTAGAAATGAAAAAACTGATTAAAATATTTATGTTCGTTTTAGAAAACTGTGAAAATGGCGGACAGGCAAAATGCGAAACCGAATTCAAAGTTTGTACAAACAAAGAAAGTGGAGTTGGTTTTGACTGTGGAGAATGTATAACGAATTACATAGAGGTTGCAGGAAATATATGTGAACCAGGTAAGTAAACTTCAAATAGTATAGAAATATGTAATGAAAAAAGTGTTTGTCAGTGTTCAAAAGAGAATTAAAAACTATAAATAATTCAAACTTACAATATTTATTTCTTCAGGATATATATGGTAAATAGGTTGTAACAACGCCTTAATGCGAAACTTAGCTCTATTCAACATAAAACTTCTTGTAATTTGTAATAGTGTTATTTGTTAAATGATGATTAAAGTGTAATCATAAAAATCCCACCTTTTTTTTTATACAAGACTGCAAGTTTTAATATCTATATGAAAAACAATTTTTTGTTCAACGCGATTTTAACTTTCGTAGCATAATTTACTAGAGACGCTAATAAGTGTAATGGATATATTGTTCATATCTATAGATTAAAACTATCAGCTTCAAAATTTGAAATAACCTATATGAAAGCTTAGAATGTACAATTTCGTAAGTTATAATTATTTTTAAAAGTATGACGTACATAAATTCGAAGCTATAAAAAGTATAATTTCGCGACAGTGTACAAACTGTTCTTTGCGTCAGTACGCGATGGAACATCAAATTCCTTCGACGAAACCTAGGCCAGCTCGCTGCGACGTCATGAATTAAAGAAGGCGATTACGGGGTCGAAGGTTTCGCCGTCGGAGGAACTCTACGATAAGAGTGTTGGTTGGTATGGGCCCTCGGTTACGCTTAACTCTCAGACGGTTTCCCGAGAAAATAGAGATCGCAATATTACAAGATTAACATACTATATTCAAAAGTGTTCAGGGAACGAGAAAGAGAAGCTTTTTTAGTGATGCGGATATATTATTTTGACGTGCATTGGGGGTTAAAGTAAAAAAATGATTATCACTTGCGAAAGGTGTCTTGGTCAAATTGGATTGCGCAGCAATAACCTGGGTTAGGCCAACGTAAGCGAGCAGGTGGCGAAGCCCTCGCTGTGAAATCATGGTCCGGAAAGTAAAATCAGGATTATACGAATTATTAAGATCGTTTAGCCGTCGTAGGAGATTGAGTCTGCAAAAAAGAGAGTTGTTTCCGAAACAAACCAAATGGCATTGTCGAGAAAGCGAACCGGGTATTAGCGACCAATTGGTTGAGCCCCATAGCATTACATCAGAACATAAATTCCAATGAAAATTTTATCTGCTTCAAACGATATGCACATAACACCGTTCCCAAAGGAAAATGCCAATGGAATTTAAAGGATGAATGTAGTTATAAGTAGATCTATATAAATCATCCAAATAAAACATATGACTAAATGTTAGTTTAATTTATTTTAAATGTCGTCCAAAGAATATGA
The DNA here is from genome assembly GCA_947359465.1 of Metellina segmentata. NCBI lineage: Eukaryota > Metazoa > Arthropoda > Arachnida > Araneae > Tetragnathidae > Metellina > Metellina segmentata. The sequence goes on from OX375880.1 coordinate 47,496,538, forward strand.
ATGTCAAATTTAAAACCGTCTTTCATTTTTAAAAATTACTTGATAATCTACCTTTTTTGAAAGAGAAGGTACGCATTTGGTTTAGAACGGCTTTTGTATACGTTAATTATTATCTTTAAATAGATTCATGTAACCGTTATGTAATGGTACAAATTTTTAAGGAACGTATTTCGAAGTATGTAAATTCCGCTAAGAAATGAACCCATGTCCAAGTTATTTATTTAGAAATGAAAAAACTGATTAAAATATTTATGTTCGTTTTAGAAACCTGTGAAATTGGCGGAGACACAAAATGCGTAACAGAATTCAAAGTTTGCACAAACAGAGAAAATGGAGTTGGGTTTGACTGTGGAGAATGTATAACGAATTACATAGAGGTTGCAGAAAATATATGTGAACCAGGTAAATAAACTTCAAATAATATAGAAATATGTAATGAAAAAAGTGTTTGTCAGTGTTCAAAAGAGAATTAAAAACTATAAATAATTCACTCTCACAATATTTATTTCTTCAGTATATATATGGTAAATAGGTAGTACCAATGCCTTTAATGCGAAACTTAGCTCTATTCAACATAAAACTTCTAGTAATTTGTAATAGGGTTATTTGTTAAGTGATGATTGAAGTGTAATCATAAAAATGCCACTTGTTTTTTTATACAAGACTTCAAGTTTTAATATCAATATGAAAAACAATTTTTTGTTCAACGCGATTTTAACTTTCCTAGCATAATTTACTAGAGACATTATTATGTGTAAATAACCTATATGAATGCTTAGAATGTACAATTTCGTAAGTTATAATTATTTTTAAAAGTGTGACGTACATCAATTCGAAGCTATAAAAAGTATAATTTCACGACAGTGTACAATCTGTTCTTTGCGTCAGTACGCTATGGAACATCAAATTCCTTGTTCGAAACCAAGGCCAGCTTGCTGCGACGTCATGAATTAATGAAGGCGAGGACGGGGTCGAAGGTTTCGCCGTCGGAGGAACTCTACGATAAGAGTGTTGGTTGGTATGGGCCCTCTGTTACGCTTAACTCTCAGACGGTTTCCCGAGAAAAAAAAATCACAATATTACAAGATTAACATACTATATTCAAAAGTGTTCAGGGAACTAGAAGGAGAAGCTTTTTTAGTGATGCTGTTATTATTTTATCGTGCATTGGGGGTTAAAGTAAAAAAATGATTATCACTTGCGAAAGGTGTCTGGGTCAAATTTGATTGCGTAGCAATAACCTGGGTTAGGCCAATATAATCGAGCAGGTGGCGAAGCCCTCGCTGTGAAATCATGGTCCGGAAAGTAAAATTTAGGATTATACGAATTATTAAGATCGTTTAGCCGTCGTAGGAGATTGAGTCTGCAAAAAGTTAGTTGGTTTCCGAAACAAACCAAATGGCATTGTCGAGAAAGCGAACCGGGTATTAGCGACCAATTGGATGAGCCCCATAGCATTACATCAGAACATAAATTCTAAAGAAAATTTCATCTGCTTCAAACGATATGCACATAACACCGTTCCCAAAGGAAAATGCCAATGGAATTTAAAGGATGAATGTAGTTATAAGTAGATCTATATAAATCATCCAAATAAAACATATAACTAAATGTTAGTTTAATTTATTTTAAATGTCGTCCAAATAATATATGTGTCAAAATTATAACCGTTTTTCATTTTTAAAAATTACTTGATAACCCACCTTTTAGGAAAGAGAAGGAACGCATTTGGTTTAGAACGGCTTTTGTATACGTTAATTATTATCTTTAAATACATTCATGTAACCGTTATGTAATGGTACAAATTTTTAAGGAACGTATTTCGAAGTATATAAATTCCGCTAACAAATGAACCCATGTCCAAGTTATTTATTTAGAAATGAAAAAACTGATTAAAATATTTATGTTCGTTTTAGAAACCTGTGAAATTGGCGGACAGACAAAATGCGAAACCGAATTCAAAGTTTGCATAAACAGAGAAAATGGAATTGGTTTTGAATGTGGAGAATGTATAACGAATTACATAGAGGTTGCAGGAAATATATGTGAACCAGGTAAGTAAACTTCAAATAATATAGAAATATGTAATGAAAAAAGTGTTTGTCAGTGTTCAAAAGAGAATTAAAACTATAAATAATTCATTCTCACAATATTTATTTCTTCAGTATATATATATGGTAAATAGGTAGTACCAACGCCTTTAAATCGAAACTTAGCTCTATTCAACATAAAACTTCTAGTAATTTGTAATAGGGTTATTTGTAAAATGATGATTGAAGTGTAATCATAAAAATGCCACTTTTTTTTTATACAAGACTTCAAGTTTTAATATCAATATGAAAAACAATTTTTTGTTCAACGCGATTTTAACTTTCGTAGCATAATTTACTAGAGACGCTAATATGTGTAATGGATATATTGTTCATATCTATAGATTAAAACTATTAGTTCAAAATTTCAAATAACCTACATAAAAGCTTAGAATGTAGAATTTCGTAAGTTAAAATTATTATTTTTAAAAGTGTGACGTACATAAATTCGAAGCTATAAAAAGTATAATTTCACGACAGTGTACAATCTGTTCTTTGCGTCAGTACGCGATGGAACATCATATTCCTTGTTCGAAACCAAGGCCAGCTTGCTGCGACGTCATGAATTAATGAAGGCGAGGACGGGGTCGAAGGTTTCGCCGTCGGAGGAACTCTACGATAAGAGTGTTGGTTGGTATAGGCCCTCTGTTACGATTAACTCTCAGACGGTTTCCCGAGAAAATAGAGATCACAATATTACAAGATTAACATACTATATTCAAAAGTGTTCAGGGAACGAGAAGGAGAAGCTTTTTTAGTGATGCGGTTATGATTTTATAGTGCATTGGGTGTTAAAGTAAAAAAATGATTATCACTTGCGAAAGGTGTCTTGGTCAAATTGGATTGCGCAGCAATAACCTGGGTTAGGCCAACGTAAGCGATCAGGTGGCGAAGCCCTCGCTGTGTAACCATGGTCCGGAAAGTAAAATCAGGATTATACGAATTATTAAGATCGTTTAGACGTCGTAGGAGATTGAGTCTGCAAAAAGATAGTTGTTTCCGAAACAAACCAAATGGCATTGTCGAGAAAGCGAACCGGGTATTAGCGACCAATTGGTTGAGCCCCATAGCATTACATCAGAACATAAATTCTAATGAAAATTTCATCTGCTTCAAACGATATGCACATAACACCGTTCCCAAAGGAAAATGCCAATGGAATTTAAAGGTTGAATGTAGTTATAAGAAGATCTATATAAATCATCCAAATAAAACATATAACTAAATGTTAGTTTAATTTATTTTAAATGTCGTCCAAAGAATATATGTGTCAAAATTATAACCCTTTTTCATTTTTTAAAATTACTTGATAACCCACCTTTTAGGAAAGAGAAGGTACGCATTTGGTTTAGAACGGCTTTTGTATACGTTAATTATTATCTTAAAATAGATTCATGTAACCGTTATGTAATGGTACAAATTTTTAAGGAACGTATTTCGAAGTATGTCAATTCCGCTAAGAAATGAACCCATGTCCTAAGCTATTTATTTAGAAATGAAAAAACTGATTAAAATATTTATGTTCGTTTTAGAAACCTGTGAAATTGGCGGACAGACAAAATGCGAAACCGAATTCAAAGTTTGCATAAACAGAGAAAATGGAATTGGTTTTGAATGTGGAGAATGTATAACGAATTACATAGAGGTTGCAGGAAATATATATGAACCAGGTAAGTAAACTTCAAATAATATAGAAATATGTAATGAAAAAAGTGTTTGTCAGTGTTCAAAAGAGAATTAAAACTATAAATAATTCATTCTCACAATATTTATTTCTTCTGTATATATATATGGTAAATAGGTAGTACCAACGCCTTTAAATCGAAACTTAGCTCTATTCAACATAAAACTTCTAGTAATTTGTAATAGGGTTATTTGTAAAATGATGATTGAAGTGTAATCATAAAAATGCCACTTGTTTTTTTATACAAGACTTCAAGTTTTAATATCAATATGAAAAACAATTTTTTGTTCAACGCGATTTTAACTTTCGTAGCATAATTTACTAGAGACGCTAATATGTGTAATGGATATATTGTTCATATCTATAGATTAAAACTATTAGTTCAAAATTTCAAATAACCTACATAAAAGCTTAGAATGTAGAATTTCGTAAGTTAAAATTATTATTTTTAAAAGTGTGACGTACATAAATTCGAAGCTATAAAATGTATAATTTCACGACAGTGTACAATCTGTTCTTTGCGTCAGTACGCGATGGAACATCAAATTCCTTGTTCGAAACCAAGGCCAGCTTGCTGCGACGTCATGAATTAATGAAGGCGAGGACGGGGTCGAAGGTTTCGCCGTCGGAGGAACTCTACGATAAGAGTGTTGGTTGGTATGGGCCCTCTGTTACGCTTAACTCTCAGACGGTTTCCCGAGAAAAAAGAGATCACAATATTACAAGATTAACATACTATATTCAAAAGTGTTCAGGGAACGAGAAGGAGAAGCTTTTTTAGTGATGCGGTTATTATTTTATCGTGCATTGGGGGTTAAAGTAAAAAAATGATTATCACTTGCGAAAGGTGTCTGGGTCAAATTGGATTGCGCAGCAATAACCTGGGTTAGGCCAATGTAAGCGAGCAGGTGGCGAAGCCCTCGCTGTGAAATCATGGTCCGGAAAGTTAAATCAGGATTATACGAATTATTAAGATCGTTTAGCCGTCGTAGGAGATTGAGTCTGCAAAAAGTTAGTTGGTTTCCGAAACAAACCAAATGGATTGTCGAGAAAGCGAACCGGGTATTAGCGACCAATTGGTTGAGCCCCATAGCATTACATCAGAACATAAATTCTAAAGAAAATTTCATCTGCTTCAAACGATATGCACATAACACCGTTCCCAAAGGAAAATGCCAATGGAATTTAAAGGATGAATGTAGTTATAAGTAGATATATATATAAATCATCCAAATAAAACATATAACTAAATGTTAGTTTAATTTATTTTATATGTCCTCCAAAGAATATATGTGTCAAATTTAAAACCGTTTTTCATTTTTAAAAATTACTTGACAACCCAACTTTTAGGAAAGAGAAGGTACGCATTTGGTTTAGAACGGCTTTTGTATACGTTAATTATTATCTTTAAATAGATTCATGTAACCGTTATGTAATGGTAAAAATTTTTAAGGAACGTATTTCAAAGTATGTAAATTCCGCTAACAAATGAACCCATGTCCAAGTTATTTATTTAGAAATGAAAAAACTGATTAAAATATTTATGTTCGTTTTAGAAACCTGTGAAATTGGCGGAGAGACAAAATGCGAAACCGAATTCAAAGTTTGCACAAACAGAGAAAATGGAATTGGTTTTGAATGTGGAGAATGTATAACGAATTACATAGAGGTTGCAGGAAATATATGTGAACCAGGTAAGTAAACTTCAAATAATATAGAAATATGTAATGAAAAAAGTGTTTGTCAGTGTTCAAAAGAGAATTAAAACTATAAATAATTCATTCTCACAATATTTATTTCTTCAGTATATATATGGTAAATAGGTAGTACCAACGCCTTTAAATCAAAACTTAGCTCTATTCAACATAAAACTTCTAGTAATTTGTAATAGGGTTATTTGTAAAATGATGATTGAAGTGTAATCATAAAAATACCACTTGTTTTTTTATACAAGACTTCAAGTTTTAATATCAATATGAAAAACAATTTTTTGTTCAACGCGATTTTAACTTTCGTAGCATAATTTACTAGAGACGCTAATATGTGTAATGGATATATTGTTCATATCTATAGATTAAAACTATTAGTTCAAAATTTCAAATAACCTACATGAAAGCTTAGAATGTAGAATTTCGTAAGTTAAAATTATTATTTTTAAAAGTGTGACGTACGTAAATTCGAAGCTATAAAAAGTATAATTTCACGACAGTGTACAATCTGTTCTTTGCGTCAGTACGCGATGGAACATCAAATTCCTTGTTCGAAACCAAGGCCAGCTTGCTGCGACGTCATGAATTAATGAAGGCGAGGACGGGGTCGAAGGTTTCGCCGTCGGAGGAACTCTACGATAAGAGTGTTGGTTGGTATGGGCACTCTGTTACGCTTAACTCTCAGACGGTTTCCCGAGAAAATAGAGATCACAATATTACAAGATTAACATACTATATTCAAAAGTGTTCAGGGAACGAGAAGGAGAAGCTTTTTTAGTGATGCGGTTATTATTTTATCGTGCATTGGGGTTTAAAGTAAAAAAATGATTATCACTTGCGAAAGGTGTCTGGGTCAAATTGGATTGCGCAGCAATAACCTGGGTTAGGCCAATGTAAGCGAGCAGGTGGCGAAGCCCTCGCTGTGAAATCAGGGTCCGGAAAGTTAAATCAGGATTATACGAATTATTAAGATCGTTTAGCCGTCGTAGGAGATTGAGTCTGCAAAAAGTTAGTTGGTTTCCGAAACAAACCAAATGGATTGTCGAGAAAGCGAACCGGGTATTAGCGACCAATTGGTTGAGCCCCATAGCATTACATCAGAACATAAATTCTAAAGAAAATTTCATCTGCTTCAAACGATATGCACATAACACCGTTCCTAAAGGAAAATGCCAATGGAATTTAAAGGATGAATGTAGTTATAAGTAGATATATATATAAATCATCCAAATAAAACATATAACTAAATGTTAGTTTAATTTATTTTATATGTCCTCCAAAGAATATATGTGTCAAATTTAAAACCGTTTTTCATTTTTTAAAATTACTTGACAACCCAACTTTTAGGAAAGAGAAGGTACGCATTTGGTTTAGAACGGCTTTTGTATACGTTAATTATTATCTTTAAATAGATTCATGTAACCGTTATGTAATGGTACAAATTTTTAAGGAACGTATTTCAAAGTATGTAAATTCCGCTAACAAATGAACCCATGTCCAAGTTATTTATTTAGAAATGAAAAAACTGATTAAAATATTTATGTTCGTTTTAGAAACCTGTGAAATTGGCGGAGAGACAAAATGCGAAACCGAATTCAAAGTTTGCAAATACAGAGAAAATGGAATTGGTTTTGAATGTGGAGAATGTATAACGAATTACATAGAGGTTGCAGGAAATATATGTGAACCAGGTAAGTAAACTTCAAATAATATAGAAATATGTAATGAAAAAAGTGTTTGTCAGTGTTCAAAAGAGAATTAAAACTATAAATAATTCATTCTCACAATATTTATTTCTTCAGTATATATATGGTAAATAGGTAGTACCAACGCCTTTAAATCGAAACTTAGCTCTATTCAACATAAAACTTCTAGTAATTTGTAATAGGGTTATTTGTAAAATGATGATTGAAGTGTAATCATAAAAATGCCACTTGTTTTTTGATACAAGACTTCAAGTTTTAATATCAATATGAAAAACAATTTTTTGTTCAACGCGATTTTAACTTTCGTAGCATAATTTACTAGAGACGCTAATATGTGTAATGGATATATTGTTCATATCTATAGATTAAAACTATTAGTTCAAAATTTCAAATAACCTACATGAAAGCTTAGAATGTAGAATTTCGTAAGTTAAAATTATTATTTTTAAAAGTGTGACGTACGTAAATTCGAAGCTATAAAAAGTATAATTTCACGACAGTGTACAATCTGTTCTTTGCGTCAGTACGCGATGGAACATCAAATTCCTTGTTCGAAACCAAGGCCAGCTTGCTGCGACGTCATGAATTAATGAAGGCGAGGACGGGGTCGAAGGTTTCGCCGTCGGAGGAACTCTACGATAAGAGTGTTGGTTGGTATGGGCCCTCTGTTACGCTTAACTCTCAGACGGTTTCCCGAGAAAATAGAGATCACAATATTACAAGATTAACATACTATATTCAAAAGTGTTCAGGGAACGAGAAGGAGAAGCTTTTTTAGTGATGCGGTTATTATTTTATCGTGGATTGGGGGTTAAAGTAAAAAAATGATTATCACTTGCGAAAGGTGTCTGGGTCAAATTGGATTGCGCAGCAATAACCTGGGTTAGGCCAATGTAAGCGAGCAGGTGGCGAAGCCCTCGCTGTGAAATCAGGGTCCGGAAAGTTAAATCAGGATTATACGAATTATTAAGATCGTTTAGCCGTCGTAGGAGATTGAGTCTGCAAAAAGTTAGTTGGTTTCCGAAACAAACCAAATGGATTGTCGAGAAAGCGAACCGGGTATTAGCGACCAATTGGTTGAGCCCCATAGCATTACATCAGAACATAAATTCTAAAGAAAATTTCATCTGCTTCAAACGATATGCACATAACACCGTTCCCAAAGGAAAATGCCAATGGAATTTAAAGGATGAATGTAGTTATAAGTAGATATATATATAAATCATCCAAATAAAACATCTAACTAAATGTTAGTTTAATTTATTTTATATGTCCTCCAAAGAATATATGTATCAAATTTAAAACCGTTTTTCATTTTTAAAAATTACTTGACAACCCAACTTTTAGGAAAGAGAAGGTACGCATTTGGTTTAGAACGGCTTTTGTATACGTTAATTATTATCTTTAAATAGATTCATGTAACCGTTATGTAATGGTACAAATTTTTAAGGAACGTATTTCGAAGTATGTCAATTCCGCTAAGAAATGAACCCATGTCCTAAGCTATTTATTTAGAAATGAAAAAACTGATTAAAATATTTATGTTCGTTTTAGAAACCTGTGAAATTGGCGGACAGACAAAATGCGAAACCGAATTCAAAGTTTGCATAAACAGAGAAAATGGAATTGGTTTTGAATGTGGAGAATGTATAACGAATTACATAGAGGTTGCAGGAAATATATGTGAACTAGGTAAGTAAACTTCAAATAATATAGAAATATGTAATGAAAAAAGTGTTCGTCAGTGTTCAAAAGAGAATTAAAACTATAAATAATTCATTCTCACAATATTTATTTCTTCAGTATATATATGGTAAATAGGTAGTACCAACGCCTTTAAATCGAAACTTAGCTCTATTCAACATAAAACTTCTAGTAATTTGTAATAGGGTTATTTGTAAAATGATGATTGAAGTGTAATCATAAAAATGCCACTTGTTTTTTGATACAAGACTTCAAGTTTTAATATCAATATGAAAAACAATTTTTTGTTCAACGCGATTTTAACTTTCGTAGCATAATTTACTAGAGACGCTAATATGTGTAATGGATATATTGTTCATATCTATAGATTAAAACTATTAGTTCAAAATTTCAAATAACCTACATGAAAGCTTAGAATGTAGAATTTCGTAAGTTAAAATTATTATTTTTAAAAGTGTGACGTACATAAATTCGAAGCTATAAAAAGTATGATTTCACGACAGTGTACAATCTGAACTTTGCGTCAGTACGCGATGGAACATCAAATTCCTTGTTCGAAACCAAGGCCAGCTTGCTGCGACGTCATGAATTAATGAAGGCGAGGACGGGGTCGAAGGTTTCGCCGTCGGAGGAACTCTACGATAAGAGTGTTGGTTGGTATGGGCCCTCTGTTACGCTTAACTCTCAGACGGTTTCCCGAGAAAATAGAGATCACAATATTACAAGATTAACATACTATATTCAAAAGTGTTCAGGGAACGAGAAGGAGAAGCTTTTTTAGTGATGCGGTTATTATTTTATCGTGCATTGGGGGTTAAAGTAAAGAAATGATTATCACTTGCGAAAGGTGTCTGGGTCAAATTGGATTGCGCAGCAATAACCTGGGTTAGGCCAATGTAAGCGAGCAAGTGGCGAAGCCCTCGCTGTGAAATCAGGGTCCGGAAAGTTAAATCAGGATTATACGAATTATTAAGATCGTTTAGCCGTCGTAGGAGATTGAGTCTGCAAAAAGTTAGTTGGTTTCCGAAACAAACCAAATGGATTGTCGAGAAAGCGAACCGGGTATTAGCGACCAATTGGTTGAGCCCCATAGCATTACATCAGAACATAAATTCTAAAGAAAATTTCATCTGCTTCAAACGATATGCACATAACACCGTTCCCAAAGGAAAATGCCAATGGAATTTAAAGGATGAATGTAGTTATAAGTAGATATATATATAAATCATCCAAATAAAACATATAACTAAATGTTAGTTTAATTTATTTTATATGTCCTCCAAAGAATATATGTGTCAAATTTAAAACCGTTTTTCATTTTTAAAAATTACTTGACAACCCAACTTTTAGGAAAGAGAAGGTACGCATTTGGTTTAGAACGGCTTTTGTATACGTTAATTATTATCTTTAAATAGATTCATGTAACCGTTATGTAATGGTAAAAATTTTTAAGGAACGTATTTCAAAGTATGTAAATTCCGCTAACAAATGAACCCATGTCCAAGTTATTTATTTAGAAATGAAAAAACTGATTAAAATATTTATGTTCGTTTTAGAAACCTGTGAAATTGGCGGAGAGACAAAATGCGAAACCGAATTCAAAGTTTGCACAAACAGAGAAAATGGAATTGGTTTTGAATGTGGAGAATGTATAACGAATTACATAGAGGTTGCAGGAAATATATGTGAACCAGGTAAGTAAACTTCAAATAATATAGAAATATGTAATGAAAAAAGTGTTTGTCAGTGTTCAAAAGAGAATTAAAACTATAAATAATTCATTCTCACAATATTTATTTCTTCAGTATATATATGGTAAATAGGTAGTACCAACGCCTTTAAATCAAAACTTAGCTCTATTCAACATAAAACTTCTAGTAATTTGTAATAGGGTTATTTGTAAAATGATGATTGAAGTGTAATCATAAAAATACCACTTGTTTTTTTATACAAGACTTCAAGTTTTAATATCAATATGAAAAACAATTTTTTGTTCAACGCGATTTTAACTTTCGTAGCATAATTTACTAGAGACGCTAATATGTGTAATGGATATATTGTTCATATCTATAGATTAAAACTATTAGTTCAAAATTTCAAATAACCTACATGAAAGCTTAGAATGTAGAATTTCGTAAGTTAAAATTATTATTTTTAAAAGTGTGACGTACATAAATTCGAAGCTATAAAAAGTATGATTTCACGACAGTGTACAATCTGAACTTTGCGTCAGTACGCGATGGAACATCAAATTCCTTGTTCGAAACCAAGGCCAGCTTGCTGCGACGTCATGAATTAATGAAGGCGAGGACGGGGTCGAAGGTTTCGCCGTCGGAGGAACTCTACGATAAGAGTGTTGGTTGGTATGGGCCCTCTGTTACGCTTAACTCTCAGACGGTTTCCCGAGAAAATAGAGATCACAATATTACAAGATTAACATACTATATTCAAAAGTGTTCAGGGAACGAGAAGGAGAAGCTTTTTTAGTGATGCGGTTATTATTTTATCGTGCATTGGGGGTTAAAGTAAAAAAATGATTATCACTTGCGAAAGGTGTCTGGGTCAAATTGGATTGCGCAGCAATAACCTGGGTTAGGCCAATGTAAGCGAGCAGGTGGCGAAGCCCTCGCTGTGAAATCATGGTCCGGAAAGTTAAATCAGGATTATACGAATTATTAAGATCGTTTAGCCGTCGTAGGAGATTGAGTCTGCAAAAAGTTAGTTGGTTTCCGAAACAAACCAAATGGATTGTCGAGAAAGCGAACCGGGTATTAGCGACCAATTGGTTGAGCCCCATAGCATTACATCAGAACATAAATTCTAAAGAAAATTTCATCTGCTTCAAACGATATGCACATAACACCGTTCCCAAAGGAAAATGCCAATGGAATTTAAAGGATGAATGTAGTTATAAGTAGATATATATATAAATCATCCAAATAAAACATATAACTAAATGTTAGTTTAATTTATTTTATATGTCCTCCAAAGAATATATGTGTCAAATTTAAAACCGTTTTTCATTTTTAAAAATTACTTGACAACCCAACTTTTAGGAAAGAGAAGGTACGCATTTGGTTTAGAACGGCTTTTGTATACGTTAATTATTATCTTTAAATAGATTCATGTAACCGTTATGTAATGGTAAAAATTTTTAAGGAACGTATTTCAAAGTATGTAAATTCCGCTAACAAATGAACCCATGTCCAAGTTATTTATTTAGAAATGAAAAAACTGATTAAAATATTTATGTTCGTTTTAGAAACCTGTGAAATTGGCGGAGAGACAAAATGCGAAACCGAATTCAAAGTTTGCAAATACAGAGAAAATGGAATTGGTTTTGAATGTGGAGAATGTATAACGAATTACATAGAGGTTGCAGGAAATATATGTGAACCAGGTAAGTAAACTTCAAATAATATAGAAATATGTAATGAAAAAAGTGTTTGTCAGTGTTCAAAAGAGAATTAAAACTATAAATAATTCATTCTCACAATATTTATTTCTTCAGTATATATATGGTAAATAGGTAGTACCAACGCCTTTAAATCGAAACTTAGCTCTATTCAACATAAAACTTCTAGTAATTTGTAATAGGGTTATTTGTAAAATGATGATTGAAGTGTAATCATAAAAATGCCACTTGTTTTTTGATACAAGACTTCAAATTTTAATATCAATATGAAAAACAATTTTTTGTTCAACGCGATTTTAACTTTCGTAGCATAATTTACTAGAGACGCTAATATGTGTAATGGATATATTGTTCATATCTATAGATTAAAACTATTAGTTCAAAATTTCAAATAACCTACATGAAAGCTTAGAATGTAGAATTTCGTAAGTTAAAATTATTATTTTTAAAAGTGTGACGTACGTAAATTCGAAGCTATAAAAAGTATAATTTCACGACAGTGTACAATCTGTTCTTTGCGTCAGTACGCGATGGAACATCAAATTCCTTGTTCGAAACCAAGGCCAGCTTGCTGCGACGTCATGAATTAATGAAGGCGAGGACGGGGTCGAAGGTTTCGCCGTCGGAGGAACTCTACGATAAGAGTGTTGGTTGGTATGGGCCCTCTGTTACGCTTAACTCTCAGACGGTTTCCCGAGAAAATAGAGATCACAATATTACAAGATTAACATACTATATTCAAAAGTGTTCAGGGAACGAGAAGGAGAAGCTTTTTTAGTGATGCGGTTATTATTTTATCGTGGATTGGGGGTTAAAGTAAAAAAATGATTATCACTTGCGAAAGGTGTCTGGGTCAAATTGGATTGCGCAGCAATAACCTGGGTTAGGCCAATGTAAGCGAGCAGGTGGCGAAGCCCTCGCTGTGAAATCAGGGTCCGGAAAGTTAAATCAGGATTATACGAATTATTAAGATCGTTTAGCCGTCGTAGGAGATTGAGTCTGCAAAAAGTTAGTTGGTTTCCGAAACAAACCAAATGGATTGTCGAGAAAGCGAACCGGGTATTAGCGACCAATTGGTTGAGCCCCATAGCATTACATCAGAACATAAATTCTAAAGAAAATTTCATCTGCTTCAAACGATATGCACATAACACCGTTCCCAAAGGAAAATGCCAATGGAATTTAAAGGATGAATGTAGTTATAAGTAGATATATATATAAATCATCCAAATAAAACATCTAACTAAATGTTAGTTTAATTTATTTTATATGTCCTCCAAAGAATATATGTATCAAATTTAAAACCGTTTTTCATTTTTAAAAATTACTTGACAACCCAACTTTTAGGAAAGAGAAGGTACGCATTTGGTTTAGAACGGCTTTTGTATACGTTAATTATTATCTTTAAATAGATTCATGTAACCGTTATGTAATGGTACAAATTTTTAAGGAACGTATTTCGAAGTATGTCAATTCCGCTAAGAAATGAACCCATGTCCTAAGCTATTTATTTAGAAATGAAAAAACTGATTAAAATATTTATGTTCGTTTTAGAAACCTGTGAAATTGGCGGACAGACAAAATGCGAAACCGAATTCAAAGTTTGCATAAACAGAGAAAATGGAATTGGTTTTGAATGTGGAGAATGTATAACGAATTACATAGAGGTTGCAGGAAATATATGTGAACTAGGTAAGTAAACTTCAAATAATATAGAAATATGTAATGAAAAAAGTGTTCGTCAGTGTTCAAAAGAGAATTAAAACTATAAATAATTCATTCTCACAATATTTATTTCTTCAGTATATATATGGTAAATAGGTAGTACCAACGCCTTTAAATCGAAACTTAGCTCTATTCAACATAAAACTTCTAGTAATTTGTAATAGGGTTATTTGTAAAATGATGATTGAAGTGTAATCATAAAAATGCCACTTGTTTTTTGATACAAGACTTCAAGTTTTAATATCAATATGAAAAACAATTTTTTGTTCAACGCGATTTTAACTTTCGTAGCATAATTTACTAGAGACGCTAATATGTGTAATGGATATATTGTTCATATCTATAGATTAAAACTATTAGTTCAAAATTTCAAATAACCTACATGAAAGCTTAGAATGTAGAATTTCGTAAGTTAAAATTATTATTTTTAAAAGTGTGACGTACATAAATTCGAAGCTATAAAAAGTATGATTTCACGACAGTGTACAATCTGAACTTTGCGTCAGTACGCGATGGAACATCAAATTCCTTGTTCGAAACCAAGGCCAGCTTGCTGCGACGTCATGAATTAATGAAGGCGAGGACGGGGTCGAAGGTTTCGCCGTCGGAGGAACTCTACGATAAGAGTGTTGGTTGGTATGGGCCCTCTGTTACGCTTAACTCTCAGACGGTTTCCCGAGAAAATAGAGATCACAATATTACAAGATTAACATACTATATTCAAAAGTGTTCAGGGAACGAGAAGGAGAAGCTTTTTTAGTGATGCGGTTATTATTTTATCGTGCATTGGGGGTTAAAGTAAAAAAATGATTATCACTTGCGAAAGGTGTCTGGGTCAAATTGGATTGCGCAGCAATAACCTGGGTTAGGCCAATGTAAGCGAGCAGGTGGCGAAGCCCTCGCTGTGAAATCAGGGTCCGGAAAGTTAAATCAGGATTATACGAATTATTAAGATCGTTTAGCCGTCGTAGGAGATTGAGTCTGCAAAAAGTTAGTTGGTTTCCGAAACAAACCAAATGGATTGTCGAGAAAGCGAACCGGGTATTAGCGACCAATTGGTTGAGCCCCATAGCATTACATCAGAACATAAATTCTAAAGAAAATTTCATCTGCTTCAAACGATATGCACATAACACCGTTCCCAAAGGAAAATGCCAATGGAATTTAAAGGATGAATGTAGTTATAAGTAGATATATATATAAATCATCCAAATAAAACATCTAACTAAATGTTAGTTTAATTTATTTTATATGTCCTCCAAAGAATATATGTGTCAAATTTAAAACCGTTTTTCATTTTTAAAAATTACTTGACAACCCAACTTTTAGGAAAGAGAAGGTACGCATTTGGTTTAGAACGGCTTTCGTATACGTTAATTATTATCTTTAAATAGATTCATGTAACCGTTATGTAATGGTACAAATTTTTAAGGAACGTATTTCGAAGTATGTCAATTCCGCTAAGAAATGAACCCATGTCCTAAGCTATTTATTTAGAAATGAAAAAACTGATTAAAATATTTATGTTCGTTTTAGAAACCTGTGAAATTGGCGGACAGACAAAATGCGAAACCGAATTCAAAGTTTGCATAAACAGAGAAAATGGAATTGGTTTTGAATGTGGAGAATGTATAACGAATTACATAGAGGTTGCAGGAAATATATGTGAACTAGGTAAGTAAACTTCAAATAATATAGAAATATGTAATGAAAAAAGTGTTCGTCAGTGTTCAAAAGAGAATTAAAACTATAAATAATTCATTCTCACAATATTTATTTCTTCAGTATATATATGGTAAATAGGTAGTACCAACGCCTTTAAATCGAAACTTAGCTCTATTCAACATAAAACTTCTAGTAATTTGTAATAGGGTTATTTGTAAAATGATGATTGAAGTGTAATCATAAAAATGCCACTTGTTTTTTGATACAAGACTTCAAGTTTTAATATCAATATGAAAAACAATTTTTTGTTCAACGCGATTTTAACTTTCGTAGCATAATTTACTAGAGACGCTAATATGTGTAATGGATATATTGTTCATATCTATAGATTAAAACTATTAGTTCAAAATTTCAAATAACCTACATGAAAGCTTAGAATGTAGAATTTCGTAAGTTAAAATTATTATTTTTAAAAGTGTGACGTACATAAATTCGAAGCTATAAAAAGTATGATTTCACGACAGTGTACAATCTGAACTTTGCGTCAGTACGCGATGGAACATCAAATTCCTTGTTCGAAACCAAGGCCAGCTTGCTGCGACGTCATGAATTAATGAAGGCGAGGACGGGGTCGAAGGTTTCGCCGTCGGAGGAACTCTACGATAAGAGTGTTGGTTGGTATGGGCCCTCTGTTACGCTTAACTCTCAGACGGTTTCCCGAGAAAATAGAGATCACAATATTACAAGATTAACATACTATATTCAAAAGTGTTCAGGGAACGAGAAGGAGAAGCTTTTTTAGTGATGCGGTTATTATTTTATCGTGCATTGGGGGTTAAAGTAAAAAAATGATTATCACTTGCGAAAGGTGTCTGGGTCAAATTGGATTGCGCAGCAATAACCTGGGTTAGGCCAATGTAAGCGAGCAGGTGGCGAAGCCCTCGCTGTGAAATCATGGTCCGGAAAGTTAAATCAGGATTATACGAATTATTAAGATCGTTTAGCCGTCGTAGGAGATTGAGTCTGCAAAAAGTTAGTTGGTTTCCGAAACAAACCAAATGGATTGTCGAGAAAGCGAACCGGGTATTAGCGACCAATTGGTTGAGCCCCATAGCATTACATCAGAACATAAATTCTAAAGAAAATTTCATCTGCTTCAAACGATATGCACATAACACCGTTCCCAAAGGAAAATGCCAATGGAATTTAAAGGATGAATGTAGTTATAAGTAGATATATATATAAATCATCCAAATAAAACATATAACTAAATGTTAGTTTAATTTATTTTATATGTCCTCCAAAGAATATATGTGTCAAATTTAAAACCGTTTTTCATTTTTAAAAATTACTTGACAACCCAACTTTTAGGAAAGAGAAGGTACGCATTTGGTTTAGAACGGCTTTTGTATACGTTAATTATTATCTTTAAATAGATTCATGTAACCGTTATATAATGGTACAAATTTTTAAGGAACGTATTTCGAAGTATGTAAATGCTAACAAATGAACCCATGTCCAAGTTATTTATTTAGAAATGAAAAAACTGATTAAAATATTTATGTTCGTTTTAGAAACCTGTGAAATTGGCGGAGAGACAAAATGCGAAACCGAATTCAAAGTTTGCACAAACAGAGAAAATGGAATTGGTTTTGAATGTGGAGAATGTATAACGAATTACATAGAGGTTGCAGGAAATATATGTGAACCAGGTAAGTAAACTTCAAATAATATAGAAATATGTAATGAAAAAAGTGTTTGTCAGTGTTCAAAAGAGAATTAAAACTATAAATAATTCATTCTCACAATATTTATTTCTTCAGTATATATATGGTAAATAGGTAGTACCAACGCCTTTAAATCGAAACTTAGCTCTATTCAACATAAAACTTCTAGTAATTTGTAATAGGGTTATTTGTAAAATGATGATTGAAGTGTAATCATAAAAATGCCACTTGTTTTTTTATACAAGACTTCAAGTTTTAATATCAATATGAAAAACAATTTTTTGTTCAACGCGATTTTAACTTTCGTAGCATAATTTACTAGAGACGCTAATATGTGTAATGGATATATTGTTCATATCTATAGATTAAAACTATTAGTTCAAAATTTCAAATAACCTACATGAAAGCTTAGAATGTAGAATTTCGTAAGTTAAAATTATTATTTTTAAAAGTGTGACGTACGTAAATTCGAAGCTATAAAAAGTATAATTTCACGACAGTGTACAATCTGTTCTTTGCGTCAGTACGCGATGGAACATCAAATTCCTTGTTCGAAACCAAGGCCAGCTTGCTGCGACGTCATGAATTAATGAAGGCGAGGACGGGGTCGAAGGTTTCGCCGTCGGAGGAACTCTACGATAAGAGTGTTGGTTTGTATGGGCCCTCTGTTACGCTTAACTCTCAGACGGTTTCCCGAGAAAATAGAGATCACAATATTACAAGATTAACATACTATATTCAAAAGTGTTCAGGGAACGAGAAGGAGAAGCTTTTTTAGTGATGCGGTTATTATTTTATCGTGCATTGGGGGTTAAAGTAAAAAAATAATTATCACTTGCGAAAGGTGTCTGGGTCAAATTGGATTGCGCAGCAATAACCTGGGTTAGGCCAATGTAAGCGAGCAGGTGGCGAAGCCCTCGCTGTGAAATCATGGTCCGGAAAGTTAAATCAGGATTATACGAATTATTAAGATCGTTTAGCCGTCGTATTAGATTGAGTCTGCAAAAAGTTAGTTGGTTTCCGAAACAAACCAAATGGATTGTCGAGAAAGCGAACCGGGTATTAGCGACCAATTGGTTGAGCCCCATAGCATTACATCAGAACATAAATTCTAAAGAAAATTTCATCTGCTTCAAACGATATGCACATAACACCGTTCCCAAAGGAAAATGCCAATGGAATTTAAAGGATGAATGTAGTTATAAGTAGATATATATATAAATCATCCAAATAAAACATATAACTAAATGTTAGTTTAATTTATTTTATATGTCCTCCAAAGAATATATGTGTCAAATTTAAAACCGTTTTTCATTTTTAAAAATTACTTGACAACCCAACTTTTAGGAAAGAGAAGGCACGCATTTGGTTTAGAACGGCTTTTGTATACGTTAATTATTATCTTTAAATAGATTCATGTAACCGTTATGTAATGGTACAAATTTTTAAGGAACGTATTTCGAAGTATGTCAATTCCGCTAAGAAATGAACCCATGTCCTAAGCTATTTATTTAGAAAGGAAAAAACTGATTAAAATATTTATGTTCGTTTTAGAAACCTGTGAAATTGGCGGACAGACAAAATGCGAAACCGAATTCAAAGTTTGCATAAACAGAGAAAATGGAATTGGTTTTGAATGTGGAGAATGTATAACGAATTACAAAGAGGTTGCAGGAAATATATGTGAACCAGGTAAGTAAACTTCAAATAATATAGAAATATGTAATGAAAAAAGTGTTTGTCAGTGTTCAAAAGAGAATTAAAACTATAAATAATTCATTCTCACAATATTTATTTCTTCAGTATATATATGGTAAATAGGTAGTACCAACGCCTTTAAATCGAAACTTAGCTCTATTCAACATAAAACTTCTAGTAATTTGTAATAGGGTTATTTGTAAAATGATGATTGAAGTGTAATCATAAAAATGCCACTTGTTTTTTTATACAAGACTTCAAGTTTTAATATCAATATGAAAAACAATTTTTTGTTCAACGCGATTTTAACTTTCGTAGCATAATTTACTAGAGACGCTAATATGTGTAATGGATATATTGTTCATATCTATAGATTAAAACTATTAGTTCAAAATTTCAAATAACCTACATGAAAGCTTAGAATGTAGAATTTCGTAAGTTAAAATTATTATTTTTAAAAGTGTGACGTACGTAAATTCGAAGCTATAAAAAGTATAATTTCACGACAGTGTACAATCTGTTCTTTGCGTCAGTACGCGATGGAACATCAAATTCCTTGTTCGAAACCAAGGCCAGCTTGCTGCGACGTCATGAATTAATGAAGGCGAGGACGGGGTCGAAGGTTTCGCCGTCGGAGGAACTCTACGATAAGAGTGTTGGTTGGTATGGGCCCTCTGTTACGCTTAACTCTCAGACGGTTTCCCGAGAAAATAGAGATCACAATATTACAAGATTAACATACTATATTCAAAAGTGTTCAGGGAACGAGAAGGAGAAGCTTTTTTAGTGATGCGGTTATTATTTTATCGTGCATTGGGGGTTAAAGTAAAAAAATGATTATCACTTGCGAAAGGTGTCTGGGTCAAATTGGATTGCGCAGCAATAACCTGGGTTAGGCCAATGTAAGCGAGCAGGTGGCGAAGCCCTCGCTGTGAAATCATGGTCCGGAAAGTTAAATCAGGATTATACGAATTATTAAGATCGTTTAGCCGTCGTATTAGATTGAGTCTGCAAAAAGTTAGTTGGTTTCCGAAACAAACCAAATGGATTGTCGAGAAAGCGAACCGGGTATTAGCGACCAATTGGTTGAGCCCCATAGCATTACATCAGAACATAAATTCTAAAGAAAATTTCATCTGCTTCAA
Source organism: Metellina segmentata (assembly GCA_947359465.1). NCBI lineage: Eukaryota > Metazoa > Arthropoda > Arachnida > Araneae > Tetragnathidae > Metellina > Metellina segmentata. The sequence goes on from OX375880.1 coordinate 47,516,806, forward strand.
ACGATATGCACATAACACCGTTCCCAAAGGAAAATGCCAATGGAATTTAAAGGATGAATGTAGTTATAAGTAGATATATATATAAATCATCCAAATAAAACATATAACTAAATGTTAGTTTAATTTATTTTATATGTCCTCCAAAGAATATATGTGTCAAATTTAAAACCGTTTTTCATTTTTAAAAATTACTTGACAACCCAACTTTTAGGAAAGAGAAGGTACGCATTTGGTTTAGAACGGCTTTTGTATACGTTAATTATTATCTTTAAATAGATTCATGTAACCGTTATGTAATGGTACAAATTTTTAAGGAACGTATTTCGAAGTATGTCAATTCCGCTAAGAAATGAACCCATGTCCTAAGCTATTTATTTAGAAAGGAAAAAACTGATTAAAATATTTATGTTCGTTTTAGAAACCTGTGAAATTGGCGGACAGACAAAATGCGAAACCGAATTCAAAGTTTGCATAAACAGAGAAAATGGAATTGGTTTTGAATGTGGAGAATGTATAACGAATTACATAGAGGTTGCAGGAAATATATGTGAACCAGGTAAGTAAACTTCAAATAATATAGAAATATGTAATGAAAAAAGTGTTTGTCAGTGTTCAAAAGAGAATTAAAACTATAAATAATTCATTCTCACAATATTTATTTCTTCAGTATATATATGGTAAATAGGTAGTACCAACGCCTTTAAATCGAAACTTAGCTCTATTCAACATAAAACTTCTAGTAATTTGTAATAGGGTTATTTGTAAAATGATGATTGAAGTGTAATCATAAAAATGCCACTTGTTTTTTTATACAAGACTTCAAGTTTTAATATCAATATGAAAAACAATTTTTTGTTCAACGCGATTTTAACTTTCGTAGCATAATTTACTAGAGACGCTAATATGTGTAATGGATATATTGTTCATATCTATAGATTAAAACTATTAGTTCAAAATTTCAAATAACCTACATGAAAGCTTAGAATGTAGAATTTCGTAAGTTAAAATTATTATTTTTAAAAGTGTGACGTACATAAATTCGAAGCTATAAAAAGTATGATTTCACGACAGTGTACAATCTGAACTTTGCGTCAGTACGCGATGGAACATCAAATTCCTTGTTCGAAACCAAGGCCAGCTTGCTGCGACGTCATGAATTAATGAAGGCGAGGACGGGGTCGAAGGTTTCGCCGTCGGAGGAACTCTACGATAAGAGTGTTGGTTGGTATGGGCCCTCTGTTACGCTTAACTCTCAGACGGTTTCCCGAGAAAATAGAGATCACAATATTACAAGATTAACATACTATATTCAAAAGTGTTCAGGGAACGAGAAGGAGAAGCTTTTTTAGTGATGCGGTTATTATTTTATCGTGCATTGGGGGTTAAAGTAAAAAAATGATTATCACTTGCGAAAGGTGTCTGGGTCAAATTGGATTGCGCAGCAATAACCTGGGTTAGGCCAATGTAAGCGAGCAGGTGGCGAAGCCCTCGCTGTGAAATCATGGTCCGGAAAGTAAAATCAGGATTATACGAATTATTAAGATCGTTTAGCCGTCGTAGGAGATTGAGTCTGCAAAAAGTTAGTTGGTTTCCGAAACAAACCAAATGGCATTGTCGAGAAAGCGAACCGGGTATTAGCGACCAATTGGTTGAGCCCCATAGCATTACATCAGAACATAAATTCTAAAGAAAATTTCATCTGCTTCAAACGATATGCACATAACACCGTTCCCAAAGGAAAATGCCAATGGAATTTAAAGGATGAATGTAGTTATAAGTAGATATATATATAAATCATCCAAATAAAACATATAACTAAATGTTAGTTTAATTTATTTTATATGTCCTCCAAAGAATATATATGTGTCAAATTTAAAACCGTTTTTCATTTTTTAAATTACTTGACAACCCAACTTTTAGGAAAGAGAAGGTACGCATTTGGTTTAGAACGGCTTTTGTATACGTTAATTATTATCTTTAAATAGATTCATGTAACCGTTATATAATGGTACAAATTTTTAAGGAACGTATTTCGAAGTATGTAAATTCCGCTAACAAATGAACCCATGTCCAAGTTATTTATTTAGAAATGAAAAAACTGATTAAAATATTTATGTTCGTTTTAGAAACCTGTGAAATTGGCGGAGAGACAAAATGCGAAACCGAATTCAAAGTTTGCACAAACAGAGAAAATGGAATTGGTTTTAAATGTGGAGAATGTATAACGAATTACATAGAGGTTGCAGGAAATATATGTGAACCAGGTAAGTAAACTTCAAATAATATAGAAATATGTAATGAAAAAAGTGTTTGTCAGTGTTCAAAAGAGAATTAAAACTATAAATAATTCATTCTCACAATATTTATTTCTTCAGTATATATATGGTAAATAGGTAGTACCAACGCCTTTAAATCGAAACTTAGCTCTATTCAACATAAAACTTCTAGTAATTTGTAATAGGGTTCTTTGTAAAATGATGATTGAAGTGTAATCATAAAAATTCCACTTGTTTTTTTATACAAGACTTCAAGTTTTAATATCAATATGAAAAACAATTTTTTGTTCAACGCGATTTTAACTTTCGTAGCATAATTTACTAGAGACGCTAATATGTGTAATGGATATATTGTTCATATATATAGATTAAAACTATTAGTCCAAAATTTCAAATAACCTACATGAAAGCTTAGAATGTAGAATTTCGTAAGTTAAAATTATTATTTTTAAAAGTGTGACGTACATAAATTCGAAGCTATAAAAAGTATAATTTCACGACAGTGTACAATCTGTTCTTTGCGTCAGTACGCGATGGAACATCAAATTCCTTTGACGAAAACAAGGCCAGATCGCTGCGACGTCATGAATTAATGAAGGCGAGGACGGGGTCGAAGGTTTCGCCGTCGGAGGTACGCTACGATAAGAGTGTTGGTTGGTATGGGCCCTCTGTTACGCTTAACTCTCAGACGGTTTCCCGAGAAAATAGAGATCACAATATTACAAGATTAACATACTATATTCAAAAGTGTTCAGGGAACGAGAAGGAGAAGCTTTTTTAGTGATGCGGTTATTATTTTATAGTGCATTGGGGGTTAAAGTAAAAAAATGATTATCACTTGCGAAAGGTGTCTTGGTCAAATTGGATTGCGCAGCAATAACCTGGGTTAGGCCAACGTAAGCGAGCAGGTGGCGAAGCCCTCGCTGTGAAATCATGGTCCGGAAAGTAAAATCAATATTATACGAATTATTAAGATCGTTTAGCCGTCGTAGGAGATTGAGTCTGCAAAAAGTTAGTTGGTTTCCGAAACAAACCAAATGGCATTGTCGAGAAAGCGAACCGGGTATTAGCGACCAATTGGTTGAGCCCCATAGCATTACATCAGAACATAAATTCTAATGAAAATTTCATCTGCTTCAAACGATATGCACATAACACCGATCCCAAAGGAAAATGCCAATGGAATTTAAAGGTTGAATGTAATATAAGTAGACCTATATAAATCATCCAAATAAAACATATAACTAAATGTTAGTTTAATTTATTTTAAATGTCGTCCAAAGAATATGAATGTCATATTTAAAAACGTCTTTCATTTTTAAAAATTACTTGATAACCCACCTTTTAGGAAAGAGAAGGTACGCATTTGGTTTAGAACGGCTTTTGTATACGTTAATTATTATCTTTAAATAGATTCATGTAACCGTTATGTAATGGTACAAATATTTAAGGAACGTATTTCGAAGTATGTCAATTCCGCTAAGAAATGAACCCATGTCCTAAGCTATTTATTTAGAAATGAAAAAACTGATTAAAATATTTATGTTCGTTTTAGAAACCTGTGAAATTGGCGGACAGACAAAATGCGAAACCGAATTCAAAGTTTGCATAACTAGAGAAAATTTAATTGGTTTTAAATGTGGAGAATGTATAACGAATTACATAGAGGTTGCAGGAAATATATGTGAACCAGGTAAGTAAACTTCAAATAATATAGAAATATGTAATGAAAAAAGTGTTTGTCAGTGTTCAAAAGAGAATTAAAACTATAAATAATTCATTCTCACAATATTTATTTCTTCAGTATATATATGGTAAATAGGTAGTACCAACGCCTTTAAATCGAAACAGCTCTATTCAACATAAAACTTCTAGTAATTTGTAATAGGGTTATTTGTAAAATGATGATTGAAGTGTAATCATAAAAATGCCACTTGTTTTTTTATACAAGACTTCAAGTTTTAATATCAATATGAAAAACAATTTTTTGTTCAACGCTATTTTAACTTTCGTAGCATAATTTACTAGAGACGCTAATATGTGTAATGGATATATTGTTCATATCTATAGATTAAAACTATTAGTTCAAAATTTCAAATAACCTACATGAAAGCTTAGAATGTAGAATTTCGTAGGTTAAAATTATTATTTTTAAAAGTGTGACGTACATAAATTCGAAGCTATAAAAAGTATAATTTCACGACAGTGTACAATCTGTTCTTTGCGTCAGTACGCGATGGAACATCAAATTCCTTGTTCGAAACCAAGGCCAGCTTGCTGCGACGTCATGAATTAATGAAGGCGAGGACGGGGTCGAAGGTTTCGCCGTCGGAGGAACTCTACGATAAGAGTGTTGGTTGGTATGGGCCCTCTGTTACGCTTAACTCTCAGACGGTTTCCCGAGAAAATAGAGATCACAATATTACAAGATTAACATACTATATTCAAAAGTGTTCAGGGAACGAGAAGGAGAAGCTTTTTTAGTGATGCGGTTATTATTTTATCGTGCATTGGGGGTTAAAGTAAAAAAATGATTATCACTTGCGAAAGGTGTCTGGGTCAAATTGGATTGCGCAGCAATAACCTGGGTTAGGCCAATGTAAGCGAGCAGGTGGCGAAGCCCTCGCTGTGAAATCATGGTCCGGAAAGTTAAATCAGGATTATACGAATTATTAAGATCGTTTAGCCGTCGTATTAGATTGAGTCTGCAAAAAGTTAGTTGGTTTCCGAAACAAACCAAATGGATTGTCGAGAAAGCGAACCGGGTATTAGCGACCAATTGGTTGAGCCCCATAGCATTACATCAGAACATAAATTCTAAAGAAAATTTCATCTGCTTCAAACGATATGCACATAACACCGTTCCCAAAGGAAAATGCCAATGGAATTTAAAGGATGAATGTAGTTATAAGTAGATATATATATAAATCATCCAAATAAAACATATAACTAAATGTTAGTTTAATTTATTTTATATGTCCTCCAAAGAATATATGTGTCAAATTTAAAACCGTTTTTCATTTTTAAAAATTACTTGACAACCCAACTTTTAGGAAAGAGAAGGTACGCATTTGGTTTAGAACGGCTTTTGTATACGTTAATTATTATCTTTAAATAGATTCATGTAACCGTTATGTAATGGTACAAATTTTTAAGGAACGTATTTCGAAGTATGTCAATTCCGCTAAGAAATGAACCCATGTCCTAAGCTATTTATTTAGAAAGGAAAAAACTGATTAAAATATTTATGTTCGTTTTAGAAACCTGTGAAATTGGCGGACAGACAAAATGCGAAACCGAATTCAAAGTTTGCATAAACAGAGAAAATGGAATTGGTTTTGAATGTGGAGAATGTATAACGAATTACATAGAGGTTGCAGGAAATATATGTGAACCAGGTAAGTAAACTTCAAATAATATAGAAATATGTAATGAAAAAAGTGTTTGTCAGTGTTCAAAAGAGAATTAAAACTATAAATAATTCATTCTCACAATATTTATTTCTTCAGTATATATATGGTAAATAGGTAGTACCAACGCCTTTAAATCGAAACTTAGCTCTATTCAACATAAAACTTCTAGTAATTTGTAATAGGGTTATTTGTAAAATGATGATTGAAGTGTAATCATAAAAATGCCACTTGTTTTTTTATACAAGACTTCAAGTTTTAATATCAATATGAAAAACAATTTTTTGTTCAACGCGATTTTAACTTTCGTAGCATAATTTACTAGAGACGCTAATATGTGTAATGGATATATTGTTCATATCTATAGATTAAAACTATTAGTTCAAAATTTCAAATAACCTACATGAAAGCTTAGAATGTAGAATTTCGTAAGTTAAAATTATTATTTTTAAAAGTGTGACGTACGTAAATTCGAAGCTATAAAAAGTATAATTTCACGACAGTGTACAATCTGTTCTTTGCGTCAGTACGCGATGGAACATCAAATTCCTTGTTCGAAACCAAGGCCAGCTTGCTGCGACGTCATGAATTAATGAAGGCGAGGACGGGGTCAAAGGTTTCGCCGTCGGAGGAACTCTACGATAAGAGTGTTGGTTGGTATGGGCCCTCTGTTACGCTTAACTCTCAGACGGTTTCCCGAGAAAATAGAGATCACAATATTACAAGATTAACATACTATATTCAAAAGTGTTCAGGGAACGAGAAGGAGAAGCTTTTTTAGTGATGCGGTTATTATTTTATCGTGCATTGGGGGTTAAAGTAAAAAAATGATTATCACTTGCGAAAGGTGTCTGGGTCAAATTGGATTGCGCAGCAATAACCTGGGTTAGGCCAATGTAAGCGAGCAGGTGGCGAAGCCCTCGCTGTGAAATCATGGTCCGGAAAGTTAAATCAGGATTATACGAATTATTAAGATCGTTTAGCCGTCGTATTAGATTGAGTCTGCAAAAAGTTAGTTGGTTTCCGAAACAAACCAAATGGATTGTCGAGAAAGCGAACCGGGTATTAGCGACCAATTGGTTGAGCCCCATAGCATTACATCAGAACATAAATTCTAAAGAAAATTTCATCTGCTTCAAACGATATGCACATAACACCGTTCCCAAAGGAAAATGCCAATGGAATTTAAAGGATGAATGTAGTTATAAGTAGATATATATATAAATCATCCAAATAAAACATATAACTAAATGTTAGTTTAATTTATTTTATATGTCCTCCAAAGAATATATGTGTCAAATTTAAAACCGTTTTTCATTTTTAAAAATTACTTGACAACCCAACTTTTAGGAAAGAGAAGGTACGCATTTGGTTTAGAACGGCTTTTGTATACGTTAATTATTATCTTTAAATAGATTCATGTAACCGTTATGTAATGGTACAAATTTTTAAGGAACGTATTTCGAAGTATGTCAATTCCGCTAAGAAATGAACCCATGTCCTAAGCTATTTATTTAGAAAGGAAAAAACTGATTAAAATATTTATGTTCGTTTTAGAAACCTGTGAAATTGGCGGACAGACAAAATGCGAAACCGAATTCAAAGTTTGCATAAACAGAGAAAATGGAATTGGTTTTGAATGTGGAGAATGTATAACGAATTACATAGAGGTTGCAGGAAATATATGTGAACCAGGTAAGTAAACTTCAAATAATATAGAAATATGTAATGAAAAAAGTGTTTGTCAGTGTTCAAAAGAGAATTAAAACTATAAATAACTCATTCTCACAATATTTATTTCTTCAGTATATATATGGTAAATAGGTAGTACCAACGCCTTTAAATCGAAACTTAGCTCTATTCAACATAAAACTTCTAGTAATTTGTAATAGGGTTATTTGTAAAATGATGATTGAAGTGTAATCATAAAAATGCCACTTGTTTTTTTATACAAGACTTCAAGTTTTAAAAACAATATGAAAAACAATTTTTTGTTCAATGCGATTTTAACTTTCCTAGCATAATTTACTAGTGACGCTAATATGTGTAAATAACCTATATGAATGCTTAGAATGTACAATTTCGTAAGTTATAATTATTTTTAAAAGTGTGACGTACATAAATTCGAAGCTATAAAAAGTATAATTTCACGACAGTGTACAATCTGTTCTTTGCGTCAGTACGCGATGGAACATCAAATTCCTTTGACGAAAACAAGGCCAGATCGCTGCGACGTCATGAATTAATAAAGGCGAGGACGGGGTCGAAGGTTTCGCCGTCGGAGGTACGCTACGATAAGAGTGTTGGTTGGTATGGGCCCTCTGTTACGCTTAACTCTCAGACGGTTTCCCGAGAAAATAGAGATCACAATATTACAAGATTAACATACTATATTCAAAAGTGTTCAGGGAACGAGAAGGAGAAGCTTTTTTAGTGATGCGGTTATTATTTTATAGTGCATTGGGGGTTAAAGTAAAAAAATGATTATCACTTGCGAAAGGTGTCTGGGTCAAATTGAATTGCGCAGCAATAACCTGGGTTAGGCCAATGTAAGCGAGCAGGTGGCGAAGCCCTCGCTGTGAAATCATGGTCCGGAAAGTTAAATCAGGATTATACGAATTATTAAGATCGTTTAGCCGTCGTAGGAGATTGAGTCTGCAAAAAGTTAGTTGGTTTCCGAAACAAACCAAATGGATTGTCGAGAAAGCGAACCGGGTATTAGCGACGAATTGGTTGAGCCCCATAGCATTACATCAGAACATAAATTCTAATGAAAATTTCATCTGCTTCAAACGATATGCACATAACACCGTTCCCAAAGGAAAATGCCAATGGAATTTAAAGGATGAATGTAGTTATAAGTAGACCTATATAAATCATCCAAATAAAACATATAACTAAATGTTAGTTTAATTTATTTTATATGTCCTCCAAAGAATATATGTGTCAAATTTAAAACCGTTTTTCATTTTTAAAAATTACTTGACAACCCAACTTTTAGGAAAGAGAAGGTACGCATTTGGTTTAGAACGGCTTTTGTATACGTTAATTATTATCTTTAAATAGATTCATGTAACCGTTATGTAATGGTACAAATTTTTAAGGAACGTATTTCAAAGTATGTAAATTCCGCTAACAAATGAACCCATGTCCAAGTTATTTATTTAGAAATGAAAAAACTGATTAAAATATTTATGTTCGTTTTAGAAACCTGTGAAATTGGCGGAGAGACAAAATGCGAAACCGAATTCAAAGTTTGCACAAACAGAGAAAATGGAATTGGTTTTGAATGTGGAGAATGTATAACGAATTACATAGAGGTTGCAGGAAATATATGTGAACCAGGTAAGTAAACTTCAAATAATATAGAAATATGTAATGAAAAAAGTGTTTGTCAGTGTTCAAAAGAGAATTAAAACTATAAATAATTCATTCTCACAATATTTATTTCTTCAGTATATATATGGTAAATAGGTAGTACCAACGCCTTTAAATCGAAACTTAGCTGTATTCAACATAAACCTTCTAGTAATTTGTAATAGGGTTATTTGTAAAATGATGATTGAAGTGTAATCATAAAAATGCCACTTGTTTTTTTATACAAGACTTCAAGTTTTAATATCAATATGAAAAACAATTTTTTGTTCAACGCGATTTTAACTTTCCTAGCATAATTTACTAGTGACGCTAATATGTGTAAATAACCTATATGAATGCTTAGAATGTACAATTTCGTAAGTTATAATTATTTTTAAAAGTGTGACGTACATAAATTCGAAGCTATAAAAAGTATAATTTCACGACAGTGTACAATCTGTTCTTTGCGTCAGTACGCGATGGAACATCAAATTCCTTTGACGAAAACAAGGCCAGATCGCTGCGACGTCATGAATTAATGAAGGCGAGGACGGGGTCGAAGGTTTCGCCGTCGGAGGTACGCTACGATAAGAGTGTTGGTTGGTATGGGCCCTCTGTTACGCTTAACTCTCAGACGGTTTCCCGAGAAAATAGAGATCACAATATTACAAGATTAACATACTATATTCAAAAGTGTTCAGGGAACGAGAAGGAGAAGCTTTTTTAGTGATGCGGTTATTATTTTATAGTGCATTGGGGGTTAAAGTAAAAAAATAATTATCACTTGCGAAAGGTGTCTTGGTCAAATTGGATTGCGCAGCAATAACCTGGGTTAGGCCAACGTAAGCGAGCAGGTGGCGAAGCCCTCGCGGTGAAATCATGGTCCGGAAAGTAAAATCAGGATTATACGAATTATTAAGATCGTTTAGCCGTCGTAGGAGATCGAGTCTGCAAAAAGATAGTTGTTTCCGAAACAAACCAAATGGCATTGTCGAGAAAGCGAACCGGGTATTAGCGACCAATTGGTTGAGCCCCATAGCATTACATCAGAACATAAATTCTAATGAAAATTTCATCTGCTTCAAACGATATGCACATAACACCGATCCCAAAGGAAAATGCCAATGGAATTTAAAGGTTGAATGTAGTTATAAGTAGACCTATATAAATCATCCAAATAAAACATATAACTAAATGTTAGTTTAATTTATTTTAAATGTCGTCCAAAGAATATGAATGTCATATTTAAAACCGTCTTTCATTTTTAAAAATTACTTGATAACCCACCTTTTAGGAAAGAGAAGGTACGCATTTGGTTTAGAACGGCTTTTGTATACGTTAATTATTATCTTTAAATAGATTCATGTAACCGTTATGTAATGGTACAAATTTTTAAGGAACGTATTTCGAAGTATGTCAATTCCGCTAAGAAATGAACCCATGTCCTAAGCTATTTATTTAGAAATGAAAAAACTGATTAAAATATTTATGTTCGTTTTAGAAACCTGTGAAATTGGCGGACAGACAAAATGCGAAACCGAATTCAAAGTTTGCACAAACAGAGAAAATGGAATTGGTTTTGACTGTGGAGAATGTATAACGAATTACATAGAGATTGCAGGAAATATATGTGAACCAGGTAAATAAACTTCAAATAATATAGAAATATGTAATGACAAAAGTGTTTGTCAGTGTTCAAAAGAGAATTAAAAACTATAAACAATTCACTCTCACAATATTTATTTCTTCAGTATATATATGGTAAATAGGTAGTACCAACGCCTTTAATGCGAAACTTAGCTCTATTCGACATAAAACTTCTAGTAATTTGTAATAGGGTTATTTGTTAAATGATGATTGAAGTGTAATCATAAAAATGCCACTTGTTTTTTTATACAAGACTTCAAGTTTTAAAAACAATATGAAAAACAATTTTTTGTTCAATGCGATTTTAACTTTCCTAGCATAATTTACTAGTGACGCTAATATGTGTAAATAACCTATATGAATGCTTAGAATGTACAATTTCGTAAGTTATAATTATTTTTAAAAGTGTGACGTACATAAATTCGAAGCTATAAAAAGTATAATTTCACGACAGTGTACAATCTGTTCTTTGCGTCAGTACGCGATGGAACATCAAATTCCTTTGACGAAAACAAGGCCAGATCGCTGCGACGTCATGAATTAATGAAGGCGAGGACGGGGTCGAAGGTTTCGCCGTCGGAGGTACGCTACGATAAGAGTGTTGGTTGGTATGGGCCCTCTGTTACGCTTAACTCTCAGACGGTTTCCCGAGAAAATAGAGATCACAATATTACAAGATTAACATACTATATTCAAAAGTGTTCAGGGAACGAGAAGAAGAAGCTTTTTTAGTGATGCGGTTATTATTTTATAGTGCATTGGGGGTTAAAGTAAAAAAATGATTATCACTTGCGAAAGGTGTCTTGGTCAAATTGGATTGCGCAGCAATAACCTGGGTTAGGCCAACGTAAGCGAGCAGGTGGCGAAGCCCTCGCTGTGAAATCATGGTCCGGAAAGTAAAATCAGGATTATACGAATTATTAAGATCGTTTAGCCGTCGTAGGAGATTGAGTCTGCAAAAAGATAGTTGTTTCCGAAACAAACCAAATGGCATTGTCGAGAAAGCGAACCGGGTACTAGCGACCAATTGGTTGAGCCCCATAGCATTACATCAGAACATAAATTCTAATGAAAATTTCATCTGCTTCAAACGATATGCACATAAGACCGATCCCAAAGGAAAATGCCAATGGAATTTAAAGGTTGAATGTAGTTATAAGTAGACCTATATAAATCATCCAAATAAAACATATAACTAAATGTTAGTTTAATTTATTTTAAATGTCGTCCAAAGAATATGAATGTCATATTTAAAACCGTCTTTCATTTTTAAAAATTACTTGATAACCCACCTTTTAGGAAAGAGAAGGTACGCATTTGGTTTAGAACGGCTTTTGTATACGTTAATTATTATCTTTAAATAGATTCATGTAACCGTTATGTAATGGTACAAATTTTTAAGGAACGTATTTCGAAGTAAGTAAATTCCGCTAACAAATGAACCCATGTCCAAGTTATTTATTTAGAAATGAAAAAACTGATTAAAATATTTATGTTCGTTTTAGAAACCTGTGAAATTGGCGGAGAGACAAAATGCGAAAACGAATTCAAAGTTTGCACAAACAGAGAAAATGGAATTGGTTTTGAATGTGGAGAATGTATAACGAATTACATAGAGGTTGCAGGAAATATATGTGAACCAGGTAAGTAAACTTCAAATAATATAGAAATATGTAATGAAAAAAGTGTTTGTCAGTGTTCAAAAGAGAATTAAAACTATAAATAATTCATTCTCACAATATTTATTTCTTCAGTATATATATGGTAAATAGGTAGTACCAACGCCTTTAAATCGAAACTTAGCTGTATTCAACATAAACCTTCTAGTAATTTGTAATAGGGTTATTTGTAAAATGATGATTGAAGTGTAATCATAAAAATGCCACTTGTTTTTTTATACAAGACTTCAAGTTTTAATATCAATATGAAAAACAATTTTTTGTTCAACGCGATTTTAACTTTCCTAGCATAATTTACTAGTGACGCTAATATGTGTAAATAACCTATATGAATGCTTAGAATGTACAATTTCGTAAGTTATAATTATTTTTAAAAGTGTGACGTACATAAATTCGAAGCTATAAAAAGTATAATTTCACGACAGTGTACAATCTGTTCTTTGCGTCAGTACGCGATGGAACATCAAATTCCTTTGACGAAAACAAGGCCAGATCGCTGCGACGTCATGAATTAATGAAGGCGAGGACGGGGTCGAAGGTTTCGCCGTCGGAGGTACGCTACGATAAGAGTGTTGGTTGGTATGGGCCCTCTGTTACGCTTAACTCTCAGACGGTTTCCCGAGAAAATAGAGATCACAATATTACAAGATTAACATACTATATTCAAAAGTGTTCAGGGAACGAGAAGGAGAAGCTTTTTTAGTGATGCGGTTATTATTTTATAGTGCATTGGGGGTTAAAGTAAAAAAATAATTATCACTTGCGAAAGGTGTCTTGGTCAAATTGGATTGCGCAGCAATAACCTGGGTTAGGCCAACGTAAGCGAGCAGGTGGCGAAGCCCTCGCGGTGAAATCATGGTCCGGAAAGTAAAATCAGGATTATACGAATTATTAAGATCGTTTAGCCGTCGTAGGAGATTGAGTCTGCAAAAAGATAGTTGTTTCCGAAACAAACCAAATGGCATTGTCGAGAAAGCGAACCGGGTATTAGCGACCAATTGGTTGAGCCCCATAGCATTACATCAGAACATAAATTCTAATGAAAATTTCATCTGCTTCAAACGATATGCACATAACACCGATCCCAAAGGAAAATGCCAATGGAATTTAAAGGTTGAATGTAGTTATAAGTAGACCTATATAAATCATCCAAATAAAACATATAACTAAATGTTAGTTTAATTTATTTTAAATGTCGTCCAAAGAATATGAATGTCATATTTAAAACCGTCTTTCATTTTTAAAAATTACTTGATAACCCACCTTTTAGGAAAGAGAAGGTACGCATTTGGTTTAGAACGGCTTTTGTATACGTTAATTATTATCTTTAAATAGATTCATGTAACCGTTATGTAATGGTACAAATTTTTAAGGAACGTATTTCGAAGTATGTCAATTCCGCTAAGAAATGAACCCATGTCCTAAGCTATGTATTTAGAAATGAAAAAACTGATTAAAATATTTATGTTCGTTTTAGAAACCTGTGAAATTGGCGGACAGACAAAATGCGAAACCGAATTCAAAGTTTGCACAAACAGAGAAAATGGAATTGGTTTTGACTGTGGAGAATGTATAACGAATTACATAGAGATTGCAGGAAATATATGTGAACCAGGTAAATAAACTTCAAATAATATAGAAATATGTAATGACAAAAGTGTTTGTCAGTGTTCAAAAGAGAATTAAAAACTATAAACAATTCACTCTCACAATATTTATTTCTTCAGTATATATATGGTAAATAGGTAGTACCAACGCCTTTAATGCGAAACTTAGCTCTATTCGACATAAAACTTCTAGTAATTTGTAATAGGGTTATTTGTTAAATGATGATTGAAGTGTAATCATAAAAATGCCACTTGTTTTTTTATACAAGACTTCAAGTTTTAATATCAATATGAAAAACAATTTTTTGTTCAACGCGATTTTAACTTTCCTAGCATAATTTACTAGTGACGCTAATATGTGTAAATAACCTATATGAATGCTTAGAATGTACAATTTCGTAAGTTATAATTATTTTTAAAAGTGTGACGTACATAAATTCGAAGCTATAAAAAGTATAATTTCACGACAGTGTACAATCTGTTCTTTGCGTCAGTACGCGATGGAACATCAAATTCCTTTGACGAAAACAAGGCCAGATCGCTGCGACGTCATGAATTAATGAAGGCGAGGACGGGGTCGAAGGTTTCGCCGTCGGAGGTACGCTACGATAAGAGTGTTGGTTGGTATGGGCCCTCTGTTACGCTTAACTCTCAGACGGTTTCCCGAGAAAATAGAGATCACAATATTACAAGATTAACATACTATATTCAAAAGTGTTCAGGGAACGAGAAGGAGAAGCTTTTTTAGTGATGCGGTTATTATTTTATAGTGCATTGGGGGTTAAAGTAAAAAAATAATTATCACTTGCGAAAGGTGTCTTGGTCAAATTGGATTGCGCAGCAATAACCTGGGTTAGGCCAACGTAAGCGAGCAGGTGGCGAAGCCCTCGCGGTGAAATCATGGTCCGGAAAGTAAAATCAGGATTATACGAATTATTAAGATCGTTTAGCCGTCGTAGGAGATTGAGTCTGCAAAAAGATAGTTGTTTCCGAAACAAACCAAATGGCATTGTCGAGAAAGCGAACCGGGTATTAGCGACCAATTGGTTGAGCCCCATAGCATTACATCAGAACATAAATTCTAATGAAAATTTCATCTGCTTCAAACGATATGCACATAACACCGATCCCAAAGGAAAATGCCAATGGAATTTAAAGGTTGAATGTAGTTATAAGTAGACCTATATAAATCATCCAAATAAAACATATAACTAAATGTTAGTTTAATTTATTTTAAATGTCGTCCAAAGAATATGAATGTCATATTTAAAACCGTCTTTCTTTTTTAAAATTACTTGATAACCCACCTTTTAGGAAAGAGAAGGTACGCATTTGGTTTAGAACGGCTTTTGTATACGTTAATTATTATCTTTAAATAGATTCATGTAACCGTTATGTAATGGTACAAATTTTTAAGGAACGTATTTCGAAGTATGTCAATTCCGCTAAGAAATGAACCCATGTCCTAAGCTATTTATTTAGAAATGAAAAAACTGATTAAAATATTTATGTTCGTTTTAGAAACCTGTGAAATTGGCGGACAGACAAAATGCGAAACCGAATTCAAAGTTTGCACAAACAGAGAAAATGGAATTGGTTTTGACTGTGGAGAATGTATAACGAATTACATAGAGATTGCAGGAAATATATGTGAACCAGGTAAATAAACTTCAAATAATATAGAAATATGTAATGACAAAAGTGTTTGTCAGTGTTCAAAAGAGAATTAAAAACTATAAACAATTCACTCTCACAATATTTATTTCTTCAGTATATATATGGTAAATAGGTAGTACCAACGCCTTTAATGCGAAACTTAGCTCTATTCGACATAAAACTTCTAGTAATTTGTAATAGGGTTATTTGTTAAATGATGATTGAAGTGTAATCATAAAAATGCCACTTGTTTTTTTATACAAGACTTCAAGTTTTAAAAACAATATGAAAAACAATTTTTTGTTCAATGCGATTTTAACTTTCCTAGCATAATTTACTAGTGACGCTAATATGTGTAAATAACCTATATGAATGCTTAGAATGTACAATTTCGTAAGTTATAATTATTTTTAAAAGTGTGACGTACATAAATTCGAAGCTATAAAAAGTATAATTTCACGACAGTGTACAATCTGTTCTTTGCGTCAGTACGCGATGGAACATCAAATTCCTTTGACGAAAACAAGGCCAGATCGCTGCGACGTCATGAATTAATGAAGGCGAGGACGGGGTCGAAGGTTTCGCCGTCGGAGGTACGCTACGATAAGAGTGTTGGTTGGTATGGGCCCTCTGTTACGCTTAACTCTCAGACGGTTTCCCGAGAAAATAGAGATCACAATATTACAAGATTAACATACTATATTCAAAAGTGTTCAGGGAACGAGAAGGAGAAGCTTTTTTAGTGATGCGGTTATTATTTTATAGTGCATTGGGGGTTAAAGTAAAAAAATGATTATCACTTGCGAAAGGTGTCTTGGTCAAATTGGATTGCGCAGCAATAACCTGGGTTAGGCCAACGTAAGCGAGCAGGTGGCGAAGCCCTCGCTGTGAAATCATGGTCCGGAAAGTAAAATCAGGATTATACGAATTATTAAGATCGTTTAGCCGTCGTAGGAGATTGAGTCTGCAAAAAGATAGTTGTTTCCGAAACAAACCAAATGGCATTGTCGAGAAAGCGA
Source organism: Metellina segmentata (assembly GCA_947359465.1). NCBI lineage: Eukaryota > Metazoa > Arthropoda > Arachnida > Araneae > Tetragnathidae > Metellina > Metellina segmentata. The sequence goes on from OX375880.1 coordinate 47,533,457, forward strand.
ACCGGGTACTAGCGACCAATTGGTTGAGCCCCATAGCATTACATCAGAACATAAATTCTAATGAAAATTTCATCTGCTTCAAACGATATGCACATAAGACCGATCCCAAAGGAAAATGCCAATGGAATTTAAAGGTTGAATGTAGTTATAAGTAGACCTATATAAATCATCCAAATAAAACATATAACTAAATGTTAGTTTAATTTATTTTAAATGTCGTCCAAAGAATATGAATGTCATATTTAAAACCGTCTTTCATTTTTAAAAATTACTTGATAACCCACCTTTTAGGAAAGAGAAGGTACGCATTTGGTTTAGAACGGCTTTTGTATACGTTAATTATTATCTTTAAATAGATTCATGTAACCGTTATGTAATGGTACAAATTTTTAAGGAACGTATTTCAAAGTATGTAAATTCCGCTAACAAATGAACCCATGTCCAAGTTATTTATTTAGAAATGAAAAAACTGATTAAAATATTTATGTTCGTTTTAGAAACCTGTGAAATTGGCGGACAGACAAAATGCGAAACCGAATTCAAAGTTTGCACAAACAGAGAAAATGGAATTGGTTTTGAATGTGGAGAATGTATAACGAATTACATAGAGGTTGCAGGAAATATATGTGAACCAGGTAAGTAAACTTCAAATAATATAGAAATATGTAATGAAAAAAGTGTTTGTCAGTGTTCAAAAGAGAATTAAAACTATAAATAATTCATTCTCACAATATTTATTTCTTCAGTATATATATGGTAAATAGGTAGTACCAACGCCTTTAAATCGAAACTTAGCTGTATTCAACATAAACCTTCTAGTAATTTGTAATAGGGTTATTTGTAAAATGATGATTGAAGTGTAATCATAAAAATGCCACTTGTTTTTTTATACAAGACTTCAAGTTTTAATATCAATATGAAAAACAATTTTTTGTTCAACGCGATTTTAACTTTCGTAGCATAATTTACTAGAGACGCTAATATGTGTAATGGATATATTGTTCATATCTATAGATTAAAACTATTAGTTCAAAATTTCAAATAACCTACATGAAAGCTTAGAATGTAGAATTTCGTAAGTTAAAATTATTATTTTTAAAAGTGTGACGTACATAAATTCGAAGCTATAAAAAGTATAATTTCACGACAGTGTACAATCTGTTCTTTGCGTCAGTACGCGATGGAACATCAAATTCCTTGTTCGAAACCAAGGCCAGCTTGCTGCGACGTCATGAATTAATGAAGGCGAGGACGGGGTCGAAGGTTTTGCCGTCGGAGGTACGCTACGATAAGAGTGTTGGTTGGTATGGGCCCTCTGTTACGCTTAACTCTCAGACGGTTTCCCGAGAAAATAGAGATCACAATATTACAAGATTAACATACTATATTCAAAAGTGTTCAGGGAACGAGAAGGAGAAGCTTTTTTAGTGATGCGGTTATTATTTTATAGTGCATTGGGGGTTAAAGTAAAAAAATGATTATCACTTGCGAAAGGTGTCTTGTTCAAATTGGATTGCGCAGCAATAACCTGGGTTAGGCCAACGTAAGCGAGCAGGTGGCGAAGCCCTCGCTGTGAAATCATGGTCCGGAAAGTAAAATCAGGATTATACGAATTATTAAGATCGTTTAGCCGTCGTAGGAGATTGAGTCTGCAAAAAGATAGTTGTTTCCGAAACAAACCAAATGGCATTGTCGAGAAAGCGAACCGGGTATTAGCGACCAATTGGTTGAGCCCCATAGCATTACATCAGAACATAAATTCTAAAGAAAATTTCATCTGCTTCAAACGATATGCACATAACACCGTTCCCAAAGGAAAATGCCAATGGAATTTAAAGGATGAATGTAGTTATAAGTAGATCTATATAAATCATCCAAATAAAACATATAACTAAATGTTAGTTTAATTTATTTTATATGTCGTCCAAAGAATATATGTGTCAAATTAAAAACCGTTTTTCATTTTTAAAAATTACTTGATAACCCACCTTTTAGGAAAGAGAAGGTACGCATTTGGTTTAGAACGGCTTTTGTAGACGTTAATTATTATCTTTAAATACATTCATGTAACCGTTATGTAATGGTACAAATTTTTAAGGAACGTATTTCGAAGTATGTAAATTCCGCTAACAAATGAACCCATGTCCAAGTTATTTATTTAGAAATGAAAAAACTGATTAAAATATTTATGTTCGTTTTAGAAACCTGTGAAATTGGCGGAGAGACAAAATGCGAAACCGAATTCAAAGTTTGCACAAACAGAGAAAATGGAATTGGTTTTGAATGTGGAGAATGTATAACGAATTACATAGAGGTTGCAGGAAATATATGTGAACCAGGTAAATAAACTTCAAATAATATAGAAATATGTAATGAAAAAAGTGTTTGTCAGTGTTCAAAAGAGAATTAAAAACTATAAATAATTCACTCTCACAATATTTATTTCTTCAGTATATATATGGTAAATAGGTAGTACCAACGCCTTTAATACGAAACTTAGCTCTATTCAACATAAAACTTCTAGTAATTTGTAATAGGGTTATTTTTTAAATGATGATTGAAGTGTAATCATAAAAATGCCACTTTTTTTATACAAGACTTCAAGTTTTAATATCAATATGAAAAACAATTTTTTGTTCAACGCGATTTAACTTTCGTAGCATAATTTACTAGAGACGCTAATATGTGTAATGGATATATTGTTCATATCTATAGATTAAAACTATTAGCTTCAAAATTTCAAATAACCTATATGAAAGCTTAGAATGTACAATTTCGTAAGTTAAATTTATTATTTTTAAAAGTGTGACGTAATTAAATTCGAAGCTATAAAAAGTATAATTTCACGACAGTGTACAATCTGTTCTTTGCGTCAGTACGCGATGGAACATAAATTCCTTGTTCGAAACCAAGGCCAGCTTGCTGCGACGTCATGAATTAATGAAGGCGAGGACGGGGTCGAAGGTTTCGCCGTCGGAGGAACTCTACGATAAGAGTGTTGGTTGGTATGGGCCCTCTGTTACGCTTAACTCTCAGACGGTTTCCCGAGAAAATAGAGATCACAATATTACAAGATTAACATACTATATTCAAAAGTGTTCAGGGAACGAGAAGGAGAAGCTTTTTTAGTCATGCGGTTATTATTTTATCGTGCATTGGGGGTTAAAGTAAAAAAATGATTATCACTTGCGAAAGGTGTCTGGGTCAAATTGGATTGCGCAGCAATAACCTGGGTTAGGCCAACGTAAGCGAGCAGGTAGGAGATTGAGTCTGCAAAAAGTTAGTTGGTTTCCGAAACAAACCAAATGGCATTGTCGAGAAAGCGAACCGGGTATTAGCGACCAATTGGTTGAGCCCCATAGCATTACATCAGAACATAAATTCTAAAGAAAATTTCATCTGCTTCAAACGATATGCACATAACACCGTTCCCAAAGGAAAATGCCAATGGAATTTAAAGTATGAATGTAGTTATAAGTAGATCTATATAAATCATCCAAATAAAACATATAACTAAATGTTAGTTTAATTTATTTTATATGTCGTCCAAAGAATATATGTGTCAAATTTAAAACCGTTTTTCATTTTTAAAAATTACTTGATAACCCACCTTTTAGGAAAGAGAAGGTACGCATTTGGTTTAGAACGGCTTTTGTAGACGTTAATTATTATCTTTAAATACATTCATGTAACCGTTATGTAATGGTACAAATTTTTAAGGAACGTATTTCGAAGTATGTAAATTCCGCTAACAAATGAACCCATGTCCAAGTTATTTATTTAGAAATGAAAAAACTGATTAAAATATTTATGTTCGTTTTAGAAACCTGTGAAATTGGCGGAGAGACAAAATGCGAAACCGAATTCAAAGTTTGCACAAACAGAGAAAATGGAATTGGTTTTGACTGTGGAGAATGTAGAACGAATTACATAGAGGTTGCAGGAAATATATGTGAACCAGGTAAATAAACTTCAAATAATATAGAAATATGTAATGAAAAAAGTGTTTGTCAGTGTTCAAAAGAGAATTAAAAACTATAAATAATTCACTCTCACAATATTTATATCTTCGGTATATATATGGTAAATAGGTAGTACCAACGCCTTTAATGCGAAACTTAGCTCTATTCAACATAAAACTTCTAGTAATTTGTAATAGGGTTATTTGTTAAATGATGATTGAAGTGTAATCATAAAAATGCCACTTTTTTTTATACAAGACTTCAAGTTTTAATATCAATATGACAAACAATTTTTTGTTCAACGCGATTTTAACTTTCGTAGCATAATTTACTAGAGACGCTAATATGTGTAATGGATATATTGTTCATATCTATAGATTAAAACTATTAGCTTCAAAATTTCAAATTACCTATATGAAAGCTTAAAATGTACAATTTCGTAAGTTATAATTATTTTTAAAATTGTGACTTACATAAATTCGAAGCTATAAAAAATTTAATTTCGCGACAGTGTACAAACTGTTCTTTGCGTCAGTACGCTATGGAACATCGTATTCCTTGGACGAAACCAAGGCCAGCTCGCTGCGACGTCATGAATTAATGGAGGTAAGGACGGGGTCGAAGGTTTCGCTGTCGGAGGAATTCTACGATAAGAGTGTTGGTATGGGCAATCTGTTACACTTAATTCCTAGACGGTTTCCCGAGAAAATAGAGATCACAATATTACGAGATTGACATACTATATTCAAATGTGTTCATGGAACGAGAAGGAGAAGTTTTTTAATTGATGCGGTTATTATTTTATGCTGCATTAGGGGTTAAAGTAAAAAAGTGGTTATCACTTCCGAAAGGTGACTTGGTCAAATTTGATTGCGTAGCAATAACCTGGGTTTGGCCAATGTAAGCGAGCAGGTGGCGAAGCCCTCGCTGTGAAATCATGGTCCGGAAAGTAAAATCAGGATTATACGAATTATTAAGATCGTTTAGCCGTCGTAGGAGATTGAGTCTGCAAAAAGTTAGTTGGTTTCCGAAACAAACCAAATGGCATTGTCGAGAAAGCGAACCGGGTATTAGCGACCAATTGGTTGAGCCCCATAGCATTACATCAGAACATAAATTCTAAAGAAAATTTCATCTACTTCAAATGATATGCACATAACACCGTTCCCAAAAGGAAAATGCAAATGGAATTTAAAGGATGAATGTAGTTATAAGTAGATCTATATAAATCATCCAAATAAAACATATAACTAAATGTTAGTTTAATTTATTTTAAATGTCGTCCAAAGAATATATGTGTCAAATTTAAAACCGTTTTTCATTTTTTAAAATTACTTGACAACCCACCTTTTAGGAAAGAGAAGGTACGCTTTTGGTTTATAAGTGCTTTTGTATACGTTAATTATTATTTTTAAATGGATTCAAGTAACCGTTATGTATTAGTACAAATTTTTAAGGAACGTAGTTCGAAATATATTAATTCCGCCAAGAAAGAACCCATGTCCTAAGTTATTGATTTAGAAATGAAAAATCTGATTAAAACTTAACACTTAAATACTAAATTATCTTTATTTTGTAAAATACCGGAACGCCAAAATGCAGAATTAGCAGCTTGACTAAACAGAAATGAAATTTAGACGATTTAACATTATGTAGATTTATAAATATATAATTTTTTTATTTGTTTCGAATTTCGTCTTTTTGAATACGTCCAGGAATAGAGCAAATTGAAAAACGATTGTAACTGTATTGTTAGAGATATTAATGATTTCACTACATTTGAACATGCTTTGTTGTTGTTGTTGCACATCCCCATGGTGTAGGAAAGCCTACACCAGGTCCAGAAGGCCCCGTCGTGCCAGATCCCCATATACCTGCAAAAAGTACTGATCAACCAACAGCTGCTTATATGAAGCGCCAAGACAGAGAAGAAGTTGATCAGGACTGGCAGGTAGGGAACAGGAACAAGGAGGGAAAATTCTCTCCCCGTTCTGAAATTGATACTTTTAAGATGGCCACTTCGAAATCTGGCCATGGCCGATTGAAAAGGCCGAGGGCCACAGCATGTGATTGAGAGTCCAGGGTGATTGCCAGCATACCAATGGTGGGATGTAGGCGAATTAAAAAGCAAACATATTACAGATGTTACCAGATACAGACGAGTAAAATTAAATATTTTTTATGTGAGGGTAATTCTCTTGAACAGTCCTTGTTAAATAGACTACTTTCTTTAAGAAAATCTAAGTTTTATCATATTTAATATTTGAAGTCTGTTCATATATTATTACATCAAATGTTCATAAATTACCTACATATGAAAACAATTATGAATTTCAAATACAATGCACTAAATTTTAAATCTGTAAAACTATATGTTTAGGTAAGAGAATTGCTTTTATAAAAACAAAGGTAAAACCTTGTGACTTATATCTGAACCCTAACTATCCTAATTGTGGTTTCGACTGTCATTTTGAACTGTAATTAGAAACCTCTGTTCCAATGCAAAATATAACGGTGGTTAATGTGTAGCCTATCTGGCCCTCATGTCACTCAAGATTAATTCCACCAATTTGTTGCGGATTGGTAAAATGGTGTAGAATTTTGTTGTGCAGACAGAGGTCAAAAAGCTCTGCTTTTCATGAATAAAATAATCTTCTGATAGTTGTTGTCTTTCGAAAAAAGGTAAAAACGAGTTTAACACAACAGGTAACATGTTTCAAAATATTTATGTTCGTTTTATAAACCTGTGAAATCAGCGGACAGAGAAAAATGCGATACCGAATTCAAAGTTTGCACAAACAAAGAAAGTGGAGTTTGGTTTTGATTGTGGAGAATGTATAACGAATTACATCAAGGTTGCAGGAAATATATGTGAACAGGTAAGTAAACTTCAAATAATATAGAAATATGTAATGAAAAAAAGTTGTCAGTGCTCAAAAGAGAATTGAAACTAAAAATAATTCACTCTCTCAATATTTATTTCTTCATGGATACATATGGAAAATAGGTTGTACGCAACGCCTTAATGAGAAACCTTGCTCTATCAACATAAACTTCTAGTAATTTGTAGTAGCGTTATTTGTTTAAATGATGATGAAGTGTAATCATAAAAATCCCAACTCTTTCTTTTATACAAGACTGCAAGTTTTTAATATCTATATGAAAAACATTTTTGTTCAATGCGATTTCAACTTTCGTAGCATAATTTACTAGAGACGCAAATATATGTAATGAATATATTGTTCTATATTGTTCATATCTAATAACTTAAAATTGTTAGCTTTAAAATATTTAAATTACCACATGAAAGCTTAGAATGTAAAATTTCGTACGTTTTATTTATTTTAAAAATTGTTTGTAAATAAATTCGTAGCAATAAAAAGTATAATTTCGTTGTTGTTCTTTGCGTCAGTACGCGATGAAATATTATTGGACTTAAGAAGGCTGATGAACCGAGAGAATTTCATCTTAAATTATTTCAATCTAGCTGAATAGCACGTTGTTGCTCGGGTTCAAATATGACCACGACATTTCCCTGTGTTAACTGATGCACAAGTAGAACATGTTTCCTTTTCCGTATCCACTTATTGCAAAAAAATAGACTTTTGGTTTTGAAATTGGCACTTCGAAGGGCACTTTTAGAACTACTTGTGAGCCAATTTGCAAGGTTGCAAATTGTTCTGAAGACGGGAAAATAATAACCTATGTATTACGCAGTGTTGTTCGAAAGTATAAGTGTACCAAATTTGGCATGTATTGTTCAAGTGGTGTCGATTTGCACAGATAATACACACACACACACACACACACACACACACACACACACACACACACACACACACACACACACACACACACACACACACACATATATATATATATATAACAATAGCATAAAATATAAAATAAGAGTTACATAACACAAACAAAATAACAAAAAATATAACAAAAATATAACAAAAATAACAAAAAATATAACAATAAATATACCAAAAATAACCAAACAGCCGGGGTGCAATAACCAGAAACCGAAACTCGAAACTACCCATGCAAGCGCGCTGAAGCTGCAGACATAGCATGGTAAGCAATATAATTTCAAGAACACAAGAATTTCCAAAAAAATCCAATAAAAGGCTTAAAAAATGATAAAAAATGAACCTGATGACGCCCTGATCCACCAACATTCCTTCATTTTTTATCATTTTTTAAGACTTTTATTGGATTTTTTTGGAAATTCTTGTGTTCTTGAAATTATATATATATATATAATATATATATATATATATATATATATATATATATATATATATATATATATATATATATATATATATATATATATATATATATATGTGTGTGCATTCAGAGAGAGGGTTTATAAATATACTTGTTGGCTTATGTTTGGTTCGATTTGATGATTTGCATCAGGTTAAAGGGTCAATACGTTTATTTCTAGCGTCGAGGACATTACAACATAAGGAAAAGATAACATTTGTAATATAACCCACCTAAGTTTAACATAACGGAGCAGGGGACAACACATCCACTCTGACTAAAGAGCAAACAGGTAGTCCCACTTTTAGTTTTGGAATTTGGAGGCACAAATATAGGCTATCTTTATGTAAGGGTAATTGACAATATCCTCGTTGACAATCGTAGTAATATAATTTGCCGCTCCTATTTTGGCTAACAATTCGGAATATGTTGCATTGGAAATGTACTTAAGCAGGTATGTGGGTTAACTATTCTAAAATCACAGCATAACCTCAAGCTTCCGTCCTTTTTAACCACACATACAATCGGATAACTGAATTGCGCATATGACGGATCAATCAAATCCAAATCTAGTAACTCTTGTGTTAGAGGTTCCACCTGTGCTTGTATTCGCATAGTTGCTTTTTTTTTGTATTTACGAATCGTTTTTAACTCTTTTTCTCTTTTAGCTTAATCTCACGTATCCCAACCTGTTTCTCGAGATGCCGTCGACCCAACACGTATTTGCAATTCCGGTCTAAACGCGAATTAAGCTTACCGTAGCGGAGCACGAGACAATACATCCTCGAGCACAAACAGGAAATCCCTCTTTCACAATTTTTCTCCCCACACAACATTGTAGCCATTAGGTTACATTTAGGGGTGAAGATTACCTATATGTATATATTGAAACAATAATTCCCCTTGAATATTAAGGTACAGTAAAGATGGATATCATTCGAATGTACAACATAAAAGTTTCTCGCAACTAGGGGGCTCCGCCCCCTGCTCGTTTCCCATATAATACCAAATATTACCCAAAACCCCTGGTTCCTGATAATGTTATTTTTTTGAATTCGGGAAAAATCGGGACATTTTTGTTACTTTTTTTAAAACTATCATATCTATATCTTATTACTATTAGTTTTTAATTTTGAAAACATCGTAGCAAACCTTAGAATGTACTCTTTCTTATGGTACAATTATTTTTGAAATTGAACAGTAAATAAATTCGATGCGATCAAAAGTTGATCATACAAATTTCGCATTTTTTAGATCGCGGAGTGATTGCTTCATGGAAATGAAGGTAACAATTTCTGACTAACGGGTTTGCCAGATACCTTGCAGCTCTCATGTCGATTTTTCGCTGGATCCTATTTTCGACGGTTTACCTATTAAATACAGATAAGAAAGTTACAAGATTAACATGCTTTATTCAAAATTGTACAAGGGACAAGACTGCGAAGGTTTTTTACTGATGCCGTTATTAGTTTAGGGTGTATATTGTGTTAAAATTAAAAAAAAAAAAGAAAAAAAAAAGCGAAATCACTTGCATAAGGAGTGTTGGTTTGCGAGTGTTAGGCTATCAGGGGATGAAGCCCTCGCTGTGACGTCATGGACTGGAAAGTAAAATCAGGATTATACGAATTATTAAGATAGTTTCGCCGTCGCAGGAGATTGGCTCTGCAAATGTAGTTTAGTTTGCAAAGGATACCATATTGTATCTGCAAAAAGAGTTTTGGCTTGCAAAGCAAACCAAATGGTATTGCGTGGATAGGCGAGCTGGGTGCGGAGTTTTCGCAGTTGCAGGATATTGACCCTGCGAGAGGATTGTTGGTTTGATTAGCTATCCGCGGGGGTTGGCAAGCGGCGGCGAGCAGAAGGCGTTGCCCCCTAGTACAAATATTATACATTTTGAAAAAGAACTTCTATAATTATACAAATACAAATATCGACGACCAGCTACAGGCTCAAGTCCAACAAGGCTGGTCCTTTGTTTATGAATTCTCCAATTCCCACTGACTATCCAATTGTGTCTTAAATTCGTACACTCCCTTTGAATTAACTATATTTTCTGGCAACGTGTTCCAACTGTCTATTACCCTATTAAAGTAGTAGTTTTTCCTTAAATCCCGATTAAAATGTGTCTTATTCAATTTATACCCATGACCCCTTGTTCTGTTATCCCTATTGAAATTTAAGCCCTCTGTGTCCCCTTGTTTTACCAACTTGAAAAGCTGAATCAAATCCCCCCTCCTTCTTCTTCTTTCCAGTGTATACATGTTTAGCTTACTTAAACGTTCATTATAGTCCATTTTTCCTTAAATCCCGATTTAATTGATACCATTTTTCCATTTCAGAGTCGTGTGCAATTATCGGGTGGGAACTTTGTGACGAAACAAACACAGTGTGTGTGGACAAACAAGAGGGTGGCTATGAATGTGGAAATTGCAAAGATGGTTTCCTGAAGAAATATTGGTATTGGAAATGTGAACGAGGTAATTTGAGTTTCTTTATTAACATCATCTTCAAAGACACACTATTTTATAAGCATTAGAAGGTTTCGACCCAGAGAGAATTTTCTTCATACTCAAATTTCTTAGCAAATTAGAAACACTAGCACATGGATATATTGAAACGATAATTTTCCTTGAAAATTAACGTACAATTTTTTAAAGATGTGATGGTGTGGAGAATCTCTCCTTGAAGATGGCGAAAAATTCCAGACTTTCTTAATCCCCTAAATTACAAGTCGCCCGAAATGTCATTTCATCCAGTCTTCAGCCACGTGCACCCATGCGCCCTTAAAATCTACTTTTCTTTCCCTCTTCTAGTGAAAATTTTAGTCTAGAAGGGGGGGGGTTACTCGATCATCCCCACTCTACAAGAGCTCCTTGAACATATCCTTGTAACCTGAATCACTCTTAAATGATCATCATGGTTTTGATTTCTAACTACGTATATATGTTAGTTAGTTTGTTTACCTGTGGATTGGATAACCTCGTGTGAGATTTTCGACATCAGCTAAAATATACAAAAGACCTAGTGTTTCCGTTTGTGTAAATTGCAGGTTAAGGGGAATCGAAGCCTGAGAGACCAATTCTTGAGTTGGTGGCTATAAGTTCATAAGCTAACGGATTTCTAACAAAAGATACGAATTAACCCACACCTTTTCGTGTCTTTATTCTTAAATTAAAGCAGAGCGGAATTGTAAGAATCTACTAATGTGTTCATATCATTCATGTAATCTTAAACATTTAAAACCATTGCAGACCCTCAGAATGGGAGCTCTCACGAATTCATAACAATGGGAGAAACTATGCTGCACTACTTTTTGTGTAACGCAAAAACCTACCACCACTTTCAACACAGAATTAGACTATAACAACATATTTTAGCTGTCTTTTTATTAATTCTATGATATTTTTTGTGACTTCGTACTTATAACAGCTAGGAAAGATATATCGTGTAAAAAAATAGCCCCGAAATCGAACTACTTTTAAGAATTTCTGTTTAGCGGTTTATTTAGTGACAGTAGACTGGTAGTAAGAATATGATTTGAATTTTAAAAAGCAAGATTTTCTCACCTGTCGGCTTTATACATTCCACCCTAAAGTGCAATATAGCGAAGAATTGCTGTCACTTTTGCACTAAAAAGGGTGCCAATTTTAGTGTTTTTAGGAAAATATATTGAAAAATGGCCTCAAATCAACAAAACCTCAACTTAAGGAATTAATTGGGTCATTATTCCACTGAAAATTCATTGATGTACCTATATGTTATAGGTTAGCAATTGGAAAATACAACCACTACCAAAAAAATTTCTCGCTGTTTTGAGATTCTATTTATAGAAAATAATTATTGAAAGATAACCATTTCTATCATATTGCAAATGCATTATTTTTCTTCCTTAAGCATCAATTTCAAAGCAAACTATATTTCCCCCAAAAATTACTTTGTTTTCTTGTTTTTCTGACGAGTTTCAAAAATGTTATGCATTAGATGCCAAACATCACATGTTTAATTCCAAATTCGACATAAGTTGAAAAGATCATTTTATACACAACTCTCTTGTGATTAAAACAAGTGGAGATTTTGAACCCGGCGTGGGTCCTTTGATGAGCTGTAAAATAAGTTCCAAGTAGGAGAGAATTTGCTGGTGATTGTGTTCTTAGTGTAGCTCAGACGCTTTGGATTTTTGACGACATGGTCTTTCGATTCGTCAGTGTGTTAACACTCACACTTTATCAGTCTATTTTACACAGCGACGTGGGCTAAAATTTACATGTTTACTGAATAGTATTAAAACCCAACACCTTGGACACTACGACGTCCACACACACGCACGATACACCTTGAAATATTTTATTTTCAGTTCTTCTCTACTAATATAAAAGGAAGTGTTTGTCTTTGTGTGTATGTATGTGTGTGGTGTCTATACGAATCTATAGAACCTAGGATCATGAAATTTGGCACACAGGTTGTCCTCATAGTGACTGAATAGACCTCGTAACCCGAATTTTAAAATTTAATCTAGAACATTTTAAAATTAATTTATTACTTTTAGACGCCCAATTTTCTATCCTGCCTTTCTTTTGAACGCACGCCAAGTTTCCACTGTGCATGATAGTTATCCAATGACGTCAGTGGGCTTTTTTCTCCCACTGCTTTGGACGCACACCAAGTCGTCGTTTATAAGTCAGTGAGGTTTAGCGTAGACTTTTTAAAAGCATAACTTACTTTGAATTTGTATAATTTCTCAGATTTTATTATTTCTTGCTTTTTCCTTTGCTTTAAGACTTTTGAAAGTACAGGGATATTTAATTTTTATCATTTATCCAATTTTTTGTTTATTACTGTTTAATTTGGTTTTGTCCGAATCAGTGAGGTTCACTTTCTAAACGCACAACTTAGTCACGGGCAACGTCGTGAGGGTACTGCTAGTCATTACTAAAGTCAATATCACGTTGTTGGTGCTGCCCTCTATGAGCGTAGAGTGATATATTTATTTCTGATACGATGAAACGTACCATGTTCATTACTTCGTTGCACTACCTAGCAACCACCATTTCCAGCTCACTCCGACAACCCCTCTTGCCTTCTCCACCCCGTAAAAGCAATACATCTCAACTCGACAAAAAAAACTGTCTTGATGAGTCCAGAACCTCCCACCTTTTCATTTTCGGTGATCGGAAAATTAAAACAAATATGAAAACACAAAAATAAAGAAATTAGCACATTAGGTATAAATACCATAGCAATAACAAATTATTTGTCAAATAGTTTAAACACTAAATTGAAATGAAGATATTAGAATCCATAACGCACTGGTTGAACAACATTCCTTCCACATCTAGTTTTAATTTCAACAGGAACAATTTCTGCCCTCTCAGGAGTAACAGTTCCTTTTCCCTCAGAAGTATGGTTATCAACTGCAGGAACAGCCTTTACTTTGTTGTGTATAATTGATCAGATTGGGACACTTCTAAAGGATAGACAGCTTAAACTGGTTTGGATACGGGATTTTCTGTTTTTCCTTCTTGAAACTCATTGTGCTCCCACCCTCTTAGGTCGAAGCAAGCTTTATCTAGCTATTGTCTTGACTCTTGGATAAATTTTTGTAACATTTATTCACTTGATACAGATGCCACACAATTATCTACATAACAAGATCTTTTTAATGTCTAGGCCATCTCCTTGTTACTAGGTGAGCTTGATTCTAATAGATGATTTAATACAGCAGCTAACAGGAATGGGCTGCAGGTGAGACCAAACCCAACTCGTTGGTTTCTAAATACTTTCAACTGTCTGTTTTCAAACGGCTCGCAACACAAAAATCTGAGGAAGTTCCGACGATGTCTGACACAACTCCTATTTTGTCTTTTCGAAACCTCATCAGTACAGGTGCTAATTCTTCTAACAGATTCGGACTCTTTTCAAGGCAATCATTAAGGGAAGGTTAACCTTTCGTACAGCATCGTACACGGGTCTGGTTTTCGCTGTGGAATTCTCCTTAAATACACATTGGTGCGGTAAGTAGTGGCATCGTTCTCCGAGCTCTTCGACAGATACCTCTTCTATACTGCCCAATTTTTCCCATTCTTTGAAGACCCCATCATAGCAACAAAGCTTTCCTTCCTGTTTAAGCTTTATGGCAGTAGAAACACGTCGTTTCTTAGCAATCTCCATATTTGGTTTTAGGTCTTCTTTATTTAGTGGATTTCGTAGCGTCCATTTTTGTCCACAGAGACGATTCCTTTCCCCTCAAAGTAATCCAAAGCAGTCTTTTCCAACTCCTGCTTGGATTTCGTTTCTACTGGATCTTTAATACCTAAGGTGTCTAGATCTCAAAGATTTGTTATTGAAGCATTTTGAGATAAGAGGGATGTGACAATCAGAGACGATAAACCATGAATAATTTCGCCTAGTAGTTTTCCCATAATAACTGGCCTTGTATGGTTTCTACAGCTATCAAGTCCTCACTTGAGTTTGTAATTTTTCCCGGTAAAAAGTTCTCCCCAAATATCAGCTCCAATCAGTAATTTAATATCTGGATGACCTTTTCCATAATCCGCTATTCATGTTTTCTTTTCTCTTAACTCCTTTTCCCATGGTCCTTTTTTGAGTCTTGATAATTTCCCACATATCACAGTTTCGTCTAGAACTTAAATAGTACAGTTGTAGTTACTGTTGAAACTGCTTACATTTATCTTGTACCGCTAGATGCTGTTATTTTTATTAGCCTTATACCTCCAAATATAGAATGAGTCAAATCCTCGGTTCCTATTGACTCATAACCCATCTCATCCACAGTTTTCTTCAAGATGTAAGATCGCTGTGAACAGCTGTCGATAAGTGCTCGAATAGTCCGACTTCCCTTGCCTGACTTGAGCTTTACCTGTAGAGTCTGAATAACAACTTCTGCTGAACAGCTGTGATTTGACAAAGCATTTAGAATTTCCTCCTTTTTTTGCTGTGTTCAGAACTTTATCCTTCTTTAGGTTTGCTGGTATTTCTGGACACATTACAATCCAATGTTTTCGAACTACAAATCATGCATTAAACTTTCGATTTACAAGCTTTTGAGTGATGCCAAAGCTTCAAACAAGTAAAAAACGCCTTCTTCTCTTTAATAATTCTTTTTTTCTTCCAGAGACATCCGTTGTGCTTGAATGCATTCTTTGCTATCATGCGATTTACAGCAGAAGATACAGCTACTTTTTCTTTCTTTTTTCCACTAGTAAATAAATCATAAGCAATCGGTACGCATTCCTCATTTTTCTGAAACGATTTCTTCTTAGTTATTGATAGTTTGAGATCAAAACCCTTGATAACCATTGAGATACGTTCTTCAATCTCTCCTTCATTTCGAATAAATTTCATAAGGTCATTGAGACGATCTTTTGGTACGTCTCCTAATTTTAGTTTTCTCTGCCAGACTCTGAGTAACTCCTCGGGAATACATGACTCGACTAGAAGAAATACAACTGCCTCAAACATTTTTGTTGTTATTCCCAATGATTCCAATGCTCTTAACTGTGATTCAAGTTTATCATAGATAGATGATAGAGAAAACGAAGAACTTGAATTATTTTCTGACTAGCAGAAATACCCGGCTTTGCTCGGGTTGAATTAATAATATGTTGATTGAAAAGTCTTCAATTATTTTTCATAAAATAATGTTAGCATCATTTAAGTGTACGGGTAAATATATTTATTAACAATTTCACTTCTCCGTCGCTTCTACAGTTTACTTCGGACGCAAATATGCATATATGTTGTATCCAACCATATAATACATTTCATATTCTTCACACTTATGCTGAAATTGATTTTAAGTTTTATAGTTCCCGTGCATTAAATTTCAGTAAAAATGACGAATTTTCGGTGGATTGTCTTGCACTTAGTTTTCCTATGAATATGTTTTCATTGCGCCATTCTTTCATCTAGTAAGCGATATTTTCGAATTTCATCATCAATATGAGAAGATAGTAAATTAAATTTTTACAGCATTCGTTACTAATTTAATTTGAAGCAAATGCACTTTTCCAGAAAATTCCATTCAGTGACTTGTGGAATAACAGAGATTTTGTTTGAAATACATGTCATCAGAGTAGACAAATTAAACCCAATCGATAACAATTTTTTAATAAACAGAAGGTTAATTTTACAGCGCTTTTACAAAAAGAAAATCACTTTCAACGAACGATTCACATGTATCTAAGTTGTGAGTTGTGTAAGTGCAGTTTCAATAAATAGAGCAATCAACCTCGACTTTCTGTCTCTTAAGACATAAAATTTCAATTTTTCAAAATTACTTAGTGTGATATTATTCCAAGATCAACTAAATCTTGTTAAAAATTCCGTTTCTCCAACACACATACAGTTTTAAATTGAACCCTTATGGTACTTTTTAAGATCAGAAATTTGGTTCTTAAATGGAAAGCACGTATCTATATAGAATGATAGATGTAGTTACTTGACTATGGCGTAAGCTTTCAATAACGCCCATGAAACACGAAAAACAAATGAAATTTAGTTTATTTAATCGTCTTTCAATGAAAAGCTAAACCAAAATTTGTAACTATATTTTGAACTACAAAGTATGACAACCAGTTTTAAATTAACGTAACCCATCTTATTTTAAAGTTATTTTTGAAATTTTTCATGTCATTTTAAAATAATAAATTCACACTTAAAAATATTTTGATTTGTAAATTTTATTGATTTTTTTTACCTACACACTATTACGTATTCAACCAAAGATTTAAAGAAAGTTGGTGGAAATATACATATACCACCATGAAATTACTCATGTCTAATGATATTTTGCAGGAAATAAATAAAATCCAACTCTTAAATAATATTTCTGGAATAGGTAATATACAGGAACACATAAGAAAACAGAAACAAAATTCCAATACTTAAAAAAGGCAGAATTCTGTAAAAAAAAATCTGTTCTTGTATGTTGAAGTCTGATTTCCTGAATACAACAATTCGTAAATACAACAACAATAAAACAATTCGACAAAAAACTTGAACAATATTGATAAAGACAATGATTTATAGGCAAAAAGAACACATATTTATAATACTTGGGAATCCCCAAATGTGACCGCAACCATCTCGTTTTCAACACAGCTACCCAATAAAGCAATTATAAATCAAATTAAAAAAAATTAAACATTAATTCTGAGGTTGCCAGATACCGAGTAGCAAAATTACGCTTTTATGATCAATGAGTTGATCGTTTGGGCTTTTCGTGCTCCATTATAAAATTTAAGTAAATATAAAATTAAATGTTCTAAATATTCTTTCTTCGTCAATCAAATATTTATAAATATTATTTTCATCAGGGAAAGGTGTAAAAATTCAGTTCAAACATGAATATTATAATTTAATTTATTTTAAGGAAATTGTTTTTCGATCAACACTGGTAAAGCAGTCTGAGATGCGTATAGCAATCGTTTTATACTCAATGTTATTTCTATGGTGATTTCAAATTACTTTTAGCTTAGGCCTTAGGTCAATTTTAGGCCTCTTAGGATTCGAATTTTTCTAAATCCTTTCTTAGTGCACCCCTACGGTATAAGAAGAATCACCCTGCAAAATTTCCGCTTCCTAGGACTTGTAGTTCTTGAGATACAGTGATGAATCAGTGAGTGAGTGGTATTTGAATTTTATAGATATAGATTCAGTAGTGTAAGTAATTCCCTGATGTAAAACTCCACGAAAATGTCCTTTTCCCCAAATCTGAATTTAAAACTTTCAATAACCTTAGGATAGTTTCAGCTGTCCCCGGATAACTTTGAATTAGTTCGCGGGCACGGGTTTTCGGAATAGTACACTGTAGAAGATATTGGAATTTGTAAATTGGATCAATGTTTTTATCTTCGTCAATAATTGTAAACATCGACCAGAACGATAACCAGTCTTTGACACTTCCTTCCTACTTTCCGAGTTCAATTTGGGAAAGTCTGAACTTTCGGGCTTCTGTTTGTTGACATAAATTAGAACCATTTTCCATTTCTTTGACTCGTTTGTTGAAAATGGCCGTAATTTTATAAAAACTATTTTGATAGTGCTCAGTTGACTTACTTTCAATTTCGAGCTCCTCATCTGTAGTTTCTTCAATTGTCAGCAAATGTTCCAAAATTTCTTGATCCAATCTTTGCAGTTCCAAGAATTTCAAGTTAAAGTTTTCGAACTTTACACTATTTTCCAAAAAAGATCGTCTGATAAGGCAGTCGTGTAAATATTTCTATGTATGGAGTCAGATAAAATAAAGGGTATTTTTGTAGAGAATGATTGAATACAGTAGCGTACCTTAAAATATCACATCGTTCGGGTCACCACTTCGTTACGAGATTCTCCTTAAATCAAATTATTCAATCGTTCTCTGCAAAAATGTCCTTAATTTTATAAAACCTATTTTGATAGTGCTCAGTTGACTTACTTTTAATTTCAAGCTAATCATTTGTAGTTTTTTCAATTGTCAGCAAAAGTTCCAAAATTTCTTGATCCAATCTTTGCAGTTCCAAGAATTTCACGTTAAAGTTTTCGAACTTTCCTCCAATTTTCAAAGTATATCTGCGTCCTCTGAGTCGACGTTTGCCGTTATCTGGTTACACAGCTGTGTAAATGAGCTTCGAACTATTTTCCGATGCTTATGTGCTTTTTCCATTGCGTAAGCGAAATTGAGTCAGAATGACAGTAGCGTACCTTTAAATATCACGTCAGTGTTACAACTTGTAACGAGACTCTCCTTGAATCAAATTATTCACTCGTTCTCTACAAAAATACACTATATTTTATCTGACTCCATACATAGAAATATTTACACGGCTGTCTTATCAGACACTCTTTTTAGGAATGAACGCGGAGATCAGAAGCTGTGCAATCTCTCTCATACTTTTGCCATTCTTATCAAACGAAATCACACGAAAATATAATAGTAACTAAGGTGAAAACGATTATACTAAAATATAACAGTAATTAGTTTACAAAAGATAATACGAAAATATAACAGTAACTAATGTACAAACGATAATACTAAAATATAACAGTAATTAGTGTACAAACGATAATACGAAAATATAACAGTAACTAATGTGCAAACGATAATCCGAACTACTTTTAACACAGCTGTGCGATCTCTCTCATACTGTTGCCATTCTTACCAAACGAAATCACACGAAAATAAAATAGTAACTAAGGTGCTAAGGATAATACTAAAATATAACAGTAATTAGTGTACAAACGATAATACTAAAATATAACAGTAACTAATGTGCAAACGATAATACTAAAATATAACAGTAATTAGTGTACAAACGATAATACGAAAATATAACAGTAACTAATGTGCAAACGATAATACGAACTACTTTTAACACATTCACTGGATAAGACAGCGAGACCGACTGGACGGAAAAAAAGCTGAAGCCACGCGTTGAGTTGGCGGAACAAACAGAGTTACCGAGAAGACCATGGGTATGTGAGTTTGATGTTGGGACTTTTAATTTTATATCAATTAAAGTTATCGGTTCAATTTGTTACCAAGATTGATTTCACTCAAGTTTAAAAAAAAAATCAAATCGATCAAAATTTGAATACATTTTGGACAAAATGTGTTTCTAAAATTAATTCCATTTTTCCATTTCAGAGTCATGTGAAAATATCGGTCGGGATAAGTGTGATCAGTCACACACAGTATGTACTGACAAACAAGAGGGTGGCTATGAATGTGGAAAGTGCAAATACGGTTTCGTAAAGAAATTCGAGTATGGGCAATGTGAACAAGGTAAGTTGAGTTTTTCAGTTGAATTTATCTTCAAGGAAATGAAGTTTTTAAGGCGTTAGAATGTGACCAGAGAAAACTTTCACTCATACTAAAGTTCCCTTTCAAATTAAAAAAAGTATCTACATGAACTGTATGTATTGAAAATATTATTTCCATTGTTTATTAAAGTATACTTTTATATTGTTGTCAATGTGTGCAGTTGTCACTCGAATCTATAAAAGCTTTTCATACAAATCGAAAAGGTGCAAAAAGTTTGATATTTTTGCATTACAGAGTCGTGTGCAAATATCGGTATGACATATTGTGACGAATCAAACACACTATGTGTTGACGCAGAAGGTGGTGGTTATGAATGTGGAGATTGCAAAGACGGTTTCGTGAAGAAATTCTGGTCCACGCAATGTGAACGAGGTAAGTAGGAGTTTTTCTATTGACTTTGTCTTCATAGACGTAAAACTTTTATGGACATAAGAGAGAAATTTACTAATTTTCAAGTTTCCTTGCAAATTAAAAATAAATGCTCTTATATCTGTGTATTGTAATTATAATTTTTTTGAATATACTAAGGTATACATTTGATGAAAATATATGTCATTCGAATGTATGAATGTTTTTTTTTTTAATTTCGCGAAAAGAGAGCCACATATATTTATTATATTATTCAATTTCAGAGTCATGTGAAAATATCGGTAAACAACAGTGTGACGAGTCAAACAGACTGTGTGTTGACAAATATTGGGGTGGCTATGAATGTGTAAATTGTAAAGAGGGTTTCCTGAAGAATTACGAGAATGGGAAATGTGAACGAGGTAAGTTGAGTTTTAATATTGAATTTATCTTCACGAAAAGTTTATGAATTTACTATCGTGTTTTAGGATATATATTCAACTCTAAAATTGTTGTCAATTTCAGAGATCATATCTGTATTGAAAGAAGATATTCTTAGATCGATATTATTTGTAGTTAATCAGAAACTGTTCATTTGTCGCTTGACTAAGAAAATATTACAAAGAACCTTCATCCTCTAGGTGGTTGTCTTCGCGAGATATATCGCCATTTGCAAAATTTACAAGATCTTGATGAACGCGAAATTTGGAAAGAATGATAATATTTACAGTTCAATTTTACCTCCAACTTCAATTTTCTTCTAGCAGTTAATAATAAATGTTGAATTTATTAAAGTAACTGCTAATTTTATTAATTACTAAATAAGCATTTCTTAATAGAGTTAATTAATAACTTATCGCAAGTTAACTATAGCCATTTAAGACTGTTATCGTAAAAAAATAGTTTTCCATGCCTATTAGATTCATCATTGTCCAGCTGTGCATGATAAGTAGATGACGATGACTGGTTAGACTATATAAACGATATTTCCGAACAGTTTTCAAAAATGTAAACATGACGAATGCGTACATTTTCATGTTCATGTGAATTTTCCTGACTATCTGATTCCCTTCTAATTACCCTTTGACGAAAATTCAAGTGTGCCGCAAAATCTATCCAGAAGTAAAAGCTGAAATTTTGAATAGTAATATTAGAAGTCTCTCTGAATCGATTTCGATCAAAATACACTGCTTGCCACCGTAAATGCAACACCCTGAAGGAAGCATGCAAATAATATGAAATTTACAACATGCATTAGCGGAGGTGAGATATGCAAATGATTAGAATTTCAGCGCAGACGCACATCACGCGCGCCTGTGGCGCCACTTCAAAGCGCTATTTAAGGCTTGGAGATTTCGACGATTTTAAGTACGGCAATTGTGTTTTTCTTGTGGTTTTTTTTTTTCAAAAAAACGATCAATTATGCCTCGTAGAAAACAGCGATCATATTTTGATCAAGTATCCGAGTTCGACAGAGGAAGGATAGTGGCCTACCGAGATTGTGGATTATCTTTCAGGGAAATCGGTAGTCGTGTTGGACGAAACCAAACAACTGTAATGCGGATATGTGATCGTTGGATGCAGGAGGGTGCGACGGACCGACGTGTTCGATCGCATCCACCTCAGTGCTCCACTTCACGTGATGACAGGCATATTGTGCGTATGGCAGTGACGGATCGCTCAGCCACATCACGAACCAAAGCACAGCACATTCAGTCTGTAACGCATCATCCAGTGTCTGTGCGTACCATTCGACGCCATTTACAGCAGAGTGGTCTGTCCGCAAGATGTCCATTGCTTCGTCTACCCTTGACGCAGAACCACAGACGTCTCCGCCGCCAATGGTGCGATGAAAGAAGGATGTGGACGGCAGAATGGAATGAAATTGTCTTTACTGACGAGTCACGCTTCTGTCTGCAACACCACGATGGTTGGATTCGAGTTTGGAGACACCGTGGAGAGAGGATGCAGAACAGCTGCGTTATGCACCGCCACACTGGTCCAGCACCGGATATTATGGTATGGGGCGGTATTGGATATCACTCTCGCACTCCTCTACTACGCATTGCCTTTACTTTAAACAGTCAGCGCTACATCTCCGAGGTATTGGAGCCAGTTGTCCTTCTTTACCTTCAGGGCTTGCCCGCAGCCATATTTCAAGAGGATAATGCGCGACCACACGTGGCACACATTGTACAAGGGTTCTTCGTCAATCGCCAGATTGAATTGCTTCCCTGGCCAGCTCGCTCTCCAGATCTTTCGCCGATAGAAAACAAGTGGTCCATGATTGCTCAACAATTGACCCATATTACATCCCCAGCTCTCACACCAGATCAACTTTGGCAACGTGTGGAAGCTGCTTGGTCTGTTGTACCCCAAGAACACATCCAAAATCTCTTTGAATCAATGCCGAGGCGTGTGGCAGGGGTGATCTCCAACAATGGCGGCTACTCTGGCTACTGATTTTGGCAGGAACCACACTTCACAGTAATCTATAAATTTAATCGTTTGATACTTGGTCAACATGTTTTCTACAAAATAAATTTTGTTGTGATATCTCTTGTATTTCTTGGTGTTAATTTGGGTGGCCAGCAGCGTATGTTAAGGCTCCTATTGATAATGTTTTCTAATATTACTTTACAAATTAGTACTCCAAACAAAAAATGATTTAAAAACTAAAAGATTATGTAATACTTTGAGTACCGTAAGAGCAGCATGTTGCAAAATACCAAGAATACGGGAATATTAATTTAGGGAAGAATATCCACAAAACTTTGGGGAACTGATTTGAAATCTGGAGCTACAAAATTTATCTTCTAGTAATTCCGATACGGTTTCACCAACTGACATGAATTTTGATATATATTCGTAGTTGAGTGTCGAAATTTGAGGGTTCCTTTGGAAATTATGAAGTTGATGCTCAATTTAATATAAAGACGGCCCCTTATACAAATTCTATTCATTTGAATTTATAGACGTTAGTTTCTATTAAACGCCATCTTTGAATTTGCTCTAACAGATTCGTTGGTACCTGTGTATGTATTGTAATAACATGTTCCTTTACTATTAAGGTAAGAACACTTTTAGAAAATATGAATATTAGTCGAATACATTTCGTGAATAATACTTCATGTATTAAAAATAATTTTCAATTTCTGAGTCATGTTCAAATATCGGTAGGAAATAGTGCGACGAATCAAAAAGAATATGTGTCAATAAACAAGGGGGCGGATATGAATGTGGGAATTTAAAAGACGGTTATATGAAAACGTTTGGTAATGGGGAATGTGAACGAGGTAAGTTGAATTTTTCCATTGACTGTTTATTCAAGGACGCAAAACATTTCTGAAGAGTAGAAAGAATTTTTCTCCTTCTCAAACTTCCTTGCAAATTTGAATTGTATTTACCTGTATATAATGAACCAACCACTGCTTGGCTAGCCGTTCCGTTCCCAATGGAAACAAACCCCTCCGCACCGAGTTATTAAAAACCCACAATGGATTAGCCACTGTAGGCTAGTTAAAGTCTCTATCAGGAAAAAGAAGGATGTAGGACCAGTGATATCTTTCGAAGATCCCCACCACCAGGATTGGCTAAGCTTGGGAGAGTGGACAAGATCGGTTGACTGGAGCGGGTTGACCTAGAGTGCCTATATAATAAGAGTGGCGACAAGAGACCAAATTTGGCCCAATGCGCATGCGCGGCAGCCATTTTTCTACCAGAATCGTCTGAAAGAAGGTTGCTGGGCGAATTAATATATCATTTCAAGGAGAACAAAAAGCATATGATTGTAAAACATGGATACATTCGGTACAAATGAATAAAAAAAAACCCGGTCAATTACACGCGTAATTGATGAGATGGATTGCACAACGCCTTAACTTAGATTGCGGGAAATACCATGCTGTTCAAAAAAAGCTATTTACTTAAAAAGTCTTCAAATTTATAATGACAAAACACTAAAATAATAATAAATAAACATTCTGGAACACGAAAAGGCTATATTTTCTTTTTTATTTAATACACACGTTTTTCTCGAACGCACAAAAAGTTCCCATAAGTCTACGGGAGCTAGGAAAAGACCGCCTCGGGCGGTAGAAAAGGTCACTAAGCCAATCAGAAAGTGTTTCCCGTATGTCGCCACTCTTATTATATAGGCACTCTAGGTTGACCGAGGTCAAGAATCGAGCCAGGGGAGAAGGGGGGTTCTCATCATCCAGCTGCTTGCCTAGCCTGGCGTTGCCCGTGCCAGTTGCATTTGTGAGGTTACCCGTGACAGTTCTTTTCGTGGTGGTAATGTTACGATCTTCGGACGGGTGTCATGGACACATATAAGAACGGTCGTTCTTGTGGCTCCTGTTATATTCCTCTCTCAGTAAGCATTACCCCTTCCCCTTACGGAGTGTTCGGTGGTTGGCCCCGACCCCGGGGGATGAAAAGAAGGGGGTGAAAACCAGAGGGTCGTTCGCCAGGAGACGGTGGAACCAGCGGTCTTGGAGTAGACGTGTTTTTTTTAAGCACCGGACGGTGCGGTGTAGATATCGTAAACTTCATTTAATGTTATACAAATAAAACGTGTATGTCCAAATTTGGTGAGCAGTGTCCCTCTGTTCTTAGCCACAACTACACATATGGTCTTGCAAAGTAGACATCGCTCGGGCCGCTCTGACATAATTGGTGTCAGAAGTGGGGTTGTGTAGTTGTGTGATGGTATAGAACAAACGGCAAGAGGTGACGCGGCGCCATTTTGGAGGTTTAGGAAGAGCAACTGGATTGTTGCTGGATTCCATAGTCTTGCACCATTTCGTGAAGAGCAACTGGATTGTTGCTGGACTGTATATATATTTGCACCATTTCGTGAAGAGCAACTGGATTGTTGCTGGACTGTATATACTTGCACCATTTCGTGAAGAGCAACTGGATTGTTGCTGGACTGTATATACTTGCACCATTTTCGGAAGAGCAACTGGACTGTTGCTGGATTCGGGATAGGGAGCTATCCTGGGAACTACACTAGCAGCTGTAGAGAATTCCTGAATTGAATTCTATCCTCAACGCGAACCTTCGACACTGGACCATTGCAGTCATCACCTGGGAAGAGGGATCCTTTTCGCAACCCGGAAAATTGTTGGGTGCTTACCAGGAGCGTTGGAGGAAGCGATCGACGTGACCGGATACCGTGTGATGGAATAGCAGCGATCCTGGACCGAGGGACGTCCACGTCGGAAGAGTGATCCTGGAGATGCGCTTGTTGTCGACTAGGGCGATGGAAGGAAAATGCTGGTTCGAGCGTTTTGCGATGGAAAAGCGGTGAGGCTGATCTGAGATGGTTAACGTCTGATGTCTAACGTTAGTGTACAACCGGAAAGATGTCTGAGGAATGTGCTATTCGCAAGCGAGGAGGGATGGAAGTGCGCCTTCTGCAGTCAACTCATACCTTGAAGGGTACTGGGGTAAGTCCCTTCTGAATTGATCCAGTGAGCCATTAAATACACAGGGGGGATTAACACATATATGTATGAGAAGCAAGGTGGGGATGATTGTTATATTTGTGCTATGATGTGTATTTATTTTGATGGGGCTATGGATTGTAGGATTTAATGTGTAATGAACATCAGCTAAGGAAAAGTTTTTAGGAATTACTGTGGGCAAATAAAAGTGTAAGATTATGCAGATGTATTTAATATAATTAGTTACTTATTGAAAGTGTTTGCATATTTAATAGAGTAACTAGGGGAATTATATGGAACATCAAAGTGCATGTTTGAAAAATCTTTGTGTATTTACTTGAGTAATTATTGAAGCTGGGTGTTATTATTAAAATTGATTGTGTTTACACGGGGATCACCATGGCATATTTTGAGGGAGCAAGGATAGAGGAGATGAGATATGTGGCAATTGAAATGGGGGAAGACGTTCCTTCAAATGCGAATAGGTGTCAATTGAAAAGAATAATAGAGGATTCTAAATCATACGATGCAGAATTTGTAGAAGTGTTCGTGACATCTATTGTTAATGATAGGATTTTAAGAGAGAAAAGAGAAGCTGAGAAGGAGGCGCTAAGGGGTTGGAGAGAAGCCCAATTGGAATGGAGAGAGGCGGTAAGGGATCAGATAAATGCTGAAGGAGAGCTGGAATGTAGCCGGATAATGGCTCAAATAGAACCGAGAAAGGAATTTGGAGAAGTAGAGGGGCATGTAAAAGTAGCAAGGGCAGAGGCTAGAAGGTATTTGATATTGGCCGAAAAAAGGTATAAAGCTGCTCAGGAAAAGGCTGAAGAGAGATTGTCCGTGTATGAAATGAAATGGAGGGTGTTAGAAATGCTGGAGAAAGGTGTAGAAAGAACGGAAGGAGGAACTAGTGAAGATAAGGAAAGGAGCGATCTCTCTCAGGAGGGGAGGAAAGGGCAAGAAAATAGAACTGACCCTACCCCAACGGATGTGAAGGGGGAATCAGAAACTTCGCAGGACATGGAACGGGAAAAAGAACTCGTGGGCGAAGAGACGGAGAGAAACGCTCTCGCGGCCCAGGGGGAGGTGGCTGAAGGTCACAAAAAGACACAAGGCGAGGTAGATGACCCAACTGACTCATTGGGAAGGGAGCAAACGGACATTCCTGGTGAAGTTATTACTTCCAAGGAGGGGGAGAGTCACAGATGTAGTCGCGTGAATGGGAAAAGGCGAAGGTCTCGGAAAGGGGGTGGAAACCAGCACTCCTCCGTAACTCCACAGTTATGTGAGGGAAAACACCAGAGTGAAATATTGCCCAAGGCGTTCGGTGACAATATGGGAGTTAAGCAGCATGGGCTAGAGAAAGATAGTTTGGGTCTCGGAGAGAACGGGAAATCGGAGTTAAAGGAGTGCTTGTCTAAAACGCCAAAGTCGCACAGGGAAAAACATAAGGGTGAGATTTTATCCAAGTCGTTCTTGGACACTGGATTTAAGCGACGCGGAGTAAAGACGGATAGTCGAGAGATCGGTTTGCGGAGGAAGATTCGTCAACGAATAGTTCTCTTGAAGCGCAGTCCAGAAAGGTTAGGAGGGGCTTCGGAGATTTTGACGGATAATCAGGCGGTGATAGAGAAGACAAGAGGAAGGGTAAATTTACACGGGAGTTCAGTGCGAGCAGGGGTGGCACGAAAGACCATGAGATACCCTCAATCTAAAATGTGGGGGGTTACTTTTTATTGGGGGAAGAGTAACAAGTTAAATCAATTGATAGGTACCCAAGAAAGGGGGTGGATTAGGCGATTATCATTCCTGTGGTGGCATTATCGCAAAAAGTTCATTTATCAGTTTTCGATTTGGATTTTAAGGAAATTGATAGGTTTGTAAAAGGTGGTCCAAGGGCCTGGAGAACTACGAAATAAATGAATGTTGGAAATAGGAATTATGTTGTATATAATTAGTTTTCAATGTGTTTAAGTTCCTGTATTTATGTATTTCTTCATTTTAAGTATAAAGTACATATAAGTGAGATTTCTGTAAATGAGGATCTCGTAGGAGACTGGCAATATTTATGATTTGTGAAATGAATATTGGAGTGCTTACCGCTCATGAAATTATGTTGCCAGGAAGTGTTAATATTTTTAAGTGCGTAACACTGAGGAAATTGTACTGTCGGGAAGTTGGTTAATTTCAGTAATTTTTCGTTTTTAAATATTGTTGTGATGTGCAGTATTTTTACTCTTACTTGTAGTTATTTTTGTGTACTGCATTCATATTGGTTTTGAAGTAATAAGTAATTTGGTAAGAGTGGTTATGTTGATTGTAGATTTTTTGTATATATTCCTTTCCCCTAGTTTTATTTTGTGTAGAGATTAGTGTCGATAATTAGATCATAACCTAGTTTGTAAACTCATGCATGAGAGTATTGTTGAGGCATGTTTGCCAACTAGGGACACAAACAATCTTACACAGACTCCAATTTGGCTCGTTGGTGACAACGATTTGAAGGGCACCGGTGTACCTGCTACCTTTGTGGAGAGGTGTGAGGTTATCCTGCCAACACAAGGAGGAACTGCTGTTGGGGGGAATGGGACTTCCTCTAGTGAGGTTGGCGGGGGTGTCAGTAAAGGTCACCCGGGTCAGGAGAACAGGGGAGAGTGGAAATAAAGAATTCGGCCCACGGAGACAACGGACGATGAGGGACTCTCTGCTGCTGTTGTCTGCTATGTTTTGTAAATATGTTTTATATGTCTTGCGTCTTATGAAATAGGCCTTTAGGGCCTATTTCACGCTTAAGGAGGGAGGAATGTTACGATCTTCGGACGGGTGTCATGGACACATATAAGAACGGTCGTTCTTGTGGCTCCTGTTATATTCCTCTCTCAGTAAGCATTACCCCTTCCCCTTACGGAGTGTTCGGTGGTTGGCCCCGACCCCGGGGGATGAAAAGAAGGGGGTGAAAACCAGAGGGTCGTTCGCCAGGAGACGGTGGAACCAGCGGTCTTGGAGTAGACGTGTTTTTTTTAAGCACCGGACGGTGCGGTGTAGATATCGTAAACTTCATTTAATGTTATACAAATAAAACGTGTATGTCCAAATTTGGTGAGCAGTGTCCCTCTGTTCTTAGCCACAACTACACATATGGTCTTGCAAAGTAGACATCGCTCGGGCCGCTCTGACAGGTAACATTGCCCGTGGTGTTGGTTTGCGTTGTAAACCAAAAAATACAAACATTTAATTGATAAATTATTTGTTAAAATGAAATCAAACGTATAAGAAATCTATCTGGTGTGAAAATTTCCGCAGATTTCAAATCCACTAAAATTTTTATTTTATCTTTAATGATCGCTGAGATAGAAAAAAACACTGAAGAACGCCAGTGATAATTTCAGTAATTTCTTTTGCTTCACTCGAATCGGTTACAATTTCCGCAGATTTCAAATCCATTAAAATTTTTATTCTATCTTTAATGATCGCTGAGATAAAAAAAAAAAAGCACTGAAGAACGCCAGTGATAATTTCAGTAATTTCTTTTGCTTCACTCGAATCCGTTACAATTTCAGCAGATTTCACATACACTATTTTTACTCTCTCTTTAATGATCGCTGAGATAGAAAAAAGCACTGAAGAACGCCAGTGTTAATTTCAGTAATTTCTTTTGCTTCACTCGAATCCGTTTCTCAGGAAATCAAAATGAATTAATCTCGAATCAAACGAAGGTCATTCGAATATGTTCGCTACCATTCCAGACGGAAGGTGAAAAAAACTTTGCATGGTTCCAAAGGCTGACGTCAATAGTGACGTGAGGGAGAAAAGTCTAAATTGTGATGCTTCTTCATTTCCGAAAGGAGAAAGAAGGGAGAAAAAACTACTAAATTCATTTAAAAATGTTCTAGATTGAATTTTAAAATTCGCAGCGACCCAAAAATTGCAAAAAATTCGGAATAGCTGTGTGCCGAATCCCATTACTGTAAGCGCCATAGATTCGTCAGGACTTTGCGGGCAGAAAACAAACAAACGAACAGACTAACACTTCCTTTTACAATAGTAGAGATAACAATTTCTCTTGAGGTATACTTTTAATAAACCATACGTTTCCAAAAGATATCGACGTGTATTGATAATATTTTTCAATTTCAGAGTCATGTTCAAATATCGGTTGGAAACTGTGCAACGAATCGAACAAAATATGTGTTGAGAAACAAGAGGACGGCTATGAATGTGGGAATTGTGTAGACGGTTATGTGAAAATATTTGCGAATGGGGAATGTGAACCAGGTAAGTTGAGTTTTTCTATTGACTGTTCATTCAAAAAGACGCAAAACATTTCTGAAGAGTAGAAAGAGTTTCACTCCTTCTCAAACTTTCTTGCAAATTTGAAATGTACTTATATGTATATAATGAAAAATTATTTCTCTTGAATAATTAGGTATACTTTTTGTAAACTCTTTGCTACCAGCCATATAAAAATTGCATAAAAATCAGTTTTTTTTTTCTGATAAATATTATGAAATGCTTCAAAGTTCTCACGTCAATTGTTCTTTTAGATGCTGGCATCACAGGGGGCTAAAACGTTTAGGTACACAAATGTATACCTTGGGTCTCAAAGCTGAAAGCCTAATAATTTTCAAATGCTAAGATATTGCTTAAAAACGCATTTTTTTACATTGCTGTATTATTTAACACTTTATAAGTGCAATAACATTATTAGAAGATTAGAACCACAAAGTACTTTTTTTTTAAATATTTTTTCATGTGATATTTTGTCTTGAGAAGTGCTTTTCGACTTACATAGGTACATGTTATTGCAAAAAAACATAAATTTTGTACACACTATATCAGGGCTCGAAATACCCGGGTGCACAGGTGCACTATGCACATGAAAGTAAAACTGTGCACCTAATTTTTTACCGCTAGGTGCACCTAACGTTAAAAAAAAAGGGGGGGGGGAGAAGTGTTTTATGTAATTTTGATGTTTGAACAAAATATTAATATCGACCTCTCTTGCTCTAAAGGAACGTAATTTAAATTCCTAAATACACACTATGCGAAAACAAAATCACTGGACCATAACGGGTTTATACAGGAGGAAGGTTTACTTGTGTCACTGCCACCAGAAGTTTCCGATGATCGAAACTTTTTCCAGATCGCTCTGTTGAAGCGACTGTCGCTACAGCCGTGCGCCGGAGAGAAGGGATAATTTAGTTGTTTAAAATTTTTATTTACCATCTACTACTAACCTATTTAAACATACCCAACTAATAAAGTAGTTTATATTACATGAATGCTCGTATATTACGTTCTTTTTTAAATGTGCACATAAATATAACCTGTGCACCTAATTTAAAAACTTAGGTGCACAAGGTGCACCTGTATTAAAAAATCTATTTCGAGGCCTGCACTATATCACTAAAGTAACTTAATATTTGTAGGAAATAATACACGAAAACAATTTTGTAATACAATTTTTATTGTGTGTGGTATTTTATGAAACAGTTATTTTTCTTGATGCAAAGGTACATTTGACATTTTTTCACATAACTCTTTTCCTCGATTTGCATTCAGCTAACCTACACCTTGATGCATTTTTATCATCCATAAATTTTGGCACATGGACTACATTATCAAATCTAACTTCTTTGATTGGTTGATTGACAACCTTACTCTGCTTTTTTGGAGTTTCTTCCTCTGAACAAGTTTGTTTTTTGTAATGTTCCCATCATATTTATTCAGGGATTGTGCCACCTGCATTCGGCAGTCAATAAGGGATAAGAATTTTAATTGATTTACTTTATAATAGCGCACATACCGTACCCTGCAGTTAGAAATAACCAGATCCTCAAAATGAATAAACACTCGTATTGGCCATTTCTTTGTTCGCATGGTACACCTATAATAGGCCAAATAGCGGTCATATAAATCGGTTCCATCCATCGAGCTATTATAGGCCTGAACAACTGTTGATTGTGATACAATAATATTTTTTGTTCTCCTCCTTTGACCACCTCATACAGCTTGACACAGGTTCACTGCCTAAATATGACGATAAAAATAAAACGCTTTTATTGTAGTTCCATTTTAAAATGCATAGTTTTTCATCATTATTTACAAGTTCATCCCACTCTCCTCCTTTTAATGCTTTGTCCGATTTTAATTTATTTCGGGCATTTCCAATTTTGTTTGTCCTAATCGTATTTGGGATTACTGAAAGTTGGTCAAGCAGTGAAAATGCACAAATTTTAGAATTAAGTGGATTCACAATGTTTAGGGAGGACAGAGAGAATAGGAAAGGGGGTGGGGTTTTGATTTATGTGAGAGAATTCTTAAACTGTACGGAAATAAAGTTAAAGAGTAAAACTGAGGGTATAGAATCAGTCTGGGTGAAACTGAATACAGATAAAGGCAAAGGACTAATTCTGGGTAATATATATAGACCTCCTGTTTGTAGTGAAGAGCAGGAAAAGGGCATGTGCAATCTGATAAACGAAGCATGTCAAAAAGGAGAATTAATTTTAATGGGGGACTATAACTATCCAAATATTGACTGGACAAACAATCTAGCTACAAATGGGAAAGGGGCAGAATTTTTGGAAGTGATACAGGATTGTTTTTTGTACCAGATGGTGTATGAGGATACTAGGGACAATGCAATATTGGATTTGATTTTTAGCAATGATGAGGATAGGGTGCAGGATTTGGTTATAGGTGAGCCACTGGGAGAAAGTGATCATAGAAGTATCAGATTCAGTATAAATTTTCAGTCAGCATACACAATCAGTAGTAGAATAATTCCAAATTTCAGAAAGGTAAATTTTCATAAGATAAGGGAAGAGTTAAAGGAAACATTCAAAGGGGGATTATTAGCACTGCATCATTCTGAACAATGGGAGGAATTCAAGAATAAGTTAGACAGGGTGTTAAAAAAACATGTAACGTTCAGGAAAAAAGGAAAATCTAGAAAATTGCTCCCTATGTGGTTTTCAGGGGAAACACACAAAGCTTTAAAATTAAAACAAAGAACATACAGGGTATATAAAAGCACTGGTAACGACAGGGACAAGGAGGCATATCAGAAAGCCAGAAAGGAGTTTAAAACTATTAGTCGGAAGCAAAAGGTGTCCTTGGAGGAAAAATTAGCAAGGGAAATAAATATAAACTCAAAAGAACTTTTTGCATATGCAAGTGGTAAAAATAAATTTAGTACTCACTGGGCCCGTTAGAGGGGAAAGGAGGTGAATTAATTCAAGACGAGGTGGGAATGGCAAACGTGTTAAATGACTTTTTTCTGGGGGTTTTCAATGGTAACTATAGTTTAAAAAAGGATCCCAAGGATGGAGCCTTTGCAGGGGGTATAATTAAAGAATGCAAATTCAACAGGGAAGAAATAGTACATCAGTTGAAAAGAATTAAGCCATCTAAAGCACCAGGGCCAGACGATATTTATCCGAGAGTACTAGTGGAATGTGCGGAAGAACTGGGGGAAGTAATTCACACGATATTTAATTCAACATATAGCACAGGTTGGGTGCTAATGGATTGGAAG
Source organism: Metellina segmentata (assembly GCA_947359465.1). NCBI lineage: Eukaryota > Metazoa > Arthropoda > Arachnida > Araneae > Tetragnathidae > Metellina > Metellina segmentata. The sequence goes on from OX375880.1 coordinate 47,566,853, forward strand.
TTGGCCAACATAACTCCAATTTTCAAAAAGGGAATACAAAGTGATCCGGGCAACTATAGACCAGTAAGTCTAACATCAGTAATTTGCAAAATTTTTGAATCTCTGTTAATAAAGCATATAATGTTATACTTGGAGGAGGGGGGACTGTTATCAGATAATCAGTATGGGTTTAGGAAGGGCAGATCCTGCTCTACAAACCTTTTGAAGTTCTACGAAAAAATTACTGAGGAGCTGGATAATAAGAGCAGTGTGGATATCATGTACATAGATTTTCAAAAGGCTTTTGATAAAGTACCTCATGAGGCATTACTGTTTAAATTGGAAAGGCTGGGGATTCAGGGAAAAACATTAATATGGATAAAAAATTGGTTATTGGGTAGAAAGCAGAGATTGCAGGTAAAAGGAAATTATTCACAGTGGACAGAAGTTATAAGTGGGGTGCCTCAGGGATCAGTTTTGGGACCAATTTTATTTATAATTTTCATAGACGATATAGGTCAGGGGATCAAGAATATAATCAGTATATTTGCAGATGACTTAAAAATATGGGGGACAGTGGATACCAAGTTACAGATAGAAAATTTACAAGGGGATTTTGATAAGATATCCGAATGGGCTGTAAAATGGGGTACGTCATTTAATGTAGGGAAATGTCAAGTTCTGCATATGGGTTACAGGAACAGTGGAGCCGAGTACTGTTTGCAGGGAGTAAAGGTAAAGGAGGGAGAAACAGTCAAGGATCTTGGGGTGATAATTCACAGGGATTTTAAAATGGGTCACCAATGTTCAGCTGCGGGTAAAAAGGCTAATAGGTTATTTTGGTATATTAAAAAGACTGTAACTTCAAGGGATAAGAATATAATCTTGCCATTATATAAGGGTTTAGTAAGACCACATCTAGAATATGCTGTACAATTCTGGGCTCCATATATGAGAAAGGACATAGAATCAATTGAAAGGGTTCAGCACAGAGCTACAAAAATAATAAAGGGGCTAGCAAATTTCGACTATAATGAACGTTTAAGTAAGCTAAACATGTATACACTGGAAAGAAGAAGAAGAAGGAGGGGGGATTTGATTCAGCTTTTCAAGTTTGTAAAACAAGGGGACACAGAGGGCTTAAATTTCAATAGGGATAACAGAACAAGGGGCCATGGGTATAAATTGAATAAGACACATTTTAATCGGGATTTAAGGAAAAACTACTACTTTAATAGGGTAATAGACAGTTGGAACGCGTTGCCAGAAAATACAGTTAATTCAAAGGGTGTGTACGAATTTAAGACACAATTGGATAGTCAGTGGGAATTGGAGAATTCATAAACAAAGGACCAGCCTTGTTGGGCTTGAGCCTGTAGCTGGTCGTCAATATTTGTATTTGTATTTGTACCAGCTGTAAAAATTTTTTCTCGAGGAGATATTTAGCACATTTCAGGTCAGTGAATTACCTGTCAGTGGATACTACATGTTGCCAGATTGAGGGGATATAATTTCTGACAATAACTTGACAACACTTCCTTCAAAATCCAAAACTTTCATGTCCTCAGAGGAAAAACAACCCTTTCCAACATATATTAGGTAGTCTTTTGTCTAAAAATCGAATCAATATTATAAAAATAAAATTTTTAGATAGTAAAAAAATATTGTACTTTTAATTTTAAAATGATAAAAATATCATCAAATACCGTAAACGGTTCAAATTAGACTGTTCGTTAAATTCGTGAAAAGACGAAACGTACAAGATAACAACGCCAATTTTAACCGCCAAGTACTCAAGTCCACTTACATGGACCTATATAAGGATCGCTCACAAATGTACAAAATACAGATTTAAATCAGATAAACTATTTCATCACATATTTAAAGAAATTGTCAACTAAAACACATTAGCTAAAGGATTTAAAATTCATTAAAAACAAATTATATTCACTTACTTTTACGAGAACGTTGAGTCGAGGCCATTTCTTTCTAAATCGCTTTTGATTAATAAATATTCTGGTATTACAGATTTATACAGCCATCTATTGGTGTCAATCAGAAGCTTAGACGTTATAGATATACCTTAGAAGATATACCCGAGTTCTTAACTACCAATTTTTCCAGAAAGTTTATTTTTAATTCGAAAGAGTCGAGGTCCACGTGTGTTGACCCAGGTAGCGAAGAGGACGCATGAGAATTTCACTCGTCTGAGTTTTTCATACGTTTCCTAAAGATTCCGATGTGAATTGATAATATTTTTTCATTTCAGTTTCATGTTCAAATATCGGTAGGAAACAGTGTGATAAATCAAACAGAATATGTGTCGAGAAACAAGGGGACGGCTATGAATGTGGGAATTGTAAAGACGGTTATGTGAAAACGTTTGGGAATGGGGAATGTGAACAAGGTAAGTTGAGTTTTTCCATTGACTGCTTATTCAAGGACGCGAAACCTTTCTGACGATTAGAAAGAATTTCACTCTTTCTCTATCTTCCTTGCAAATTTCAAATGTACTTATATGTATATTATGAATAATAATTTATCTTGAATATTAAGGTATACTTTTAATAAAGGAGAATTTCACTAGAAAGTATTAAAGTTTCTTATACGTTTCCTAAAGAGACCGACGTGTATCTCTAATATTATAAAAGGAAGTGTTTGTATGTTTTTATTTGCTTCTTGCCCGCAAAGTCCTGACGAATCTATGGCACATACAGTAATGAGATTTGGCACACAGGTAGAAATAAAACGAGTAAATATATTTTAATTTTATCTTTATTCAGCAGCTGTATATTTCTTACAATTTAAATTTCAGAGGTTAAAGTATTTAAGAAGTGTATATGACCGTCATTTCTTTCGATACTTGCAGTTTTTAAAGTTTTCAAGCCACGCACTACATTAACAGAAACACCTTCTGAAAGTGACTTCTCACAAATAAAACTCAAATCACCCATAATTTTCAAAATTGTACGTCCGTCGTTGCCGAGATCTGAAACGAAAAAAAATAAATTCGGTTATAGAAAGTGGTCCCTCGAAAAATAAACCAGTCTTCACAACGGAACATCTTTCTCATGAACTACTTATAAATGAAGAAGGTCGTATAATAGGGGACCGCCTTCTCAGTTATAATCTTAATAGAAAAATAAATATTTAAGAGTTTACACACTTTAAAGACAAAATGCTTAGTTATTTTTTAACTTAAAATCTACTTTGAATAAATTAACATAAAATTAAGGTATACAATAAGTATTTCACTTAATGAGTTTTTAATTACACAAAGTAGGTAAGTATTATTAAAGAAATATATTAGATATATGTAAAATGTTATTAAATACAATGTGTGTATTAACTAATAAATAATTCATTGTTAATGATATTTTAATGATTTAATAAGTTTATACAAGGTATTATTCACCGAGATTCACGGTTGGCCGTGCATTGTAGTATGTATGGCGAGCGCTCTCCGCCCTCTACCTCAAAAACGGTTGCGCGCATAAAAAAATGCTTGGAACAAAATTTGTTGCAAATTTTATGCTCTACAATTTTTATAATATATGTCAACATCATTGAAGCTATAGAAACCTAGATAATCGCAAAAAAAAACCATGTTTTTGTGGCCTTTGACCTTGAATAACTTACGACCCAGACACGAGATTTTATGAGACTTTTGAGACAACTTTTAGAACGCCAAAATGAAGGTGTATACGAGTTTCCAGCTTATTATCTTTTATTCCGAGGTTGACCCCATTTTTTTTTGCTTATGTGACTGCATTATAATCTCTTCTCCCAACAATACCGCAGTATTTTGGCAATCAAAACAGTTTATTCAGATCTGAGGTGCTTGCCGTTAGTTCATTTGAGGTTTTCTGAAGAGTGAGTAATATTTTTCTTCCAATAGAATAATCGCAATTTAGATGAAATAATTAACAAGAATGGATCGAATTAAAACAAAATATGATAACATGTCCACTTTTTGTTTAACCGCAGCAAGTGATTCAGTATAATTTATCTACGTACTGTTGTCGTGAATTGTTATTTGGTGACGAAACATTAAATTAATATCCAAAAATAATACCGTAGGAGACGTATCAGAGAAGGAGAAAGCTTTGAAATAATGAACTTTCATTGCGATATTGCCCTGAGGTTGTACAATGATAGATCCCCAAGGATTTTCAGGCCCCTTCGGGAAATAAAAGCGTCATACAAAGTTCCAAGCTCTTAATTTTGAGATATTAGTATCTCCATTATTTGTGTGATAGAAGATAAATATGACCTTAGTTGAAGTAAATAAAACTTGCTTGAGATAATTATGTCTATTATGGATGTGTTGGCAGGATTTAGCAATTACATACCCTTGTCATATACTACACTCAAGATGGCTTACTGCTCTTAACAGGATTTTACACCTATTCGTTTTCATAGAATTTCCAAGTGCGAACTGTAGAGCATTATCTACGTTTGGTATTCGATTACATGGATCTATGTACCTACTAACTTGTTGATAGATAATTATACAGAAATTAATTGGAAAAGGCTGGAACAAAGTAAACTTTCTACGCTTCACAAGCCACTACCAAACAGTGGAACGTACGTATCACAAAACTGGTTACATAGGATTCTATTGCTGTAGTCTATGCGGGGAAAGAATATGCAAGAAACTCTTAAGTTGATGTGGTTTTTAATTTATGCAACATTATATTAATATTGAATTTTTATTTTTAAACGCATGTCAAATCAATGTAATGTACGAAATAGATTTATCTCCAGATTTGATCAGTTCATCATTCACATCAAGTTTATATTTGGAATTCCAAAAATTGCCTTTAAATTATTCCTTCTTTAGCATTAAGAATATTCCTAGTCCTAATTCTCGTAAATGGCGAAGCTTAGTGATAATTGTAAAGAGAACATTGTATGGGAATGCATATTTTGTAGAATTATTGGGACATGCAGCTTAAAGATCGTCGTTTGAATAACGCAATGTAAATATCTTCTTGAAAACATTCAAAGCGCTTCTTTGTAAGAAGAACGACGTTGTACCATAAATACCTTTGATGCGTATTTTTTTTAAATCAATTAAGATATTAAATGTTTGGTGACATATTCTTACTTAATTCCAGAATCGTAGAACTGGATTTTCAGTCGTCAGCCATTGTGCATGCTTCAGGTTAACAATTAGCTAAAGTCAAATTACTTAAACTGGAACATTTTGTATTTGTTTAATACATTTGTGTTTGTTCCCGATTATTCTTTATCAATTGCAGAGGGTCCATCTAATTACTGAAATGTATGTTTCAGAAGAGCAATTCATTGATGTGCAATGATACCATATGAAAGAATGACTTGAGTAACGTTTTAGTTACTTTTGAAGACAAGTTATAAGGTCTTCAAGTGATTTCAAAAATAAATATTTTTGAACCAGTCTTACTTACACGTATATATTTAAAAATAATCATATTTTTTAAATATTAGGTAATGGTAATTTTTAGTTAACGTCGTACTAGGTCAACACAACGGGATATTGACGACGATCCGGGATCAGTCCCTTAAGGGAAAGATCCGAGGACAACACCTCGTAATTTTGAACCACGGTCAGATGACGAAGCAACACCTGAGCTGGCACCCCACTCTCCAAACTTCCACGCCAACCCAACGTGAGGACTTTCGGCCACGACAGATTTAAGGTGCACCAGCCGCCTCTACACCATACTCTTACAAACATCCATGCCCGAACCCGGAACCTTCCGATCTAGAGGCTAACACCTTAACCACTATACCGGTTGGTCGGCTTTAAATATTAGGATATACTTCAAACTAAGAACTTTACCACTCCATTGTATGAAAGCGTAATATATATTTAAATGCAAAAATGTTGTTGAGGTTTTTTTTATCATACTAGAGTCATGTGCAAATATCGGTAAAAAACAATGTGACACTTCCAACAGAAAAGAGCTTGACAAAAAAGAGCGTTGCTATAGAAACGTGTTCTCACGAATCATGTTTCATTGACCGATTATAATTGATCAACACAAGTTGAATATGGCCTTGAATCAGTTTGTGTTCACACATTTCAATAGAAACTGATCAACAGTTTCAGTTTTAAAATGTCTTCGAGAGCAGTTTTACGTGACGTTGTACAGATTGCCGCGAAAAACTGCGAACTAATATTTCGCTGACTATGCGTGACAGCACTGCTGCGAAAACAACTAACCTTCTGACAGCAGATTGTATTATGTCAAGAGAGATGATGCAAAAAACTGTAATATTTAAAAACTTGTAAAATTTTTTTGAAAATACGGTGATTGGAATAAATTTTCTAAGTTGTTAGGAAAAATAAAAAGGCTTTTTACGTTTCATTGCTGATATTGAAAACAGATTGATTGCTGTGAAGTATAAGAGAAAAGGTTATACTTATTCAACGACCCGGGTTTTTAAAGAAGTTGAAGCAATACAAGTGTGAAAAAGAAGGTAAGCTTTCCTAATAAGTATTGTTTTCAACACAGATAATAACAGTTTTGTTAAAAGAATTAAAAAAATTTTATTTAACATAAGCAAACATTGTAAGAAACGTCGTTTTTGGGTGAAGCAATGGATTTTAAGAAATAGATTGCTTGTTCCCATTCCACTTTTTTTATTTGCAAACTAATGAATCTTTTATTTTATACATCCTTCTAATCGTCTTAAATGTGTTCTTCAGATCAGCAATAGTAAGACCACAAATTTCTATTCCTTTGACAATAGAACCCGAAGCGTTTATTCTTGCATCTTTATTTTTATATTTATCCAGTCGGTGGTTTCAAAGACAATCGTGCTTATGATACAGTTTAAAAAATTTTCATTTTAGAGTCATGTGCAAATATCGGTATGAAACAATGTGACGCTTCAAATAAAAAATGCCTTGACAAAAAAGATGGTGGCTATGAATGTAGAAATTGTAAAGACGGTTTCGTAAAAAACGACGCAAGTGGGGAATGTCAAAGAGGTTTGTTTAAATTTTTTCTTGACATTATGTTCTAACAACGCAGGCTTATGGACCACAGGTTTGTCACCATATATACATTTGTACTAATACTCAAACTCAAACATGCATGGAAATATTTAAGGAATAATTTTTCCATATTTGTTAGGGAATTCTTCAATATATGGTCGAAATAAATCAAATGTATGAAAGTGAAATATACATTTTATGAATAATGAGAAAATATTGATGATTTTTTTCTATTTTCGGGACAAGTGTGTAAGTATGTATCGGTTGGATATTGGGTTTCAAGAAACTGTGTATTCACAATTTGTAAGATAAAGAATTACTTGTGCTTAAGGGGTCTGGGACACAAAAATCGTCAAATTTTCGAAATTTTTTTGATTATTTTAAGAAATTCTCTGTGTTTTTCTGCTTAAAATTAACGTCTAAATCATGTTTCTATCTTAATTAGAACTAGAGATATAATAATATTTGTGGTGCGTTGTTTTGAAAATCTAACACTCTTGACAGTTGTTGTCATGGCAACAAGATCTGTCTTTAAAACTTTAAATGTGTTTTTCTCCATGATACAATTTTTCAAGATTTCCTGTATTCAAATTGCTGTAAGTCGAAAACCGATAAAGTTTAAGGGTTGAAATTTGGGATATATCTTTTTCAAACATTATACTTTAATTTTAATTCAGCAAATTTGAAACAAATATTTACTTTTAAAAATATTACTTAAAAAAAAAAAGTAACTTAAAATTTTCAAAATTTTTCATTTAACAATTTTTTATTTTTTATTAAATTAAAATTTTTTAAATTGTTGAATCTAAATTAAAGTTTATAAATTTGTGAATAATTTACTGCAAGAATTTTGAAAATGGATCAAGAATATTTTGAGTTTTAGCAATTTAAAATGACCTTTCTTTTTTTCAAAAAATGTAATTTAAAATTATTTTTTAAATTTTGGAAAAATTTTGTGTTGTGATTTTGTTTATTTGTTAAATGAGTAATCAGTACAAAAAAATTCAAAATTCTAAATTAATTAATAAAAAAAAAATTTCAATGCGTCCCGGACCCCTTTAACTAAGAACCTTTCCTTTTTTACATTAGTTTAGAATGTTTAGTCTTTCAGTGGTCAAAACGCAGTCAGTGAAAACTGTCACAACAAAACTGTACTATCATAGCAATCTGTGTTTATTCATAGAAGTTTAAATTGGCATTTATATAAAATGATTTTAAAATTACAACTTGTTAATTTTGGTTCCCTTTAAAGTATTTTAAAATCTAAAATTTATATATATATATATATATATATATATATATATATATAAAGATTGCAATCATGAAATTTCACATTTAAACAAATTTAACGGTCAGAATCTAATTATGGCATCAAAACATGGTGTTTCCATGAGAAATTTCGATGTTTGTACAAAATTTGATAGGAAGACATCCTTTATGTGATTTTGTTTTGGGTTTGAATTGATAGAGGAGAGTTATTCTCTATTGAAAGATACCTTTGAATTTGCTCTAGTGTGAATAGATCTGAAAATAAAGGAAGTGGTTTTTGTGTTAGGCTATTATTGCAAAATGGGGCACCCGACCAAAAATGCCATTTGCTTAGTTTAATTAAAACGGTTTATCACAAAAGGTTTTTTGTCACTCTTAACGGAAAGGTTTCAGTTTACGTCATGAAAAATTCAAAAGAAGTCAATTTAAAAGATATTCGAATCATTTGAAGCTTAATTGGTTAGAAAATGCCTAAATAAAATTGAGTTAATTCAGCTTGAGAGCAATCAAGTTAGCACAGTACTTTATTTGTTATAAATTGACTAATGTATCGAAATTTCGGGATTATGCATGAGTATATTTGACGATTTTCTGTACAAAAGCATGTTTCTTCATTAATATTCAACGTCAACTTAAGTTAATATGTTTCAAATTTAATTATTATTTATTTTCATAAAAAAATGTTTATAGTTTTGCAAACAAAAGTTACTATATGAATAGACTATACATTGATAAAACGTATATTACTCTTTAATAATTACTAAATCCATTAGTGGTAATTTACAACTCTGTTTAGGGAATTGATACCATGTAATTTATTTGTAGGCCCTTGCTCTTCAAATCCTTGTAAAAATAATGGAACATGTTACGTAGATGGACCATACTATAAATGTTTGTGTAAATCACCTTTTACTGGGGAAATTTGTCTGGAAGGTAAGTTTTATTTTGAAGTGAGCGGGATGGTATGGATGTAATTAAATAAATTTTCTGCTTATCGTTCTCATTCACCCATTCCATTCACTTTTCTAGAATTACTTGTTTAAAAATTTAAGCCTTGTTTTTAAAAATTAAGCTTGGAAGTCTTTGAAAATTACGAAACTTTGTGTGAAAGAGTGAATTATTATCTGGTGTCAGATATTGGTCAGATCGACAAGTTAAAATCATTTGCGAACACTTAAAGACATTTATATAGGATCTGGAACTGCAGATATTTTATGTGACAAGATTTTGCAAGCTCTGAGTGAGTTATTCCTTCCACAATCTCAACTGCTCATGATTAGCTTAGATGTCAACAAGTCAGTTTTTAAAAAGATTAATGACTCATTACTTTCTACTCGAAAAAAAATCAAATTAACATTGGGACATGTAATATGCACATAATACGTAATGCTTTCCTTAAAGGTCTGAAAGAGCTTGGGGAAGGTGTGTCTGAACTAGTTTCTTCTATTCACAGATTTTTTAATCAGTGGCCTAAGCGTTGGTCAACATAGAAACAAATTCAAGAAGTGCATAAGCCTAAAGCCAGCTGCTGAATGGTTGCTTGAACAGTGGATGCAGTGTGAAAGTATTTACTTGACTACATTCCAATAAAGAATCCAAACATGGTACAAAGACCAGGCTATATGAAAATTGTTAATTTACTTAGAAGAGAAACTATGAAGGTTGAGGTGATATTTGTCGTATCAAGTGCGAGTATATTTAATCGTGTGACAGAATTTCTTCAGAAAAAAGAATTCCAACCCTCATTTATTTGAAGCTTGAATTATTGATAAGGACAATTTTGGCTAGGATCTGCAAATAGGAATTAATTCGAGATTTGAAGATAAATAAAATGGGAGATATATGTCCTCAGAAACTTACGTCTGGCTGATATTGTGATTGAAGATCAAATTTCTAAAGCGCTACAGAATGTAAAATAGAAGGAAAGGAATTTCTTTTTTTCTAAGGGCTCTCAGAAGCATTACATTGCTAGTATTAAATATCTTTTGAAGAAGTCCTCCTTCAGTTCATATCTCCTTAAACATTTTTATCTTGTTTTGGTTCTCTTGAGAGTCAGTGGTAAGGGTGTACGACAAGTATTAGAAGTTGAAAGAGCAATGTCGTGGAAGGTTCCAACATACATACTACTGTATGAGTGGAAATTACTCCAAAGATAATTTGAAGTAGAAGGATCTAGAATGAATCCTATTGATGTTTACTGGAACCAGTTCTTCAGACTGCGAGACTTTAATGATGTGGATCCTAAATATCCAGTTGTGTCAGAGCTAGTGAAGGCTACTCTGTCACTCTTACATTTAAGTGCTGGCATTGAACGTGGCTTCAGAGTCTCAGGAAAAGCTTTGATAGGAGACATATCATCAATGTCACACTCAATGCATTGATACCGGTGAAAAAAAGCTTGGCAAATTTTGACAAGCAACCTCATTTGGTGCCAATCACATCAAACTTAATGGATATGGGAAGAGTTGTATATAAAGCCTACAAAGCCTATTTAGAAGATATAAAACGTAAGACACAAGAAAAATTAGAGAAGGACAGGAAAGAAAAATAAAGACTGGAAGCAGAGAATAAAATTTTAAAGCAGCTAGCAAAGAAAAGAAAGGTAATAGAAGAACGGAAACTTAGAATTATGTGTAAGGAAGAGAATGAGGCGTTGGACAGTGCTTCAAAATTGTTAAAAGAAGCCAATGAGAGACCCAAGAAGGCGATAAAAAAAAGATTTTAAGAAAGCAGCAATGATGCTTTCTTCTCTTCAGAAGAAAAAGGCAAAATTAATTTCAGACTTTTTCAACAAAAAAATATCAGACATGATCTTTCAAAGAAAAGGAAGAAGATCTTCAAGCTATGTCAAAAATGAATAACATGTTTTAAAAATATGTTTACAAAAGTATTATTTTTTGTTAATATCGTTTCAAAGTAATATGCTTTTTAAATGAAGAAAATAAATATAATTCCCAAGAAAGAAAAGAAAAAGATAGGGGGTTGCTGGGGATGATCTTTTTCTTTTCTATCTTTATACTTAAATATATTTGGAATTATTGTTATTTGTCACTTATTGTCACTTTTTTACACCTTAAATCATGTTATAACCCCTGGAAAGAGTACATTCTAAGATTTCCCGTGACGTTTTCAATTTTAAAACTAGTAGTAATAAGCTATAATGGCAGTTTTCACAAAAAAGTAATTAAAATGTCTCGATTTTTCACGAATTAAAAAAAAATATTATCTGGAACAAAATTGAAATGTTTAAAAAAACTCGACGAGCTGCAAACATTTACGTTTAGAGGTACTCTAAAAAACTCACGGCGGAAGACTAAAAATTTGTACGTATTTTGCTGACTCGCGTTGGATATTTCGCTTTTTTCGACTTTGACACTTAATGCACCCTAAACTAATAACTACATCGGGAAAAAAATCTTCTCCATCTTGTTCCCTGTACAATTTTGAATCATGTTAATTTAGTAATTTTCTTATCCGTACTTTCTGGGGAAACCATCCAAGAATCGAGCGAAAAAAAGTGAGTTTTCAATCCTGCGATGGCGGTAACTTTTTTTAATATAGAGAGATAACAATAACTAAATATGCCCAATTTACAAAACTAATATATTTTAACAGTTATATTTAATATTCCAATATAGTACTAGACTGTGATTGTGGTGACGGACATTGCAGGATTGACCATAATGGCAAGAAGATCTGCATTTGCAACAATAGACAGAGAGAACACAAAGGAAAGTGTATAGGTATGTAATTACAATCATAAGATTATTTATACGCAGATTAAACTAGCAATAGAACTTCGAATGGGTCAGAAAAAATATCTAGATCTCTTAACGAAACTGAAGAATTTTTGTAAAAAATGCGATGGGGGTCTATAAAATGAAATAGATAGATAAAATGCTTTTAGCACTGTAACCTTTCTAAATTAGGCATTTATAGAAACGATTTATACATGTTATAGTGAAGTACACGCGTTGTGTAATGTATGCTGGTAATTACACAACTCATTGGCATATTAAAATTTGTAACGAATGAACTACCAAATGCAATTTTAAATCACTCTTCGTCAATTGTTCTGCTGATTTGTAATGTACTAGAAGGGAGCCGGTTCATTTAGAGACAACTTTAGCCCGGTTCAAAGAGTAGCGGATTATCAACTTGAGGGTTGCAAGTTCAAAACTCGATTCAACCAAAGACCACCATGTACGTAGAGGGTGGTGCAAGTTAAATTTATGATGGGCTCACATTTTCTACCTCAAGCGTTGTGTTTAAGTTCGGAGAATGTGTTGGCCATTTCAAGTTTTTACCTCGTCATCTGACGGCTGTTCGAAATTACGAAGTGTTCTTCTCGGACCGTCGACAATAGCGCATTGTGTTTCTCCAGTGCGACTTTAATTCAGCTACTCTCTCACCTACCTATATGCAGAAGTTTAGTAATACAATTTAAAACAGAAAAATACACAGACACAACCACGGATGCTTACAAATATAACCATATTTACGAGAAAGCTAATCAATGAATGTACTGCTAAGATACTTGGAAATTAATTTCATTAATAATTCCGGTAACTCGATGAGGTTGTTCTCTTTTGACTGTTGCAGTTTTCACACAAGGTAAAAAAAAAAAACACCAACCACGAGGAATTTCAATTCTACTCTCTTGTAAACTCACAACGTAATGTTTAATGGTGTAAGCAATGCAAGCACAAGCACTAATGCCACAGACAAAAACTACATTTTTTTCATATGTTGTATGTCCAGTTGACACACGGTGACCATGATTTAAGTTGTGCTGCTGCATCCATCCTGTAGAATCATTTTGCGTCGTCATTGTCCGTGAAATATTTACCCGAGCCATACTATTTTAAAACAGAAATTTTTTTTGAAAGTGAAATCTTGAGTGTACAGAGGTTGTTTAAAATTGTGCAAGTAGAGACTGTGCAAGTAGAGATTTTAATACACAAGGTCGTTGTTAGTTCAAGTAAGCCTGAACTTAACCGAACAAATTGGTGATGTAGCTTAGTTCAGTTAGCGTACCAGTCAACCCGATGCTGCTCAGAAGATGCATTTAACTGTGCTTTGTACTTTGCACAGTTGGTAAATGTTTTCATTCTATCGGTGTTTCAATATCTCCTTCTGAAGAAACCCGTTGAATCACATATAAGGCAATATGTAATACCCACACACACGATAAAAACACAAATCTGGTAGTGGACTGTATGTAGCTTTAATGATGAATAATTATTCAATCATTGCACAGAAAATTCTTTCCTATGAAGAATTACTCAAGAAAAAGGATTCAAACACGAAACGAAAGGCGAAAACCCTCATGGATTTCGGATTGCACGGAAAAAGCTGTTGTCTCCTCAAACACACATAGCGGTTGACATGCTATATATAGTAATGGCGGTTTGCCAAAACTGATAACATGATCAAATGCGAAAGTGTTGTAAAATAAATAAAACCAAAACAAAAATTACGAGGGTAAAACACAAATAAAAAAAATTAGACAGTTAAATTCAACATCTTCAGTTGGAGTAAAGTGATGGAATCATGTTCTACCATCGGTAATACTCGTAACTGATACAAATGCAGTAAATGGATGGATATCATGCTTGCCACACTGTGATTTTTCGCTAGACTCTTTCTGAGTGATATATAACTGCATAATTCAGCAAACTACATTATGTGCTCAAGAATTTAAGTATATTGTCATTTTGAAATATCTGCATTCATTCAAAAATACGATAGAATCAAAACATAGCAGCAACTGAAGCGTGTTACTTTTATTGAGTATTTCAGCCAGAACCAACATTTCCTTCTGCATAAATTTGTGTCTTTGTATGTTTTGCATAATTTATATGAATTCATATAAACCTATCACTTTTTATTTTATTGAATAAATCGCTTTAAATAAGGAATGCATTATTACCAAGGTATTTCAATGCAATGGCCATAAAAATCTAAAATTCAAGAAAAAAAGTAAGCGTTATTATATTTACTTCCAACGTAATATATATTTTTCGCTCGAGATATATTTTTCAACAGGAAGATCGACTGTGAAATAATGAAATGGTAGAAAATAATGAATATTTTATGTTCTGAATTTTCGAAAGCATTTAAGAATTGTAAGTAATTAATTAATCGAAATAACGCTGAATGGTTTTATCTTTTGTAACCATTAGCTTCACTTAAAACTATCTGAATAAACCGGCGTTGTTCGGGTTGAAATGGTTAAATGTTGATTAAAATTGAATTAGAATAATCACTTGTCTTACATAGAAAAATGCAAACATTTAAGCTGTACAGGAATACTTTTTAACTTCAATCATTTAAGTTGTACGGAAAATACTTTTTAACTTCGTTTTAATTTTTGTATAGTTTCTACAATTTACTTCGGATGTTAATAGATACATTTAATTTTTGTATAGTTTCTACAATTTACTTCGGATGTTAATATATACATTTAATTCCTGAATAATATATTACAATATGCAAAAGATTGAGACATATATAAAGTCAGAAACGAAATTTCGCTGAAAATAGACAGAATTCTGAAAAAAGAAATATGGTCGAATTTCGACTTCCTGAGCTAAAAAAGAGCATTTTGAAGAAAGACAGAAAAATATTGATAAATGCGATAAATGATTTATTAAATTTAGTAATGTGTAAATATGAACGCGACATTTCCCTGTATTAACTCAAATATACAAACCCTGTAGAACGTTTTTCCTTGTCAATATCCATTTATTGCAAGAAAACAAACTGAAGATTTTATAATTGAGGATTCGCGCGAGGGGCACTTTCAGGACTACCTGAGTGCCAAGTTTCCTGGTTGTAAGTGCTACAGATTGGTCTAAGGACAGAAAGTAATAGCCTATGTTTTCCGCAGTGTTTGTAAGTATAAATGTACCAAATTTAGTGTGGAATGGTCAAACGGTATAGATTTGTATAGAGAATAGACACACCTACCTACACACATCCATTTTTATATACATACATTAAAGAGGTTCTGAACTCTTTTTGGTATTTTATTTCTATTTTCAGATATTTGCACCAAAGATAAATGTAAACATGGAGAATGCCAGGTACATGGAGAGGACTACAAATGCAAGTGAGTGTAGAGCATAATGTATACTACATATTATCAAGTAAAATACGCGATGATTGCTTTCATTAGCATTATAATTTTAACTAATAAAAACCTATATACTTCTTAACTGAAACTTCAGTGTTCGTTTTACGTTAGTACAAAAAAATTCCTTCCATACATATTCTTCCCTCGTCATTGGTTCAATGTGCATGTGGAGCTTTATATTCCGATATGGTATGGATTTTCAATGACATCAGCATTTACTTTATAGTGTTGAGTTAAATTTAAATAACCTTGAAATTAATAGTGTGGACTACGAGTTTGAGTTCACTCTAGGACTGAAATCGCTAGATGACTCTCATGTCAAACTCTTTACAGCTTTATCAATGCTCCAGTTTTAATGGTTTAATTGTTTGCTTGATTGTTGTATTGCAAACCAGAGCGTGTTGCCAGTAAAAAGCATCTGGCAACACGCTCGTGAAGAAGCAGAAGCCTGAACATACGCTGTAAGGACTGCTTGTGTATACGTTCCAGAATGCGCGCTTAGAGATAGGCTGCGCACTTGTATATATCGTGAACCAAGTCGTACTTAATAATTGTGTTTTTTTCTAAGCTGCTTCGCTGTTATCTAGAACTCCACTCAGTACACAACACCGATGATATGAAGAATTTAATTCGTCATACAGAGAATAATTATTTCTCAAATTAGTTGACCCGTAGATAGAAATCTTCAATATACTTTCTTAATTGCTGACATCAATTTCAATCAATTCATAATTAAAATAGCATCAATATTCACATAAATACACTTCATACCTCTAAATGAAATGAAGCCCTAAAATATGTAAAAGTATTTCGTTTAATTCTGATGTTAATTCTTATTTCGAATAAACTGCGCGGCGTAAAGCCCACTTAGTCATGTTACCACAGTTCGATTCTGAATGTTTACTTCAATTTCATCCCGTTCCCTTATACAAAGGCGATATGGCATTTTCGGAAGCTACGCCTATTTTCCCCCGCTCTGCAACCTTTCAGTAAGCAATGAGAACTCTTGAAGGCATTAGTCTGGCTGAAGAATTTTAATAGAGCGTCGAGGCCCTTTCGTTTAAGTTTTAGGCAATATTATGTAGCTCCATTGCTCAAATCAAAACTGGCGAATGAATACTGTAACTATCAAGTGTGTATAGTTTATATCCGTTCTCGCCATTCGACAATAAATAAATAGCTTGGATTCATTCGATATAAATTTCTTTGTTATTTTATTTTGGTTTTGGTGATGGTCTATAGATGTATGTTTAAATAGCAATTTTTTTAGATAAAAAACTAAACTCAAACCTTTTATAACTTTGAAGCATGCTAGTTGTTCGGCGGTTTTATTTCGCAAGGGGCGTATGTGGCCACGCTGCGTCATTCGAAGGCATACAACCATCAAGTAAAAAACACACACAAGGAAAGTTTTTCTGACACAGAAGAGTGAAATATACCTTTCAGGGAGGAATGCACTCTGGCAAGAGTCGAACCTTCGCAGCCTGCAACTCGAAGAATGCTAGCTTAGTGGTAAAACCACTGAGCCATTACGGCCTCTTTTGAATCATAAAATTTTCTATTTCAATTTAAAACTAATTTTAATAAATACAGAAGCAAAGATTAAATGTATGAAAGTCCGTGTATTTTAGACCGCGGTATGTTCTTGTCAGTTGAACTACATTGAAAACTATGTAGAACTAGCAAAATACCCGACTTTACTCGGTTTGAATTGGTTTACTCTAGATTGAAGAGATAATCAAAATATATGACTTACGTTTTTTGTAGAATAAAAATTTATTTTAACACCTTTCGCCATCTTTATATTTTCTACAACTTACTTTGGACACAAATCCTACACATGCATATCCATTCATGTAATACATTTCACATACATCGCACAATTGCTGTATGACAAAGCTACAAAATGACGAAAGGTGATACTAAGGTTACTACTATAAAAGACGATTTATAGGAAGATTTGGAATTCCCTTTCTTAAGTTATTTTCATGTTCAACTCAATTAATTAAAATTACCATTTACGGCGAGTGCTCTCGCACTCATAGTCAACAAAACAATATTTTTTTACTTTAGGCATTCTTGCCTCCGGTATGCGACATTGTGAAATTTTGCAATCTTCTCCTGTCATTATTACAACGAATTTTTTAATGTTGGTAAAAGTTCTAGTTTGGATTTTTAAACATTATTATTATTTCAATAACGGCATTATTCTTTAAATAACGGCATTATTCTTTCAATAATGGCATAACTACACTTAAAATTTACTGAAAATTTATACTGACTTACCTAACATTTTTAAGTCTAATACTTTGTGGTGCTGTTGCGTGAGATGAGAAGGAAAACACATTTATTAAAATAATAAATATTTAAAACAGGAAACAGCAAAGTAAAACAAAATAAAAGATGTCGCAAAAAATTGTTCTAAATATATTAATTTGGGATTCAATTTTATCTCTTGATCTCGCACAGTTGCCACAACTTACAACTAAAAGTGTACAAAATTTAGAAATGTGAAATTAATTCAGAGCGAAAGAACCAGAAAAAATATCACTGCTCGCGCGATCTTGTTCATTCTCGTTTCGTTGAAAAATATCGTCTGTCCCAAATATTCGGAAATCGTTTTCAATGCGCAAAGAATAAAAATAAGACTCGAAATAAATGAAGTATCAGAGCTAAAATTTCACCATAAAAATTTTTTTTTGAAAAATATTTGGTTTACAGCATTACTGGTAAAGCAAATGAAAGTAATCGTAATACTCAAACTACATTCCAATTTTTCGAAAACTATCAAATTGTGGCTGATTTAAGTATACTTACTCAGGTGTTTTAGCATGAAACTCTTCTAAATATAACAATAAAAAAATGTGTAATACTGCATTCACTAAACTAATACATAATGTATCAAATAAATCACATTGTAATCAAATATCTGGAATACAATTCATGTGATGTCTACACAAACACAAAATCGAGCATAGAACAGAAAGACGGACAGACAGACTTTCGCAACCAATGCCAGTCACTAAATGAAGATAAGTACTCACTGTATGCAAATTTCCATGAAAATATCTTAAACCGCGTGGACGTGTATAGGGCACAACATACAGACAGACAGACAGACAGACACCAAACGAGAAAAAGGCGGATTCGGCATCAGGAGGGTCCAAAAAGGATAGAAAACTTGAAATGGGTCGAAAATATTGAATGTACAAACAAACACTCCATTCTTATTTATATAGATACATCAATTTTCAGCAGTACATTTCAATAATCTTACCGAGTTTTATTAGAAAATGATATAATTACAAATTAAAATTGCGTGCTCTACACATTTCCATACATTAAGGATAATGCCAGCTCCGTCAAATAAATGTTCAGAAACAAAACAAACGTGACTTATTCAAAAAGCCCATTTTTTAAACAAAATATAAAGAACCAAAAAGATGGTGTACGTACGATACCATTCATAGAAACTACGATTTTTGCTCACTGGAGTAATTACAAAAAATATCGACCTTACAAAAACTTAACATGACATGGTTGGTATGATGGTTAATACATTGTATGTCTCCCAGACGACGAAAGCCTTTGCATGCTGAGGATCAAATTATCGAGCTGATCTTGGGGAAGATCACTCCACTCAGCAAGCAATGCTCTCCGAAGTTCCGGTACACATGAGAGGTGGTTGACGGGCTGCAACTTGTCGGCAAAGCATGTCCCACACATGCACTATCGGATTCAAGTCAGGTAAAAATGCTGGCCATTCCAAAGGGGGATATCCTCAGATTCAAGGCATTCGTTTACAATGTTTGCACGGTGAGGACGGGCGTTGTCATCCATAAACACAAATTCTGCGCCTATGTCACCCCTAAACAAACGTACATGTTGTTCCAGAATGATGTCTCGATAAATTTGGCCTCTCATGGTTCCGATTTGAACATGCAGATCTGTTCTGGAGCCCAGTATAATTCCGAACCAAACGAGCAATCCTGCACCACCGTAACGGTGTCGTCCAATGATGTTGTCTTGGCGGTAGCGGGTACTTGGCGCTTTCCATATGAATCAGACTGCAAGATAAACCTGGACTCGTCGGAAAACATCACACAAGCACACTGTGACGATGTCCACATTGCATGTTCTCTACTCCAGGCTAACCGCTGACGATAGTGAGTTGCCGTGAGCGGAACATATCTGACAGGCCTGCGGGTTTATATACCAACATGTCCCAAACGTCTGTAAACGGTTTACCTTGAAACTGTCGTACCCGTGGCTGAAGGCAGATGACGAGAAAGGTCGGATGTTGTGCTCCGCCTGCTTCTTTTTGCAGTTACTGCCACATACCGGTCGTCATTCGGTGTTGTAACTCGGGGGAGACCTGTGCTGTAACGACTACTGACATTTCCATCATTTTGGAATCGTTTCCAAAGCCTAGAGATAACACTTTGGGCTATTGCAAGTTACACTGAAACATCCGTCTGAGTACGCCCACATTACAGGCGGCCGATAATTCTACCACGTAAAAAATCATCGACATGCGTCCTCTTTACCATAACTATTCGGTTGTGGCACTGAGCGGCTTACAGAACGCTTGTGAACTATTTTTCCTCTTTGCTACAATTCCGTATATACACCTCTGTTACACTATCGTCATTGTGACGTACTATCAACGTCATCTAATGGCTTCCTGTAATTTGGATATTATTCTTGAAGATGTGTGCGATAATTCTACAGGTGAAATTTTTACTTTAGAGTTCGATTTCCGTGTGATTCTGAATCATCCTTATTTATGGACATGAGTGTATTTGGATCCTAAGAGTGTATTTGAAGGTAGTGGGTTGTGTAGTTTTGTTTTCAGGATACAATTAGTTTTTATTACTAATATGTAAAGAATAAAAAGTAAAGAATGCGTGATAGTTACTATGAATATAGATAATCTTCATAGCAATAGTTATATTTTAATCCATCAATTATAATTTGATTAAAAATTTTTTGAATCACTTCTCCATTCGTCGATGATTATCTCCTCGACGTAAATATGTATCAGAACCAAAATTGTTTGAGAGGACTTATGATGATACTCTCTTTTTCTTAAGTACAGGAATGGTACCTGTGCAAATAGCATTGTTCCAATTTAGATAAATTTTCTCTTATATTCCTCTTTTGACAGTTGTGAAGAAGGATTTACTGGACGCCATTGTGATAAGAGAATCCTGCTTAAAATTAGTAAGTATCTATCTCTAAAAAGTATTTCTAAAGAGTATATGATATAAACACTTTTATTCGCATCAAAAATGAAATTAAAATTTGGCTTTTTATCTGGCTAAAAATATTTGGAATAGTGACGTGTCTTTGCTCGAGAGTTGGCGAATCTCTATATCTCTGAACAATTGGAAGTAATTTTAATTTAGAAAGTTGTTTTTGGATACCTCCTCAAAAGCAGTCGAAAAACCCTTCTTCTAGTTCATCCCATTACCCTCTTAGAGATCTATAAGTGACCATTTTAAGGGTTAAAATAAACACCATTAATGTTTTTTTTTTTTTTAATTTAAAATAAATGAGGAGTGATGATTATATATGGAAAAGAAGTAAAAGTCTATGAACCCTATGTGCTCACTGGCTTCCCAGTATCTATCTAACATTAAAATATATAAATGAGAGCGCCGGACTTTGAAGCAAATGTGCAAGCCATTTCCATCTAAAGATCGCGTAGATTGCAGAAAATATTGTTTCTAGTGCGCCTCGAACCAAAAGTCAGTGGACTTCAGATCAGTCGATTATAGAATAGGTATGATAGGTCGTTAGAAAGAGGGCTGCCATGTATTAAAGCGTGAATAGTGATAATCTCTACTCAGCCTACTTATCACTGCGATCGGCTTACGGCACGGAGTGATAATCTAAGAACTAGCATCCTCTCTAAAGACGCCAGCTGTGGAAGCACTTTATTTTTGTTCCAACCTACTATATTATTTAAAGAATAGACTTGTCCTAAAACCAAGTGACTCTACTGTCTTCTCGCTGTGTACTCTGCATATAAATCTGTTGCAGGTGTATAGCAAGAGAGATCTGAACAGTGCTACTGTTACTAGTGAACTTCAAAACGTTATTGTGTCTTGATATCAATTTTTTTCCCCCAATCACAAACTGCGATATCAGTTAATTTATTTTTAACTACACACGGTGGAATTAACGATGATATGGAATGTGATGAATTGAAGATAGGATTCGCAAAACAATGGATATAAAAAAAAGAGTTGTTTCTTGTTCTCTGTAGTTTTATATTGTCCTTAACTTTTTTATCTTGTTTAATTTTTCTAAAAACTATTCGTCCCATGTGTGCATTTGAAAACGGTCAACTATATCCATCCAAGGGAGGACCCGAAATAGAGAAAAGTGACTGTAAAGTGTTTTCATTTACAGGTGAATTAGGGAGCCGACTCGGAAACACGCAATTATCCGACAGCTCTCTTCGTTAGCCAAACAAAAGTCTGAGATATTCTAAGACCATATTTTTCTGGAATTCTTCTACAAAGTTCTTTCTTTCTATGCCAGGCTCTCCGGCCTGCCCCAGCTAAAGGTGCCTCAGCAGCCCAGTCGGTAGAGTCGCGAGTTAGTAATCGGAAGGTTGAGTGTTCGAAACTTGGTCCAATCAAAGACCATCGTGTACATACATGGGGGCTTGCAAATGATCAATCCCGTGAAGACATTTGAGTCCATGACCTTGAATGTCCTTACGATGCAGTGGCGTGGAAGTTTGGAGACTGGGTGTTGGAAAAGCTAGTGGGCTTCAACCACGCTTATTGCATCATCCATCAAAAAAGCTGATACTCAGAACATATGATGACGTGGTTCTCCGTCATTCTTTGTAAGAGACTTAAGATTTCCCGTTAGTAACACGTCCGAAAAAGGACCGGTTCCTAAGGCTCTCCTTTCTCTCTATATTACAAAAAAAAGTTGCCGCCTCAGGATTGAAAACTGTGTTGTTTAGCTCGATTCTTAGACTATTTCCCGAGAAAGTACTGATCGGAAAAAAACGAAATTAACATGGTTTGTTCTTCATCGTATTCCCTGGACGATTATTAAGATTTTTTCCCGATGCGGCCATTAGTTTAGGGTTTATTAAGTGTCAAAATTGAAGAAGCGAAATTTCTTCCGCGAGTGAGCAAAACACATACAAATTTTCAGTCTTCAGCCGTGAGTTTTTTTTTTAAAGAGTACCTCTGAACGTAAAATTTTGCAGCTCGTCGAGTTTTTTTTAATTTCAATTTGGTTCTTGATAGTATGTTTTTGAAATTCGGGACATTTTAGTCATTTTTTTTTAAACCGTATCTATATCTTATTGCTATTAGTTTTTAATTTTTTAAATATCGCAGTATAACTCAGAATGTATTCTTTATTACGGAACTACTATTTTTTAAATCGGTTGATAATTAAATTGGATGCAATCAAAAGTTGGTCATAAAAAATTCGGAATCTTTGGATATTTTTGCTACTTTTTGTTAAAACCATTATATCTGCAGCAAAAACCATCATTTTTTAAATTTGAGAACATCACTGAATACATTACATTACACTCTTTCTTATGGTACAATATTAGAACAATTATATTTAGTTCATTTCAGGGTTGGCGAGCGTAAGCGAGCAGGGGGCGGAGCCCCCTAGTGTTGTAAGTAATTAGAAATGTATAGATATAAATAATTTTAGAACTTTGTTAAATTTGTTTAGTTTAAATTAAATTGAGTCTATTTTCACTGATTGACATGAACGTGCATCGTGTGCCTTTGTTGGATTAACATTTAGCAGTCAACCTTACCACGATATTCAAAACTGGATATCTAGTACCGGTATTGACCTCGTCATCTGACAGTGATTCAAAATGATGTGGTGTCCTCAAAGTTTCCCTTCGGTATTGATCCCGTACATTCACGAATAGCCTGTTATGTTGTTGCAGTGCAACGTAAATTCAACTAACAACCTACCTATCTATCCTATAACAAAGACCCTTACGTATGTTAAGTGGCATCATATATCTTAAAAAATGAAAACAAGAAATAAATAAAATATCAATACAAAGTGAATGCATCCTGCAGCTACAGATAAGCAACAAAGATACGATGCAATTTGAATCATCTATCTCCAATACGATACAATCTAACACAGACACTGTTCCAAGACTGAAATACAGATAAGATACAATGTAATAAAGTTACAACTTAAGTACAACAAGAAAAATCTGAATAGGAATGAAATTCTTTATAGCGAATATCCTTGAAATTTATCTTAATTATTGATTTGATAGTGAAATGGGTTTTCGGTATATGATGTTTGAGGAATCTATTAACTTGTAGATACACACACAGGTATTTAAGGTTATCATTATTTTAATTACATCTCATTTGCTATTGCAGAAGACACTGATTTATTGATTGCTGTCGCCATTTTCTGCACTGTTACTTTATTTATCACGTTTGGGACTTTTTGCTTTGTACTTCGGAGACGTAGGTAAGTATCTTTTAAAGCTGTTTATAAATTCATTTATTGAAAAAAAACTACCCACCCATTATAAATTTGTTTTTATTTCTGAACAAGCAAGGAAAATATGAACTTGCTGAAGGAGTAGAGACGGAATGAAGCTGTCTATCAACTTCTATTATCTTGAGTTGTATGACTTCTCTTGCAAGCGCAGTCTTTAATTTTATATTTATTTCCAACGGATTTACTATTGCTTTTGGAGCATAATTAACCAAGAAAATGTATTAGGAAGATTACATAATATTTAAGGGGCTATTTAATGATTAAAAATAAATATTTTTATGGTTAAATTATTTATACATAATCACATTTAAATCGGGTTTTCGTTAAGGTTACACTTCTCTACTTTGTTTAGCATTAAAATAAATGTTACTCATCCTCCATATTATATTTTGTACCACTTCATGTCATAAGTTTAGTTTTAAATCCTGTTTAGTTCACCATTCATGTCTTGCAGTCGAAGAAAGGATCAGACATAAAAAGGTTTCCTTAGGATAAGCAGCACATTGACGCAACATTTGATAAAGACATAGAAATTGGTTGTTCTAAGTATACGTAGAGCCCCATGTTTTCGTTTCAGAGTTGAAATACACTTCCCATTTCAGATATTCGAGTCACATGATAGACCAATGCGGGGTTTGTCAGATACCAAGCACTCAATAGAGAACAGTATGGCAACCCACAAATAGATCTAACATCAGCTCTGCGACACTAAAGGGACTAAAATATGCATATGTATCGACATGTTCGTGCGGAAAACGAGTATTCATAAGCATATTGTAGGTTTTGTCACATGGTGCTCCAGTGGGTAGACATGCTACTAGTTGATGCAAGCAGCTACAGATGTGGAACGTACGTACACAGTCACTTGCAAACAAATATGCATCTTGCTGACGAATTTACAGTGATATAAAGTGTTAGAAGGGGAAAACGTTCACTCCAAAGTAACCTAATGTCTGTCTACCACGAGAACTGTTTCACAAAGAAAGTCAGCAGCTGTTTATTTCCGGATAAACAAGATTGCCCATTCCTACAAAGGATACTTGAAGCATTTGAGTTTGTAACGTTGGAGACAATAGCTCTTTAGGCTTTTATGAGATGGTAGGATACACGATTTCATAATGGGTTCCATTCAAAACGTCGTCAAACAACCAAAACAACATTCAATTTATCTCTACTCAAAATGCAGGAGGCCTGTTCCTATAAGGACGGTCAGTACCTAGACTTTGTGTCCAGAAGTGTTCTGATAGAAAAGCAGTACACGATGGACATCTCGTATCAAATCCCACGTTCTTTTTAAGACTATTCTTTCTTGTCTACAAAACCGTCCACAAAATTTATTCCTTGAAGTAATAAACATTTTTTGCATTGTTTTCATTTGAAGTCGTGATGAAAACATAAACAATTTTCTTTCATTTTCATTTTTATCCTAAATTTCTCTCTTTAAAAAACACACTGATTCCAAATCCGTCCACAAAATTCTAGTATTGAGTGGATTACATTATTGTTTTGTTTAACACATATTCAGGGTTATTTTGAAATGAAAAATATAATCATGATTTATTAAATTTTTTTTCTCATTTAGGGTAAGCAAAGTAAAGATTGTGACAGACGAATGAAAGAAACTAATTCAGAAGTTCATCCATACATACATCATATTATTCTCATTAAAAATAAAAAAGGAGCATTTATCTTTATTGATGCAAGTTTGAGAACAGTATTGAAATCAAAGCAAAGCTGTAGCAGGAGAACCGTAACTCAATACATGCCAAGTATAAATTTCAGTCAAAGGATATTTACGATGTCCACTGCATTTATGAAATGGTGTTCTCTACCTACACCTTCTTGATATTTATTTGCGTGTATTTTTTAAATGAATAACATTTCTTTTATATTATCTCAAGATTGCTATATTTTGCATTTTGAAATTATTGCATCCTCATTTAATAGAACATTATTGGGCTTGGTATCAAGTTGAAAATTTCTTCTCATCTCATGTAAAGAACTCGATCTACCACATGATGTAACAAATAAACTAGTAGATTCTTGAATTCTATGCGTATATTATCTTTATTTTAACGTCTCGAAATCTTCTTAAATATTTTTTACAACGCGTTCCATTAACTCCTGTAAGACAAAATATGCATTTCTACTAATAAATTGTTGCTTGACTTAAAACCATCAAAGGCAAGATTCGTACCTGTGAACGCTTCCGGGAATTCTTCATTACGTGCATTAACCATGCGACTTAGTTTAACGGTTGAGTCCTTCTTAAGGGGAGATGATATTGAGTTCATGTAAATCTAAATCTAGAATCGTACTTGCAATAGCACTAGAACTATAAGCGCAGGAATCATATTTTTGTTTTAGAAATTTGTCCATTTTGCCGTTTTGAATAATTATTTTCAATCCTTTGGAGAGTAATTAGAGCAATTTTAATTTCTTGAGACCAATTTGTCGCCAATGAACTTATACCTACAATTACAAAACAATACATTTTATGACACTGCCATTGTCTAAAAAATTGGTTTTACTTGAACAAAAACTAAAAAAACCAGTATCCTTTTTAGCAAGAGGCACGTCCGCACATTTCGGTTGTTATCATTCAAATACACACCGGCTCCGCCCACACGCGAAAGCAGATTGGATTCATGTTCAGACAGAAATCCGCAACGAAATCGATAACAGCCAACACCTATTGTAAATTTATATAAAATCCAAATCCACTCACTCAATCAGTGATCATTGTCTAGGGTTGACAGCAATTAAATATTAAATAAGAGAACATTTGGTAAAATTATTTAAAAAAAAAGAGGACAAAAACAGGACACAAAAAGCACTCATTATTAGTGTACTAGCCACTGAGTGGCCACCACGACGTTGCCCGTGACAGTTCTTTTCGTAGGGTCAGATGTGATCAATATCCGTTAACCCCCCGGTGATTGCTACGAATTTCCATTTGATTTGCTTTGCAAACCAAATGAAATTCTCAACCTATTGGATAAGAGCCTTAACGGAGTTGCTCGTGGTGTTGGCTTGTTTAGCAAACCGAATGAGAATTCGTAGTCTATTGGAAAACAGCCATCATGGCGTTGGTTTGCTTCGCAAATCAACACAATGGGCAACGCTCATTGTCAAATGCGGCTAAATTCGAATTACGAAGAGATCCAATCGGAGTGACTTCACTATCTCTTGCACAAAAGGGAAATCACTTGCGAAATTAGTCTTGTGTGAGGAGTGGTAATAATACTTACAAAAGGCGTCTTGAAGACCTCGCTGTGACGTCATAGACCGAAAAGTCAAATCAAGATTATACGAATTATTAAGAAAGTTTAGACGTAGCACGACCCTTCCAAAGAAGTGTTGGTTTGCGAAGCAAACCACATGGGATTGCGTAGCAATACCCGGAAGTTGGCGAGCGTATGCGAGAAGGGGGTTGAGCCCCCTAGTATTCAAAAAAAAAATAAAACGTATACGGTATCCGGTGTAAAATTTTCCGCAGATTTCAAATCCGTTGAAATGTCCGAAATCTATCTTTAACGATCCCAATTTTACAAAAAAAGAACGAAACAATGCCAGTCAAAATTTTTTTTACTTGTTTTGCTTTCCTTTGTTGATTTGTTTGTCTGTGAATTCTCGAACACATCGAGGTCAAATTCGTGTGGGAAAATATATAGAAGTTTTAATTTAAAAATTATCTATTTAAAGAAAATCAAGTATCGATCTAATGTGAAATTTTCCGCAGAATTTAAATACGTTGAAATTTTTACTCTATATTTAACGATCTAGGAGATAGAACAAAGAACTACATAGCTACAGTTGAAACTTTTTATTTATTTTGTTCTTCGGCTGAAAGCGTTCAAACGGAAACACGGGAGAAATAAATTTAGAATCAGTCATCTTTTTATGGTGTTGCCATTCTAAGGAAAACCAAAAACAGAAAACAAACAGATAAAAAACAGACCAACACTTCTTTTTGTAAAAGTAGAGATAATTGTTTCATAATTGTTTGTAATAAAAATAATCATCTTTGACGAATCTTGAATATATAACCCACTCACTGAAAGAAAATCTGCTGTGCAAATATTATTACATTACAATAATTATTATTACTTGTAGTACCAAAAAAATTCGAGACGTGAGTACGAATTAAAAAATACAAACACTGAACATTTATTTAAATCTAACTATGCACATATAAACGTGAAATAACGCAAGTACTCAATTTGTGCCATTTGTGATGGATATCTATCGAGCAAAGCCTTTATTTCGCTTACTTGGCGTGCAAGAAAATACATTTTAAAACAAAATCGACGTTACTGGATGCATCCATTTACTGATTTCGGACTTACAGGAGGTAGATTTTATACATGTTTTGCGGATTTACGTGAAAATCCAGAGAAGTTGGTATGAGTGTTCGATCATTTGACAAACTTGGAAAAATAACTGACAAGATTTTGTCTCAAAATACAGGGATGAGACTCTATACATCCTATACAATTCTATATCCAAATATATTTTCTGTTGACAATTTCGACTAATAAATGAACAGTAACCAATATATCTGTGCTCAGATGGCAAAATGTAAGTCACTTTTTAAATTCTTCGTGACAGCAATTTTAAGATTCAAGGTTCAACATGTGATTTTGTGGTTTTTGAGATTACAATGTTCCCGTCTTTGTTTTCTCATAATTTCTCATAAACATATTTATAACTCACCGAATTCTGCGCAGCAATCATAATTGAGTTATCGACATTGATTTAATGCTAACAAAAAAAGTGGCTAGATTATATATACACTGCTGGCCACCGTAAATGCAACACCCTGAAGGAAGCATGCAAATAATATGAAATTTACAACATGCATTAGCGGAGGTGCGATATGCAAATGATTAGAATTTCAGCGCAGACGCACATCAGTCGCGCCTGTGGCACCGCTTCAAAGCGCTATTTAAGGCTTGGAGATTTCGACGATTTCAAGTACGGCAAGTGTTTTTCTTGTGGTCTTTCAAATAAACGATCAATTATGCCTCGTAGAAAACAGCTATCATCTTTTGATCAAGTATCCGAGTTTGACACAGGAAGGATAGTGGCCTACCGAGATTGTGGATTATCTCTCAGGGAAATCGGTAGTCGTGTTGGACTAAACCAAACAACTGTAATGCGGTTATGTGATCGTTGGAAGCAGGATGGTACGACGGACCGACGTGTTCGATCGCAACCACCTTAGTGCTCCACTTCACGTGATGACAGGCATATTGTGCGTATGGCAGTGACGAATCGCTCAGATACATCACGAACCATAGCACAGCACGTTCAGTTTGTAACGCATCATCCAATGTCTGCGCGTACCATTCGACGCCGTTTACAGCAGAGTGGTCTGTCCGCAAGACGTCCATTGCTTTGTCTACCCTTGACGCAAAACTACAGACATCTCCGCCGCCAATGGTGCGATGAAAGAAGGATGTAGACGGCAGAATGGAATGAAATTGTCTTTACTGACGAGTCACGCTTCTGTCTGCAACACCACGATGGTCGGATTCGAGTCTGGAGACACCGTGGAGAGAGGATGCTGAACAGCTGCGTTATGCACCGCCACACTGGTCCTGCACCGGGTTATAGGTATAGGGCGGTATTGGATATCACTCTCGCACACCTTTAGTACGCATTGCCGGTACTTTAAACAGCCAGCGCTACATCTCCGAGGTGTTGGAGCCAGTTGTCCTTCCTTACCTTCAGGGCTTGCCCACAGCCATATTTCAACAGGATAATGCGCGACTATACGTGGCACGCATTGTCCAAGGGTTCTTCGTCAATCACCAGATTCAATTGCTTCCCTGGCCAGCTCGCTCTCTGGATCTTTCGCCGATAGAAAACATGTGGTCCAGGGTTGCTCAACGATTGACCCAGATTACATCCCCAGCAACCACACCAGATCAACTTTGGCAACGTGTGGAAGCTGTTTGGTCTGCTGTACCCCAAGAACATATCCAAAGTCTCTTTGAATCAATGCCGAGGCGTGTGGCAGCGGTAATCTCCAACAATGGCGGCTACTCTGGCTACTGATTTTGGCAGGAACCACACTTCACAGAAGTCTATAAATTTAATCATTTGATACTTGGTCAACATGTTATCTGCAAAATAAATTTTGTTGTGTTATCTCTTGTCTTTCTTGGTGTTGCAATTTGGGTGGCGTTTTTCATTTTTTTTTAAATCCGACATTTTTTTTGTCCTCTTTTATCAGTTGTTCATTTTTTGTACCTTTGTTCATCATTTTTCGGATTGCATATATATATATATATATATATATATATATATATATATATATATATATATATATATATATATATATATATATATATATATATATATATATATATATATATATATATATATATATATATATATATAAACACACACACACAATCTGAAAAATGATGAACAAAGGTACAAAAAATAAACAACCGATAAAAGAGGACAAAAAAAATGTCTGCTTTAAAAAAGAGAATGAAAAAAGATCCGAGCAAGAAAAGAGGACATGTTCTCTTTAAAAGAGATGTTCTGGATATCAAGAACAGCAAGGCCTAAAATGCTGAAATTTTGCCAGGTGATTCTTCTTATACTCTAGAGGTGCACTAAGAAAGGAGCTTGAAAATTCGACTGCTAAGGGGCCTCAAATTGACCTGAGGCCAAAGTATCATGAAAAGGATTGCATCACACAGATGAACTGATAAGAATATGTAAACAGGAAGTAGTAATATAAACACAGGAAGAAAAAAATTTAAATAGAAAGGATTTATGACTCATTAATGTAAACACTCGAATGAAATATAATTTTAAGATAGGAAAGAGTTTTGTTCAAATTTTTGATGAACACTTTCACAAAATCCGTGGATCAGCAGTGTTGCACGGAACATCAGATAAGGACCTCTGCACCCAAACCTTGCTAAAGTGAAAGAGGTAAGTATTTTGCTCTAGCGAAATGAAAATGGGAAGAAATTGTTAAAAGTGTGTGTTCTTAACTTCAGTGGGAATCGTCTTACAAAAGTTTCAACCAACTTCTCATAGATGTCAGCACGATTTCTAAATCAGTCCTCTTGACTGAACGTCGTAAACCAAAATGCATCTGCTATTTGTATGCGAAATCTATTTCGGTTTGCGTTTTTTTAAGGGGGTCCGGGACACATTGAAATTTTTTTTTTATTAATTAATTCAGAATTTAGAATTTTTTGTACTGATTACCCACCTAACTAATAAGCAAAATCACAAAACAAAATTTTTCCTAAATTTTTTTTTTAATTTTAAATTAAAATTTTTTGAAATAAGAGAGGTCATTTTGAATTGCTAAAACTCAAAATATTCTTGATCAATTTTCAAAATTCTTGCAGTAAATTATTCACAAATTTATAAATTATAATTTTGATTCAGCAATTTAAAAAATATTAATTTAATAAAAAATAAAAAATATTTGAATGAAAATTTTTGAAAATTTTAAGGTACCTTTTTTTTAAAAAAGTCATATTTTTAAAAGTAAATATTTGTTTCAAATTTGCTGAATCAAAATTAAAGTACAATGTTTGAAAAAGATATATTCCAAATTTCAACCCTTAAACTTTATCGGTTTTCGACTTATAGCAATTTGAATACAGGAAATCTTGATAAAAAGTATCATGGAGAAAAACGCATTTAAAGTTTTAAAGACAGATGTTCTTACCATGACAACAACTGTCAAGAAAGTTATATTTTCAAAACAACTGACCACAAAAATTATTGCATCTCTAGTTCTAATTAAGATAGAAACATGACTAAGACGTCATTTTAAGCAGAAAAACACAAATAATTTCTTAAAATAATATTAATAAAAAAAAAAGTTTGAAAATTTGACTATTTTTGTGTCCCGGACCCCCTTAACTACAATTAATCTCAATCTACGAATAGCGTCTTTCTAAGTGGAAATGATCCCTGAAATTGAAACTATTACATTAAATATCTCGGGATATATTAATAGTAAAGTCATGAAATTTCATATTTAGACTAATTTAAATATGCAGAATATGATTATGGTATTAAAAAAATGTTTGTGCAAAATTTGATATGAAGACTTCCCCTTATACAAATTTTTTGGATTTGAATTTGAAGAGGAAGTTATTCCCTATTGAATTTGCTCTAGTATACCTTGAATATGCTCTTGTACAAATAATGCTCGAAATAAAGGAGGCGGTTCGTTTTCTTTTCCAGAGACTATACATTTGCTCACTCCCTTCAACAACGTTATATCTCAAAAATCGGTGATTTCTATTTATACCTGAAACCAGAATTATCTGGAAGAGTAGTAGTATATCCATGCAATATCTTCATATCTCACTCCTCAATATTTAGCACATAGAGAGCAGAATATTTATTTTTAATTTATTTTATTCTACTTTTAAACTTTAAAATCACTCTAATTAAAAATCACCCTTTTTGAGGTACGACGTTGTTGAAAGGAGTGAGCGATATATAGTAAAATTTTGATTTGTCTTAAGATGGGAAATTAGTGTTTTATTAGTTTTGGCTCTTTAAAACGTAAGAAAGGTCCCCAGAAAAAGCATTGAAATCCTTGAAATATACTCATATTTATTAATCGAATGGGCAGATTTCAGAGTTGTTTTGCAACTGAGATAAAATATTCAGAGGACAGGAAGGTTTCCTGAAAGATAGAGGTAATGGCGAGATAAGACTTATTCGATGTCGAATAAAATTTATCTGCTGGTTTCGTTTGCTTAAATGACGCCTCATATCAACTAACCTTAGAGTTTACATTTTGTTATAACCGTCTTTTAAAGTGAAAGTGTTTTGCTGAAAGGCATCGTGTAGCAAAAGAGGACAGTAGAGATACATATCAAAACCAAGTTTAGTACTTATATGCATTAGTTAATTAAGTCAACTCGTGTTCTAATATTTTCTTATTTTACAAATACACACGATTACGGGAATTGTTTTCAAGAATACCTTCTAATTATCAAAGATAAAATTTTAAATATCTTTAAACGAACTTTCAATTCCTTAGAAACCATTTCCTAGATATTTTGGATTAAAACTTAGGTACCTTGGATATGAAAAGGAATGTCGACTGTATACATGATATGCTTGTAAATGTCACTCCTGAGTCATTAACAATATTTACTATTTTAAATAAAGTAACCAGCGTGTTTTATATACTTTTTCTCTTTACTGATATATACTCTCATAAATCTTAAATATTTTCTTGATTAAAGAGAGCTCTTTTGGAACCTTCTCTTTAATAGAAAGTACAAAAGAAACTTTTCTTTGAACGCATTTTTTACTTTAAGAAAACAACATTTAATACTTTCTTTTGGGAACATTATACATATCAGGCTCCCTAAAGGTTATTAAAATAAAAAAAAGTGTATTGTAAAAAAAAAAAAATAATAATAAAAAAAAAAAGCAACGTGTTTGAAACAGTTTTGAAAAAAGAATTTATTATATTGAAGTCCCTTAGAGCAAAAAAAAATTCCTTGTTTCATGACGAACCAAATGACAAGTTATGTTTCGAGCTATTTCCAAGATACATTTCCCACAGGGTTCCCACGGTCCTTGATAAGTCCTTAAAAGTCCTTGAATTTTTTTTCCTAACTAGGGGCCCTTGAAAGTCCTTGAAAATTACGGAACTTGGTGAAAAGTCCTTGTATTTGATTTTTTTAACTAGTACATAATTGCGTAATTCGTCTTGCATTGGAACTTGTCCAAACTAGTTTCCTCCTTTGTTCAGACTAGTACTAGGTGCGCCATTTGAGCGTCATACTGATTGAAACCGTTGTTTTGCGCTTTGACATGCTACGTCTAGATAATCCATTCTCCACCGTATTCTGTGTCTAAATTGATACCTCTGGTCTCCGTTAAGACAGCCGCCTTGCTATGCCCACTGCATCATGACGATTCACGGTTGCTAGATAACAGCACTGCTTTCTTAGGAAACCGTAGCTTTAGCAGTCAGGATGTCATTGGAAACCTGGCATGCGTCCAAAGAAAGTAAGCCAAAAATATTTTTAAGAAAATCATATTTAAGATAGTTTTCAGGTGAAAAATGTTTTGCATGTTTCCAATCTGTTGAAATTTTTAATCTATCTTTAATGGTTGCAAAGATAGGGCTTTTTTATTCTCTAGTGTAAGTTTCATCACCAGACAAAACTTATTTGATTTGTTTTGTTTCTCAAACAAAATAAACCACGACAGCCGTCTGCTGTAGTGGCAGTGGACGTCAGCAAAATGGAGATTGTGCAAAGACACGGGATGCAAGCTCCCATACTCTTCTTCGTGCCACCAAAAGAATTTATCGTACAATATTTTATCGCAGACCAAAATCGATAGGTGTGCAAGTAGTCTGATAGTTAGCATTGAGACGAGAAGCCCACTTTGCAACAAAAGAAAATCACAGGTTCTGTGAGAAAGAAAATCCAAATTATAACCAAAATTGATGATAACCTTTCTTTTTTTGACTCAGTAGTTTAAAAAATTGTCTTTTTTTTTTTTTTTAAATATTTTTTACATTTTTTTTTATCGACAACTTTTGTCGTTATAAAAAATTTTAGGTTCTTGAAAAATATTTTTTTGATTTTAAGAAGTTCTTAAAAGTCTTTGAATTTTTTTTTAACAAAGGTGTGGGAACCATGTCTTAGTAGTTTGAAAATAACTCACTCTAAATATGTTAAGTTAAAAATATGTACCAAACGATTCGTGTACGAAACGTACACTACCGACAGTATCCTGAACTGTTCTAAAACTTACATCAGACTGTTAATTCAGCCCCGTCCGGCTATAATGTGGCTCTGTTGGGAAGGCATATGATCTTGGGAGAGACCACTTCTAGAAAGGCAGAAAGCTTACCAGTGAAAAGCAAAATCTTGTATGGAGACACTACCATAGGTGATCATTTGTTTATTTCCTCGCTGTCACAAACTCAATCAAAATCTGATATAAAGACACCAATTCTGGAAACGAATTGCTTTTGTTGAACTTTCCAATTTAAGTAAAGTTCAGAATTGTTTGAGTGTGCGCCACGTGCAGGGCAGCTCACAAACACGCTGCATAACGGGGAAACAAATTGCTTTTGTTGAACTTTCCAATTTAAGTAAAGAATCAAATTAATTATCACGTGACTCAAATCCGAGATCCAGGCTATACCTCACCGTACCTTTTATTTTAAATTAGGAACAATCGCATCAAATATTATACAATCCAGGACAAAAAAAGTGGCAGGAGTAGACCGGTATAAATAAAATTTGGACGAGTGGTGAATTTTCAGAATCGTTTGAGCATATGCCACGTGCAGGGCAGCTCTCAAACACGCTGAATAACGGGGCATAAAAGGACATCCAGTAGCTCAGCAAATTCATTTCGACTCATGCTGTTGTTTTGGTTACATCGTTTCTCACTGAGTTGTGTTAAGTTGCTTTTCAGTTTAAATGAATGCAACTAGAAGTTTCTGGGAAACTTTTCTTTATTGGTGTCCAGTTAAATAGGCAAAATCAGCTTTACCTGGGGAACCGCTGGATCATGACAAGAGACCGAGACTTTCCGTCAGATGAAGAGGGAATGTATTCGCCGAGAACCTATGGACATCAGTCGTAAGAGCTGGGCATCTTTGGTGTATAGCGTCCGGAGATGTCGTTCGGGTCGCTCTTGCCTTTCAGGAACAGCTCAGTCCGGTCCGATCCCCTTCGTCGTCTCTCGTCGTCTCCTCCTTCTTAGGTCAGCCAGAAAGGGGTCGAAGCACCCCCCTTCTCGTTACGACAAGAGCTTCGTTTCACCTCGACTCTCGCCGAATCCAGCGGGAATTCCCAAGTTTCGCACATACATAGGAGAAAGTGATGGCCCTCGGAAATCGTAACATAACAGTTGTGCCTCGGAAAAAGTTCACAATTAATTTAAGCAACTGGAAGAGTTTGACAGGCCGAGTAATTGGCCTCCAAAAAGGTGGATGTTGTAATCGGCGTAATGTAGTGATGTTACTGTTGCACGCTGTTGGCAGCGATGGATACAACAATTCACATGCCAGAGTCAACCGGGCTCAGGTTGAGCCTAAAGAAACCGGATCGTGAGAGGGTTGACGTGTTGTAAGACATGCTTGTACTGATCCAACACCCACTGTTACAGACATCCAACGGGCAGTGGGAACCTCTCTCCATCATCCAATAAGTGATCGCACCATTTGTAGGCGGCTTCACGCCGTGGAATTAAACTCACGTAGACCGTTTCGACGACTGCCTTTAACAGCATTGCATCTCCGTCATAGATTTGAATGGTGTCGTGCCAGACGAGCATAGGGCGTCGAATGGCATCGAGTGGTCTTCACTGTCGAATCCCGCTTCTGTCTGGGTAGAGACGACAGTCGAATCCGTGTGTGAAGGCGTGGTCATCGCCAACATTCACGGTTTGTTATGCAGCGTCACACGTCCAGAAAACCTGATGTGATGGTGTGGGGTGCAATTGCGTATGATGCCAAATCATCTTTGGTATTCGTTACTGACTTTTTGGCAGGCCAGCGTTAAGTACACTCCCAGGATTTCAACAAGACAATGCTTTACCCCACATTGCTGAAGTCTCTAGAGCTTGTCTACGACACAACGATATCGTACCACGGCCGGCATACTCACCCGACCTGTTTCCCGATTGACATGCAATCCCAGACATGTCCAAAATTTGAGGTTAGAGCAATTCGAGATGAATCATGTGCTCAATACCTTCCGAAGGACAAACAAATGATTACTCCACAAGTTATGATAGTAAAATACGTTCACCCACGTATCTAGTGGTGCTACTGAAAACTAAAGAAATGGAAAGTTAGATTATTTAAACTCCTTGCAGGCTTTAGAAATATTTTTTGCTGTATTAAAAGCAACCTATTAGGAAATGTGCTGGCTTCTAACAGTAACTCAGGCCTACTTTTAACAATGCGTTCCAAGAGTTATTGCAGCAAAGAGTTCCGTGCACCAGGGCTCGCCTTTGCTGTTGTGCGTACCTTGGTTGTGGTGTGTAGCGTTAAATACAACTGCAGATAGCATTTAAAAGGTGAATTTGCATGTGGCTAATTCAACAGCATCTTTTATTTTTGGACATGTGTACACTGGTGACAACGAATTCGCAAATGACAGTGCTCACTTAAGTCCCCACTTATATTTATACAGTTCTAAGTATGTACTTATAAGAGAAAAAGGGCCTATGCGTCTACTTTCCAAGTTTAAGATAACACTAAATTTCGCACTTTCTACTTTTATATTTTTCACAAGGCTCAAAAGTACATACTTTCCAATATGTTAATATTTTCGTAACGAACATTCAGACGAACATTGACACTTTTTTATTAAAACTGTTTTACCGTGAATTGATTTTTGTCCATAACTCAAAACCAGCGAATTTGGTTCTATTAAGATACAGAAATAATCAGCCCTTGATAAATTTAATGGTGTCGGCCCATACGGCTTCTTGGTGAGTACTGTATACTGTATTTATGCCACCACAAAAGACTGTGTCGTTTAAAGATAATAGAATGACCTATCGTTCAAAAATGTCTAATACAAGCTTTTATTCTGTCTCCATTAAACAGGGTTGTGCAACACTTGTCTCACGGGCCATGGTGGTCTGATGAGACAACTAATTTGATTTTTCATCCTATGACAGAACTCAGTCGTTTGGCCATATGTCTCTGTCTGGCAGCAAAATATTAAGCCTAAAAGCAGAAAAGATATATCTTACTCTATGCGCACAGTATTATTTTCTGCGACGTTATTAAGATCAGGATTCTTTTTTATCCTTCACCTTACCTCAGCCATTTGGCCATAATCCTCTGTCTAGCAGCGAAATGTAGTCTGGAAACAGACATAAAATATGCAACTTTATCAGTAGTATTATTCACTTCGACGTCAATAACATCAGGATTAAATATTTTTTTACGCCGGACTTCAGCCGTATTTCCATAAGTCTCTGAGTCTAGAAGCAGAAATAAAATGTGTAACTCTATCAGCAGTATTATCCAATGCGACGTCAGTAAGATCAGGATTCAATTATTTTCTACGCCGGACCTTAGCCATTTTGTCCTAAGTCTCTGTCTCTACTATTATAAAAGGAAGTGTTTGTGAGTGTCTGTCTTTATTTGTGTATACAGTGTCCTGACGAATCTATTGCACTTAAAATAATGAAATTTGGCACACTGGTAGTCCTAATTGTTTTCAAATTTTATGTCCAACCCAAATTTTAAAATTTAATCTAGAACATTATTGAATGAATTTATTACTTTTTCCCTCTCCGTTCATTTTTTTCTTGGAGCTGACGTAATAGATTCTCAATTGAAAAAAAAGCAAAGGATTTTGCGTTTTTCATCCCTTGAAGCTGTGCCAAGTTATGACGTTACTCGCGGAGCTGACGTCACAGTTCCTCAATTGAAGAAAGCAAAGGATTTTGTGTTCTTCGTTCTTTGGAACAGTGCCAAGTTATGACATCACATTCTGAGAGAGAAAACCTGCTTTAGTTTTCTTTCTTCTTAACGGATTTCCGATTCTAGAGTTTTTTGATTAAAGTTAGAATAGCATAACTTTCTTGCTAGCGATTTTAACTTTGTCACGGGAAAGGACTACTTGAGGTTTTCTATCTTCGCGATCGTTAAAGATATAGTGAAATTTTCAACGGATTTGAAATCTACGGAAAATTTTACACTAGATCGATTTCTTTAACTAGTTTACTTCTTTAAGTAAATAAATTTTCAATTGTAACCCGTGTCGTCTTGGGTGGAGTTGGAAATCATTCTTAAAATTATTGTTTTTTCTTCTTAAACTTTTCAGAGTATCAGTAAGGACACGGAAAAGAACTGTCACGAGCAACGCCGTACTGACCTGCTAGTCTGGCAATATATATAGAAACAGAAATAAAATATTCAACTTTATCATCAAGTAAGATCAGAGTAAGTAATGAGATGAGTTAAAGGTCTCATAGAGGGAAAGTTGTATATGTTGACAAGTCGATTCGGAATAGTTGATTTTGTAGGTAGTCGCCTCCAATTCGAGTTTGAAAACAAGCTACATCTATAGCTCTCGATAGACCCTGTAGCAACTCACACTTTAGCAATGAGCTCCGGTCTTTCTCTTTAACTATACCTATGTAAGTATTTAGTCGAGAATGTTTGAATTTTGCATTAAATGCCAGTTCAAATGCCAACTGTGTCAAAATTATTCCGCGCATTATTACGTGTATCTATATATATAATTCTCTTACGTGGCACGCAAAAAAGACGTTATTAGTTTTCGGCGTTTTGGCAATATTGTACGATTCTTTGTTTATCCCAAAGCCTCGCGCGGTGGAGTGGTCGTTCACGGAAAGACGTTTGTCGCCAACTAATTTTTGTCGCCAAATCAAGATGGCGGCCGAATTTCGTAACAGCAGATAGGGTTGCCATAACAAAAACGGCAGATGTGAAGAAAATCAGCAAATGGTGAAGGTTACCATATTTGGCGACAAATCGTCTTCTTACCGTGAACGACCACTCCACCCCTCGCGCTTCAATTGAAGTTATAGCGTTATCGGATGAAATTTTATTGAAAAACAATGAATTTTAGTCGAGCTGTTGCAGTAAACGGTGGAGTGGTCGGCGATTTGTCGCCAAATATAGTAACCTCCACCTTTTGCGGATTTTCTTCACATCTGCCGTTTTTGTTATGGCAACCCTATCTGCTGTTACGGAATTCGGCCGCCATCTTGATTTGGCGACAAAAATTAATTGGCGACAAACGTCTTACCGTTAACGACCACTCCAATCAGTAAATAATAGAAATCAAAGAAAACGGAGAATCTTTTCAGGGTCATTTAAAAAAAAGGTCCGTTTCGGGGCAAACTATTATAGTTCAACAAAACGCTTGCATTACAACTTTCGACAACAAACAATGAAAAAGCGTGGGTGGCTCGAGTGCTGGGTAAATGTACACACAACCAACATGCTGGGTTTTCAATTTCCAAATCCACGCTCACATTTCGAGTCAAAATTTGCTCAAAGTTTCCATTTGAATTCTGATTCCAGAGGTACTATAAATATCTTTTCTGAAAAACAGCATAAAATTTAGATTTGAAAAATATTTTTTGGAATATCATATTTTGTTTACAATTCCTTCTGCTAGGACACATGTCTTCATTGATGCGAGCGAAGCGAGTATAGGTTCGCGCAGCGAACCAATGAGGATTGCGAAGCAATCCTCTGGGGGTTGGCGAGCGTCAGCGAGCAGGGGGCGGGCCCCCTAGTTATTATGTATTCCGTCTTGGGCAATATCTGCATAAAGAGCAGATGATCTGTCAAATGAAGCACAAAAGCACTTTGCACAGCAACCTTCTATCTGTGAGAGTTCACGTTTGTTTCGATACGTTGGTAGGTTTTCAATAAACGTTGCACTGGGGCAACACAACGGGCTATTCAGTGTTGTTTTGAAGAGTACTGAAACATGACAAAGTGAACTTCATATTGCATATTAAACATTGTGTATTTTTGAAAACCAGGTAGGAACTTGTAGTCGAGTTATAATTCATTCTAGGTTTTGGGCGCAGACGAAATTAAAGAACGACGTGACGAATCATTTTATGGAAATTCATAAAGGTGACATTCAGAAATGGTTCCAGCTGTAGAGCTACTGAGAGAAGTGTGTTGACTCAAAAACGGTCCATTTTAAAAGACACAAGGTTTGAACTATGTAAAGTAGATTTATTTTCCAGCCAATGATCGGGTACTGTATGAAGAGGCCCCTTGTATTAAATAACCTGTTTTTCATAACAATTTTCATTTCTTTTGCTCAGTAGAGTATTTTACGTTTATTAAGTTTCATCCATATAATTAAATAAAATTAAAACAGTATGTGAAATACGTTTTTATTTCTTTCATGATAATGATTGTACTTTAAAATGATTATTTTTATATCGATTTTTGTGTTTTTATGATATACTATACTTGATTTTATTTTTAAATTACAATTTATTCTAAAAGAGTTTTGTGTGAATACGTCTCCTCGCAGCCGTACTGATACAACACTTATAAAAATATAAAAAAAGGACATTTAAGTATTTTAGCAAATCTCGTATAGAAAATATGTATAGTTATATAAGCGGATATAAAAAAATATGAAGAATTACTAATACCGTTTTCCTTAAAACTTTCTGTCAGTAACACAATTCCCTCAACTATTCATTAGAGACCCTTAATTTTATTTCTTTGAGCAATAGAACCTATAATATTCCAATTAACATTTTTAATCTTTTCTATTTAAAGGAGCATTTTCGATTTGTACCAGAAAGTATTTATACAGGAATTTTTTTTACCATTCTGAATGCAGAGATGATAACGTTGGCATAACTTATACAAGGAAAACAAAAGAGGGGAATCACCAATTTTGAATCTTATCTGTTTTGCTTTTTTCCCCCTAAAAGACAATTATGTTAAAGGTTTACTGATAGAGAAAACATTTCTATTTGGTTGGCCTCTGCATTACAGATTATGTTTCAAGTACTTTAGTATGTGGTATGATATGGTATATATAGCTCCGTCTCCCTGTTTCTTTATGCTGATAACTGTAATCTTTTCTTACGCATCTGGATTTTACCCATGCAATCTTCGCAAACAATAGTCATTCTCTCAATAAATTGTTTCATGGAACAGCAGATTAAAGAAACCAAAATATTTAATGATAACAATGCAGTTAAAATAAGAATAGCTTTCCATCTATCAGCAGTTGGAGTAGTGAATAAGAGTTTCGAACCTTTCTAGTGGCCAAGTAACAAATAATGCTGTACTAAATACTTCTAAGATTTATATTCAGTACAGGTATAGTTTTCCTGCAAACTGCGCGGTTTTCCTTGCATACTTCTAACCATTTTTGATATTTTTAATTATATTCTAAGGAAGGACCAATAAAATCATTCCAAATGATTCTGTTCTCAGGAAAGATACAGTATAAATTTTCCAAAAAATAAAAAAATCTTTCTCATTATATATGTTGTGGGGTAAAGCAATAATACGCTACTCATAAATCTCTTGACTCGTAGAGGATTAATATAGTTATTATCACCACTATGGTATTAATGAATAATACTGTTTAGAATTAGATATGAGATAGGGTAATATCTGTGTTGTTCAGTAAGAACCTGCTCGTTGTAAATTATTAATGGAAATATAGAGCGTGAATATGGCTTGTTTCGATAGCAATTGTTTGTGAAGGAGACGACTTGGTTCCATTCCTTTTGCGTTTGTTAACGCTCGGAGTATATATATATATATATATATATATATATATATATATATATATATATATATATATATATATATATATTTTCCCAGTAATATAGTATTGATTTTACCTCATAACAGAGACTTAATGACTGAATAACCACATTTATTGGGTGAAAGAATCCGTATATTCTTCCGTGGAAACCTCAAGAGAGATGTTATCGCTACTTTCTTAGAATAGAGTCCCTTGGAAAGACTCGATTGATCATATCCATGGAATTAAATCATTTGGAATTATTCTACTTCTACTTTCTTTCGAAATAAATCTGTTGAAAAGATTCCGTTGGTCTCCCCTTTTCCTTACAATAGAATCCTTTTGTAAGATTCTGTAGGTCATTTCCTTAACTTTAATCCTTTGGAAAGATTCAATTGGTCACTTAAGTTAAAACTAGTACGAATAAAAGAAGCAGAGAGGTAGCCCTGACTGATTGGATGTAAGACAGCGAAAAAAAGTCAAACTATCCTCTTTATTTGTGCATAGTTCATACTTGAGCAAATTCAATCTCGATATCCCTTGTTAGAATTGTTATGCTACGCTACTGGTTGGCAAAATCTGAAGAATGGAATGTACTTCTAAGTCTCATAGTTGTCAAAGTAAAGAAGAATTAAGGACATCATACACGATTATAACTCTCCTGTGGTTGGCTCAACTAGGTAAATTGTTATGAGCAAAAACTGACCAGATCCAGATCTCTTGATCATAAAAAATTCGGCATATCCTGATGACGAGATATCTAGTTCTAAGCAAACCACGTGAAGGGTTAAAGTGTGTTACAAACCACGAATCTGTAGTATAAAACAATGTTACCTTGTTTGTAATGTCTTTATTTTTCGGTGACAAGGAAGATATATTTTCTTTAACTTGGGGTTGACTAAACGTTATCTGAAAGTGTGTTGTTAACAAGGAATCTCTAGTATACAACTTTATTACCTTGTTTACAAGGTTATTTTTTTGCTACACGAGGTCTATTTAGGTCCGATTGCACATGGACCAATATCAACATCAGTTACCTTAAAATTGGTAAATTTGTGTCCTTTCTTCCTAAATGTGCCAATATGGGGAAACTCTTTGAGGTTTTTGTTACCAAAAGATATATGGAGAGTAATGCCTTGAATCGAAGCTCAATAAGATTAATTTATGGTCATTTTCTTCGAATTTGAATGCGGGAGGGGCATTGTACAGTTCTTTTCAAGTGCAATCCATTAAAACAACTTAAAGAAATCTAAATGCAATTGTGCTCTCTGAAATTAAACTTTAACTGGATTTTTTAATAACAAACATTCTGACTAGCAAACTTTTATTTAAATTATTTCTAACAACATTCGAAGATTAATCCTCCTGGTGGTTAGCTAGAATGAATAATCGATGAGATGATACCTTGTCATTTGCAAAACTTACCAGATCGTGATCTTGTTATCACCAAAAGAAGAATATCTTGATGACGAAATATATCATCTTTAGTAAAATTGGTCAAATCATGATGTACGATATCTCGTCGAAACTACTTGGATTAATTCCCATTTACTCAAAATTGTCAACAACAACAATTTAGTCAAAATTGTCAACAACAACAATTTTGTCAATAAAATAGTGGAATTCGGGTTCCTTGTTTCCTAACTTCATGAACAATAAAAATTCTTGTGTAGAACTCTTTGTAGGTTTTCTTTTATATACAAAAAGAAAATAACAATACATGTTACTTCATTTTGCATCAACACACCAATTCTAACGATCATGAACGTAATCTGATTTCATTGATATAACTAAGATAAAGGATAAGCAAGAAAGTAAAACAATTGAACTCAAGAACAAAATTAGTCCTCCGCAGATGAGCATAGCTGTTACATTTTTCAGAATTAAATGATAGTGCTTAGTCCAGAGATCTTCGTTTTCAGTTTCGGTAATTTTGGTTGTTTCACGTACCATAGACGTGAAATGTAGTAAACTGAACATTGCTACTGTGAGAAGCATCAAAAACTATGATCAAATAGTAGTCACGCGAAGGCTCTGTGAAAAAGTGGATTGTTGGGACGATTTTGCATCGTATCGCCTCATTTGGTCATATAACATCTTACAACAGTGTAGGTGTGTGAATAAGCGTTTCCATACACTGGCCACAAAAGTTATGAAATTACCGAAGTTCCACGACTGTCATGCAAAACAATCAGATAATGAGTCAATGGATGGGAGTCTTCTCCCTGGAACAACCAGATGGGGAATCATATGATGGACATCCTCTTCAATCCCGTGAACTAATCAGATGAACATATGATGTTCGTTTCCAGACGAAAGCAAACGGGGGGTAACGTAACTACTAGTTTT
The DNA here is from genome assembly GCA_947359465.1 of Metellina segmentata. Classification (NCBI taxonomy): domain Eukaryota; kingdom Metazoa; phylum Arthropoda; class Arachnida; order Araneae; family Tetragnathidae; genus Metellina; species Metellina segmentata. The sequence goes on from OX375880.1 coordinate 47,611,392, forward strand.
GGTCACATGTATCAAATTTGGACAAAATTACATGTATCAGATTTGCCTCATCGTTAAAATAGTCATTGATTTCACTATAAGGAAAGCCAATGATTTAATAATCCCACTTTGCATATTGAACACTAAATACTACAAATCTCGAAAAATATCGAGTAAAAACTAGGACAGTAATGGTAATTTTAATTAATGTCGTACTAGAGCAACACAACGGGCTATTGACAACGGTCCGGAATCAATACCTTAATCGAAAGTTCCGAGGACAACACCTCGTAATTTTGAATTACGGTCAGATAACTAAGCAAAACTTTGAGCTGACACCCCACTCTCCAAACTTCCACACCAACCTTACTTAAGGACCTTCGGCCACGACAAATTTAAGGAGTACCAGCCGCGTCTACACCATACTCTTACAAATATCCATGTTCTGACCCGAATACGAACCAGGAACCTTCCTATCTAGAGGTTAACACCTTAACCACTAAACAGATTGGTCGGTAAAAAAAAACTACCTAGGACAGATGCGTTATTAGTCAAGCTACGTCATCTTGAAGCAATCTACCGGTATGTGGTCATTTATATGATAGCTACAATGCATTTTTGTAATGTATGACATAAAACGTTACTACAAGGGAAAACCATTTTAAGTAATTTTAATACTTGTCACATTGATTGTAGTAAGTTCAGCCACAACGCCACAGTTTCAGAATTCAATCGCCGGTGTCTTCACTAAGATATCATTACATTTTGAAACGATTAACAGATATATTCATCTATGGTGAATTATCAAACTTTTTCGATCTTGGGAATTTCGACTATCTGACCCACCCTACTACAACACACAAGGTTTTCGTAAAACATATTTGATCTAGAAACAAAATCACACATGTGTAGAAGGATCCTTGATTACATGTGAATAAGGTTTGCCTCACAGTTACAGCAATAAAAACTTAGTTCAGGTATTTTTTTTTATCAGTCCCTGATAAATAAACCCAAATTGGTTAAATGCACATTACGGGAACACCACGAAACTTCCATGGAATTTGTATAAAATGCTTCTGTGTTAGAAGATAACACCCATATTCTATTTTTAGGGTCAGTCGAAAGTTCACTTTTTAAATAGAACCCTTTAATGCAGGTGTTCCCAACCTTTTAGTAACTGCGTACCACTTGTAATTTTTAGAAATTTTTGGCGTACCAACAGTCCTATATTTTTTTAGAAACATCTATCTAATGTCAGAAAAGTGCCCAATGACTTGTTTTATTCTAATTAAATATTAAGAAAGCTTCATATTTTATGATTAATGCACTTGTATTTCGTATTAAGGATGTTTTAATAAAGGAAAAAATAAAACGAATATTAAAAATTACAGTTTTATTTTTACTCACAGGTCTAAACACAATTAATTTTAAATAATCAGTACAAACTAAGCAAACAAAGATTAAAATAATCAAAAATCAATTTTTAGTGCCAAACTTGTTGTTTGTCTTTTATTAAAATATCTATATCAGGAGCAATGGTGCTTAATTTCACTCTTAAGTTCTCTTCAACACTTAGTCTGTTTCTATATTTATTTTTTGTATACAAAAGTTCAGAAAAACCACTGTAGTAACAACTAGTAACAAATGGCATAAGAAAAATCGCCGCAGGTTGAAAAACCGGACGTGTGCACCGGGCCTAAGTTGACTTCAAAATCAAGTGTTCCATTTCGCGTTCATTTACTTTATGAGAGTGATTTTCAGTTCAAATATGCCAAAGTCTGCCTGAGATTTTATTTCTGCGATATGAATGCTCTCGCATAGGGTTTATCGGTTTTACCTTCAAATATAATCTATTGCCTTTTTGGTATTTAATGTAATTGATAATTGAACAATGAATTATCTTGCATCCATCCGGAATTATCTTTCAGAATTTTTTTGGAGAAGTGCTAAAATCACGTATTTAAAAAGCAAGTCAGCTAACGTAACGTTCAGAATACGTCCAGGAAACACATATATCCGCATAAACACCACAACCACCCAGTTACATAAATTTAGCTTGACAAAAAATGTGTCTCGTAACCTAAAACCGTAACACATTTTTGTGAAAATGTGAGTTTTTAGCTCAGATATAAAGACAAATACATGCTTTAAAGATACTACAAACAAAAATGGTTCTTATACATAAGAGCAATCAGCTTTTCTTCGTTAATTTCAAAAAAAAAAATCTTCTTCTGAAATTACAACTAATCTATGCAAGGAACTATGTAAACGTAAAAAACTGATCGATACTGTCAGGTTTGGAAATTCTGTTGTCAGAGGCGTATTTAAACGAAACTGGAAGATAATGTGAAGTGCTAGTTTTATTTGTTTTCCGTGATAAAAATCAGTTCTTATCTATGAGTTTTACTTCCAAGCGTTCTTTCAATATAGAGGGAGAGTTATCTGAAAGAATAAAGGAATCTAAACTTTGGGTGGTATTAAACAAGACCGTCAACTAAATTATGTTTTTAGGTCGCATGAAAATGGTATTTTAAATAAATGATTAAAAAAGCACACTCTTAACATTGCTTGTGTCCTACATATTTACTTTTACATAGCTATGGCATGAAATTCCTGTTTCCTCAGTACTAAAAATATTCTCAGGTTTCTATTGAAATATTTTAATTGTAAAATGTTTTTTATAATTTTTCTTAAATACGTTGTTGAAAAATTACGAGCATTTGATTATGATACGAATTAGCTTATGGTCTGCCTAGTTCATATGGAAAATCCCACTGTATTTTTAAGAGGATAATTCTCTTTTTTTTTCACTAAATACACCTTTTTTTTCACGACTTGTTGTCCTTACATAACTATGGAATCAAGTAATTTAACTTTGGTGTGTACTTTTATCGTCATTTCAAGAAATTTTTTAAAATTATTTTCATGAAGAGTCATGTATACCAAAAATTATCAACCATAACGCCAAGCGAAGTTCTGGGGTCGCTGGTTGGCATGATTTTTGAACTCCAATGCATAGTAAACAAAATTAAAAATATGGTATGGTATTTAACTTCATATACGTGTAGCTATAGTTTGATCAAGATCTCCTATAGAAGATATCCTATCTTTTATAGGAGGTGTTGGTTTGATGAACCAGATAATTAAAAAAAATTTTTAGGAAATGGAAACTTTCACACAGTTTAGCTAAAAAATTGTCCGAGTATTTTGCTATAAAAAACAACATGTTACTATTCTGCTTCACTAATGTATCCGAACACTTTTGAGACCATTTTTTTTAAATGTAGTAAACATTTTAATGATATTTTTATGTATAGTGTTATTAAACAATATCATTAAACTATAAATATTAAAAAAATACATTAATAATTTTCTAAAAATGATAATTATGTATGGAATTTTAAAGAAATTTATCAAAAATTTGGTACATAAAAATCTATTCAACCAATTTGAAAAATGATGCTACCAAAATAAACTACATGCGATTTTACGATGATCGAAAAATGCATACAAGATTTTTGATAGTTTTAAAATCCTATTTCTTAAATAAATGGCCATAATTTAATAACTTTTAAACTCAGCATAATTCTTCTAGTTCATTTTCTAGACAACATCAGAAAAAACAAGTTCTCGAAGTTTTACAAAGAAATACATTTGAAGTGAGGAAATAATGCATAAATATTAATTTAGAGTAAAAAATAGTTTGCAATGTATCGTATGCTCTCTTTTACTTTTTCTGTTTGTATAAACAATTTTGTTCTTCACTTCTCTTTAAAAATTTTTGCTATATTTCCAAAAGAGAAACCATTTAAACATTTGAGAAAACTTTCTAAAATTTTATTTGCAAACAAAAAAAGTAAATTTAAATTTTGACAGGTTTTTGGTCTTTTAACGGTCATTTGCGATGTTTTTCATAACAAATTTCCGGTTTTCCCGCCTTGATTAAAATCTTAATATCTCTGCAACTAATTAACTTTGATGAAATATATTTTGAATGTCAAATACACTCAAGCATGTCCATAAATTAAGGATAATTCAGAATCACACGGAAATCGAACTCTAAAGTAAAAATTTCACCTGTAGAATTATCGCACATATATTCAAGAATAATAAACAAATTACACTAAGCCATCAAATGACGCCGATGGTACGTCACAATGACGATAGTGTAAGAGGGGTGTATTGAAGGAATGGTAGCAAACAAGTAAAATTGTTCACAAGCGTTTTGTAAGCCGCTCAGTGGCACAACCTAATAGTTATTACACAGAGGACGTATGTCGAGGATTTTTTACGTAGTAGAATTATCGGCCGCCTGGAATGTGGGCGATAAGAGCCGGGCATTGAGGTATACAAGTTCCCTATGATGTCCTGAGACATCTCGTTCCACAGTTGCTGTAAACGCTCCTCTAGTTCGACTAAATTCGTAGGGTGTCCAACTTGCCGTCCCAAATAATCCCTGATATCCTCGATTGGTGACAAATCTGGGGATCGGCCAGGGAAGGGTGGTAATGTGGCGGAGGCAGTCTTGTGACATCCTTGCAGTGGCCGAGCATTGTCTTGTTGAAAATGGCTCCTGGGAGCCCTGCCGTGAGTGGCATCACATGTGGCTGAAGGATGTCGTGGGCGTACCGCTAAGCTGTCATTGTGCCATGGATCAATATTAGGGGTGACCGTATATCGTAAGCAATGGCGCCCCATACCATCACACCAGCTGTGGGAACGGTGTGTCGCTGTAAAGCGAAGGCAGGATTGAGGCGTTCACCACGGGGCCTCCACATATGAACACGATTGTCATCACTGCTCAAATTGAATCTACATTCGTCGCTGAAGACGACCTGGTTCCATTCCGTTGCAGTCCAATCCCGTCGTTCGCGACACCACTCCAAACGGAGGCGTCGGTGGGTGGGTGTCATTGACAGCACACGTAATGGGCCCCGCGATACCAGATGTCCTTCAGCCATGCGCTTTGCGATGGTTCGGGAAGACACAGGGGCCCGTAGTGAAGCCTGTGTCTGGATAGCGGCCAATGAGGCAGTTGGCTCTACGCGTGCGTTTCGTATGGTGTGACGGTCTTCTCGACGACTGGTCTGTCGAGGGCGTCCTGAGCCTGGTCGCCGTATAAATGACGTCTCTACAGTCCACTGGTCCCAACACTTCCTCACAGTAAAATCAGAACGGTCTACTTGACGAGCTACTCGCCGAGCTGACCACCCAGCTTCCATCATCCCGATGATTCTTCCTCTCTCGAACTCTGACAGCTGCTCATAATGTCTTCGATGGCGGCGTAACGGCATGTCTACCTCAGCGATTCCTTTGCAAAAGATTAAGTACACTCAAACAAGCTCTGCTTACCTGTTTTATACTCGAAGGATAACGAAGTTCAACGCCCTCTGGTGGCATTACGCAATGCGAAATCACTCTGCATTTCTAATTATATGCATATCTGGCCGACATGTACCTTCATGACAAGTTTCGTTACGATCCCACAATTATTTCTTGGTACGCAAATTTTATGGCAATGAGGGTACTTATTGGCATTGTTAGAGCTTTTAAATTGAAGTCCATCAGGCGTAGTTTGGATACTTTATATTGTTTCAAAAGACGATCATTCAAGAAGTTGATGTATGTTCTGTCCTTTTAGAGAACAATACAGTGTTGTAGAGGAAGAAAGAGGTCTGACATACTGAACGAATCAAGAATGACTAGACAGTTTCGAGGTCCCAGAAAATGCTAAAGATTGACTGAGCACTAAATTTGAAAATCGTATGAGTAAAGTAATTAGTCACACGTCTTAAACATTACACTCATATTTCAAGTTAACATAAAAAATAAAGAAATGTAGGCTTGCTGTGCTTCCACGTAATTAAATAGGACAGTTTCTCTCATTTTGGTCTTTCGGATTACCCTCTAAGTGGTTCTTTAAGTTTAATATATCGTCAAAAATCTTGTCAATTTTTAGAATGATGAGATATCTTGTCACTTTTGTTAATGACGTCAATCAATATATTGCCAGTATTTCTAAGGACGATAATATTGTCGTGATTAAACTGCACTATTACTACAAGAGGAATGAAGATATACATAAGTAGAAAAACAGACTGTTCTTTGCTTCAAAATGGTTACAGTTTGAAAAGTATTTTTACTTCAGAGGGAGGCTACAAGGTGGTTTTCTTCACGAAGATAAACAACTGGGTGGGTCAGGAATCGATAAAGTGCTTGGCATAAATGTAGTTGATGGCTCTGAACATTAATAAATAACAAGAGTATTTTCAATAAACAGTTTTATAAGATATTTCCTTTTAATCCTGTATGTTGAGCTAAATGTAGCTTTTTTAGTCTGTTAATTATTTACCAGCTTCTTAAAATCTAGAAAAATACACCATGAGTGCTTTACATCCTCTCTAAAACATTAAAACTGCCCACACAGATTAGTCAGACATGGATTTACTGGTTTCAATTTTTAAACCAATTAAGCTTTCAATTCAGTAAAGACTTGCACATATTGCACTCGTATCTCCCTTTTATTTCAGAGAAAACTTTCCTTGTGTATGTACTATATTCATTACATGATGGTGCCACTCTTGTGTACTCACATCTCTACCAAATATGTTCATTGCGACATAAAAACAACCCATGTGTTATGGAATTGATACTGTAGCTCCATCTTCAAATCGAAAGCACTGCTAAAGCGCGGTGATAATGGTTTCTAAGACGACCCGAAGCTTGAGTGATAAAAAAATTATCAATCTCTCAACGTCTGCTGCTGGTTATTGTCGATGTAAATGAATTAATCTGCCTGATCGTCGCAAGACTTGTTGGTGCTTTAGTTTGAGTCATATTTCGGGAAGGGTGGTCCAGTTTTTCCGAAATAAACTAACGGCGCAGAAGGAAAAACTGGAGGGATGGGGAGGCACGTAAAAGTAACCTTACTTTTGTTGTGCATCATTGCAAATGAAGCTTTTGGAGATCAAGATGTCGGTCATTCGAATGATGGTTCTGAAGAAGGTACGTATGTAATTTTTCATTGCATAGGATCTAATAGCTAACAAAAATTCAACTGCTGCTTTCTCTTTCTCATTCTGTGAAAATTTATTTGGGTACTGTGTCAAAAGCCCAAGCAATATCCACCCTGTTTTCTTACGTTAGACATTTTGTTTGCTTTTTTGAATTTCAATTCTTTACTTAGTTTTTGATTATGTTAAAAATTTGATTGATGTATTTCGATACCTCTTACAGAGCTTGATTTCATTATTGATGTAAGTTATTTAGAAATAGTTTAATTAGAATAAAGTGATTTGACTATAAACCATTTAAGGTATAATGTGTGTGTGTGTAACACACAATATTTTTCACAAATAATTTTAAACTTTCATTTTCTATATTAATTTCAAAATTTCATTTTCATAATTAATGAATTATTTCTTTTGAAACACATTTCGCTTTATGTTAATTTTACAAGTTACCTCTGAAGCATAGCTTCTAACTTTTGGGGGAGTTGTTTTACTGAGAAAATTATGTATTTTTGAATGCGTAGAACTTTAAATCTTACCTATTTTGTACAATTTGAAGTAGTAGTATTACTATACTTATAAAAAATTCAGAAGGAATGCTTGATCACCCTTACCTTATGCAAGAAAAGCCTTTGGACCTTACCAAGCTGGTCTAGTGTCAGCCCTTCTATTTTAAACTCGTACTTGCTTTTTCTTTCCCTTTCGTTCTATTATATAACCTTTTATGTCTTTTTTCAACTTAATATTGTTGTTTTATTATTTATTTAAATTTTAAATATACTTTAAATGAATTTTATTTGTTATTTGGCCCAACTGCTCCAGTTTAGGACTTTGTTTTGAAAAATCATCGTAGTGCTAAGAAATGTTAAAATTAGCAGCAACATATCAATATCTCGATGACTTTCAACACAGGTGCCAAATGGGATGGAGGATTGGGATTTTTGGATTCTGATCAGATCAACCACCCTTAGATTCAAGTGTATTGTGAAATCCTAAATGCATAATCGATAAGTTTCTTTCTAGACTCGTTGAATTTTATCTTTAAAGTTATGCTCTTTATTTGAGGAAATAACTATCAAATGTAGTAGAATATATTTCACACAACCTTTAGAGAGTGAAATGAGTACGGTTTGTGTAGAGAGCTATAGCAGATTGTAATTTTCGGGGCATCCTAATTATATTGAAAAGACTGAACTACTTTCTTGCGATATCAGTACTGAACACTGAATATATTCTCAATCATTAATGTGTATTTCGCTCCAATGTAACCTTCTTTAACTTGGTACCCGAGTGGTTAGTTTCTGACCCTATGCTCAACATCTCCCGAGTTTAAATCCCGATCATGGCGTAGATCAGGTATGGGCAACCTTTGGAAAGTTGCGGGCTGAACTTCAGGATATTAAATAAGTCGCGGGCAGTAAATAATAGATAGTTGTGAAAAAGTAATAATGATAGGTTAATTTTATATATTTATAAAGTCGAATGGTAAAGTTACGTGAACAGAATAATATCGTATTGATAAAGTATTTACTTACAATCACCAACAATTAATGAGAAGTTTGAGCTTGAACTTGAGAAACACGATTATCACAATGCTGGAATCAATCCCATTAATACACTACGCGCAGAGTGTTTCCCAAATTCTCATCTGTAAGCCTGGTTCGATACTTCGATTTATTAGTTTTCATCATGGAAAAGAACTGTTCACTTTTATAAGCGCTTCCCCAAATGAGCAAATCTTTTTTCTTACAAATGCTCTCAGCTGTGGGTACTTTTCTTCGGCAAGGTATGTTGTGTAGAAATCAATTAGCTCCACGTCTTCAAATTTTGACTTCAAATGTATATATCTTCGAGAAGCTCGATCAACTCCATTTGAAGCTGTGTGGTAGTCTTAAGCAAAAAAGGTTAAAGCAGCTATCCATGTTTTCAAAGACAGAAAATCTATTAAAAATTGCTCCGACAGTGATTTTAGTTCTTCAGCATATTGAGTGTAATCAATATTTTCGTGGCTGGATAGTGTTGAAAAATGATAACAGTTACGTTTTCTTTCAAAATTCCGATGAAACCTAAACGTGAACCGACCATAGAAGGTGCACCATCTGTGCAAATCCAATGAATTTGCACCACTGCAAACCATACTGTTCAATAGCACTTTTAACCTCATGAAAAATATTTTCTCCAGTAGTGGTCCCTTTTAAAGGTTGTAAGGCCAGCCATTCCTTAGTTACAGTAGATTCTTTGTCAACGCCTCGAGTAAAAATAGCTAGTTGCGCTGTATCCACGTCGTCGGTGCTCTCGTCCAAAGCAATTGAAAATCCTTGAAAATCAGTCACGATCAGCCAATTTTTTCTTGATATGACCAGTCATCATATCTATACATCGAACAACAGTACATCTTGAAGAGCTTGTTTTCTCAAATTCTTTTTTCTTTTCGGGACATAAAATATCTGAACTTTTGACAAATTCTTCTTCAGCGAATGGTTTCGATGACTTCGCTATTTTTGAGCTGACTATGAAACTAGCTTTTATAATATTGTCCAGTTGTATCCTTTCTTTCCTAAAAATTTGTTGCTGTTTGTCCAAAGTGGTGATTAGCTTTTGAATTTTATCTTTTCGCAACTGACCCGTAAGAGTATGCTGAGTAATACGCTTACTGGAATAATGCCGCTTCATATTGTATTCTTTTAAAACAGATATGGATTCATTACACAACAGGCAGATAGGCTTACAATAGTGCATGGTAAAAAAAGTAGTATTAATCAGTCCATCTTTCTTGAAATTGGCGACATTCCGTGTCTACTTTTCGCTTTTTCACACCAGACACTTTCATACGCTTTCCGAACTAAGAAAACTTAAGGCTACACAGTACCCTTTCTCAAAAAAATTTTCTACAGACAGTAACATTAAAAATAATTAATGACTTTTTTCATCTTATATTATTAAATTGAATCCATTGAAAAAAAAGTTAGTTTAGCAAGAACCATTATTTTAAAATTTAAAACAATTTTGAAGTTTTTTTAAACTTTTATAAAATATTCAATTTTTAATATTTTTTAGTTATTTCAAGTGATTTATATTTCTTGGATAAATGGGAACAAAAGTTAGTATGGAATTGACCATCAGTCTTCTTGTTGAATTTTAATAATTATTTTTGGTAGCTAAACCTGTGAAAAAAACATAAAAATTCTATAAATATTAACTTTTAAATTTTTTTTAAATTACTAGAACTCTCAGACCTAAATCCATACTAACTTTTATAGTACATGTATATGAAAGTATCTACAAAAAATGTCTAGACTGTATCTTTTACAGATAAAAAAGCCTTAAGGAATTGAAAACACTTGCATACACAAAAATAAAAGTCTGAGAAAAATGCATTTTAAGTTTTTGAAGTCATAAAACAAAAAGTAATAATGCTTGTAGAGCTCTAATATTTTAATACGTTATTTACCAACTTATAAAATGTACTAAAACACTAATTTAACTCAATGTGATTTAATATATTTTTTAAAATCAAAGTATTATGTTTTCATATGATGAAAAACATTAGTTACGGCAGCGACAAATTATTTATCTTAATCCTAACATAATATTTTCATACCAAATATTTACCAAATTTTGATTATAATGTATTATATATAACAATCGTAACAACATATTGGTTTTGAAAAAGACCTTTTTATAAATATTGGTTAGTTACTAATGAGACTCAGAAGAGAACGCAGAACATAAACTAACATATACGATTTTAGTAGTGAAAGTGGAAGATAATAGCCATTTCACCTAAGGAATTGATTTTATTCAAACAAATTTTAATTACAAGTAAGAATGTAAAATTACATAAAAACAAAAACGAATTTAACCACGCCTCCTCCTCTATGCTGTCCAATTTTGACACTGACAACATTCAGAAAACTTCAAATATCTTTAAAACTAATTGGATATTAGATCTAGAATTTTGAGGCAAACTTCACAACTGTATGGGTCATCGAAAAAAGCAAAACAAATTATCGATATTTTTGTCATTTTTAGGGTACTGTGTAGCTGTAAAAACAAAACAAAAAACATCTCCACGCAACGTAACGCGATGAGTGTAACACCGACCTTAGAGTCTCATATATCCAATACTAATTTTATTAGTAATAACTATATAAGGTAGTATTGCAAATACCTACTTTTACATTTTTATATTCAGGTGTGCCGCAAATAATTCATGATATTTTTAGTGCCCGCTCTCACTGTCTTGTTGTCGAGTATAGATAATATTTACTTTTTTTTCGAGCGCGATTTTAAAATGTTTCGCGGGCCGGATCAAAAGCCGGGGCGGGACATGTCCGGCCCGGGGGTTGCCCATATATGGCGTAGATGTTCGTAATCGTCTCCTTTTAGCCAAAGGGCTGTGTGTTTAGCCTCCGGGTCTATGCAGCATACTATGGAAAAAAGTACCTACATATATTTAAATACATACTGTTTGGGTTGGTTGACAAGATGCTGTATCATGTTGCAAAATGATGACATTCACCAAGCTTATCCCTGACTGAATTTTTCCTATGGTAGCAGATAATCTCTAAGATGTTTGTAGCATTAAATGTACTATCGATAAAGTGAAGTCAACCAGAATCTACATGGAAAATGCATGTCCAAAGCATCTGGGGAGTACTTCACAATTTTACGAATTTAATCAGTATTATATTTTTCTCAAACTTGAGTTAGCATCCAACACTCAGATGTAATCAAAGAGATTAAGTTTTGATCTTTCGGAAAATACTTCCGTGTTCCAGGTTCCGCGTTTTGTTCTTTTGTCCAGGTGATGTGAACTGACTACACCTACAGTTGTCTGAATAACCTTGTTCTTAGGTAATTAGGTAGGTTGTATCGTAATTAACGTTTCACTGGAGCAACACAACGGGCTATTGGCAACGACCCGGGACGAAACCGGAAGGAAAAGGTCGAGAACAACATCACAAAATTTGAACCACGGTCAGATGACGAGGTAACACCTGAGTTGGCACCCCCTCTTCCAAGTTCCACCCCACGCCAACGTGAGGATATTTGAGGCCACGACAAATTTAATGTACGTGCACCATCCCCTTTATTCCCGATTCTATTGGGTTGGATTCGAACTCACAATCCTCCGTGTGCTAATCAGTTACTCTTCTAACCTGGCTACAACACCTCTCGTTTGTTCGAAGGACAAAGAAAACAGACCCAAACAAGAAAGTGAACATCTACTAGTGCGAAATCGTCATTTGTTTTTCAATACTATTTTCCCAATACAGTGGATTTTCAACATCATTTGTGAGTAAAAATTTCTTCCACAAGTTTTGCAAGGATAGAATTGATAATGTACCTCCTCACTGACTAGATTATTTCCACTTTCTAATTAGCCGTGATGTTGAAAATTGATTAAATATTTTATAATATCATGAAAGACGAATCTTTTCTATGCCTCATGCAGCAAAAAAGAAACATAAGAGCAACAAGCCAAAACACATGATTCTAATGCGAACTAATGATGCTGTTCAATGGGTTACATATCATAAATCAGTGTTCAATACAATAGCTATTGCATATAATGCAACAATTTAAGGTTCTGATGACGAATATTTTCCTTACTAATGTAGTATTGTATGATAAGCACGCAAATACATCACCAAGTGGTAATTCATTTTCTGCAAACCCTTTTTACAACAGTTAGATAATTCAACTAATAGTAACTTGAGTAAGAATGAATTATGAACTATTTCTTATTATAAAGGGTATATTTGAGCATCAAACTAAATATATTACAGTCATTCAACATCAAATAATTTTATCTTCATTCACATGTTTTTAGAATTTATGGCAGACGTAGATATATCAAGAGAAGTAATTTGCATTTGACAATACGTAATCCATTAATAGTAAGTAATTTTTTTTAAAGAGTACATATCAACGTAAATTTTTGCAGTTCTTCGAGATTTTTTTTTTTTTTTAAATTTCAATTTGGTTCTTGATTATAATTTTTTGAAATTCGGGAAAAATCGGGACATTTTTGTTACTTTTTTTTTAAAACTGCCGTATCTATATCTAATTACTATCAGTTTTTAATTTTTAAAATATCGCAGTATACCTCAGAATGTACTCCTTCTTACGGTACTATTATTTTTGAAATCTGTTAATAATTAAATTGGATGCGATCAAAAGTGGTTCATACAAAATTCGAAATCTTTCGATATCTTCGCTACTTTTTGTTAAAACCGTTATATCTACTGCAAAAACCATTATTTTTTAAATTTGAGAACATCTCTAAATACATTACATTACACTCTTTCTTATGGTACAATTATTTTTTTAATTGGTTAATAAATTAAATCGATGTAATTAAAAGTTGGTCATACAATTTTCGGAACTTTCAGATCGTAATTTCCGATACGAAACTAAAACTGTCGTATTACTATTAGTTTTTAATTTTGAAAAATCGCATTATACCTCAGAATGTACTCTTTCTTACGGTACAATTATTTTTTTAAATTGGTTCATAAATAAATTCGAGTCAATCAAATGATGGTGACACAAATTTCGTATTTTTTATTTCGTGGAGCTAATTCCGCACGCATATGAGGGTTGTATTTTTGACTATCGGGTTTGCCCGATATCAAATTTATCGTAGCAACAATTGTCATAAAAACGATTTCTTTTTATTTGGCGAGGAAAAAGGCTCGCTTTTTTCCCTCTGTTCTCAGACGGTTTACCGAGGAAGTACGAAGTACGGATCGTAAAGTTTGGAGATTAACACGGTTTACTTAAAATTGTACAGGGAACAAGATGCAGAAGATTTTTTACTGACGTGGCTTTCAGTTTAGGGTGCATTAAGTGTTAAAGTAAAAAAAAAGTGAAATTACTTCCGAAAGAAGTATTGGTTTGCGTAGCAATCCCCGGGTGTAGGCGCGCGTTTGCGAGCAGGGGGCGAAGCCCTCGCTGTGATGTCATGGACCGGGAAGTGAAATCAGGATAATACTAATTATTCAGATAATTTCACTCTGCGAATGGAATGTTGGTTTGCAAAGCAAACGGCATCTGTGAAAGGAGTGTTGGTTTTTTGCGAAAGAACCAAATGATATTGCGTAGCGATCCCCAGTGGTTGGCGAGCGTAAGCGAGCAGGGGGCGGAACCCCCTCGTCTTTTATATTTTCGCACGAGATTGTGACATCACGGTAACTTTCCCGTTTCCAAAAATAAACAAATTCATTTCGTGCCGTTCGCGTTAAAAAGAATATATATATATATATATATATATATATATTATATTTCCTGTCCCATTTCCCTGAATGAGAGCAAGAAATTAAAAAAAAACCTATTGACTGGGATTGTTAAGCTTATTTTCGTAAAATCGGAATCGCTAAAGATAGATTAAAAATTTCAACGGATTTGAAATCTGCGGAAAATTTTACTGTAGATTGATACCTAAAAATATGATTTTCTTTACGTAAATTATTTTTAATTTGAATATATCTTCATCGGATTTGAAATTAACGGAAAATTTTACACCAGTATAATACCTTAAACATCACGGCGTTGCCTGTGGTTTTGGTTTGCGGGCTAGCCACTCATTGGCTAGTTTATCTATATAGCACAGATCTTAGAAAGTGCTTATTTGGACCTATTTCTAAGCTCCCCTTGGAAGTACTTCGTTTCCGTCAATAGTCCTTAGAAAGCGCTCATTTTCCTTTGAAAACAAAATTTCGTTTTCAAATGACGATATTTTTTTACAATATTTCTTTACAATATTTTTTACCTCTTTTTAGAGCTTGATCAGCGATACAATTTATTAGTACCAGGTCATGAAAATCTTAAGTTTCCAAAAATTTTGTAGACACCCTGATAATGCAAATTAAACGAAACGCAGAAATGCAAAAGAGGTTAGGATCCGTAAATGATTACATTCACAAAGTGATCTCGCATGTGTGGGCCGAGAAACACCCTCTCAACCTAGAATATAAAATGCACGGTATAGGTACGTTGCAATGGGTGTATCGTCGTTTGACTTGTAAATGATCGATTGGGAGTCAATATGCTTCGCCAAAAGCGCAGTGCCATACGAACAATTAACGGAGTTCGAACGGGGCCGCATGATCGGCCTCCGTGAGAGTGGACTTTCGTATCGTGAAATCGCCACTTGCACGGGCGGGTCATAGTGCTACAACAGTAATGCAATGCGTGTGTGGAAGAGATGAACCATGGAGAACCGGACAAGTCGAAACCCCGGCAATATGCTACGCTATATGACGCCACCACGGGACAGGCATCTTACCCCGGTGACGATGACGGATCGTGCAGCGTCCTCTCGTCCGTTGGCACAACATTGGAGCACGTCCATAGGTGTGTCATTGTCTGCTCCTACGGTTCGTCGACGTCTGCTGCGCCATGGGCTACATGCAAGGATTCCTCGGCCTTGATCCTAATCTTGACGCTGAACTACCGACGCCTCAAGCTACAATGGGCTCATTAACACAGCCAATGGCGTGTCTATTGTGAACAAGTCGTCTTCTCAGATGAGTCCCGCTACATTCTAGACTATAACGATGGACGTCTACTCGTCAGAGGCTACAGAGGTCAACGCCTTCACCCGGAGTGTCTTATTCAGCGTCATACTGAACGAACGCCTAGCGTTATGGCCTGGGCCGCTATTGGATATGATGGGCGATCCAGCCTATTCCAAATTGTAGGGACCCTGAACATCGAGCGCTACATCAGGGAAGCCGTGGAGCCCGAGGTCCTACCCCTCCTGCAACGCAATCCCGGAGGGGTATTTCAGCAAGACAATGCCCGTACATATGTTGCTATGAATGTACAAACCTTCTTCAGTGTACGACAGGTTCCGCTTCTTCCATGGCCTGCACGTTCCCCGGGTGTGTCGCAAATCGAACATGTCTAGGATTACATCGGTCGACCACTCGCCGTGCAGAGAGGACGGCTGAACTTTTTCATCAGAATGAGGTCATCTGGAATACCATTCCTTTAGAATGACATTCAGAATCTGTATTATTCGGTGACACGACTTCTACAGGCTCTCATTGCTGCGCGTGGCGGTTGCACAATATATTGATGTTCGCTATTATTTTTATTTTATTCCTCTGAATTCGATCGCTTATTTAAATCACTCTAAGTAATACGGGAATAAATTTCATTTATTTCTGATGAGTCTTCATAGTGCTGCAATTTTCACAAACAATAGTGAGTTTGTATTTTGAGGTTCTGAAAATATTTTATGACTCATTTAAAAAATAGTCAATTATCAAAAAGAAAACACATTACAAACTATGAATTCAAAAACTTAGTGTTACTTCATGAAACTCAACTATCACCAATTGAGAGTTTTGACCATAAATTATGGAAGATTTGGTAAATAATTAATTTTTGCAACTAACGTTTGGATACCTATTAAAATAGAATTTTAATCGCTGAATTCAATGGATTTCTCCTGTCAGGTTGCTACGGTAGGTAGAAGTGAAAAATCAACTTTTGAAAAATCGATATGTAATAGCTGGAGAAATGCGGTGTTGGATAAAATAAAAAAGGTTGGTAGTTAATTAACGTAATAACAAAACGAGATATTGGAGACTATACAGGATCAATATCGAAGTGAAAGATACATGTACAATACCTCGTAATTTTGAACCACTGTCTGAGAGCAACACTTGAGCTGGCATCTCTCTCATCAAACTTCCACACCACGCCGAAGTGAGGAAATTCGAGGTCACGATAGATTTAAAGTTCACCAACTCCGTATACCCGTTGGTCCTTTGTTGGATCGATATTCAAACTCGAAACCTTCCAGATTCTTAATCAATTGCTCTTTAAACTGGGTTATCGCGCTCCGAAATCCAAAGGAAAAGGGTAAAATTTGATGTTTAGAGGTGCCCCAGGACACTTGAAATTTAACATTTAAAAAAATCAAGATTTTATCTATTTATACAAACAATATAGCCTAGAAACGTGGGAATCAATATTTGATTTCTCACAACCCCTCCCTCTTTAGGTGATTTTTTCCATCAGTAAAAATCTGTAAGGCAATCGGATAGACGTGGCTCACCTGATTATATCACCAGAGGTTGCTACCTCAATTGCCCCTTTAACTAGGCAACTGCGGTCCCAATTAGGGATTGCAATCCGCCACGATTTTCAATCCGGCCGGATTTACTCTAATCCGGCTGGATCCGACGATCAACTTTTTTAATAATTATCCGTAGGTAGGAAATCAATCACCAACAAAAAATTATAGTAACTACTAGCACTATTAGTAGTAAGTATTAAACGCTTGATGATGATCAGTCTTACTAACAACACCAAAAAACACCAAACAACAGGTCAACAGTTTCAAACAACAGTCCAACAGTATAAAACAACAGTTTGTTTTATACGTAGTACTTTTCTATTTATCTAAAATTAATTAGTGTCTATCTCTAATGTCGTTGAACAAATGACATATAAATTGTACCTAACCTTGTCTCATACTAACATAAAATTCTAATCTTTGGCAGTTTTGGTCGACATAGCAAAAAAGGAACTCTTAATTCTTGTTAATTGCTTAAATCGAAGTTTATTAGTAATGAAAATTACTTTCGAATTTGAAAGAACGATCTAAGGAAATAAATGGTATTAATTGTGTCGTCCCCAAACCTACTTCTCACTGAACTGCAAATATAACGAGCGGTCGAGAAGGTCGCTCAGTTTCAACAGTTGTTCTAACCGTCATTAAGTAGTCGTACATAAGAGACAAATATTTTCCTTTGACTCCCTCTATTTCATATGAAGTCATTTCTTCCTTCAGTATTTTCTCAAAATCTGTTTTCCCCCTAATGCCGGGCACTTACGGTACTATTCCTTGGCCACTGCAAGGCCTGAAGCGATGTCCATTTGTGAAGGAGCACCCAATGGGCGGCCATCATTGCGTCTAACATAGGATAGCACAATTTATATCCATGACCTGACACCATATTCGAACCAGGAGCATTCCGATCCTTAACCACTAGACCGGTTGGTCGGCCTATTTCTTTTCTTTACAATAGTCTTCATTTTCATGCAGAATTTGCTTTTCTTATTCCTCTTTTAATGTTAAATTAGTTTGCAATGAAACTGAGTTGGAATTTAAGCTTTATTCTGCTGTAGGTTCCACATTTTCGCTGTTATCATTAATGAGTTGGTTTAATTTTTTTTTCATTTCCTGTCGCAAAATATCCTTTTTTGGCATAAGAAACGTATTGTCAGCTTGCCTCATGTTTTGATCATATATTGGATGCTTTAAATTAAGTAATATTCCTATTATAATCGCAACGTGTAAAGACGTTCTTTTACCTTCACATGCAGTGCCTCAGATAATTCAGCGCTTAAGACAGTGTTTTGTTTTTCAGCTTTTCTAATGTTGTTTAGTAGTAACATGGGTAGTATCTCTTCTGCATAGTGCCTCCACTACCAATTTAAATGTGTTGCCAATTAATGGTGCCAATTTAATAGTGTTTTGTTTCTAAATGTACTTTAAAACTTTTGTATGTTTCCTTCCTTTCACTTCCTTCCTTCGCAAAAAATATTATTGATAGTTTAATTTATTATTTTTGCTAGAATTCTCCAAACTGATGATTGAAAAATATAAAATTGATTAGGGTGAGGCGGGTTAATTGTAAACAAGCTATAGAAGCTCCCATGTGATATTACATCCATCACCGAAACGGAAACTCGTCGCAAGAAGTTCTGGTTTTGGTTTCGAGTTGCCGGTCCTTTTCAACGGAACGTGAGCGGAATCGACGGAAAGTTCGACAAGTCCAGTTCATCAGGGGAATAGATTCCCCATCGGTTCGTCCAGAGGTCATCTTGACCGTTTATTATTGGGAAAAAGTTCCCATCGGTTCGTCCAGAGGTCATCTTGATCGGTTATTATTGGGAAAAAGTTCAGATCGGTTCGTCCAGAGGTCATATTGACCGTTTATTATTGGGAAAAAGTCCCATCGGTTCGTCCAGAGATCATCTTGATCGGTTATTATTGGGAAAAAGTTCCCATCGGTTCGTCCAGAGGTCATCTTGACCGTTTAATATAGGTTCATCGCGAACCGTTTTTTTCGTCAGTGGCGCAGTGTTATTTGTGCGCGTTGTGGAAGAGGTCGAGACGACCTACACCAGTGGGCTTTCAGCCGAAGAGTGTGTTTGTGGGCTTTTTAGCCGAAGATAGTGCAGTGCAGTGTATCCACCCGTGGTCCAGCCTGTGGACAGTGGTGCCAAGTGATCCAAAGTCAGCAGATACATGTTAGTGCCATTTCCCTATTTTGTCACTGTGACTAAGTTTCAAGAATTGTGTAATAGCTAAAATTTTGTTAATCTCAATTAGTGTGGTCACTCCAAAGGAAATTGATTTAGCTTAAGTATCTTGAATCTGTATTGTGTATCTTAGAATTGCTAAATTATTGTATGTTGTGAGATTACTGTATGTCGTAAAAATTATTGAATTGGGTGTTGTGCAAAAGAATTGAATATTTTGGTTTTTTTGGCAATTTTATTTTTTTAAATGGCGTACTTGGTCAAAGGTAGGAAACAAGATCTAGAGGAAGTAGAGGAATTTTTGGGAAGAACGGTTACTCCGGGATTAATGGCATCCCAACTTAAGGAGTTAATCCTCTCGCACGATTCCTACGATGAGGAATACGTAAAAGTGGCGTTAGAAAGGATTATACAGGAAGGACGGGAGAGGGAGAAAAAAGAACAAGAGAGAGCTGATAGGGAACAAGAGAGAGCGGATAGGGAACAAGAAAGAAAGGATGATATAGGGAACAAGAAAGAAAGGATGATATAGGGAACAAGAGAGAGCGGATAGGGAACAAGAAAGAAACGATAAGGAACAAGAAAGACAGTATAACTTTGAGCTTGAAAAAGTACGGATTAAGCCATACCGACGAGAACCCCGCGATCACGTCGACTCGTTAAGTTCCCTAGGAAAACCACGAATAGATATTTTAAAACTGGTTCCCAAATTCGATTCAGACCAGACCGACATTAGTCTGTACCTGATAATGTTTGAGCGTCAGGCTAAGAGGGCTAACATTGAGAAAAAAGACTGGGTGTCTTGCTTACAACCGGTATTGCCCCTGGATATCGTGCAGATCATCGCACGCGAACCAGATGAGGTAGCAGAAAACTATGACCACGTCAAAGAGCTTCTGCTAAAGCGGTACAAGTTGAGTCCCGAAATTTTTCGCCAAAAATTCCTCCACCATAGCCGAAAACCTGATAGCACTTGGAAGGAATTTGTTTTCGAAACCCGAAATTATCTGGAAGAGTGGATTCGAGGGTTGGAGGTTATGGACTATGAATCTTTAAAAGATTTAATGATAGCGGACCAAGTCAAAAGACGTGTCCCGTTGGAGGTGAGGGACCATTTCCTCGATGATTGGGCTAAGATTAAAGTCCCCGGCAAATTAGTCGAACTGCTAGATTCCTACGAAGACATTCGGAAACCCAAAAGAAAGCCTTTCGAAAAACCCAAGGGGAGTACACCTTTCCCAGCGAAAGTGAGGGAGGGGAAATACCAACCGGCCCCCACTCGAAGGAGGAACGATTTTTTCCCGCCTAGTTCCCAGGGAAGGAAATTCGACACTTTTGACCGGAGACGTACGCCGCGGTGTTTTGAGTGCAACGCGAGCGACCACCTAAAGCCAAATTGTCCGAGGTTGGGGAATAGTGTGGCAGTTGAATCGGTAAATAGACTCGGACGGGAAGTCAAACGAATTATTGATGCCGTATGTACAAAAGGGATCTGTAAACGCTAAAGAAATAAACATCCTTCGGGATTCGGGTTCGACCTTGGATTTAGTACACCGGAATTACGTGGACCCCAAATCCTACACGGAAAAGACCGTGTGGATTCAGCAACCGCTAGACTCCTATCAAATTTCGTTACCCTTAGCGGAAGTGAAAGTAGAAGGAGGTTTCGGATCAATCACCACCAAGGCAGCTGTCTTTGCAAACACCGCCGATGTGCGACGATACATCTTAGGTAACCGAACAGCTCAGATGATTCGCGAATTAACGGGGTACGAGTTCTCGGAAACTGAGCAAATTAATGCCGTTCAAACGCGTTTACAGAAACGGCAGTCAGAAGCGAATGTTTTGGAGGAGGGGGAAAATCCCCAAGTAGTTTCGATTTCGCCCTCGTCGGGGATAGACAAGACAGCTACAGAATTGAGGTTGGACGAACCGCTTGTTATTCCCGTGACGGAGGCAAACGGCACGGAATTGGAGCTTCTGGAAGTAAAGAGAGAGGAATTTAAGAAGGCGCAGGAAAATTGCCCTAGTTTGAAAGAGGCGTTAGAGATGGCGTCCGACCCAAAACGAAATCAGAGGAATAAACCATATTCATTTGAGAAGGGAATACTTGTAAAAGGTCGAGAAGACCGAATGGGACTGGCACAGAAATTATTAGTAGTGCCAAAGGCGTTAAGGCAAAAGATTTTGGCGTTGTGTCACGAAGGGAGATCGGCGCACCTGGGGAGGGGGGGGGGTACGAAATCAAAGGATAAGCTTGCGCGGTATTTTTATTGGCCCGGGTGTTTTCGGGAGATGGAAGATTATGTGCGGACATGTGATCCTTGTCAAAGGGCGGAAAAGCCAAACGACAGGAAAAAGGCCCCGATGAAATTGGTTCCGATTATTCGAGAAGTCTTTTCGAAATTAAACCTGGAAGCCTGTGGGCCGTTTCAAACCTCGCCGAGTGGAAACCGGTACCTAATTACCGTAATTTGCATGTCTTCAAAATATCCGGAAGCCATCCACGTTCCGGACATACGATCGGTCACCGTCACCGACACGTTGTTGACCATTTTCGGTCGCATGGGTTTTCCACAAGAAATTCAGTGTGACCAGGGTACGTCTTTTACCAGTGAGTTGACTTCTGAATTCTTCGAATGTTTTGGGATCAAAGTCCGGCACAGTTCGGTGGCTCACCCGCAATCGAACCCAGTTGAGAGATTCTATCGGACCTTTAAACGATTGTTGCACGCGTTATGTCTCGAAGGTGGCCCAGAGTGGGAAAAACACCTCCCTCTGGCACTGTTGGCGCTTCGCACGGTAGTGCATGTGAGCCATGGCTAAGCCCTGGAAGAACTCGTGCACGGGAAGAATTTAAGGACCCCAGAAACTCTACTGTATGAACGATGGTTAGGCCCCGACGAGGAGGATATTGAAGTCACCTAGTATGTGTTTACTCTGATAAACCGACTCAAACGATGTCAGGAAGTGGCGATATCCCGAATGGAAGGGTCACAAGTTAAGAGGAAGGATTGGTATGACAAAAACACGGTTAAACGAGAATTTGAAAATGGGGATTTAGTGCTAACCGACCCAACAAATTCTCCGTCCAATGGGTAGGACCTGGGACGATTAGGAGCAAGCTATCGGCCACCAATTACATCGTGGAGTTAACAGGAAAGCGGGAAAGGTCGCAAATTTACCATGTCAACAGGTTAAAACCCTACCATAAAAGACCGGAATGTGTAAACTTGCTGACGTTAGAAACCTCTGGCGAGTCTCTGGCGGATCACGGAGTTGATTTCCCGTGCTTGGAAAAAGATCCGAACGCTTACGATTTCCAGGACATTACTCAGTCCAGTCGGCTGACGGACCTTCTTGACCCAGGATAAATAGCGCAATTACGGAAATTGTTAGACAAGCATGCTAACAGTTTTTCAAATCACCCTGGACTAACGGACCACGATATCGAGCTTATCGGGAATAAAACTGTTAGGGCAAAACCGTACCGAACATCTCATAGACAAAATGAAATTTTGAAAGGAGAAGTACAACGCATGTTGGATTTAGGCATTATCGAGGTAGGAGAAACCGATTTTACATCGCCCATGATCCTCGTAGAAACCCCGGGGAAAGACCCCAGGCCCTGTGTAGATTATAGGAGGCTAAACGAAATTATTCGAACAGAATTTTTCCCCCTACCGCACATCGAGGAGCGAATCGAACTCGTTAGCTCCGCCTCATTCATAACGGTTCTAGACCTTACGAAGGGATATTGGCAAATACCCTTGAGCCCTAGGACCCAACGATTGGCGGCGTTTTGTACAAATTTTGGGACTTATCGTCCCGGACGAATGAGTTTTGGACTGAAGAACGCTCCATATTTCTTTTCTCGGCTTATGGCAGAGTTACTGAAGGGATGCGAGTCGTTTGCAGTGCCGTATTTGGATGATATCGCGATTTTTTCGGACTCATGTGGGAACGTCACTTGGAACACCTCGAATGCGTGCTTCAGCGTATATCTAAAGTAAAGCTTACGATCAAACCGTCAAAATGTAGGTTCGCGCAGAACCATGTAAAATACTTGGGACACATTGTTGGACGCGGATTCCGATTCCCAGCGGACGCCAAAGTCAGAAGTGTTCAGGAATTTCCCACTCCCCAAACAAAAACACACATTCGGGCTATCCTGGGTTTAGCCGGGTACTATAGTAGGTACATCCCTATGTATTCCGTGGTCGCAGCACCGTTAACCGATGCCCTTAAGAGGAAGGTAAGAAAGGGAGAAATTGTTTGGACGAACGAATGCGAAAAGGCATTCCAGGAATTAAAGGGTAAACTGACGAGCGAACCGGTGTTATTTGCACCCGATTTTGAACGCGAGTTTATTGTACAGTGCGATGCTTCTGATCTTGGGATGGGGGTGGTACTCACGCAGTTGAATGTTCAGGGGGAAGAACACCCCATTTTATACACGAGTAAAAAATTTTCCAAAGTCGAGAGCACGTACTGTAATTCAGAGAAGGAATGCGCTGCCATTGTTTTCGCTATAAAAAAACTGCACTACTATGTAGATGGGAAAAGGTTCGTTGTCGTCACTGACCACAACCCACTGGTCTGGTTTAGGGATGCGACATCGACAGCAAAACATCGATGTTTTGAAACATCGATATTCAAAATTAAAACATCGATGTTGAAAATACATCGACCCAAAAACATCGATGTTTTTAAAATTCAATGTATTTAAACTCCCCCCCCCATTTCTTAAAACGGGTTTAGCTACTAGTCATGCCGCATCGACAGCAAAACATCGATGTTTTTAAAATTTAATGTATTTTAACTTTTTCCCCCCATTTCTTAAAACTGGTTTTTAAAATTCAGTAAATTTAAACTTTTCACAACATTTCTTAAAACTGGTTTAACAACTAGTGATGCTACATCGACAGGATAACATCGATGTTTTTAAAATTCAATGTATTTAAACTTCCCCCCCCATTTCTTAAAACTGGTTTAGCAACTAGTCAAGCAACATCGACAGCAAAACATCGATGTTTTTAAGGTTCAGTAAATTTAAACTCCCCCCCCCCATTTCTTAAAACTGGTTTAACAACTAGTGATGCTACATCGACAGGATAACATCGATGTTTTTAAAATTCAATGTATTTAAACCCCATTCCCCCCATTTCTTAAAACTGGTTTAGCAACTAGTCATGCAACATCGACAGCAAAACATCGATGTTTTTAAAATTCAGTGAATTTACATTTTTCACCCCATTTCTTAAAATTGGTTTACAACTTGTTTTGAAACGTCGATGTTCAAAATTAAAACACCGATGTTGATAATACATCGCCCCAAACTATCAATATTTTTAAAATTCAGTGTAATTAAACTTTTTCCCCCATTTCTTAAAACTGGTTTAACAACTAGTGATGCGACATCTGCTCCAATGCATCGATGTTTTTATAAAACATCAATGTTTTGAAAAAACATCGACATCTATGTCGCATCCCTACTTTTCAGGCCCTTCACTCTTGGCCACTTTGGTCTATAAGTATGATCAATTTGCTGATTATGAAAATTATGCTACTTTGTTAATTTTAATATTTTTATAACGATTTTTTTTTCTTTTAAAAATAAAACATCGACAAGTAGAAACATCGATGTTACAAAAACATCGACAAGTAGAAACATCGATGTTACAAAAACATCGACAAGTAGAAACATCGATGTTACAAAAACATCGACAAGTAGAAACATCGATGTTACAAAAACATCGACTCCAATACATCGATGTTTTTTTAAAAACATCGATGCTTTGAAAACATTGACATCGATGTCGCATCCCTAGTCTGGTTGCGAACCAACGCCAGTTCAAACCCCCGACTAATGCGATGGGCACTGACACTCGAGCCCTATAACTTCGAGATTGTCCATCGATCGGGAAAAAAACACTTGAACGCCGACAGTCTGAGTCGCGCTTTTCACGAAAATTCAAAGAGCTAAATAAAATGTACTTGAGGAAGATTTGTGTTGTATTGTGTAATATAATTGCGAATCATGTTTTGAGTTGAGTGAAATGGAGATTTTTGTAGTTATGGGCATTTCACTTAAATGTTTCTTTATTCTTGCTGGAGATTTTAAGTGCTAAAATTGTGATTCATGTTTGCTCGGAGTGAAATTGGTAGCCTTGTAATTATGAAATATTCATTCAATGATTTCAGTATCTTTTGCTGAGGATTTTAAATGCTAAAAGTTGTAAACTATGTTTTGCGTATTTGGTGGAATTGATTTTTTGTATCTATGTTCTTCACTCGAGTACATTTCGCTGAAAGCTACGTGCGAATTTAAATTATGTTTTGCGTAGAGTGGAAATTAATTTTGTGTTTAGGATGTTTTCACTCAGTCATTCTAAACAACTGTAAAAGATTTGTAGTCTTAAAATTGCAACTCATGACGTGTGTTGAGTGAAACTTAGGAATTTGGTTTTCGCTTAACAAGATTGAGATATTTTATATATGTTTTGGTGTGTTTTGGTTTGTTTAATGAAATTATTATTATAATTCGTGTGGTTCGTTTATTCTGGGTTCGCTTAGCGAAAATATTGAATTTAGAAATGTGCTTTGTTGTATTTTGGTGTGGTTAATGGAATTTGTATAGTTCGTAATGTGTATTGAAATTTTGGGTTTCGCTTAACGAAATTCTTATATGTGATGTGGTTAATGTGATTTGGTTTTAGTTTTAACGATTTTGGTATAATTCTTAAAGTTTAGTGTTTTTTTATTGGTTTCATTTTTTTAGGTATTTGAACCTTGAGTGACCATACTGTAAGGGAGTAGAAAGTTACTCCTGTATATGAATTTAAAATTGATTGGATTTAACTTGCCTTACACATATTCTTGAGTCACGGTTTCAGGATATGGTAGTGGTAAGTGATCTGTTATTATGAATTGCCAGTGGGTGATTATCCGTGCGTCTGTGGATGCGTGCGTTGAAAACTTTTCACCTTTGGGAAAAGTTTTTTCAGTAGTGGGGGCGGTTGTACCATATGGTACTAGCCGACCCTTTTCTCTAACACGTGGACGCTGGAATGTTTCGAAATGCAAAAACAACTTCAGACTTTGCACGTGCGGGTTTTCACAAAATACCGAAAGAGAGTCTCTGTTTGCCATTGTTACTTTGGCTTCAGGCAGGTTTCGGTTGTCGATGGCTGTGCCCTTAATTATATTTTAAAATTTTTTTGTAAATATTTAATTTATCTAAATAAATAGTTTAATTTTAAACAGTTGTCCATCTAATTCTTACATGATGGTACAGGGGAAAGAGAAATGTAACCCATTTTTCGTACGTATAAAGGGTGTGTACCGTCATGTAAGAATTAGACGGACAGCTGGTTTAAAATTAAACTATTTATTTAGATAAATTAAATATTTACAAGAAAATTTAAAAGATTAATTAAGGGCACAGCTATCGACCACCGAATCCTGCCTGAAACCAAAATAACAATGACAAACTCTCGTCGAATCTAGAATCAGTCTTCTGCTAAAATCCACGTTCTCTTGGTTCCCCAGAACCGCAGCTGCGAACGAGAGGGGGTGAATTCCGAGCCCTCGAGAGATGTTTATGTCCTGAACAGAACTGAAGACACCCTCACACAGATGCGAAAACCGTCTGTGATGCCAACTTGAGTTCCAAAAGGCTAATCTCAATTCCAGACATGGGATTAGGGAACCGACGGAAACTCCAGCTGTGTCGATGGATCAAACGGAACGCCGGGACGCCGATGAGAAAATACTCTCTTTCGGTATTTTGTGAAAACCCGCACGTGCAAAGTCTGAAGTTGTTTTTGAATTTCGAAATATTCCAGCGTCCACGTGTTAGAGAAAAGGGTCGGCTAGTACCACATGGTACAACCGCCCCCACTACTGAAAAAACTTTTCCCAAAGGTGAAAAGTTTTCAACGCACGCATCCACAGACGCACGGATAATCACCCACTGGCAATTCAGAATAACAGATCACTTACCACTACCATATCCTGAAACCGTGACTCAAGAATATGTGTAAGGCAAGTTAAATCCAATCAATTTTAAATTCATATACAGGAGTAACTTTCTACTCCCTTACAGTATGGTCATTCAAGGTTCAAATACCTAAAAAAATAAAACCAATAAAAAAACACTAAACTTTAAGAATTATACCAAAATTGTTAAAACTAAAACCAAATCACATTAACCACATCACATATAAGAATTTCGTTAAGCGAAACCCAAAATTTCAATACACATTACGAATTATACAAATTCCATTAACCACACCAAAATACAACAAAGCACATTTCTAAATTCAATATTTTCGCTAAGCGAACCCAGAATAAACGAACCACACAAATTATAATAATAATTTCATTAAACAAACCAAACCATATATAAAATATCAATCTTGTTAAGCGAAAACCAAATTCCTAAGTTTCACTCAACACACGTCATGAGTTGCAATTTTAAGACTACAAATCTTTGGCAGTTGTTTAGAATGACTGAGTGAAAACATCCTAAACACAAAATTAATTTCCACTCTACACAAAACATAATTTAAATTTGCACGTAGCTTTCAGCGAAAAGTACTCGAGTGAAGAACATAGATACAAGAAATCAATTCCACCATACGCAAAACATAATTTACAACTTTTAACATTTAAAATCCTCAGCAAAAGATACTGAAATCATTGAATGAATACTTCATAGTTACAAGGCTACCAATTTTACTTCGAGCCCACATGATTCACAATTTTAGCACTTAAAATCTCCAGCAAGAATAAAGAAACATTTAAGTGAAATGCCCATAACTACAAAAATCTCCATTTCACTCAACTCAAAACATGATTCGCAATTATATTACACAATACAACACAAATCTTCCTCAATTACATTTTATTTAGCTCTTTGAATTTTCGCGAAAAACCTTTACTCAGACTGACGGCATTAAATTTTTTTTTCTTTCCCAGATCGGTGTTCGATCGCGGAATTTCCAATTTTTTTGGTCGATGCATTGCCAAAATCATCAATACCCTCCCGATTTCACATTTCTGTCAATCTCGTGACAATTTTGTCTGGGGTCCTAACCATTGCTCATATCGCAAGGTGTCTGGGGTTTTTATACTCTTCCCGTGCACCAATTCTGCCGGGGCGTAAACGCTGCTCACGTGTACCGTGGAAAACACTAACGGTGTAAGTTGTGGGTCCCAATCTGATCGGGCTCTGGAACCTAACGTTAAAGGTCTTGGCTGCACCCCTTCACTCACTAGCAACTCTTTTCTTTTCCCCTTTTGGCCCACGTGACCTATTTCAAAAGTTTCCTCCTGAACGGAAACGGACACCTCTATCTCTTCTTCTAACCCTGGGCCACTTTCCGTTATCTTTCCCTTACTGCTATTCGGTATTTCCAGGAAAATCATTCCCGTCGTTTCACTTGCTACCTCCACTGGAAGAACTAACGGTTCTTCCGATCGCACCTTTGTGTCGGTCTGGATTACCACCCTCGGAGAGCATAACTTGCCTACTTGGGGACTTACTTTCTCCCCTCCATAAACATCGTCGTCACTCAGCAGTTCTTTTTTCTGGTCGTTAGCCTCTGTCATAGGAAGACTAATCGGCTCGCCCGACCTCAACTCCGTTGGTCTTATTTATCGCCAACGGGGCCGCAACCAACTGGATAGACCGTTCTTCCCTTCGCGAAACATTTTCTTCACACTTCTGCAAGCGGGTTTCAACGGAACTACTTTGCTCAGATCTCTTTTGTAGATACGGCATCAGTAATTTATGTTCGGCCTCCCCTCTGAGTCTATTTACCGGTTTTAAAAACACTCCCTTCCCCACCCTCGGACAACTTGGCCGTATGTGGTCGATCGCGTTGCACTCAAAACATCGCGGCGTAAGTCTCCGGTCAGAAGTGTCAAATTTCCCTCCCGGGGAACTAGGCGGGAAAAAATCGTTCCTCTCTCGAGTGGGGGCCGGTGGGTATTTCTCCTCCCTTACTTTCGCTGGGGAAAATGTACATCCCTGGGGTTTTGGTCGGGATGCCTCAATCCGTAGTTTTTCAAGCTCAAAGTTATACCGTCTTTCTTGTTCCCTATCCTTTCTTTCTTGTTCCCTATCCTTTCTTTCTTGTTCCCTATCTCTATCCTTTCTTTCTTGTATAACCCTTTCTTTATCCTTTCTTTCTTGTATAACCCTTTCTCTATCCTTTCTTTCTTGTATAACCCTTTCTAACGCCACTTTTGTGCATTCCTCATCGTAGGAATCGTGCGAGATGATTAAATCCTTAAGTTGGGGTGCAGATAATCCCGGAGTAACCGTTATTCCCAAAAATTCAGCTAGTTTCTCTAGATCTTGTTTCCTACCTTTGCCCAAGTACGCCATTTCGAAAATTCAAAATTACTTCTCTAATTTGCTCTTGCACCCAACACCCAATTCAATACTTTTTACGGCATACAGTATACAACATACCATACCATAATTTAGCAATTCTCAGATACACAATCAATACAGATTCAAGATACTTAAACTAAATCAATTTCCTTTAGAGTGACCACACTAATTGAGATTAGCAAAATTTATCGATTACACACATTCTTGAAACTTAGTAACAGTGACAAAATAGGGAAATGGCACCAACCTGTATCTGCTGACTTTGGATCACTTGGCACCACTGTCCACAAGCTGGACCACGGATGGAAACACTGCACTGCACTATCTTCGGCTAAAAAGCACACAAACACACTCTTCGGCTGAAAGCCCACTGGTGTAGGTCGTCTCGATCTCATCCACAACGCGCACAAATAACACTGCGCCACTGACGAAAACCCGGTTCGCGATGAACCTATATTAAACGGTCAAGATGACCTCTGGACGCACCGGTGAGAAATTTTTCCCAATAATAAACGGTCAAGATGACCTCTGGACGAACCGATGGGACTTTTCCCAATAATAAACGGTCAAGATGACCTCCTGGACGAACCGGAGGGAACTTTTCCCAATAATAAACGGTCAAGATGACCTCTGCATGAACCGATGGGAACTTTTTCCCAATAATAAACGGTCAAGATGACCTCTGGACGAACCGGTGGGGAATCTATTCCCCTGATGAACTGGACTTGTCGCACTTTCCATCGATTCCGCTCACACTCCGTCGAAGAGGACCGGTTACTCGAAAACAAAACAAGAACTTCTTGCGACGAGTTTCCGTTTCGGTGATGGCGAAAGCGACAATCCGAACTTCTGGTTACGAAGTTCTATCGGGTTTCAGCGAAAGCGACAATCCGAACTTCTGGTTGCGAAGTTCTATCGGGTTTCAGCGAAAGCGACAATCCGACCTTCTAGTTGCGAAGTTCTATCGGCCTTCTCTTTCAGGCAAAACGGCAGGTTCGATAATTTGTCGAGGCTGTTTTAATCTATCCCACCGCTGCCACCATAATAATAAGCTGTACCGTCATGTAAGAATTAGACGGACAGCTGGATTAAAATTAAACTATTTATTTAGATAAATTAAATATTTACAGGAAAATTTAAAAGATTAATTAAGGGCACAGCCATCGACCACCGAATCCTGCCTGAAACCAAAATAACAATGGCAAACAGAGACGTCTGTCTCTCGTCGAATCTAGAATCAGTCTTCTGCTAAAATCCACGTTCTCTTGGTTCCCAGAACCGCAGATGTGAACGAGAGGAGGTGAATTCCGAGCCCTCGAGAGATGTTTATGTCCTGAACAGAACTGAAGACACCCCCACACAGATGCGAAAACCGTCTGTGATGCCGACTTGAGTTCCCAAAGGCTAATCTCAATTCCAGACATGAGATTAGGGAACTGACAGAAACTCCAGCTGTGTCGATGGATCAAACGGAACGCCGGGCCGCCAAAGAGAAAATACTCTCTTTCGGTATTTTGTCAAAACCCGTACGTGCAAAGTCTGAAGTTGTTTTGGTCACCGTCTGGCTGTTGAGCACATTCCAGCGTCCACGTGTTAGAGAAAAGGGTCGGCTAGTACCATATGGTACAGGTGGATGTCGTTTCA
The DNA here is from genome assembly GCA_947359465.1 of Metellina segmentata. Taxonomy (NCBI): domain Eukaryota; kingdom Metazoa; phylum Arthropoda; class Arachnida; order Araneae; family Tetragnathidae; genus Metellina; species Metellina segmentata. Next base: position 47,642,721 of record OX375880.1, read on the forward strand.
GAAGAGGGGTTTGAGATCACGTGACTCAATTGCATCGACAAAATTCGCCGTGGTTGAAAAAGACTAATTCGGTGTTAGCAAAGACAATGTCAAAGCAGTTTTACCTACAACCTGTAGCACAGAAGGCCGTAGAGAAATTTTCCAATTTGAGGGCACTGTTAATGTATAAGAAATATAATGTTTGCTTGTTTTTCGTACCCCAGTTTGTATTTTTCAATTTGTATTTTTTTTTTTCAAAAAAAGTTTTAATTTTCTGTTTTTTACTTTAAATGCATTCTTTGTTCAGTAAATTTTGAATTATTTATTCTTATGTATTCCTGGAAGTGCACCTCATGATCAATGCAACTTTCAAGTGTCACTATATTTTGCTGGGGTAAGAAGTGGGAGTTTTGGTAAATGTAAAGATCAAAACAGGGATGTTGTAAGCATGGTATTAGAAGTATAAAAATACCATTGGAGTTCCTTCTACTGCCATGACTACTGCTCATGCTGTCACTTGTTCAATATTCAATATCACGAGTAAAATCGTTGTTTACAATTACACCTACTTTCAGGGGTAATTGTAAACAGCCGAGTATTAAACAGCCGAGAAATTTCTTTTCTGGAATCTTCGTACTAATTAAATATCAAAGTAGAATAGTGACAAGTTAGTTTAGTAGGGTGAACAATGTTTAATTACTTTATCAAGAGTTTGAAAAATGGGATTGAAAGTGAACATACAAATTATGTTTACAATTATCCCGCCTTACCCTAATTAACAATCGATTGTTTAATAAACGATTTTGCGACTTTAAAGTTGGGTTTGAATAATCGATTATTTATATTAAAAATATTCGGGTTTATCGGATCTGGAAGGTAGCCAAAAGATAACGGATCCGTCGGATTGCCGGATCGGATTGCAATCCCTAGGTACAATATCCTTTTCATTCCTGCTCTCAGTATCTCGGTCTGTCGCGGAGAAGTCTGGTATGGCTTGGATTTAACAGGCTAATTACTTATGAGCTCCACGTCGTGGTCAATTAAATGGGTCCTTCCCGGATTATTAGAGAATAATTTCTGGTGCGCCTCCAGCAATTTTCCTAACTCGGGAGATTTGTTCTGGAGTGCACCTACCCTGCAACCCGCTATCATGGACAATATCGTCGAAATCAAATATGTTTGGATTAGTGGCCGGATACTCAATCTCTAAGTCCATCTCTTGACCGTCCTTCATACAATCCTCACTTATCAGAAGATTTACCGTTTCCACACGTTGATGATAAGACTTGAGTAGATTAACATAATAAATCTTAGATTTATTTTTCCCGGGCATCTGGACAATATAGTTTGTTTCCGACAACTACCTCACTATTTCTCCAGGCCCAATCCACTGAACTGCCATCTTATTCGGTTTATACGAAGCCAAAACCAAATCTCCTGGATTAAACTTTCGCATTACGGTTCCCTTATCATAATAGGTTATACGTTTAATCCGTTCTCCGGCTTCCCTTTCAGATACAAGTTCCTGGCATTTCTTTAGTCTATTGAGTAGTTTAAAGACGTACTCTGTAACTAATTCACCTTCATCGGGTTTTTGTGTCCAGTTCTCGAATAAAATAGTTTCGGGCACTCTCAATTTTTTTCCGTGCACTAACTCAGAGGGGCTAAAACCCGTCAATTCGTGCGTCACGTTCCGTAAGAGCGAGAAGGGCTAACCGTAAATGCTTTACACCAATCCTCTCCTGACTCTAGACATAATACCTAAATAACCTTTTAATAGTTCTGTGCCATCTCTCAACACAATTCGATTGGGAATGATGCACCGAACTGTGAGTTATATTAATGCCAAACATTTCGAAAATTTAGTTAAGTTACTTGTGAAACATGACCTGTTATCACACACTGTAATTTTCGCCTTGACACAGGGTGGTCCGACTGTGTCGATGTTTTTTTTAGAAAACACTTCCTTTATTATAGGGACTACTTTTAAGGGTGCTTTCTTTTTCTCCTGAAATTTCCCAATTCTCTGACAAGGATCGCAACTCTTCACGAATTCTTCCACATCCTTAGGACAATTCGGCCAAAAGAAATATCGGAGCAATTTATCCTTCGACTTTGTTGCTCCTAAGTGAGATCCGCAACGTTCATGCATGAAGCTAAGAATTGTATTCTGAAATCTCGCTGGTATGACTAATTGTAGTCTTGATGATCTATAGATTTCCCATATAGCAATTCCTTTTCTACTAGGAATTCGATAGTTTTCCCGTTTTTCACTTTCTCCCAGAGTGTCCGTAATTCGTCACACTTAATATGTTCTGTTTTGAACTCGTCGGAGTTAACCAGCTAGCTGAACTTCAACGCCATGTTCCACCTTGGGTAATACAAAAGGGCTATCTTCGCTTTGTATACCTTTCGCGGCTGACGATACGTTTCCCCCAACGGGTTCTCTTTTCGTTATTGCGTCAGTTTCCTAAACCGTCTCGTCCCGCGTTCGGCTACGAGTAACGACTTGATTTAACATCTGCGGTGCTCATTTTCCGCTGTCAATTAACTCTTGAGTCGCGTTCCCTAAGAGATAAGGACTCATGTTTACCGAGTTTCCTACAATAGCTATTTTAGTCAATACTCGACCTAGTCTGGACTTTCAATTACGACTTTGGTTAGAGGTAAGCACCGAAAATGATTTTCAAGGGGTTGCTCAACCCATATTTTTTCTCCAGTAAAATCCTCAGGTTTTACTAATTTTAGAGGGCCAAGTAAATACTGCTGCCACTAACTGACAGTTGCTTAGAGACTCACTTAAAACCCAACGATCTTGAAAGAAAAATTGAATTTGCGGAAGAATACCGCGAAAAAATTGTAACCTTGCGTTTCAGAGCCAAGAAACGTTTATGCAGGATTCGTTCGTAAACAACTGATAAAACTATCGATAAGGATCCAATCGCTCACTATGAGGCCGCTGGCGCGAAATCGAATTTAAGAAACTGGACAGGTCAATGTATTAAGTTGCCTATGATCAAGATTCCGAAATTTAATGGCGATGTGAGTCAATGGCTCACATTTTGGAACTCCTTCGAAACTGCAATTCACAAAAATGAATTTTTAGACCCAGTAAATAAATTTAACTATTTGAAGGCTCATTTAATTGGAAGTGCTTCAGAAACTGTTGAGGGGTTTCCAATTTCTAGCGAAAATTATGAGAAAGCTTGAGTTTATTGAAAAAAAGATTCGGCCAAAAGGAAATATTAATAAATGTACATCTGAACAACTTGTTACTAATCCAACCACTTAAACGTTCCAGTGATATTAGGTCGTTTCGAAGGTTATTTGACAATTGTCAAACACAAATTAGGAGTTTGGAATCGTTAGGGGTTAATACAGAAGACTTTGGAAGTTTGTTGTGCCCCATGATTTTAAAATTACTTCCTAGTGATCTGGTATTCGAATTTCAAAAGGAGTGAGGTGGCAACTGTAACATTGAAACACTAATTAATTTTCTGAGTGATCAAAAGGGCAACTTTTTTGTTGCAGTAAAAATGGGAAATGTTGCATTTATGGGAATAAAGTTGCATTTATTTCTAATACACTAAAATCTAAAGTAAATTATTCGTAAAAAATGAAAAAATCAGAATTTATTAAAAATTTTAGTGGTATATGAAAGTATTATTATTCATAATTAAATTCAGAAGAACTTTGACGTTATTGAATGGCTGATCCTTGGCCAGTAATCTCTTTAACATTGAAAAACTGAGCTCAACAGAAGCAGAACGTTGTTGCAGCAAATACCGATTTTGGGGGAAATCATCTCGGCAATAACCGTCTGGTCATTATTTTTAAAATCGTTTTTTTTAAAGATACGCTTTAAGATTTTCTTTAAAGTCCATCGATCTGGTATCTTAATTAGACGTCTCGATGTTGTACTCTTTAATCCGATTTTTCTATGAGACGAATCAAACATTTGTAGCTGCTTTTGATTTTTAGCAAACATCTTGGCACCTCTGGGTGAACGAAGTAATTTCAATAATCTGCATTGTCTGTATATATATATATATATATATATATAATTTTTTTTTTATATATATATATGGGGGGGGGGAGGAGTAGCAAGTAGTAAACAATCGTTAAAATAATAATGAAATTTAATTAGCTGATGAACATGAAGTTATTATTTACAAGATGGGATGGTTAAAACAATATAAGTAAGTTCAATGTAGTTCGAGGAGATTGCACAGTTTAAGTCCGTCTTAAAGTGTCCTATATCGGCGCTCGTCGTCGCGGTTCGGCTCACGCGCACACGTCTTTCTGCTAGCGCTGTCGTCTTGCGTCTGTGTCACTTCTGGATCTCGGCGTTGCTCGGTGTGGCTGCGCAGTGGTCGGAGATGACTTCAGCGTGGAGGTGCCTCCTAGGGGCAGGCAGAGGCTGGGCACCACAATTCGGCCATCCTGGGTGCGACTGAACCACCAGGCGTTTCTGAAAATATACAAAAAAGAGGCAAAAGCAGAAGCAATGTTCAAAATCCGTCAATCTCTGTAAAACAAATGTATCTGGGTTATAGAGCTCTGAATTGTCCTTCAGCTCTGGAAATGATTAAATAAGTCAAATCATCTTCTAGCTTCATTTGTCGTCTTTAAACGTCGTTTTTCGTCTTTCTTTCAAACGTCTTCCGTCTTTTTCAAACTTCCCACGTCTTCTTCAGCTTCTATTGTCTTTAACTTCTTTCTTCTTTAACTTCTTTCTTCATTAACTTCTTTCTTCTTTAACTTCTTTCTTCTTTAACTTCTTTCTTCTTTAAACGTCTTTCGTCTTTAACTTCTTTCTTCTTTAACTTCTTTCTTCTTTAAACGTCTTTCGTCTATAACTTCGTTCAGTTTGTCGTCTTAAAAAATATGGTATCTTCTTCCTCCTTTCCTTTGACTCGTCTTAGCAACTCTTAAATCCAATTCCACGGTTTAAGAAATTCGGCGCATGTTGCAGTGAGGTTGTGTCCTTCATGACATCCTTCTTTTACAACGTCGTACGTATTTCCTCCCTTAATTCTGGTGATTCTATAGGGTCCAAGGTATTTTTATTTTAATTTTCTCACTTTTTATTCTCACCAGATTCCCGCGCCTTTTTCTAAAGAAAAAAATAATCTCAACAGTTTTAAGGAGAGTGCACATAAAAACATTTTAAATTCTCTGTTTTAAATAATTTTTTGTTCATTCTTAACTATTACTGATTATTTATTTTGTTTTTTTTTATACAGAGTAATATGACTAGAATTTGTTTTTATTTATTTTTTGGTTTGTTTATAGTTAAAATTGTTCTGTTTAACCTCTTGTAAATTGTTTTTAATTCTAAAAAATGAATTATGTGCTTCTGAAAGTATAACTTGAATGAATCGAAATCACAGGAGGGGGAGGGAGGGGGGGGGGAGATATTTATTTCATTTCGCTAGTGATTAGAATACGCTTTACGAGTTTCTGCCTTCTTTAAAGTTTGTCTCTTAAGATGAAACCGTTTCAGAGGGAGGATCAACACAACAATGTTTACAGCGGTAAAGAATGCATTCTGAAATATCGTAATGCAAGTACAAAAGATTTCGATGACTGAATGTTTAATTTTTAAAGCGTATAATTTGTTGTTTGTAAACACTGATTCTCTGGAATTCCTTGTCAGACTGTTTTCAAAACAAATAAGAATGTTACTCGTTAGAATATTCCCTGTTTGCCTTAGAGATAAATTATATACTTTTACTCAGCTTATCAATTTTAAAGTGCTACTAAAGAGAATATCATCATCTTTTGTCTTCGGGGTGGATCCCGGACCGTTGACAATAATACGTGGTTACTCCAGTGTTGTGTGGAAACTGAACTACTCCACATTTTAGTTAATATTTTGTAAAAATTGTTTGATTTATAAACTAAAGTATTGGACAGAAATTGTTGAATCAAGTCAAAAGCTACAGATTTTTCAAAGTAAGGTTTGACTTTTCTGCTGTTGTTCGTTTTGTGTTTTCTTCGTCTCAAATAAAATTGTTGTGTCTTTGCACCACCACACGAATACAACAATACAAATTAATTCGAATGTTACTAGAGATTTAGAAAAATTACTTAATGTTTTGAAATTGTCAGATTATCAAATGTAAGGAAATTGTCTTGCTAGACATACTACGATGAAAGCATTTTTCTTCAACAAACAAATATTTTGGATAAAGGTTATTTAGTGAAACGGATTTAAAGATCAAAAATAGGTTTGTCAATTATATATATTTATTTAAAGATTAAAAATCCATAATTTGAATTCAATTAGAAGTAAAATGATCACGCATTCTAATGTATATCTCTTGATTTTAATGTTTAATTAATTATAAAGTTTAATTTATATGAAAATTTCGATATAGTTGAAACCATCTTAGTTATCAATATTAATTTATTGAGAAGAAAAAGTACCTTTAAAAAATGAATTATGGGCTAAAAATAAAAAACGGCTCATAGTGGCAGAATAAAAATGAAAAATTCATTTTATAATTGAAGGTTTATTGAGTGGCAGTTGTGCGTTTTATTAAATATATTCCAGTTAATCTGGATGAAAAAAATACTGGGGTTCGAACTGTAAACTAGAGCACTGTAAGGCCACTACGTTACCGACTTAGCTATGTATTCCTTCGACGAAATCGTATTATTGAAAATATTCAACACATAAATAAAAGCATTCCGTTGCTACGAGTGACTAGAGATACTTTGCAGTCAACCAATCAGATTCATTCACAGTTTGAATCAAAATCACAGTTTTGAATCACAGATATTCGTCAGTAGCAGTCACAGTTTGAACTGTTACTGTCAAATCACTGTTAGTAACATCCCTAGCCGTCACAAAAAATATCTTTTCACCAACGTTATACATAAAAGAAAAAATGAACTTCCGGGAAAACTATTTAAGCTCACATAAATATGTCAAAAGAAAAGATATCCTTTCCAAGAGTAATAAGAAGTATAAATAAACACAGGAAGTATCACAATATCTTGGAATAAGGAAAAAGAAATATTATCATAACATTTAAAAGATATTCCGGAAGTGTACGTTACAATAGTAGGTAATTTTATTTCTGAAATAACGTTTACCAACAATGGTCCGTTTAATTTTTCATGCGTGGCAAATGTCTTTAAAATGAAGCTAAATTTAAACATTCAATTCGAAGTTATTTTTTTTATGTCTTTAACGTGAAATGGTGAAAAATAGATTCAATTTTCATTCATTTTTCACATTCTGTGTTAAATTGAACTCGATATGGTTTTTGAAAATGAATTTATTAGCCTGATTTACTGAACTTAATTTACTGTGAGCTTATTTTCGTAGAATTTATATTTTAATCTTGGAGTTAATGTTATTACTATTTTTATCGAAATTTTTAAATTATATAGACATAAATTCTTTTTGCGATCTTCCGGTATTTGACATAAACAGTTTTTGGTCATTCTCAGAATGTTTTTAGTTTAGCATAATTCTCACGTTTTGTCGTGGGTTTTAATCAAATTTTTGATGAAATATTCTCCAGTCGTTATACCATTCGTGGTTATATTTGTGCTACAAATGCCCCGAAAGAGATAAGGTTGGAGTCTTAGTTTCGGATAGTCTAATTGAAGTTAAATTGACTGATGTGTGCTGTCATCTACGTATTTTATTGGTGGGTAAGTAGGTACACTACTTAATACACCTAATTACTCAAAAATGCAATATTGTTTGTCAATACAATAGGAAAATAACACGTATAGGTCTAAAAATTATATTAGTTTAAGCTTTCAAAAATCATTCTTTGTTTGTAAAGGTAGATTTAAAAATTATGTTACATTACATAGCATAGAATTTATAAAAAAAAAAACTTATTCGAAACGAAAATACAGTTCCATAAATTGGGAAGAACTGATAACAGGGTCTTTGCTATTAACTTTTTAGAATTGTATTTCACAATTAAAGAGAAAAATAATTCGAAATTTTTTCCCCTCTTATTGTATTATAGCATCGATAGCATGGAAATATCGTGGCTTTTTAACTGACATGTCAAACACAGAAATTTGAATAAGTAAGGATTTAAAATTTTGTTCGCAAAACTGAATGTTGAAATTAGGTATTTCGATTTTATTTTAGGAAATAGGTAAAAAAAAAAAACGGTGCTATGGTATAAAACATTACAACTGTACAAAGATAAAAATTCTACCAGAAAATGTATGGGAAAACGTCTACTGAAAAGTACTGGAGAATGTTTCAACAATAATTTGATTAAAACCCACGACGAAACGTGAGAATTATGCTAAACTAAAAACAATCTAAGAATGAACAAAAACAGTTTATGTCAAAAACAGGAAGATCGCAAAGATAATTTATGTCTATAATATAAAAATTTCGATAAAAATAGTAATAATTTCAGGATTAAAATATATGAAGATTAAAATATATAAATAACTTCAAGATTAAAATATATAATTATATAAAATAACTTCAAAATTGAATGTTTCAATTTAATTTTATTTAAAGACATTTGGCACACATGAAAAATTAAACGGACCGTTGTCGGTATACGTTATCTCAGAAATAAAATTAACTACTATCCCCTTTGTTGTATAAACTCTTACATCGAATACAATTAAATATTCATCCTATTTTTAGCTGCTATTTATATAAAGCAATAAATTAAGACAACTAAGTACTCCATTCAAGTTACATCGTTTCTATAAATCGAGATAAATAGCCCTTTTTGTGTTCGTAATCAATATCTTTGTCGAATGCGGCTAAATTCGAATTGCGAAAATGTAAAAGTTGCAATTGAAAAAATTATTTATTTAAAGAAAATCATATTTAAGGTATCGATCTGGTTAAAAATTTTCCGCAGATTTCAAATCCGTTGAAATTTGTATTCTACCTTTAACAAGCGCGAAGATATAAAATTGGACAAGGGAATAAAAGTCCTTCTGTTTTGTTTCTCGAATAAAATAAACCACGACAGTCGTCTATAGTGTACAAGAAATGCGCAATTAAATATCTTTACGTTTGTTTATCGCCCTACAGGAAATCGATGTGTGTGCAAGTAGCCTTAGGTTTGCCGTTGGGAAAAAGGAAAATGATTTTGATGAAAAAAGGAGCATGTTTCAAATGCCTTAAATTATCTCATGTATCTCGAAACTGTAAGAAGATGGTGTTTTGTAATAAATGTAAAACTGGGGGTCATGTAGATGTCATGTGTAACGGAAGAGGAATAGAAAAGAATAGTTCTGGTGAGGAAATTCTATCCAGCATAGAGAACACAGCACTTTCAAACACTTTAATTTCGAATGATGTTTACATTCAGACATTGATAGTACGCATTGAAAAATTGGAAAGTGAATATTTAATTCGAACTATTTTAGACACAGGAAGTTCTCGTTCATATATATCGAAATTCGTTGCAGAAAAATTGGGACTATAAAGCGTGGGAGAAGAAACCGTTAAGCACAGACTTTTTTGGGAATAATAAAAAGTGAAAGGCATAAAAAATATCGTGTTAGTGTGAGTCATCTTGATAACAGTTTTAAATATGATTTAAAAGTAATGGATCAAGAGAAAATTTGTGAAAACATTCCTTTGTTAAAAAATTACAAATCCCTAGATTTGAAAGGATGTGGGATCTTTCTCCCAGATTTGTCTTTGAATTCGAATTCCTGTCTATACGAAAGAGATCCTAATGAGTTACATCTTCTCTTGGGTGCTGATTTTGTAGGAAGGCTCTTTACAGGGGAAATTCAACACATTTCTAATGAATTGATAGCGATGAACACTCGATTAGGCTGGACCATTTTGGGACGTGGAGGAAAAGGGGAAACACCTTCATCCAATATTCTCATGTCACTTCACGTAAATAATAGTAATATTTCAGACTTATGGCGACTTGACAGCTTAGGGATTCTTGATCCTAGTGAGAAGGTAACTAGAATGGAGCTTGAACAAGCTGCTAAAGATCATTTCCTGAAAACAGTGACTAGGAATGAAGATGGGAGATATATCGTTTGCCGGCCTTGGTTACAAGACCACCACCCATTTTCAAGTGGTAAGGAAGCGGCTCAAAAAAGATTAAAAGGTTGTATCAAATCCTTAAAACGAAACGGAAAATGAAATGTTTTATGAAGAATTTTTCCATAATTAGTTAAATGAGGGTATTATCGAAGAGGTTGACTCAACTGAAAGTGGGGTTAGTGAACACTTTCTCCCTCATCGTCCAGTGTTTAAGGAACATTCTTCTACCAAAGTCCGCCCGGTTTTGATGGCTCCGCTCGGCTAAAGAATTCTCCATTCATAAATGACTGTTTAGAAAAAGGGCCGAATTTGATTGAAAAAATACCGACAGTATTAAAGAGATTTAGATTGGATAATTTGGCGTGATCTCTGACACACGCAAAGCTTTCTTACAAATTGGTCTTAATGAACGTGACAAACCATTTCTGAGATTTCTATGGTAGGAAGAAGGAAAGGAAGATAAAATGAAGATATTTCAACAAAAACGAGTTGTATTTGGGCTCACTTTCAGTCCTTTCTTGTTAGGTTCTGTGTTGGACTATTATTTACGAAATGCCCTAGACCAATTTATGGATACTGCACGGAAATTGATGAAATCATTTTACGTCGATAACTGTGTCTGTAGTGTGGCTAACGAGGTTGAGGTAACGAAATTTATTTCTGAATCTCAGATCATACTCCGTTCTGCTAAGTTCGATCTTCACGGATGGGAACACACCCCAACGTCATCTACAGATCCATTTATGCTAGGAAATAAGGCAGATATTCCAGTTCTAGGTTTATGTTGGAATTTGGAAAATGACGCCTTTTCTATTGATTTAAGAGATCTTGCTGAAGTTGAGGAGAAACCGATGACTAAGAGGAAAATTCTTTCTATACCGTACATCGCCTCTTTGATCCAATTGGGTTCACTTGCCCTATAACGCTTTCTCCCAAATTGCTTCTACAAGAGTGTTGGAAACTTGGTGTGTCGTGGGACTCTGAATTATCGATAGAGATTGTCAAGAAGTTCGATTGCTGGAGAAATGAATTGCCCCATTTGAGAAACATCATGATACCTACAAGATTTTGCAATTTGAGCATCGACGAAGCCAATCTAACCTTACACGTTTTTTCCGACGCTTCGAAGACTACGTATGCCACTTGCATTTTCCTACGGGCTCAGAGAGACGACAGAGTAGAATGCCAATTAATCCAAGCAAGAGCGAGAGTAGCCCCTTTGAAAGGCGTGTCCATACCTAGGTTAGAACTTTTAGCTTCCAATATCGGATCGAGATTGTCTGATTCAGTGAAGAAAGATCTGGATATGGAGAACGTTAAAATGATTTATTGGTCCGATTCAATGGACGCCTTATATTGGATAAAGAAAGACGGACCTTGGAATATATTTGTATCCAATAGAGTGAAGGAAATTAGAAGTTTGTCATCAGCTGCATCTTGGAGGTTTGTTCCTGGAAAACAAACCCCCTCATATCTTCCGTCCAGAGGATGTTCACCGAAAGCTCTGATGATTTCGAAGTGGTGGAATGGTGTTTCTTATGCCTACACTGGCAGACCAAAGGAGTGCCAGGCCCGTCGAAGACGGCAAAAGGCGAGGGGGGTGCGGCTTCCATGCAAGTGAGCCCCATTGAGGAAGCCGCACCCCCTCGCCTCTTGCCGACTTTGCTCGAATTTTTAGCCAACAGATGGCAGCACATCGACACGTCTCGTTTTTAAGGAGAGGTCAGATTTTCACGACATTCAATCATACTCAGGCACACGGTTGTAATTTTGATCCAAACCAGAAACCACCCCCAGAGGTATTGATTTATTATGGGAACATCGAGGACTTTGTGACCACGACACATTTTTCGTGCACCAGTCACCTTTAGCGTACACGGGAGTTTTCGGTCAGCTGGGCTCGAACTCATGATCAGTCGGTCACGAGCTCGATGCCCTACCGACCAGGCCATCCAGCCCTGGAATGGACCTACATGGTTGTTGAAGTCCGAAGAAAACTGGCCAAAATCAGAACTTATACCAGACTTGGAAACTGTGAACTCGGAAAAGAAAAAACTAATTATTACTGCATCGAATTCAGAAGTCCGAGAAAATTTTTATTTTCAGTACTCATCATACCTGAAAATGCTTATAGTCACAGCTTGGGTCTTTAGATTGTATGAAAATTCAAGGAAACGACGGAGTGATAGACTAAGCGGAGAGTTAAAAACCGGAGAGTTAAAAAGTGAAGAAATTGAGAAAGCAGAGCGAGTCATTTTCAAACAAGTTCAACTAGAGACGTTTCTGAGTGAACCTGATAAAAGACTCAATTCCCTTCGCACATTTAGAGATAAGGATGTAATAGTAAAAATAAAGACCAAGATCGTTTTGAGAAAAGACGATGAAAGTTTCAGACTTCCAATTGTTCTTCCATCAAACCACGGTGTTGTGAATACTCTCATAAATTGTAAACATAAAGAACTTGGACATAGTGTCCATCTCAAAAGAAAATTTTGCCGACTACAAAGGAGACAAGGACGGGAGAAACGCGTTGGTCTAATTTCACGAACTGGAGTGTCTTCATAGTGTAGTGGACAAAGATCGGACCAATTCACCACTCAACCGGGATTTCGAATGAGGTAGGACATTTAGATTAATTTTCCTGCCAAACACTTATCGTTGTAAGTGAACGCCCTTAATAGTTATATTTCAGTCATTCATTTCCTTTTTCTCTAACTGCAGTGTTTTTCTGCTTGAATCAAAAGAAACGAGGCAAATAAATTTGGTTTTATGTTATCAATCAAACACTTATAAATGCTTCAAATATTTACGTTTCGATGATAAATAATCTAGCTTTTTGCAACAAATATAATCACTTTGAATTTACTGTCCGTAAAAAACACGTTATAAAATGCATCTGGTTGATTAATCGTACGGAAAACATAAACAAATATTAAGTTTAATCAACTATAGTTTATCCTTTCCAAAAGCAGCAAGTGGCGAGAATCGTAGTATAAGTATAATAGTGGCTGGAAATACTAACTGTTGTGACGTCAATCCTCCCGTTGTGAGGCTTTCTTAGCTATAGGACGTGTTGGTCAAACACGTGAAAACTAATGATAGATACGACGTCGAGAAGACAGTCACTGCAGCAGACCATATGAAACCCCGGTGTACCGCCTTATGGTGGCTCTACACCAACGGCGACAACAACAGAGACCGGCAACATTTTGTCGCCTGTCTCTGTTGCTGATAAAAGAGCCTTCACACCAGACAGCGACAGCAATTTCTTTGCTCATGCGCATAACCTTCTTTTTCGAAAGCATAACATTTATTTCTGACTCTGCAAGATGGCTGACAGATCGCGTCTCTCCGCCTTTTAATAAAACTCCTTTTATTCTTGTTGGACGTGCTTAGCGGCCTTTATCTCCGGTAGAACAATTTTGGTGGAGTAACTTATTTCTAAAATAGAATGTCCAGAATTTAAAAAATAGTAGAAATAAAATAAAATAAGTTGTTTGGAATTAAATAAGTAGCCATGAAGTGGTAATAAAGGTTTAAAAAGTAGTATTGCATCAGTAAACAGATTGCCGGTCACGGGAGCTTGCGTGGTCACCCTCCCAAGTACTAACCGCGACCGGAGGTGCTTAAAGAAAAAATCCATATTTTGGCATGTTGCTGTGTTGACTGTTCCAGCTTATTGCTGGCATAAATTGAATACTTAAAAAGTAGTTGGTTTTCAGCAAGAAAACAATAGTGCTGAGAGTTACTTTATGCCTCTTCAAAGAGGGGTTAGATTTTAATCAGTTATCTGCATTAAATATCGGGGTTTATTTTTTTCTAAAGTTTAGCGATATGGGTTTTAAGGGAGGTAATTCTAAGAACGTGTCTTATAATTTCTGTTTTTCGTTGGAACTATCCTGCTTTGGCGATGGTTCGGAGTGTAGAAGTTTGAAGGATTTCAAGGTAATGGGGTAATTTTTAGTTAACGTCGAACTAGAGCCTTTGAACGTAGTGAGAATGAGACAACAACTTTATTAAAAACCTTGTTTCTTAATAGTCCAAAGATTATCCAGTTTTTTGTATTTTCTATCTTAAACGTCTTTTTCCTGACTTTTCTTGAGCCAAATTCTCCGAATGAGTCAATAATTGTGCTCTTGGCAGCATATGATTACTTAGGAGGTTTCTAGTTAGCATGTCGGCTTCTACATTAGTGGATCCATTTTTGTATTTAATTGTAAAATTATACATTGATAGTTTCAACGACCTTCTAAAAGGCCTACTGGTTGGGTGTTTAATATGTTTGAGCCAAACGCGAAGGCAGCATGATCAGTATAGTGAAGTGATTACCATGAAGATAGCAGTATAATTTATCGACAGAATATATTATGGCCGAACACTCGAGTTTTGTTATCGCGTAAGTTTTCTCGTAGGATCGTAATTTTCTAGAATAGAGAGAAGGAACTGGAGGGTGTAATGAACCATCTGAATGTTCTTGTTTTAAAACTCCTGAAATTACTTCTGCTGAGGCATCGGTGTACAAATGGCAGGGATAATTTGTGTTAAATAAACTTTACATGGGCTTGGTTATTAAAATATCTTTGAGTTTTTTAAATTTGGCTTGACATTCTTCCGACCATTAATATTTTGCATCTTTTTTAAGAAAGTTGTTCTAAGGGGCTCGAATTTTCGCATAATCTGGAATTAATTTATTGTAGACGTTAATGCTACCAAGAAATATCTGTAGTTATTTAGTGTTTCTGTGTGGTTGAAGTTTTTTGATAGTTTCGACGTTTGTATTATTTGGTTTGTATGTACTATTCTCAATCTCATATCCCAAAAAAATTATTTTGATTTTCGCGAAGTTGCATTTTGAAAGCTTTAGCTTCACGTTTTCTTTCTCGCATATCTCAAAGATGAGTTTTAAATGATCCAGATGTTCTTCATATTTTTTGGGAATATATAATTATATCATCAAAATAATTTAGAATAAATTTAATTTGATGTTTATTTAGATTTTGCTTTATGGCACGTTGGAATATTGCACGAGCGTTTTTCTATCCAAAGGGTAATAGTTTCTATTCGTACAAACCAAAATTTGAGACAAAAGCAAGTTTTTCTGTGTCTTTATCATTAATTTTGACGTGCCAGTATCCAGAGGCTAAATCTAGTGTTGAGAACATTTTTGCATGTGACAATGGATCCAATACAGCAATCGATACAAGGAATGGATTCAGAATCAGTTTTTGAAATTTCATTTAAATTTAGATAATCGATGCATAAACGAGTTCTAGAGTTTTCATCTCGTTTATAAGCTAATGTTACATGAGCTGTATAAGGGCTATGAGAAGTTTTGATAATGTCTGCCTTTAAAAGTTCGTCAGTTTGTTTTTTGATTTCTGTGTTGTCTTTAGGCGAGGCTCTGTATGGGCGACAAGCAATTGGTAGTTCCGAGTTTAAAATAACTCGTTAAGGTTCTAAATTAATTGAGCCTACATCATATTTAGTCTTCGTAAAAGCATTTTCGTGATAGTTAATTAGAGCAGTTAATCTGCCATCAGAGTTAACATCATAATTGATATTATCCGGGGTTGAAAACTTTCGAATGGACGGGGAACGGGTACTCGATCAATTCTGCTTTTTTGGTCTTGTTTGTAGGATTCATCATCGTGTAACTGGCTAAATAAATTGCGTGCAACTCTTAAACATTCCGTAATGGTAGATGGTTATTTCCCGATTGTGGGTTCCTTTATGTTACGAGGCAAACCATTTGTCAATCGATGGAATAGTACTTCATCTGGAAGCTGTAGTCGTTTACTAATGTGGAATTTCTTTTTGAAGTACATATCAATGTCTGAAGGTTTGCTGCTGGTTGTAAAAATTAAGGTATCAAATAACACCAGAGAAGTCCTCGAAAAATAATTTATAAGTCTTTGGCGGACGTTGGCCCATTAGGTTTTGTTAACACAATGATCTAAGTAAAAGTTTATGCTTCTCCCTTTAAGTTCAATTGCTTCAGTCAACTTATTATTTTAAGTCTCTAAATTCCTCACTAACTAAATTCATAAATCTCACTGCCGAAACTAAATTTTCTTCAAAAGGCTAATCCTGCTCATCATAAATTTTTTATCAGGACAATAATTAGTCCTTACCAGATTGATGTCTGATGTTACTTTAAAAAAGATCTTTGAAGGAAAACGTTTAGTGTTTTTCGAAGGTTATATTTCTTTGAATAGTACAAATTTCAAAATTTTAGGAGCTACGTTTTCCGTTTTTAAAATTTAAAAATATGTTTTAAACTATATACCCATACATAACTTAATAATAAAAATTCATTGAGGTGTACAACGTTTTACTTAATTTTACCCAACGGTTTCCTTAGGTTGCTGTAAAACTACTTATATATTTGCTGTACATATACACTTTCTAAGCTATCTTGTCTAATTCTCTAAATTCTCTTTAGACAAATGCTATTCTGAAGGAAATGCTGAATGCAAAAAAACATTTAAGATATGCGTAAACGATGAAGCGAACGGCTACACATGCGAGGGCTGCATTGCTGACTACATAGACTCCGGAAGCGGGACTTGCATTCCAGGTAAAGGAATCTTTAGTGTATTTTGAATATTTGGAGTTTGCATTAAACATAAAACAAAACAATTTTGTCTGAAAACAGGATAGTGTTTGTGGTGCTATGCAAAGTAGAGACTACTTCCACTTCAATAGATTTCTAACGTGCGAATGATCATCATGTGTTCACGCTTTAAAAACCTTAAGATATTCTTGAGATTTCAATTTCGCAGTTTCGGAACCAAATCTGTTAGCGTGCAGCTTGATGTTTCATTAGTTCATGTAATGAATTTCTTAAATGTAATAAATGTTAAGTTCAATTGCTTCAGTCAACTAATTTTAAGTCTCTAAAATCAGTCCAGACTAAATTCCGCAATCTCACAGCCGAAGCTAAATTTTCTTCAAAAGGCTAAATCTGCTTATCATAAATACGTATCCGGACAATAATTAGTCACACTTACAAGACTGATGTCTGATGTTACTTTAAAAAAGATCTTTGAAGGAAAACGTTTAGTGTTTTTCGAAGGTTATATTTCTTTGAATAGTACAAATTTCAAAATTTTAGGAGCAATGTTTTCCGTTTTTAAAATTTAAAAATATGTTTTAAACTATATACCCATACATAACTTAATAAATAAAAATTCATTGAGGTATACAACGTTTTACTTAATTTTACCCAACGGTTTCCTTAGGTTGCTGTAAAACTACTTATATATTTATTGTACATGTACACTTTCTAATCTACCTTGTCTAATTCTCTAAATTCTCTTTAGACAAATGCAATTCTGAAGGAAATGCTGAATGCAAAAAAACATTTAAGATATGCGTAAACGATGAAGCGAAAGGCTACACATGCGAGGGCTGCATTGCTGATTACATAGACTCCGGAAGCGGGACTTGCATTCCAGGTAAAGGAATCTTTAGTGTATTTTGAATATTTGGAGTTTGGCATTAAACATAAAACAAAACAATTTTGTCTGAAAACAGGATAGTGTTTGTGGTGCTATGCAAAGTAGAGACTACTTCCACTTCAATAGATTTCTAACGTGCGAATGATCATCATGTGTTCACGCTTTAAAAACCTTAAGATATTCTTCAGATTTCAATTTCGCAGTTTCGGAACCAAATCTCTTAGCGTGCAGCTTGATGTTTCATTAGTTCATGTAATAAATTTCTTAAATGAAATAAATGTTAAGTTCAATTGCTTCAGTCAACTAATTTTAAGTCTCAAAAATCAGTCCAGACTAAATTCCGCAATCTCACAGCCGAAGATAAATTTTCTTCAAAAGGCTAAATCTGCTTATCATAAATACGTATCCGGACAATAATTAGTCACACTTACAAGACTGATGTCTGATGTTACTTTAAAAAAGATCTTTGAAGGAAAACGTTTAGTGTTTTTCGAAGGTTATATTTCTTTGAATAGTACAAATTTCAAAATTTTAGGAGCAATGTTTTCCGTTTTTAAAATTTAAAAATATGTTTTAAACTATATACCCATACATAACTTAATAAATAAAAATTCATTGAGGTGTACAACGTTTTACTTAATTTTACCCAACGGTTTCCTTAGGTTGCTGTAAAACTACTTATATATTTGCTGTACATATACACTTTCTAAGCTATCTTGTCTAATTCTCTAAATTCTCTTTAGACAAATGCTATTCTGAAGGAAATGCTGAATGCAAAAAAACATTTAAGATATGCGTAAACGATGAAGCGAACGGCTACACATGCGAGGGCTGCATTGCTGACTACATAGACTCCGGAAGCGGGACTTGCATTCCAGGTAAAGGAATCTTTAGTGTATTTTGAATATTTGGAGTTTGCATTAAACATAAAACAAAACAATTTTGTCTGAAAACAGGATAGTGTTTGTGGTGCTATGCAAAGTAGAGACTACTTCCACTTCAATAGATTTCTAACGTGCGAATGATCATCATGTGTTCACGCTTTAAAAACCTTAAGATATTCTTGAGATTTCAATTTCGCAGTTTCGGAACCAAATCTGTTAGCGTGCAGCTTGATGTTTCATTAGTTCATGTAATGAATTTCTTAAATGTAATAAATGTTAAGTTCAATTGCTTCAGTCAACTAATTTTAAGTCTCTAAAATCAGTCCAGACTAAATTCCGCAATCTCACAGCCGAAGCTAAATTTTCTTCAAAAGGCTAAATCTGCTTATCATAAATACGTATCCGGACAATAATTAGTCACACTTACAAGACTGATGTCTGATGTTACTTTAAAAAAGATCTTTGAAGGAAAACGTTTAGTGTTTTTCGAAGGTTATATTTCTTTGAATAGTACAAATTTCAAAATTTTAGGAGCAATGTTTTCCGTTTTTAAAATTTAAAAATATGTTTTAAACTATATACCCATACATAACTTAATAAATAAAAATTCATTGAGGTATACAACGTTTTACTTAATTTTACCCAACGGTTTCCTTAGGTTGCTGTAAAACTACTTATATATTTATTGTACATGTACACTTTCTAATCTACCTTGTCTAATTCTCTAAATTCTCTTTAGACAAATGCAATTCTGAAGGAAATGCTGAATGCAAAAAAACATTTAAGATATGCGTAAACGATGAAGCGAAAGGCTACACATGCGAGGGCTGCATTGCTGATTACATAGACTCCGGAAGCGGGACTTGCATTCCAGGTAAAGGAATCTTTAGTGTATTTTGAATATTTGGAGTTTGGCATTAAACATAAAACAAAACAATTTTGTCTGAAAACAGGATAGTGTTTGTGGTGCTATGCAAAGTAGAGACTACTTCCACTTCAATAGATTTCTAACGTGCGAATGATCATCATGTGTTCACGCTTTAAAAACCTTAAGATATTCTTCAGATTTCAATTTCGCAGTTTCGGAACCAAATCTCTTAGCGTGCAGCTTGATGTTTCATTAGTTCATGTAATAAATTTCTTAAATGTAATAAATGTTAAGTTCAATTGCTTCAGTCAACTAATTTTAAGTCTCAAAAATCAGTCCAGACTAAATTCCGCAATCTCACAGCCGAAGATAAATTTTCTTCAAAAGGCTAAATCTGCTTATCATAAATACGTATCCGGACAATAATTAGTCACACTTACAAGACTGATGTCTGATGTTACTTTAAAAAAGATCTTTGAAGGAAAACGTTTAGTGTTTTTCGAAGGTTATATTTCTTTGAATAGTACAAATTTCAAAATTTTAGGAGCAATGTTATCCGTTTTTAAAATTTAAAAATATGTTTTAAACTATATACCCATACATAACTTAATAAATAAAAATTCATTGAGGTATACACCGTTTTACTTAATTTTACCCAACGGTTTCCTTAGGTTGCTGTAAAACTACTTATATATTTATTGTACATGTACACTTTCTAATCTACCTTGTCTAATTCTCTAAATTCTCTTTAGACAAATGCAATTCTGAAGGAAATGCTGAATGCAAAAAAACATTTAAGATATGCGTAAACGATGAAGCGAAAGGCTACACATGCGAGGGCTGCATTGCTGATTACATAGACTCCGGAAGCGGGACTTGCATTCCAGGTAAAGGAATCTTTAGTGTATTTTGAATATTTGGAGTTTGGCATTAAACATAAAACAAAACAATTTTGTCTGAAAACAGGAAAGTGTTTGTGGTGCTATGCAAAGTAGAGACTACTTCCACTTCACTAGATTTCTAACGTGCGAATGATCATCATGTGTTCACGCTTTAAAAACCTTAAGATATTCTTCAGATTTCAATTTCGCAGTTTCGGAACCAAATCTCTTAGCGTGCAGCTTGATGTTTCATTAGTTCATGTAATAAATTTCTTAAATGTAATAAATGTTAAGTTCAATTGCTTCAGTCAACTAATTTTAAGTCTCAAAAATCAGTCCAGACTAAATTCCGCAATCTCACAGCCGAAGATAAATTTTCTTCAAAAGGCTAAATCTGCTTATCATAAATACGTATCCGGACAATAATTAGTCACACTTACAAGACTGATGTCTGATGTTACTTTAAAAAAGATCTTTGAAGGAAAACGTTTAGTGTTTTTCGAAGGTTATATTTCTTTGAATAGTACAAATTTCAAAATTTTAGGAGCAATGTTTTCCGTTTTTAAAATTTAAAAATATGTTTTAAACTATATACCCATACATAACTTAATAAATAAAAATTCATTGAGGTATACACCGTTTTACTTAATTTTACCCAACGGTTTCCTTAGGTTGCTGTAAAACTACTTATATATTTATTGTACATGTACACTTTCTAATCTACCTTGTCTAATTCTCTAAATTCTCTTTAGACAAATGCAATTCTGAAGGAAATGCTGAATGCAAAAAAACATTTAAGATATGCGTAAACGATGAAGCGAAAGGCTACACATGCGAGGGCTGCATTGCTGATTACATAGACTCCGGAAGCGGGACTTGCATTCCAGGTAAAGGAATCTTTAGTGTATTTTGAATATTTGGAGTTTGCATTAAACATAAAACAAAACAATTTTGTGTGAAAACAGGAAAGTGTTTGTGGTGCTATGCAAAGTAGAGACTACTTCCACTTCACTAGATTTCTAACGTGCGAATGATCATCATGTGTTCACGCTTTAAAAACCTTAAGATATTCTTCAGATTTCAATTTCGCAGTTTCGGAACCAAATCTCTTAGCGTGCAGCTTGATGTTTCATTAGTTCATGTAATAAATTTCTTAAATGTAATAAATGTTAAGTTCAATTGCTTCAGTCAACTAATTTTAAGTCTCAAAAATCAGTCCAGACTAAATTCCGCAATTTCACAGCCGAAGATAAATTTTCTTCAAAAGGCTAAATCTGCTTATCATAAATACGTATCCGGACAATAATTAGTCACACTTACAAGACTGATGTCTGATGTTACTTTAAAAAAGATCTTTGAAGGAAAACGTTTAGTGTTTTTCGAAGGTTATATTTCTTTGAATAGTACAAATTTCAAAATTTAGGAGCAATGTTTTCCGTTTTTAAAATTTAAAAATATGTTTTAAACTATATACCCATACATAACTTAATAAATAAAAATTCATTGAGGTATACACCGTTTTACTTAATTTTACCCAACGGTTTCCTTAGGTTGCTGTAAAACTACTTATATATTTATTGTACATATACACTTTCTAAGCTATCTTGTCTAATGCTCTAAATTCTCTTTAGACAAATGCAATTCTGAAGGAAATGCTGAATGCGAAAAAACATTTAAGATATGCGTAAACGATGAAGCGAAAGGCTACACATGCGGGGGCTGCATTGCTGACTACATAGACTCCGGAAGCGGGACTTGCATTCCAGGTAAAGGAATCTTTAGTGTATTTTGAAGATTTGGAGTTTGCATTAAACATAAATCAAAACAATTTTGTCTGAAAACAGGATAGTGTTTGTGGTGCTATGCAAAGTAGAGACTACTTCCACTTCAATAGATTTCTAACGTTCGAATGATGCATCATGTGTTCACGCTTTAAAAACCTTAAGATATTCTTGAGATTTCAATTTCGCAGTTTCGGAACCAAATCTGTTAGCTTGCAGCTAGATTTTTCATTAGTTCATGTAATGAATTTCTTAAATGTAATAAATGTTAAGTTCAATTGCTTCAGTCAACTAATTTTAAGACTCTTAAATAAGTCCAGACTAAATTCCGCAATCTCACACACACACACACAGCCGAAGCTAAATTTTCTTCAAAAGACTAAATCTGCTTATCATAAATACGTATCCGGACAATAATTAGTCACACTTACAAGACTGATGTCTGAGGTTACTTTTAAAAAGATCTTTGAAGGAAAACGTTTAGTGTTTTTCGAAGGTTATATTTCTTTCAATAGTTCAAATTTGAAAATTTTAGGAGCTATGTTTTCCGTTTTTAAAATTTAAAAATATGTTTTAAACTATATACCCTGTACCATATGGTACTTGCCGACCCTTTTCCCTAACACGTGGACGCTGGAATGTTTCGGAATGCGAAAACAACTTTATTCTGCACGTGCGGTTCCCCGGTCTCTTATCTGGGATCACGTTTTAGCGGTGGGATGAGAGACGGTTTTCGCAGCTGTGTGGGGGTGTTTCTGTTCGGCAGAGAACATAAACATCTCTAGAGGGCTCGGAATTCACCCCCCTCTCGTTGTCAGCGGCGGTTCTGCGAAGCGAACGTGGATTTTGAGGGGATTCGGACTCGAGATTCAACGAGAGACAGACGTCTCTGTTTTGCCAATTGTGTTACTTTGGCTTCAGGCAGGGTTCGATTGTCGATGGCTGTGCCCATAATTATCTTGTAAATATTTATGTAAATAAATAGTTTAATTTTAAATCAGCTGTCCGTCAAATTCTTACATGACGGTACAGCTTATTATATTGGTGGCAGCGGGGTTGATAGATTAAAACAGCCTCGACAAGTAAATCGAACCTGCCGTTTTGCCTGAAAGAGAAGGCCGATAGAACTTCGAAACCAGAAGTTCGGATTGTCATTTCGCTGTCGGATTGTCACTTTCGCTGAAACCATAGAACTTCGAAACCAGAA
Source organism: Metellina segmentata (assembly GCA_947359465.1). Taxonomy (NCBI): domain Eukaryota; kingdom Metazoa; phylum Arthropoda; class Arachnida; order Araneae; family Tetragnathidae; genus Metellina; species Metellina segmentata. The sequence goes on from OX375880.1 coordinate 47,665,808, forward strand.
GTTCGGATTTTCGCTGGAGACCGTTCCCTAGTCTTAGAGAAAGCGAGAAGGAGGTACCGGAGTCACCGACCCCATCCATAACCGAAACTCGTCGCAAGAAGTTCTGGTTTTGGTTTCGAGTTGCCGGCCCTTTTCAACGGAGCGTGAGCGGAATCGACGGAAAGCAAGACAAGTCCTGTTCATCAGGGGAATAGATTCCCCACCGGTTCGTCCAGAGATCATCTTGATCGGCTATTATAGGTTCATCGCGAACCGTTTTTTCGTCAGTGGCGCAGTGCTATTTGTGCGCGTTGTGGAAGAGGTCGAGACGACCTACACCAGTGGGCTTTCAGCCGAAGAGTGTGTTGTGGGCTTTTTAGCCGAAGATAGTGCAGTGCAGTGCAGTGTTTCCACCCGTGGTCCAGCCTGTGGACAGTGGTGCCAAGTGATCCAAGTCAGCAGATACAGGTTAGTGCCATTTCCCTATTTTGTCACTGTGACTAAGTTTCAAGAATTGTGTAATAGCTAAAATTTTGTTAATCTCAATTAGTGTGGTCACTCCAAAGGGAATTGATTTAGCTTAAGTATCTTTTTTTTTGAATCTGTATTGTGCATTTTAGAATTGCTAAATTATTGTATGTTGTGAGATTACGGTATGTCGTAAAAAGTATTGAATTGGGTGTTGTGCAAAAGAATTGAATTTTTTGGTTTTTTGGCAATTTTGAATTTTCGAAATGGCGTACTTGGGCAAAGGTAGGAAACAAGATCTAGAGGAACTAGCGGAATTTTTGGAAAGAACGGTTACTCCGGGATTACTGACATCCCAACTTAAGGAGTTAATCCTCTCGCACGATTCCTACGATGAGGAATACACAAAAGTGGCGTTAGAAAGGGTTATACAAGAAAGAAAGGATAGAGAAAGGGTTATAGCGGATAGGGAACAAGAGAGAGCGGATAGGGAACGAGAGAGGGAACAAGAGAGAGCGGATAGGGAACGAGAGAGAAGGTATAAGGAACGAGAAAGACGGTATAACTTTGAGCTTGAAAAACTACGGATTGAGGCATCCCGACCAAAAGCCCAGGGAAGAACATTTTTCCCAGCGAAGGAAAGGGAGAAGAATTACCCCCCCACTCGAGAGCGGAACGATTTTTTTCCGCCTAGTTCCCCGGGAGGGAAATTTGACACTTCTGACCTGAGACTTATGCCGCGGTGTTTTGAGTGCAACGCGAGCGACCATTTGAGGCCAAATTGTCCGAGGTTGGGGAAAATGGTGTTTGTAGAACCTATAAATCGACGACTCGGAGGGGAGGCCGAACATGCATTACTGATGCCGTATCTACAAAAGAGATCTGAGCAAAGTCATACAGTTGAAACCCGCTTGCAGAAGTGTGGAGAAAATGTTGCGGCCCCGTTGGCGATAAATAAGACCGACGCGGAGTTGAGATCGGGCGAGCCTATTAGTCTTCCTATGACAGAGGCTAACGACCAGAAAAAAGAACTAAAGGGGCAGAGAGACGACGATGTTTCTGGAGGGGAGAAAGTAAGTCCCCAAGTAGCCAAGTTATGCTCTCCGAGGGTGGTAATCCAGACCGCGATCGCAAAGGTGCGATCGGAAGAACCGTTGGTTCTTCCAGTGGGGGTAGCAAGTGAAACGACGGGAATGATTTTCCTGGAAATACCGAATAGCAGTAAGGGAAAGATAACGGAAGGTGGCCCAGGGTTAGAAGAAGAATTAGAGGTGTCCGTTTCCGTTCAGGAGGAAACTTTTGAAATAGGTCACGTGGGCCAAAAGGGGAAAAGAAAAGAGTTGCTAGTGAGTGAAGGGGTGAAGCCAAGACCTTTAGAGTTAGGTTCCGGAGCCGGATCAGATTGGGACCCACAACTTACACCGTTAGTGTTTTCCACGGTACACGGGAGCAGCGTTTACGCCCCGGCAGAATTGGTGCACGGGAAGAGTATAAAAACCTCAGACACCTTGCGGTATGAGAAATGGTTAGGACCCCAGACAAAATTGTCACGAGATTGGCAGGAATGTGAAATCGGGAGGGTATTAATGATTTTGGCAATGCATCGACCAAAAAAATTGGAAATTCCGCGATCGAACACCGATCTGGGAAAGGAAAAAAAAATTTAATGCCGACAGTCTGAGTCGCGCTTTTCACGAAAATTCAAAGAGCTAAATAAAATGTAATTGAGGAAGATTTGTGTTGTATAGTGTAATATTATTGCGAATCATGTTTTGAGTTGAGTGAAATGGAGATTTTTGTAGTTATGGCACTTCACTTAAATGTTTCTTTTTTCTTTCTGGAGATTTTAAGTGCTAAAATTATGAATCATGTTTGCTCGGAGTGAAATTGGTAGCCTTGTAATTATGAAATATTCATTCAATGATATCAGTATCTTTTGCTGAGGATTTTAAATGTTAAAAGTTGTAAATTATGTTTTGCGTATGGTGGAATTGATTTCTTGTATCTATGTTCTTCACTCGAGTACTTTTCGCTGAAAGCTACGTGCAAATTTAAATTATGTTTTGTGTAGAGTGGAAATTAATTTTGTGTTTAGGATGTTTTCACTCTGTCATTTTAAACCACTGTCGAAGATTTGTAGTTTTAAAATTGCAACTCATGACGTGTGTTGAGTGAAACTTAGGAATTTGGTTTTCGCTTAACAAGATTGATATTTTATATATGTTTTGGTGTATTTTGGTTGGTTTAATGAAAGTATTATTATAGTTCGTATTGTGTGTATTGAAATTTTGGGTTTCGCTTAACGAAATTCTTATATGTGATGTGGTTAATGTGATTTGGTTTTAGTTTTAACGAATTTGGTATAAGTCTTAATGTTTGGTGTTTATTTTGTTTATATTTTAATTTGGTATTTGAGCCTTGAGTGACCATACTGTAAGGGAGTAGAAAGTTACTCCGGTATATGAATTTTAAATTGATTGGATTTAACTTGCCTTACACATATTCTTGAGTCACGGTTTCAGGATATGGTGGTGGTAAGTGATCTGTTATTCTGAATTGCCAGTGGGTGATTATCCGTGCGTCTGTGGATGCGTACGTTGAAAACTTTTCACCTTTGGGAAAAGTTTTTTCAGAAGTGGGGGCGGTTGTACCATATGGTACTTGCCGACCCTTTTCCCTAACACGTGGACGCTGGAATGTTTCGGAATGCGAAAACAACTTTATTCTGCACGTGCGGTTCCCCGGTCTCTTATCTGGGATCACGTTTTAGCGGTGGGATGAGAGACGGTTTTCGCAGCTGTGTGGGGGTGTTTCTGTTCGGCAGAGAACATAAACATCTCTAGAGGGCTCGGAATTCACCCCCCTCTCGTTGTCAGCGGCGGTTCTGCGAAGCGAACGTGGATTTTGAGGGGATTCGGACTCGAGATTCAACGAGAGACAGACGTCTCTGTTTTGCCAATTGTGTTACTTTGGCTTCAGGCAGGGTTCGATTGTCGATGGCTGTGCCCATAATTATCTTGTAAATATTTATGTAAATAAATAGTTTAATTTTAAATCAGCTGTCCGTCAAATTCTTACATGACGGTACAACCCATACATAACTTAATAAATAAAAATTCATTGAGAAATACAACGTTTTACTTAATTTTACCCAACGGTTTCCTTAGGTTGCTGTAAAACTACTTATATATTTATTGTACATGTACACTTTCTAATCTACCTTGTCTAAATCTCTAAATTCTCTTTAGACAAATGCAATTCTGAAGGAAATGCTGAATGCAAAATAACATTTAAGATATGCGTAAACGATGAAGCGAAAGGCTACACATGCGAGGGCTGCATTGCTGATTACATAGACTCCGGAAGCGGGACTTGCATTCCAGGTAAAGGAATCTTTAGTGTATTTTGAATATTTGGAGTTTGCATTAAACATAAAACAAAACAATTTTGTGTGAAAACAGGAAAGTGTTTGTGGTGCTATGCAAAGTAGAGACTACTTCCACTTCACTAGATTTCTAACATGCGAATGATCATCATGTGTTCACGCTTTAAAAACCTTAAGATATTCTTCAGATTTCAATTTCGCAGTTTCGGAACCAAATCTCTTAGCGTGCAGCTTGATGTTTCATTAGTTCATGTAATGAATTTCTTAAATGTAATAAATGTTAAGTTCAATTGCTTCAGTCAACTAATTTTAAGTCTCTAAAATCAGTCCAGACTAAATTCCGCAATCTCACAGCCGAAGCTAAATTTTCTTCAAAAGGCTAAATCTGCTTATCATAAATACGTATCCGGACAATAATTAGTCACACTTACAAGACTGATGTCTGATGTTACTTTAAAAAAGATCTTTGAAGGAAAACGTTTAGTGTTTTTCGAAGGTTATATTTCTTTGAATAGTACAAATTTCAAAATTTTAGGAGCAATGTTATCCGTTTTTAAAATTTAAAAATATGTTTTAAACTATATACCCATACATAACTTAATAAATAAAAATTCATTGAGGTATACACCGTTTTACTTAATTTTACCCAACGGTTTCCTTAGGTTGCTGTAAAACTACTTATATATTTATTGTACATATACACTTTCTAAGCTATCTTGTCTAATGCTCTAAATTCTCTTTAGACAAATGCAATTCTGAAGGAAATGCTGAATGCGAAAAAACATTTAAGATATGCGTAAACGATGAAGCGAAAGGCTACACATGCGGGGACTGCATTGCTGACTACATAGACTCCGGAAGCGGGACTTGCATTCCAGGTAAAGGAATCTTTAGTGTATTTTGAATATTTGGAGTTTGGCATTAAACATAAAACAAAACAATTTTGTCTGAAAACAGGAAAGTGTTTGTGGTGCTATGCAAAGTAGACTACTTCCACTTCACTAGATTTCTAACGTGCGAATGATGCATCATGTGTTCACGCTTTAAAAACCTTAAGATATTCTTCAGATTTCAATTTCGCAGTTTCGGAACCAAATCTCTTAGCGTGCAGCTTGATGTTTCATTAGTTCATGTAATGAATTTCATAAATGTAATAAAAGTTAAGTTCAATTGCTTCAGTCAACTAATTTTAAGTCTCTAAAATCAGTCCAGACTAAATTCCGCAATCCCACAGCCGAAGATAAATTTTCTTCAAAAGGCTAAATCTGCTTATCATAAATACGTATCCGGACAACAATTAGTCACACTTACAAGACTGATGTCTGATGTTACTTTAAAAAAGATCTTTGAAGGAAAAGGTTTAGTGTTTTTCGAAGGTTATATTTCTTTGAATAGTACAAATTTCAAAATTTTAGGAGCAAAGTTTTCCGTTTTTAAAATTTTAAAATATGTTTTAAACTATATACCCATACATAACTTAATAAATAAAAATTCATTGAGGTATACACCGTTTTACTTAATTTTACCCAACGGTTTCCTTAGGTTGCTGTAAAACTACTTATATATTTATTGTACATATACACTTTTTAAGCTATCTTGTCTAATGCTCTAAATTCTCTTTAGACAAATGCAATTCTGAAGGAAATGCTGAATGCGAAAAAACATTTAAGATATGCGTAAACGATGAAGCGAAAGGCTACACATGCGGGGACTGCATTGCTGACTACATAGACTCCGGAAGCGGGACTTGCATTCCAGGTAAAGGAATCTTTAGTGTATTTTGAATATTTGGAGTTTGCATTAAACATAAAACAAAACAATTTTGTCTGAAAACAGGATAGTGTTTGTGGTGCTATGCAAAGTAGAGACTACTTCCACTTCAATAGATTTCTAACGTTCGAATGATGCATCATGTGTTCACGCTTAAAAAACCTTAAGATATTCTTCAGATTTCAATTTCGCAGTTTCGGAAGAAAATCTCTTAGCGTGCAGCTTGATGTTTCATTAGTTCATGTAATGAATTTCTTAAATGTAATAAATGTTAAGTTCAATTGCTTCAGTCAACTAATTTTAAGTCTCTAAAATCAGTCCAGACTAAATTCCGCAATCCCACAGCCGAAGATAAATTTTCTTCAAAAGGCTAAATCTGCTTATCATAAATACGTATCCGGACAACAATTAGTCACACTTACAAGACTGATGTCTGATGTTACTTTAAAAAAGATCTTTGAAGGAAAAGGTTTAGTGTTTTTCGAAGGTTATATTTCTTTGAATAGTACAAATTTCAAAATTTTAGGAGCAAAGTTTTCCGTTTTTAAAAATTTAAAATATGTTTTAAACTATATACCCATACATAATTTAATAAATAAAAATTCATTGAGGTATACACCGTTTTACTTAATTTTACCCAACGGTTTCCTTAGGTTGCTGTAAAACTACTTATATATTTATTGTACATATACACTTTCTAAGCTATCTTGTCTAATGCTCTAAATTCTCTTTAGACAAATGCAATTCTGAAGGAAATGCTGAATGCGAAAAAACATTTAAGATATGCGTAAACGATGAAGCGAAAGGCTACACATGCGGGGACTGCATTGCTGACTACATAGACTCCGGAAGCGGGACTTGCATTCCAGGTAAAGGAATCTTTAGTGTATTTTGAATATTTGGAGTTTGCATTAAACATAAAACAAAACAATTTTGTCTGAAAACAGGATAGTGTTTGTGGTGCTATGCAAAGTAGAGACTACTTCCACTTCAATAGATTTCTAACGTTCGAATGATGCATCATGTGTTCACGCTTTAAAAACCTTAAGATATTCTTGAGATTTCAATTTCGCAGTTTCGGAACCAAATCTGTTAGCTTGCAGCTAGATTTTTCATTAGTTCATGTAATGAATTTCTTAAATGTAATAAATGTTAAGTTCAATTGCTTCAGTCAACTAATTTTAAGTCTCTAAAATCAGTCCAGACTAAATTCCGCAATCCCACAGCCGAAGATAAATTTTCTTCAAAAGGCTAAATCTGCTTATCATAAATACGTATCCGGACAACAATTAGTCACACTTACAAGACTGATGTCTGATGTTACTTTAAAAAGGATCTTTGAAGGAAAAGGTTTAGTGTTTTTCGAAGGTTATATTTCTTTGAATAGTACAAATTTCAAAATTTTAGGAGCAAAGTTTTCCGTTTTTAAAATTTTAAAATATGTTTTAAACTATATACCCATACATAACTTAATAAATAAAAATTCATTGAGGTATACACCGTTTTACTTAATTTTACCCAACGGTTTCCTTAGGTTGCTGTAAAACTACTTATATATTTATTGTACATATACACTTTCTAAGCTATCTTGTCTAATGCTCTAAATTCTCTTTAGACAAATGCAATTCTGAAGGAAATGCTGAATGCGAAAAAACATTTAAGATATGCGTAAACGATGAAGCGAAAGGCTACACATGCGGGGACTGCATTGCTGACTACATAGACTCCGGAAGCGGGACTTGCATTCCAGGTAAAGGAATCTTTAATGCAAACTCCAAATATTCAAAATACACTAAACATAAAACAAAACAATTTTGTCTCAAAACAGGAAAGTGTTTGTGGTGCTATGCAAAGTAGACTACTTCCACTTCACTAGATTTCTAACGTGCGAATGATCATCATGTGTTCACGCTTTAAAAACCTTAAGATATTCTTCAGATTTCAATTTCGCAGTTTCGGAACCAAATCTCTTAGCGTGCAGCTTGATGTTTCATTAGTTCATGTAATGAATTTCTTAAATGTAATAAATGTTAAGTTCAATTGCTTCAGTCAACTAATTTTAAGTCTCTAAAATCAGTCCAGACTAAATTCCGCAATCCCACAGCCGAAGCTAAATTTTCTTCAAAAGGCTAAATCTGCTTATCATAAATACGTATCCGGACAACAATTAGTCACACTTACAAGACTGATGTCTGATGTTACTTTAAAAAAGATCTTTGAAGGAAAAGGTTTAGTGTTTTTCGAAGGTTATATTTCTTTGAATAGTACAAATTTCAAAATTTTAGGAGCAAAGTTTTCCGTTTTTAAAATTTTAAAATATGTTTTAAACTATATACCCATACATAACTTAATAAATAAAAATTCATTGAGGTATACACCGTTTTACTTAATTTTACCCAACGGTTTCCTTAGGTTGCTGTAAAACTACTTATATATTTATTGTACATATACACTTTTTAAGCTATCTTGGCTAATGCTCTAAATTCTCTTTAGACAAATGCAATTCTGAAGGAAATGCTGAATGCGAAAAAACATTTAAGATATGCGTAAACGATGAAGCGAAAGGCTACACATGCGGGGACTGCATTGCTGACTACATAGACTCCGGAAGCGGGACTTGCATTCCAGGTAAAGGAATCTTTAGTGTATTTTGAATATTTGGAGTTTGCATTAAACATAAAACAAAACAATTTTGTCTGAAAACAGGATAGTGTTTGTGGTGCTATGCAAAGTAGAGACTACTTCCACTTCAATAGATTTCTAACGTTCGAATGATGCATCATGTGTTCACGCTTTAAAAACCTTAAGATATTCTTCAGATTTCAATTTCGCAGTTTCGGAAGAAAATCTCTTAGCGTGCAGCTTGATGTTTCATTAGTTCATGTAATGAATTTCTTAAATGTAATAAATGTTAAGTTCAATTGCTTCAGTCAACTAATTTTAAGTCTCTAAAATCAGTCCAGACTAAATTCCGCAATCCCACAGCCGAAGATAAATTTTCTTCAAAAGGCTAAATCTGCTTATCATAAATACGTATCCGGACAACAATTAGTCACACTTACAAGACTGATGTCTGATGTTACTTTAAAAAAGATCTTTGAAGGAAAAGGTTTAGTGTTTTTCGAAGGTTATATTTCTTTGAATAGTACAAATTTCAAAATTTTAGGAGCAAAGTTTTCCGTTTTTAAAAATTTAAAATATGTTTTAAACTATATACCCATACATAATTTAATAAATAAAAATTCATTGAGGTATACACCGTTTTACTTAATTTTACCCAACGGTTTCCTTAGGTTGCTGTAAAACTACTTATATATTTATTGTACATATACACTTTCTAAGCTATCTTGTCTAATGCTCTAAATTCTCTTTAGACAAATGCAATTCTGAAGGAAATGCTGAATGCGAAAAAACATTTAAGATATGCGTAAACGATGAAGCGAAAGGCTACACATGCGGGGACTGCATTGCTGACTACATAGACTCCGGAAGCGGGACTTGCATTCCAGGTAAAGGAATCTTTAGTGTATTTTGAATATTTGGAGTTTGCATTAAACATAAAACAAAACAATTTTGTCTGAAAACAGGATAGTGTTTGTGGTGCTATGCAAAGTAGACTACTTCCACTTCACTAGATTTTTAACGTGCGAATGATCATCATGTGTTCACGCTTTAAAAACCTTAAGATATTCTTCAGATTTCAATTTCGCAGTTTCGGAACCAAATCTCTTAGCGTGCAGCTTGATGTTTCATTAGTTCATGTAATGAATTTCTTAAATGTAATAAATGTTAAGTTCAATTGCTTCAGTCAACTAATTTTAAGTCTCTAAAATCAGTCCAGACTAAATTCCGCAATCCCACAGCCGAAGCTAAATTTTCTTCAAAAGGCTAAATCTGCTTATCATAAATACGTATCCGGACAACAATTAGTCACACTTACAAGACTGATGTCTGATGTTACTTTAAAAAAGATCTTTGAAGGAAAAGGTTTAGTGTTTTTCGAAGGTTATATTTCTTTGAATAGTACAAATTTCAAAATTTTAGGAGCAAAGTTTTCCGTTTTTAAAATTTTAAAATATGTTTTAAACTATATACCCATACATAACTTAATAAATAAAAATTCATTGAGGTATACACCGTTTTACTTAATTTTACCCAACGGTTTCCTTAGGTTGCTGTAAAACTACTTATATATTCATTGTACATATACACTTTCTAAGCTATCTTGTCTAATGCTCTAAATTCTCTTTAGACAAATGCAATTCTGAAGGAAATGCTGAATGCGAAAAAACATTTAAGATATGCGTAAACGATGAAGCGAAAGGCTACACATGCGGGGATTGCATTGCTGACTACATAGACTCCGGAAGCGGGACTTGCATTCCAGGTAAAGGAATCTTTAGTGTATTTTGAATATTTGGAGTTTGCATTAAACATAAAACAAAACAATTTTGTCTGAAAACAGGATAGTGTTTGTGGTGCTATGCAAAGTAGACTACTTCCACTTCACTAGATTTTTAACGTGCGAATGATCATCATGTGTTCACGCTTTAAAAACCTTAAGATATTCTTCAGATTTCAATTTCGCAGTTTCGGAACCAAATCTCTTAGCGTGCAGCTTGATGTTTCATTAGTTCATGTAATGAATTTCTTAAATGTAATAAATGTTAAGTTCAATTGCTTCAGTCAACTAATTTTAAGTCTCTAAAATCAGTCCAGACTAAATTCCGCAATCCCACAGCCGAAGCTAAATTTTCTTCAAAAGGCTAAATCTGCTTATCATAAATACGTATCCGGACAACAATTAGTCACACTTACAAGACTGATGTCTGATGTTACTTTAAAAAAGATCTTTGAAGGAAAAGGTTTAGTGTTTTTCGAAGGTTATATTTCTTTGAATAGTACAAATTTCAAAATTTTAGGAGCAAAGTTTTCCGTTTTTAAAATTTTAAAATATGTTTTAAACTATATACCCATACATAACTTAATAAATAAAAACTCATTGAGGTATACACCGTTTTACTTAATTTTACCCAACGGTTTCCTTAGGTTGCTGTAAAACTACTTATATATTTATTGTACATATACACTTTTTAAGCTATCTTGTCTAATGCTCTAAATTCTCTTTAGACAAATGCAATTCTGAAGGAAATGCTGAATGCGAAAAAACATTTAAGATATGCGTAAACGATGAAGCGAAAGGCTACACATGCGGGGACTGCATTGCTGACTACATAGACTCCGGAAGCGGGACTTGCATTCCAGGTAAAGGAATCTTTAGTGTATTTTGAATATTTGGAGTTTGGCATTAAACATAAAACAAAACAATTTTGTCTGAAAACAGGATAGTGTTTGTGGTGCTATGCAAAGTAGAGACTACTTCCACTTCAATAGATTTCTAACGTTCGAATGATGCATCATGTGTTCACGCTTTAAAAACCTTAAGATATTCTTCAGATTTCAATTTCGCAGTTTCGGAAGAAAATCTCTTAGCGTGCAGCTTGATGTTTCATTAGTTCATGTAATGAATTTCTTAAATGTAATAAATGTTAAGTTCAATTGCTTCAGTCAACTAATTTTAAGTCTCTAAAATCAGTCCAGACTAAATTCCGCAATCCCACAGCCGAAGATAAATTTTCTTCAAAAGGCTAAATCTGCTTATCATAAATACGTATCCGGACAACAATTAGTCACACTTACAAGACTGATGTCTGATGTTACTTTAAAAAAGATCTTTGAAGGAAAAGGTTTAGTGTTTTTCGAAGGTTATATTTCTTTGAATAGTACAAATTTCAAAATTTTAGGAGCAAAGTTTTCCGTTTTTAAAAATTTAAAATATGTTTTAAACTATATACCCATACATAACTTAATAAATAAAAATTCATTGAGGTATACACCGTTTTACTTAATTTTACCCAACGGTTTCCTTAGGTTGCTGTAAAACTACTTATATATTCATTGTACATATACACTTTCTAAGCTATCTTGTCTAATGCTCTAAATTCTCTTTAGACAAATGCAATTCTGAAGGAAATGCTGAATGCGAAAAAACATTTAAGATATGCGTAAACGATGAAGCGAAAGGCTACACATGCGGGGACTGCATTGCTGACTACATAGACTCCGGAAGCGGGACTTGCATTCCAGGTAAAGGAATCTTTAGTGTATTTTGAATATTTGGAGTTTGCATTAAACATAAAACAAAACAATTTTGTCTGAAAACAGGATAGTGTTTGTGGTGCTATGCAAAGTAGAGACTACTTCCACTTCAATAGATTTCTAACGTTCGAATGATGCATCATGTGTTCACGCTTTAAAAACCTTAAGATATTCTTGAGATTTCAATTTCGCAGTTTCGGAACCAAATCTGTTAGCTTGCAGCTAGATTTTTCATTAGTTCATGTAATGAATTTCTTAAATGTAATAAATGTTAAGTTCAATTGCTTCAGTCAACTAATTTTAAGTCTCTAAAATCAGTCCAGACTAAATTCCGCAATCCCACAGCCGAAGATAAATTTTCTTCAAAAGGCTAAATCTGCTTATCATAAATACGTATCCGGACAACAATTAGTCACACTTACAAGACTGATGTCTGATGTTACTTTAAAAAAGATCTTTGAAGGAAAAGGTTTAGTGTTTTTCGAAGGTTATATTTCTTTGAATAGTACAAATTTCAAAATTTTAGGAGCAAAGTTTTCCGTTTTTAAAATTTTAAAATATGTTTTAAACTATATACCCATACATAACTTAATAAATAAAAATTCATTGAGGTATACACCGTTTTACTTAATTTTACCCAACGGTTTCCTTAGGTTGCTGTAAAACTACTTATATATTTATTGTACATATACACTTTCTAAGCTATCTTGTCTAATGCTCTAAATTCTCTTTAGACAAATGCAATTCTGAAGGAAATGCTGAATGCGAAAAAACATTTAAGATATGCGTAAACGATGAAGCGAAAGGCTACACATGCGGGGACTGCATTGCTGACTACATAGACTCCGGAAGCGGGACTTGCATTCCAGGTAAAGGAATCTTTAGTGTATTTTGAATATTTGGAGTTTGCATTAAACATAAAACAAAACAATTTTGTCTGAAAACAGGAAAGTGTTTGTGGTGCTATGCAAAGTAGAGACTACTTCCACTTCACTAGATTTCTAACGTGCGAATGATCATCATGTGTTCACGCTTTAAAAACCTTAAGATATTCTTCAGATTCCAATTTCGCAGTTTCGGAACCAAATCTCTTAGCGTGCAGCTTGATGTTTCATTAGTTCATGTAATGAATTTCTTAAATGTAATAAATGTTAAGTTCAATTGCTTCAGTCAACTAATTTTAAGTCTCTAAAATCAGTCCAGACTAAATTCCGCAATCCCACAGCCGAAGATAAATTTTCTTCAAAAGGCTAAATCTGCTTATCATAAATACGTATCCGGACAACAATTAGTCACACTTACAAGACTGATGTCTGATGTTACTTTAAAAAAGATCTTTGAAGGAAAAGGTTTAGTGTTTTTCGAAGGTTATATTTCTTTGAATAGTACAAATTTCAAAATTTTAGGAGCAAAGTTTTCCGTTTTTAAAATTTTAAAATATGTTTTAAACTATATACCCATACATAACTTAATAAATAAAAATTCATTGAGGTATACACCGTTTTACTTAATTTTACCCAACGGTTTCCTTAGGTTGCTGTAAAACTACTTATATATTTATTGTACATATACACTTTCTAAGCTATCTTGTCTAATGCTCTAAATTCTCTTTAGACAAATGCAATTCTGAAGGAAATGCTGAATGCGAAAAAACATTTAAGATATGCGTAAACGATGAAGCGAAAGGCTACACATGCGGGGACTGCATTGCTGACTACATAGACTCCGGAAGCGGGACTTGCATTCCAGGTAAAGGAATCTTTAGTGTATTTTGAATATTTGGAGTTTGCATTAAACATAAAACAAAACAATTTTGTCTGAAAACAGGATAGTGTTTGTGGTGCTATGCAAAGTAGAGACTACTTCCACTTCAATAGATTTCTAACGTTCGAATGATGCATCATGTGTTCACGCTTTAAAAACCTTAAGATATTCTTGAGATTTCAATTTCGCAGTTTCGGAACCAAATCTGTTAGCTTGCAGCTAGATTTTTCATTAGTTCATGTAATGAATTTCTTAAATGTAATAAATGTTAAGTTCAATTGCTTCAGTCAACTAATTTTAAGTCTCTAAAATCAGTCCAGACTAAATTCCGCAATCCCACAGCCGAAGATAAATTTTCTTCAAAAGGCTAAATCTGCTTATCATAAATACGTATCCGGACAACAATTAGTCACACTTACAAGACTGATGTCTGATGTTACTTTAAAAAAGATCTTTGAAGGAAAAGGTTTAGTGTTTTTCGAAGGTTATATTTCTTTGAATAGTACAAATTTCAAAATTTTAGGAGCAAAGTTTTCCGTTTTTAAACTTTTAAAATATGTTTTAATTTATATACCCATACATAACTTAATAAATAAAAATTCATTGAGGTATACACCGTTTTACTTAATTTTACCCAACGGTTTCCTTAGGTTGCTGTAAAACTACTTATATATTTATTGTACATATACACTTTCTAAGCTATCTTGTCTAATGCTCTAAATTCTCTTTAGACAAATGCAATTCTGAAGGAAATGCTGAATGCGAAAAAACATTTAAGATATGCGTAAACGATGAAGCGAAAGGCTACACATGCGGGGACTGCATTGCTGACTACATAGACTCCGGAAGCGGGACTTGCATTCCAGGTAAAGGAATCTTTAGTGTATTTTGAATATTTGGAGTTTGCATTAAACATAAAACAAAACAATTTTGTCTGAAAACAGGAAAGTGTTTGTGGTGCTATGCAAAGTAGAGACTACTTCCACTTCACTAGATTTCTAACGTGCGAATGATCATCATGTGTTCACGCTTTAAAAACCTTAAGATATTCTTCAGATTCCAATTTCGCAGTTTCGGAACCAAATCTCTTAGCGTGCAGCTTGATGTTTCATTATTTCATGTAATGAATTTCTTAAATGTAATAAATGTTAAGTTCAATTGCTTCAGTCAACTAATTTTAAGTCTCTAAAATCAGTCCAGACTAAATTCCGCAATCCCACAGCCGAAGATAAATTTTCTTCAAAAGGCTAAATCTGCTTATCATAAATACGTATCCGGACAACAATTAGTCACACTTACAAGACTGATGTCTGATGTTACTTTAAAAAAGATTTTTGAAGGAAAAGGTTTAGTGTTTTTCGAAGGTTATACTTCTTTGAATAGTACAAATTTCAAAATTTTAGGAACAAAGTTTTCCGTTTTTAAAATTTTAAAATATGTTTTAAACTATATACCCATACATAACTTAATAAATAAAAATTCATTGAGGTATACACCGTTTTACTTAATTTTACGCAACGGTTTCCTTAGGTTGCTGTAAAACTACTTATATATTTATTGTACATATACACTTTCTAAGCTATCTTGTCTAATGCTCTAAATTCTCTTTAGACAAATGCAATTCTGAAGGAAATGCTGAATGCGAAAAAACATTTAAGATATGCGTAAACGATGAAGCGAAAGGCTACACATGCGGGGACTGCATTGCTGACTACATAGACTCCGGAAGCGGGACTTGCATTCCAGGTAAAGGAATCTTTAGTGTATTTTGAATATTTGGAGTTTGCATTAAACATAAAACAAAACAATTTTGTCTGAAAACAGGATAGTGTTTGTGGTGCTATGCAAAGTAGAGACTACTTCCACTTCAATAGATTTCTAACGTTCGAATGATGCATCATGTGTTCACGCTTTAAAAACCTTAAGATATTCTTGAGATTTCAATTTCGCAGTTTCGGAACCAAATCTGTTAGCTTGCAGCTAGATTTTTCATTAGTTCAAGAAATGAATTTCTTAAATGTAATAAATGTTAAGTTCAATTGCTTCAGTCAACTAATTTTAAGTCTCTAAAATCAGTCCAGACTAAATTCCTCAATCCCACAGCCGAAGATAAATTTTCTTCAAAAGGCTAAATCTGCTTATCATAAATACGTATCCGGACAACAATTAGTCACACTTACAAGACTGATGTCTGATGTTACTTTAAAAAAGATCTTTGAAGGAAAAGGTTTAGTGTTTTTCGAAGGTTATATTTCTTTGAATAGTACAAATTTCAAAATTTTATTAGCAAAGTTTTCCGTTTTTAAAATTTTAAAATATGTTTTAAACTATATACCCATACATAACTTAATAAATAAAAATTCATTGAGGTATACACCGTTTTACTTAATTTTACCCAACGGTTTCCTTAGGTTGCTGTAAAACTACTTATATATTTACTGTACATATACACTTTCTAAGCTATCTTGTCTAATGCTCTAAATTCTCTTTAGACAAATGCAATTCTGAAGGAAATGCTGAATGCGAAAAAACATTTAAGATATGCGTAAACGATGAAGCGAAAGGCTACACATGCGGGGACTGCATTGCTGACTACATAGACTCCGGAAGCGGGACTTGCATTCCAGGTAAAGGAATCTTTAGTGTATTTTGAATATTTGGAGTTTGCATTAAACATAAAACAAAACAATTTTGTCTGAAAACAGGATAGTGTTTGTGGTGCTATGCAAAGTAGAGACTTCTTCCACTTCAATAGATTTCTAACGTTCGAATGATGCATCATGTGTTCACGCTTTAAAAACCTTAAGATATTCTTGAGATTTCAATTTCGCAGTTTCGGAACCAAATCTGTTAGCTTGCAGCTAGATTTTTCATTAGTTCATGTAATGAATTTCTTAAATGTAATAAATGTTAAGTTCAATTGCTTCAGTCAACTAATTTTAAGTCTCTAAAATCAGTCCAGACTAAATTCCGCAATCCCACAGCCGAAGATAAATTTTCTTCAAAAGGCTAAATCTGCTTATCATAAATACGTATCCGGACAACAATTAGTCACACTTACAAGACTGATGTCTGATGTTACTTTAAAAAAGATCTTTGAAGGAAAAGGTTTTGTGTTTTTCGAAGGTTATATTTCTTTGAATAGTACAAATTTCAAAATTTTAGGAGCAAAGTTTTCCGTTTTTAAAATTTTAAAATATGTTTTAAACTATATACCCATACATAACTTAATAAATAAAAATTCATTGAGGTATACACCGTTTTACTTAATTTTACCCAACGGTTTCCTTAGGTTGCTGTAAAACTACTTATATATTTACTGTACATATACACTTTCTAAGCTATCTTGTCTAATGCTCTAAATTCTCTTTAGACAAATGCAATTCTGAAGGAAATGCTGAATGCGAAAAAACATTTAAGACATGCGTAAACGATGAAGCGAAAGGCTACACATGCGGGGACTGCATTGCTGACTACATAGACTCCGGAAGCGGGACTTGCATTCCAGGTAAAGGAATCTTTAGTGTATTTTGAATATTTGGAGTTTGCATTAAACATAAAACAAAACAATTTTGTCTGAAAACAGGATAGTGTTTGTGGTGCTATGCAAAGTAGAGACTACTTCCACTTCAATAGATTTCTAACGTTCGAATGATGCATCATGTGTTCACGCTTTAAAAACCTTAAGATATTCTTGAGATTTCAATTTCGCAGTTTCGGAACCAAATCTGTTAGCTTGCAGCTAGATTTTTCATTAGTTCATGTAATGAATTTCTTAAATGTAATAAATGTTAAGTTCAATTGCTTCAGTCAACTAATTTTAAGACTCTTAAATAAGTCCAGACTAAATTCCGCAATCCCACAGCCGAAGCTAAATTTTCTTCAAAAGACTAAATCTGCTTATCATAAATACGTATTTGGACAATAATTAGTCACACTTACAAGACTGATGTCTGCGGTTACTTTTAAAAAGATCTTTGAAGGAAAAGGTTTAGTGTTTTTCGAAGGTTATATTTCTTTCAATAGTACAAATTTGAAAATTTTAGGAGCTATGTTTTCCGTTTTTAAAATTTAAAAATATGTTTTAAACTATATACCCATACATAACTTAATAAATAAAAATTCATTGAGAAATACAACGTTTTACTTAATTTTACCCAACGGTTTCCTTAGGTTGCTGTAAAACTACTTATATATTTATTGTACATGTACACTTTCTAATCTACCTTGTCTAATTCTCTAAATCTCTTTAGACAAATGCAATTCTGAAGGAAATGCTGAATGCAAAAAAACATTTAAGATATGCGTAAACGATGAAGCGAAAGGCTACACATGCGATGGCTGCATTGCTGACTACATAGACTCCGGAAGCGGGACTTGCATTCCAGGTAAAGGAATCTTTAGTGTATTTTGAATATTTGGAGTTTGCATTAAACATAAAACAAAACAATTTTGTCTGAAAACAGGAAAGTGTTTGTGGTGCTATGCAAAGTAGAGACTACTTCCACTTCACTAGATTTCTAACGTGCGAATGATCATCATGTGTTCACGCTTTAAAAATCTTAAGATATTCTTCAGATTTCAATTTCGCAGTTTCGGAACCAAATCTGTTAGCTTGCAGCTAGATTTTTCATTAGTTCATGTAATGAATTTCTTAAATGTAATAAATGTTAAGTTCAATTGCTTCAGTCAACTAATTTTAAGACTCTTAAATAAGTCCAGACTAAATTCCGCAATCTCACAGCCGAAGCTAAATTTTCTTCAAAAGACTAAATCTGCTTATCATAAATACGTATTTGGACAATAATTAGTCACACTTACAAGACTGATGTCTGCGGTTACTTTAAAAAAGATCTTTGAAGGAAAAGGTTTAGTGTTTTTCGAAGGTTATATTTCTTTCAATAGTACAAATTTGAAAATTTTAGGAGCTATGTTTTCCGTTTTTAAAATTTAAAAATATGTTTTAAACTATATACCCATACATAACTTAATAAATAAAAATTCATTGAGAAATACAACGTTTTACTTAATTTTACCCAACGGTTTCCTTAGGTTGCTGTAAAACTACTTATATATTTATTGTACATGTACACTTTCTAATCTACCTTGTCTAATTCTCTAAATTCTCTTTAGACAAATGCAATTCTGAAGGAAATGCTGAATGCAAAAAAACATTTAAGATATGCGTAAACGATGAAGCGAAAGGCTACACATGCGATGGCTGCATTGCTGACTACATAGACTCCGGAAGCGGGACTTGCATTCCAGGTAAAGGAATCTTTAGTGTATTTTGAATATTTGGAGTTTGCATTAAACATAAAACAAAACAATTTTGTCTGAAAACAGGATAGTGTTTGTGGTGCTATGCAAAGTAGAGACTACTTCCACTTCAATAGATTTCTAACGTTCGAATGATGCATCATGTGTTCACGCTTTAAAAACCTTAAGATATTCTTGAGATTTCAATTTCGCAGTTTCGGAACCAAATCTGTTAGCTTGCAGCTAGATTTTTCATTAGTTCATGTAATGAATTTCTTAAATGTAATAAATGTTAAGTTCAATTGCTTCAGTCAACTAATTTTAAGTCTCTAAAATCAGTCCAGACTAAATTCCGCAATCTCACAGCCGAAGATAAATTTTCTTCAAAAGGCTAAATCTGCTTATCATAAATACGTATCCGGACAATAATTAGTCACACTTACAAGACTGATGTCTGATGTTACTTTACTAAGGTAAAGGAATCTTTAGTGTATTTTGAATATTTGGAGTTTGCATTAAACATAAAACAAAACAATTTTGTCTGAAAACAGGATAGTGTTTGTGGTGCTATGCAAAGTAGAGACTACTTCCACTTCAATAGATTTCTAACGTTCGAATGATGCATCATGTGTTCACGCTTTAAAAACCTTAAGATATTCTTCAGATTTCAATTTCGCAGTTTCGGAACCAAATCTGTTAGCTTGCAGCTAGATTTTTCATTAGTTCATGTAATGAATTTCTTAAATGTAATAAATGTTAAGTTCAATTGCTTCAGTCAACTAATTTTAAGACTCTTAAATAAGTCCAGACTAAATTCCGCAATCTCACAGCCGAAGCTAAATTTTCTTCAAAAGACTAAATCTGCTTATCATAAATACGTATTTGGACAATAATTAGTCACACTTACAAGACTGATGTCTGAGGTTACTTTTAAAAAGATCTTTGAAGGAAAAGGTTTAGTGTTTTTCGAAGGTTATATTTCTTTCAATAGTACAAATTTGAAAATTTTAGGAGCTATGTTTTCCGTTTTTAAAATTTAAAAATATGTTTTAAACTATATACCCATACATAACTTAATAAATAAAAATTCATTGAGAAATACAACGTTTTACTTAATTTTACCCAACGGTTTCCTTAGGTTGCTGTAAAACTACTTATATATTTATTGTACATGTACACTTTCTAATCTACCTTGTCTAATTCTCTAAATTCTCTTTAGACAAATGCAATTCTGAAGGAAATGCTGAATGCAAAAAAACATTTAAGATATGCGTAAACGATGAAGCGAAAGGCTACACATGCGATGGCTGCATTGCTGACTACATAGACTCCGGAAGCGGGACTTGCATTCCAGGTAAAGGAATCTTTAGTGTATTTTGAATATTTGGAGTTTGCATTAAACATAAAACAAAACAATTTTGTCTGAAAACAGGATAGTGTTTGTGGTGCTATGCAAAGTAGAGACTACTTCCACTTCAATAGATTTCTAACGTTCGAATGATGCATCATGTGTTCACGCTTTAAAAACCTTAAGATATTCTTGAGATTTCAATTTCGCAGTTTCGGAACCAAATCTGTTAGCTTGCAGCTAGATTTTTCATTAGTTCATGTAATGAATTTCTTAAATGTAATAAATGTTAAGTTCAATTGCTTCAGTCAACTAATTTTAAGTCTCTAAAATCAGTCCAGACTAAATTCCGCAATCTCACAGCCGAAGATAAATTTTCTTCAAAAGGCTAAATCTGCTTATCATAAATACGTATCCGGACAATAATTAGTCACACTTACAAGACTGATGTCTGATGTTACTTTACTAAGGTAAAGGAATCTTTAGTGTATTTTGAATATTTGGAGTTTGCATTAAACATAAAACAAAACAATTTTGTCTGAAAACAGGATAGTGTTTGTGGTGCTATGCAAAGTAGAGACTACTTCCACTTCAATAGATTTCTAACGTTCGAATGATGCATCATGTGTTCACGCTTTAAAAACCTTAAGATATTCTTCAGATTTCAATTTCGCAGTTTCGGAACCAAATCTGTTAGCTTGCAGCTAGATTTTTCATTAGTTCATGTAATGAATTTCTTAAATGTAATAAATGTTAAGTTCAATTGCTTCAGTCAACTAATTTTAAGACTCTTAAATAAGTCCAGACTAAATTCCGCAATCTCACAGCCGAAGCTAAATTTTCTTCAAAAGACTAAATCTGCTTATCATAAATACGTATTTGGACAATAATTAGTCACACTTACAAGACTGATGTCTGAGGTTACTTTTAAAAAGATCTTTGAAGGAAAAGGTTTAGTGTTTTTCGAAGGTTATATTTCTTTCAATAGTACAAATTTGAAAATTTTAGGAGCTATGTTTTCCGTTTTTAAAATTTAAAAATATGTTTTAAACTATATACCCATACATAACTTAATAAATAAAAATTCATTGAGAAATACAACGTTTTACTTAATTTTACCCAACGGTTTCCTTAGGTTGCTGTAAAACTACTTATATATTTATTGTACATGTATACTTTCTAATCTACCTTGTCTAATTCTCTAAATTCTCTTTAGACAAATGCAATTCTGAAGGAAATGCTGAATGCGAAAAAACATTTAAGATATGCGTAAACGATGAAGCGAAAGGCTACACATGCGGGGGCTGCATTGCTGACTACATGGACTCCGGAAGCGGGACTTGCATTCCAGGTAAAGGAATCTTTAGTGTATTTTGAATATTTGGAGTTTGCATTAAACATAAATCAAAACAATTTTGTCTGAAAACAGGATAGTGTTTGTGGTGCTATGCAAAGTAGAGACTACTTCCACTTCAATAGATTTCTAACGTTCGAATGATGCATCATGTGTTCACGCTTTAAAAACCTTAAGATATTCTTGAGATTTCAATTTCGCAGTTTCGGAACCAAATCTGTTAGCTTGCAGCTAGATTTTTCATTAGTTCATGTAATGAATTTCTTAAATGTAATAAATGTTAAGTTCAATTGCTTCAGTCAACTAATTTTAAGTCTCTAAAATCAGTCCAGACTAAATTCCGCAATCCCACAGCCGAAGATAAATTTTCTTCAAAAGTCTAAATCTGCTTATCATAAATACGTATCCGGACAATAATTAGTCACACTTACAAGACTGATGTCTGATGTTACTTTAAAAAAGATCTTTGAAGGAAAACGTTTAGTGTTTTTCGAAGGTTATATTTCTTTGAATAGTACAAATTTCAAAATTTTAGGAGCAATGTTTTCCGTTTTTAAAATTTAAAAATATGTTTTAAACTATATACCCATACATAACTTAATAAATAAAAATTCATTGAGGTATACACCGTTTTACTTAATTTTACCCAACGGTTTCCTTAGGTTGCTGTAAAACTACTTATATATTTATTGTACATATACACTTTCTAAGCTATCTTGTCTAATGCTCTAAATTCTCTTTAGACAAATGCAATTCTGAAGGAAACCCTGAATGCGAAAAAACATTTCAGATATGCGTAAACGATGAAGCGAAAGGCTACACATGCGGGGGCTGCATTGCTGACTACATGGACTCCGGAAGCGGGACTTGCATTCCAGGTAAAGGAATCTTTAGTGTATTTTGAATATTTGGAGTTTGGCATTAAACATAAATCAAAACAATTTTGTCTGAAAACAGGATAGTGTTTGTGGTGCTATGCAAAGTAGAGACTACTTCCACTTCAATAGATTTCTAACGTTCGAATGATGCATCATGTGTTCACGCTTTAAAAACCTTAAGATATTCTTGAGATTTCAATTTCGCAGTTTCGGAACCAAATCTGTTAGCTTGCAGCTAGATTTTTCATTAGTTCATGTAATGAATTTCTTAAATGTAATAAATGTTAAGTTCAATTGCTTCAGTCAACTAATTTTAAGACTCTTAAATAAGTCCAGACTAAATTCCGCAATCTCACAGCCGAAGCTAAATTTTCTTCAAAAGACTAAATCTGCTTATCATAAATACGTATTTGGACAATAATTAGTCACACTTACAAGACTGATGTCTGCGGTTACTTTAAAAAAGATCTTTGAAGGAAAAGGTTTAGTGTTTTTCGAAGGTTATATTTCTTTCAATAGTACAAATTTGAAAATTTTAGGAGCTATGTTTTCCGTTTTTAAAATTTAAAAATATGTTTTAAACTATATACCCATACATAACTTAATAAATAAAAATTCATTGAGAAATACAACGTTTTACTTAATTTTACCCAACGGTTTCCTTAGGTTGCTGTAAAACTACTTATATATTTATTGTACATGTACACTTTCTAATCTACCTTGTCTAATTCTCTAAATTCTCTTTAGACAAATGCAATTCTGAAGGAAATGCTGAATGCAAAAAAACATTTAAGATATGCGTAAACGATGAAGCGAAAGGCTACACATGCGATGGCTGCATTGCTGACTACATAGACTCCGGAAGCGGGACTTGCATTCCAGGTAAAGGAATCTTTAGTGTATTTTGAATATTTGGAGTTTGGCATTAAACATAAAACAAAACAATTTTGTCTGAAAACAGGATAGTGTTTGTGGTGCTATGCAAAGTAGAGACTACTTCCACTTCAATAGATTTCTAACGTTCGAATGATGCATCATGTGTTCACGCTTTAAAAACCTTAAGATATTCTTGAGATTTCAATTTCGCAGTTTCGGAACCAAATCTGTTAGCTTGCAGCTAGATTTTTCATTAGTTCATGTAATGAATTTCTTAAATGTAATAAATGTTAAGTTCAATTGCTTCAGTCAACTAATTTTAAGTCTCTAAAATCAGTCCAGACTAAATTCCGCAATCTCACAGCCGAAGATAAATTTTCTTCAAAAGGCTAAATCTGCTTATCATAAATACGTATCCGGACAATAATTAGTCACACTTACAAGACTGATGTCTGATGTTACTTTACTAAGGTAAAGGAATCTTTAGTGTATTTTGAATATTTGGAGTTTGCATTAAACATAAATCAAAACAATTTTGTCTGAAAACAGGATAGTGTTTGTGGTGCTATGCAAAGTAGAGACTACTTCCACTTCAATAGATTTCTAACGTTCGAATGATGCATCATGTGTTCACGCTTTAAAAACCTTAAGATATTCTTGAGATTTCAATTTCGCAGTTTCGGAACCAAATCTGTTAGCTTGCAGCTAGATTTTTCATTAGTTCATGTAATGAATTTCTTAAATGTAATAAATGTTAAGTTCAATTGCTGCAGTCAACTAATTTTAAGACTCTTAAATAAGTCCAGACTAAATTCCGCAATCTCACAGCCGAAGCTAAATTTTCTTCAAAAGACTAAATCTGCTGATCATAAATACGTATCCGGACAATAATTAGTCACACTTACAAGACTGATGTCTGATGTTACTTTAAAAAAGATCTTTGAAGGAAAACGTTTAGTGTTTTTCGAAGGTTATATTTCTTTGAATAGTACAAATTTCAAAATTTTAGGAGCAATGTTTTCCGTTTTTAAAATTTAAAAATATGTTTTAAACTATATACCCATACATAACTTAATAAATAAAAATTCATTGAGGTATACACCGTTTTACTTTATTTTACCCAACGGTTTCCTTAGGTTGCTGTAAAACTACTTATATATTTATTGTACATATACACTTTCTAAGCTATCTTGTCTAATGCTCTAAATTCTCTTTAGACAAATGCAATTCTGAAGGAAATGCTGAATGCGAAAAAACATTTAAGATATGCGTAAACGATGAAGCGAAAGGCTACACATGCGGGGGCTGCATTGCTGACTACATGGACTCCGGAAGCGGGACTTGCATTCCAGGTAAAGGAATCTTTAGTGTATTTTGAATATTTGGAGTTTGCATTAAACATAAAACAAAACAATTTTGTCTGAAAACAGGATAGTGTTTGTGGTGCTATGCAAAGTAGAGACTACTTCCACTTCAATAGATTTCTAACGTTCGAATGATGCATCATGTGTTCACGCTTTAAAAACCTTAAGATATTCTTCAGATTTCAATTTCGCAGTTTCGGAACCAAATCTCTTAGCGTGCAGCTTGATGTTTCATTAGTTCATGTAATGAATTTCATAAATGTAATAAAAGTTAAGTTCAATTGCTTCAGTCAACTAATTTTATGTCTCTAAAATCAGTCCAGACTAAATTCCGCAATCCCACAGCCGAAGATAAATTTTCTTCAAAAGGCTAAATCTGCTAATCATAAATACGTATCCGGACAATAATTAGTCACACTTACAAGACTGATGTCTGATATTACTTTAAAAAAGATCTTTGAAGGAAAACGTTTAGTGTTTTTCGAAGGTTATATTTCTTTGAATAGTACAAATTTCAAAATTTTAGGAGCAATGTTTTCCGTTTTTAAAATTTAAAAATATGTTTTAAACTATATACCCATACATAACTTAATAAATAAAAATTCATTGAGGTATACACCGTTTTACTTAATTTTACCCAACGGTTTCCTTAGGTTGCTGTAAAACTACTTATATATTTATTGTACATATACACTTTCTAAGCTATCTTGTCTAATGCTCTAAATTCTCTTTAGACAAATGCAATTCTGAAGGAAATGCTGAATGCGAAAAAACATTTAAGATATGCGTAAACGATGAAGCGAAAGGCTACACATGCGGGGGCTGCATTGCTGACTACATGGACTCCGGAAGCGGGACTTGCATTCCAGGTAAAGGAATCTTTAGTGTATTTTGAATATTTGGAGTTTGCATTAAACATAAAACAAAACAATTTTGTCTGAAAACAGGATAGTGTTTGTGGTGCTATGCAAAGTAGAGACTACTTCCACTTCAATAGATTTCTAACGTTCGAATGATGCATCATGTGTTCACGCTTTAAAAACCTTAAGATATTCTTGAGATTTCAATTTCGCAGTTTCGGAACCAAATCTGTTAGCTTGCAGCTAGATTTTTCATTAGTTCATGTAATGAATTTCTTAAATGTAATAAATGTTAAGTTCAATTGCTTCAGTCAACTAATTTTAAGACTCTTAAATAAGTCCAGACTAAATTCCGCAATCTCACAGCCGAAGCTAAATTTTCTTCAAAAGACTAAATCTGCTTATCATAAATACGTATTTGGACAATAATTAGTCACACTTACAAGACTGATGTCTGAGGTTACTTTTAAAAAGATCTTTGAAGGAAAAGGTTTAGTGTTTTTCGAAGGTTATATTTCTTTCAATAGTACAAATTTGAAAATTTTAGGAGCTATGTTTTCCGTTTTTAAAATTTAAAAATATGTTTTAAACTATATACCCATACATAACTTAATAAATAAAAATTCATTGAGGTATACACCGTTTTACTTAATTTTACCCAACGGTTTCCTTAGGTTGCTGTAAAACTACTTATATATTTATTGTACATATACACTTTCTAAGCTATCTTGTCTAATGCTCTAAATTCTCTTTAGACAAATGCAATTCTGAAGGAAATGCTGAATGCGAAAAAACATTTAAGATATGCGTAAACGATGAAGCGAAAGGCTACACATGCGGGGGCTGCATTGCTGACTACATGGACTCCGGAAGCGGGACTTGCATTCCAGGTAAAGGAATCTTTAGTGTATTTTGAATATTTGGAGTTTGCATTAAACATAAATCAAAACAATTTTGTCTGAAAACAGGATAGTGTTTGTGGTGCTATGCAAAGTAGAGACTACTTCCACTTCAATAGATTTCTAACGTTCGAATGATGCATCATGTGTTCACGCTTTAAAAACCTTAAGATATTCTTGAGATTTCAATTTCGCAGTTTCGGAACCAAATCTGTTAGCTTGCAGCTAGATTTTTCATTAGTTCATGTAATGAATTTCTTAAATGTAATAAATGTTAAGTTCAATTGCTGCAGTCAACTAATTTTAAGACTCTTAAATAAGTCCAGACTAAATTCCGCAATCTCACAGCCGAAGCTAAATTTTCTTCAAAAGACTAAATCTGCTGATCATAAATACGTATCCGGACAATAATTAGTCACACTTACAAGACTGATGTCTGATGTTACTTTAAAAAAGATCTTTGAAGGA
This sequence comes from Metellina segmentata, assembly GCA_947359465.1. NCBI lineage: Eukaryota > Metazoa > Arthropoda > Arachnida > Araneae > Tetragnathidae > Metellina > Metellina segmentata. The sequence goes on from OX375880.1 coordinate 47,692,639, forward strand.
AAACGTTTAGTGTTTTTCGAAGGTTATATTTCTTTGAATAGTACAAATTTCAAAATTTTAGGAGCAATGTTTTCCGTTTTTAAAATTTAAAAATATGTTTTAAACTATATACCCATACATAACTTAATAAATAAAAATTCATTGAAGTATACACCGTTTTACTTTATTTTACCCAACGGTTTCCTTAGGTTGCTGTAAAACTACTTATATATTTATTGTACATATACACTTTCTAAGCTATCTTGTCTAATGCTCTAAATTCTCTTTAGACAAATGCAATTCTGAAGGAAATGCTGAATGCGAAAAAACATTTAAGATATGCGTAAACGATGAAGCGAAAGGCTACACATGCGGGGGCTGCATTGCTGACTACATGGACTCCGGAAGCGGGACTTGCATTCCAGGTAAAGGAATCTTTAGTGTATTTTGAATATTTGGAGTTTGCATTAAACATAAAACAAAACAATTTTGTCTGAAAACAGGATAGTGTTTGTGGTGCTATGCAAAGTAGAGACTACTTCCACTTCAATAGATTTCTAACGTTCGAATGATGCATCATGTGTTCACGCTTTAAAAACCTTAAGATATTCTTCAGATTTCAATTTCGCAGTTTCGGAACCAAATCTCTTAGCGTGCAGCTTGATGTTTCATTAGTTCATGTAATGAATTTCATAAATGTAATAAAAGTTAAGTTCAATTGCTTCAGTCAACTAATTTTAAGTCTCTAAAATCAGTCCAGACTAAATTCCGCAATCCCACAGCCGAAGATAAATTTTCTTCAAAAGGCTAAATCTGCTAATCATAAATACGTATCCGGACAATAATTAGTCACACTTACAAGACTGATGTCTGATATTACTTTAAAAAAGATCTTTGAAGGAAAACGTTTAGTGTTTTTCGAAGGTTATATTTCTTTGAATAGTACAAATTTCAAAATTTTAGGAGCAATGTTTTCCGTTTTTAAAATTTAAAAATATGTTTTAAACTATATACCCATACATAACTTAATAAATAAAAATTCATTGAGGTATACACCGTTTTACTTAATTTTACCCAACGGTTTCCTTAGGTTGCTGTAAAACTACTTATATATTTATTGTACATATACACTTTCTAAGCTATCTTGTCTAATGCTCTAAATTCTCTTTAGACAAATGCAATTCTGAAGGAAATGCTGAATGCGAAAAAACATTTAAGACATGCGTAAACGATGAAGCGAAAGGCTACACATGCGGGGGCTGCATTGCTGACTACATAGACTCCGGAAGCGGGACTTGCATTCCAGGTAAAGGAATCTTTAGTGTATTTTGAATATTTGGAGTTTGCATTAAACATAAAACAAAACAATTTTGTCTGAAAACAGGATAGTGTTTGTGGTGCTATGCAAAGTAGAGACTACTTCCACTTCACTAGATTTCTAACGTGCGAATGATCATCATGTGTTCACGCTTTAAAAACCTTAAGATATTCTTGAGATTTCAATTTCGCAGTTTCGGAACCAAATCTGTTAGCTTGCAGCTAGATTTTTCATTAGTTCATGTAATGAATTTCTTAAATGTAATAAATGTTAAGTTCAATTGCTTCAGTCAACTAATTTTAAGACTCTTAAATAAGTCCAGACTAAATTCCGCAATCTCACAGCCGAAGCTAAATTTTCTTCAAAAGACTAAATCTGCTTATCATAAATACGTATTTGGACAATAATTAGTCACACTTACAAGACTGATGTCTGATGTTACTTTAAAAAAGATCTTTGAAGGAAAACGTTTAGTGTTTTTCGAAGGTTATATTTCTTTGAATAGTACAAATTTCAAAATTTTAGGAGCAATGTTTTCCGTTTTTAAAATTTAAAAATATGTTTTAAACTATATACCCATACATAACTTAATAAATAAAAATTCATTGAGGTATACACCGTTTTACTTAATTTTACCCAACGGTTTCCTTAGGTTGCTGTAAAACTACTTATATATTTATTGTACATATACACTTTCTAAGCTATCTTGTCTAATGCTCTAAATTCTCTTTAGACAAATGCAATTCTGAAGGAAATGCTGAATGCGAAAAAACATTTAAGATATGCGTAAACGATGAAGCGAAAGGCTACACATGCGATGGCTGCATTGCTGACTACATAGACTCCGGAAGCGGGACTTGCATTCCAGGTAAAGGAATCTTTAGTGTATTTTGAATATTTGGAGTTTGCATTAAACATAAAACAAAACAATTTTGTCTGAAAACAGGAAAGTGTTTGTGGTGCTATGCAAAGTAGAGACTACTTCCACTTCACTAGATTTCTAACGTGCGAATGATCATCATGTGTTCACGCTTTAAAAACCTTAAGATATTCTTCAGATTTCAATTTCGCAGTTTCGGAACCAAATCTCTTAGCGTGCAGCTTGATGTTTCATTAGTTCATGTAATGAATTTCTTAAATGTAATAAATGTTAAGTTCAATTGCTTCAGTCAACTAATTTTAAGTCTCTAAAATCAGTCCAGACTAAATTCCGCAATCCCACAGCCGAAGATAAATTTTCTTCAAAAGGCTAAATCTGCTTATCATAAATACGTATCCGGACAATAATTAGTCACACTTACAAGACTGATGTCTGATGTTACTTTAAAAAAGATCTTTGAAGGAAAACGTTTAGTGTTTTTCGAAGGTTATATTTCTTAGAATAGTACAAATTTCAAAATTTTAGGAGCAATGTTTTCCGTTTTTAAAATTTAAAAATATGTTTTAAACTATATACCCATACATAACTTAATAAATAAAAATTCATTGAGGTATACACCGTTTTACTTAATTTTACCCAACGGTTTCCTTAGGTTGCTGTAAAACTACTTATATATTTATTGTACATATACACTTTCTAAGCTATCTTGTCTAATGCTCTAAATTCTCTTTAGACAAATGCAATTCTGAAGGAAATGCTGAATGCGAAAAAACATTTAAGACATGCGTAAACGATGAAGCGAAAGGCTACACATGCGGGGGCTGCATTGCTGACTACATAGACTCCGGAAGCGGGACTTGCATTCCAGGTAAAGGAATCTTTAGTGTATTTTGAATATTTGGAGTTTGCATTAAACATAAAACAAAACAATTTTGTCTGAAAACAGGATAGTGTTTGTGGTGCTATGCAAAGTAGAGACTACTTCCACTTCACTAGATTTCTAACGTGCGAATGATCATCATGTGTTCACGCTTTAAAAACCTTAAGATATTCTTGAGATTTCAATTTCGCAGTTTCGGAACCAAATCTGTTAGCTTGCAGCTAGATTTTTCATTAGTTCATGTAATGAATTTCTTAAATGTAATAAATGTTAAGTTCAATTGCTTCAGTCAACTAATTTTAAGACTCTTAAATAAGTCCAGACTAAATTCCGCAATCTCACAGCCGAAGCTAAATTTTCTTCAAAAGACTAAATCTGCTTATCATAAATACGTATTTGGACAATAATTAGTCACACTTACAAGACTGATGTCTGATGTTACTTTAAAAAAGATCTTTGAAGGAAAACGTTTAGTGTTTTTCGAAGGTTATATTTCTTTGAATAGTACAAATTTCAAAATTTTAGGAGCAATGTTTTCCGTTTTTAAAATTTAAAAATATGTTTTAAACTATATACCCATACATAACTTAATAAATAAAAATTCATTGAGGTATACACCGTTTTACTTAATTTTACCCAACGGTTTCCTTAGGTTGCTGTAAAACTACTTATATATTTATTGTACATATACACTTTCTAAGCTATCTTGTCTAATGCTCTAAATTCTCTTTAGACAAATGCAATTCTGAAGGAAATGCTGAATGCGAAAAAACATTTAAGATATGCGTAAACGATGAAGCGAAAGGCTACACATGCGATGGCTGCATTGCTGACTACATAGACTCCGGAAGCGGGACTTGCATTCCAGGTAAAGGAATCTTTAGTGTATTTTGAATATTTGGAGTTTGCATTAAACATAAAACAAAACAATTTTGTCTGAAAACAGGAAAGTGTTTGTGGTGCTATGCAAAGTAGAGACTACTTCCACTTCACTAGATTTCTAACGTGCGAATGATCATCATGTGTTCACGCTTTAAAAACCTTAAGATATTCTTCAGATTTCAATTTCGCAGTTTCGGAACCAAATCTCTTAGCGTGCAGCTTGATGTTTCATTAGTTCATGTAATGAATTTCTTAAATGTAATAAATGTTAAGTTCAATTGCTTCAGTCAACTAATTTTAAGTCTCTAAAATCAGTCCAGACTAAATTCCGCAATCCCACAGCCGAAGATAAATTTTCTTCAAAAGGCTAAATCTGCTTATCATAAATACGTATCCGGACAATAATTAGTCACACTTACAAGACTGATGTCTGATGTTACTTTAAAAAAGATCTTTGAAGGAAAACGTTTAGTGTTTTTCGAAGGTTATATTTCTTAGAATAGTACAAATTTCAAAATTTTAGGAGCAATGTTTTCCGTTTTTAAAATTTAAAAATATGTTTTAAACTATATACCCATACATAACTTAATAAATAAAAATTCATTGAGGTATACACCGTTTTACTTAATTTTACCCAACGGTTTCCTTAGGTTGCTGTAAAACTACTTATATATTTATTGTACATATACACTTTCTAAGCTATCTTGTCTAATGCTCTAAATTCTCTTTAGACAAATGCAATTCTGAAGGAAATGCTGAATGCGAAAAAACATTTAAGATATGCGTAAACGATGAAGCGAAAGGCTACACATGCGGGGGCTGCATTGCTGACTACATAGACTCCGGAAGCGGGACTTGCATTCCAGGTAAAGGAATCTTTAGTGTATTTTGAATATTTGGAGTTTGCATTAAACATAAAACAAAACAATTTTGTCTGAAAACAGGATAGTGTTTGTGGTGCTATGCAAAGTAGAGACTACTTCCACTTCAATAGATTTCTAACGTTCGAATGATGCATCATGTGTTCACGCTTTAAAAACCTTAAGATATTCTTGAGATTTCAATTTCGCAGTTTCGGAACCAAATCTGTTAGCTTGCAGCTAGATTTTTCATTAGTTCATGTAATGAATTTCTTAAATGTAATAAATGTTAAGTTCAATTGCTTCAGTCAACTAATTTTAAGACTCTTAAATAAGTCCAGACTAAATTCCGCAATCTCACAGCCGAAGCTAAATTTTCTTCAAAAGACTAAATCTGCAGATCATAAATACGTATCCGGACAATAATTAGTCACACTTACAAGACTGATGTCTGATGTTACTTTAAAAAAGATCTTTGAAGGAAAACGTTTAGTGTTTTTCGAAGGTTATATTTCTTTGAATAGTACAAATTTCAAAATTTTAGGAGCAATGTTTTCCGTTTTTAAAATTTAAAAATATGTTTTAAACTATATACCCATACATAACTTAATAAATAAAAATTCATTGAGGTATACACCGTTTTACTTAATTTTACCCAACGGTTTCCTTAGGTTGCTGTAAAACTACTTATATATTTATTGTACATATACACTTTCTAAGCTATCTTGTCTAATGCTCTAAATTCTCTTTAGACAAATGCAATTCTGAAGGAAATGCTGAATGCGAAAAAACATTTAAGATATGCGTAAACGATGAAGCGAAAGGCTACACATGCGATGGCTGCATTGCTGACTACATAGACTCCGGAAGCGGGACTTGCATTCCAGGTAAAGGAATCTTTAGTGTATTTTGAATATTTGGAGTTTGGCATTAAACATAAAACAAAACAATTTTGTCTGAAAACAGGAAAGTGTTTGTGGTGCTATGCAAAGTAGAGACTACTTCCACTTCACTAGATTTCTAACGTGCGAATGATCATCATGTGTTCACGCTTTAAAAACCTTAAGATATTCTTCAGATTTCAATTTCGCAGTTTCGGAACCAAATCTCTTAGCGTGCAGCTTGATGTTTCATTAGTTCATGTAATGAATTTCTTAAATGTAATAAATGTTAAGTTCAATTGCTTCAGTCAACTAATTTTAAGTCTCTAAAATCAGTCCAGACTAAATTCCGCAATCCCACAGCCGAAGATAAATTTTCTTCAAAAGGCTAAATCTGCTTATCATAAATACGTATCCGGACAATAATTAGTCACACTTACAAGACTGATGTCTGATGTTACTTTAAAAAAGATCTTTGAAGGAAAACGTTTAGTGTTTTTCGAAGGTTATATTTCTTTGAATAGTACAAATTTCAAAATTTTAGGAGCAATGTTTTCCGTTTTTAAAATTTAAAAATGTGTTTTAAACTATATACCCATACATAACTTAATAAATAAAAATTCATTGAGGTATACACCGTTTTACTTAATTTTACCCAACGGTTTCCTTAGGTTGCTGTAAAACTACTTATATATTTATTGTACATATACACTTTCTAAGCTATCTTGTCTAATGCTCTAAATTCTCTTTAGACAAATGCAATTCTGAAGGAAATGCTGAATGCGAAAAAACATTTAAGATATGCGTAAACGATGAAGCAAAAGGCTACACATGCGATGGCTGCATTGCTGACTACATAGACTCCGGAAGCGGGACTTGCATTCCAGGTAAAGGAATCTTTAGTGTATTTTGAATATTTGGAGTTTGGCATTAAACATAAAACAAAACAATTTTGTCTGAAAACAGGAAAGTGTTTGTGGTGCTATGCAAAGTAGAGACTACTTCCACTTCACTAGATTTCTAACGTGAAAATGATCATCATGTGTTCACGCTTTAAAAACCTTAAGATATTCTTCAGATTTCAATTTCGCAGTTTCGGAACCAAATCTCTTAGCGTGCAGCTTGATGTTTCATTAGTTCATGTAATGAATTTCTTAAATGTAATAAATGTTAAGTTCAATTGCTTCAGTCAACTAATTTTAAGTCTCTAAAATCAGTCCAGACTAAATTCCGCAATCCCACAGCGGAAGATAAATTTTCTTCAAAAGGCTAAATCTGCTTATCATAAATACGTATCCGGACAATAATTAGTCACACTTACAAGACTGATGTCTGATGTTACTTTAAAAAAGATCTTTGAAGGAAAACGTTTAGTGTTTTTCGAAGGTTATATTTCTTTGAATAGTACAAATTTCAAAATTTTAGGAGCAATGTTTTCCGTTTTTAAAATTTAAAAATATGTTTTAAACTATATACCCATACATAACTTAATAAATAAAAATTCATTGAGGTATACACCGTTTTACTTAATTTTACCCAACGGTTTCCTTAGGTTGCTGTAAAACTACTTATATATTTATTGTACATATACACTTTCTAAGCTATCTTGTCTAATTCTCTAAATTCTCTTTAGACAAATGCAATTATGAAGGAAATGCTGAATGCAAAAAAACATTTAAGATATGCGTAAACGATGAAGCGAAAGGCTACACATGCGAGGGCTGCATTGCTGACTTCATAGACTCCGGAAGCGGGACTTGCATTCCAGGTAAAGGAATCTTTAGTGTATTTTGAATATTTGGAGTTTGCATTAAACATAAAACAAAACAATTTTGTCTGAAAACAGGATAGTGTTTGTGGTGCTATGCAAAGTAGAGACTACTTCCACTTCAATAGATTTCTAACGTGCGAATGATGCATCATGTGTTCACGCTTTAAAAACGTTAAGATATTCTTGAGATTTCAATTTCGCAGTTTCGGAACCAAATCTGTTAGCGTGCAGCTAGATTTTTCATTAGTTCATGTAATGAATTTCTTAAATGTAATAAATGTTAAGTTCAATTGCTTCAGTCAACTAATTTTAAGTCTCTAAAATAAGTCCAGACTAAATTTCGCAATCTCACAGCCGAAGCTAAATTTTCTTCAAAAGGCTAAATCTGTTATCATAAATTCGTATACGGACAATAATTAGTCACACTTGCAAGACTGATGTCTGATGTTACTTTAAAAAAGATCTTTGAAGGAAAACGTTTAGTGTTTTTCGAAGGTTATATTTCTTTGAATAGTACAAATTTCAAAATTTTATGAGCTATGTTTTCCGTTTTTAAATTTTTAAATTTTTTTAAACTATATACCCATACATAACTTAATAAATAAAAATTCATTGAGGTATACAACGTTTTACTTAATTTTACCCAACGGTTTCCTTAGGTTGCTGTAAAACTACTTATATATTTATTGTACATATACACTTTCTAAGCTATCTTGTCTAATTCTCTAAATTCTCTTTAGACAAATGCAATACTGAAGGAAATGCTGAATGCAAAAAAACATTTAAGATATGCGTAAACGATGAAGCGAAAGGCTACACATGCGAGAGCTGCATTGCTGACTACATAGACTCCGGAAGCGGGACTTGCATTCCAGGTAAAGGAATCTTTAGTGTATTTTGAATATTTGGAGTTTGGGATTAAACATAAAACAAAACAATTTTGTCTGAAAACAGGAAAGTATTTGTGGTGTTATGCAAAGTAGAGACTACTTCGACTTCGATATATTTCTAACGTGCGAATGATGCATCATGTGTTCACGCTTTAAAAACCTTAAGATTTTCTTGAGATTTCAATTTCGCAGTTTCGGAACCAAATCTGTTAGCGTGCAACTAGATATTTCATTAGTTCATGGTATGAGTTTCTTAAATATTAAGTTCAATTGCTTCAATCAACTAATTTTAAGTCTCTAAAATCAGTCCAGACTAAATTCCGCAATCCCACAGCCGAAGATAAATTTTCTTCAAAAGTCTAAATCTGCTTATCATAAATACGTATCCGGACAATAATTAGTCACACTTACAAGACTGATGTCTGATGTTACTTTAAAAAAGATCTTTGAAGGAAAACGTTTAGTGTTTTTCGAAGGTTATATTTCTTTGAATAGTACAAATTTCAAAATTTTAGGAGCAATGTTTTCCGTTTTTAAAATTTAAAAATATGTTTTAAACTATATACCCATACATAACTTAATAAATAAAAATTCATTGAGGTATACACCGTTTTACTTAATTTTACCCAACGGTTTCCTTAGGTTGCTGTAAAACTACTTATATATTTATTGTACATATACACTTTCTAAGCTATCTTGTCTAATGCTCTAAATTCTCTTTAGACAAATGCAATTCTGAAGGAAACCCAGAATGCGAAAAAACATTTCAGATATGCGTAAACGATGAAGCGAAAGGCTACACATGCGGGGGCTGCATTGCTGACTACATGGACTCCGGAAGCGGGACTTGCATTCCAGGTAAAGGAATCTTTAGTGTATTTTGAATATTTGGAGTTTGGCATTAAACATAAATCAAAACAATTTTGTCTGAAAACAGGATAGTGTTTGTGGTGCTATGCAAAGTAGAGACTACTTCCACTTCAATAGATTTCTAACGTTCGAATGATGCATCATGTGTTCACGCTTTAAAAACCTTAAGATATTCTTGAGATTTCAATTTCGCAGTTTCGGAACCAAATCTGTTAGCTTGCAGCTAGATTTTTCATTAGTTCATGTAATGAATTTCTTAAATGTAATAAATGTTAAGTTCAATTGCTTCAGTCAACTAATTTTAAGACTCTTAAATAAGTCCAGACTAAATTCCGCAATCTCACAGCCGAAGCTAAATTTTCTTCAAAAGACTAAATCTGCTTATCATAAATACGTATTTGGACAATAATTAGTCACACTTACAAGACTGATGTCTGCGGTTACTTTAAAAAAGATCTTTGAAGGAAAAGGTTTAGTGTTTTTCGAAGGTTATATTTCTTTCAATAGTACAAATTTGAAAATTTTAGGAGCTATGTTTTCCGTTTTTAAAATTTAAAAATATGTTTTAAACTATATACCCATACATAACTTAATAAATAAAAATTCATTGAGAAATACAACGTTTTACTTAATTTTACCCAACGGTTTCCTTAGGTTGCTGTAAAACTACTTATATATTTATTGTACATGTACACTTTCTAATCTACCTTGTCTAATTCTCTAAATTCTCTTTAGACAAATGCAATTCTGAAGGAAATGCTGAATGCAAAAAAACATTTAAGATATGCGTAAACGATGAAGCGAAAGGCTACACATGCGATGGCTGCATTGCTGACTACATAGACTCCGGAAGCGGGACTTGCATTCCAGGTAAAGGAATCTTTAGTGTATTTTGAATATTTGGAGTTTGGCATTAAACATAAAACAAAACAATTTTGTCTGAAAACAGGATAGTGTTTGTGGTGCTATGCAAAGTAGAGACTACTTCCACTTCAATAGATTTCTAACGTTCGAATGATGCATCATGTGTTCACGCTTTAAAAACCTTAAGATATTCTTGAGATTTCAATTTCGCAGTTTCGGAACCAAATCTGTTAGCTTGCAGCTAGATTTTTCATTAGTTCATGTAATGAATTTCTTAAATGTAATAAATGTTAAGTTCAATTGCTTCAGTCAACTAATTTTAAGTCTCTAAAATCAGTCCAGACTAAATTCCGCAATCTCACAGCCGAAGATAAATTTTCTTCAAAAGGCTAAATCTGCTTATCATAAATACGTATCCGGACAATAATTAGTCACACTTACAAGACTGATGTCTGATGTTACTTTACTAAGGTAAAGGAATCTTTAGTGTATTTTGAATATTTGGAGTTTGCATTAAACATAAATCAAAACAATTTTGTCTGAAAACAGGATAGTGTTTGTGGTGCTATGCAAAGTAGAGACTACTTCCACTTCAATAGATTTCTAATGTTCGAATGATGCATCATGTGTTCACGCTTTAAAAACCTTAAGATATTCTTGAGATTTCAATTTCGCAGTTTCGGAACCAAATCTGTTAGCTTGCAGCTAGATTTTTCATTAGTTCATGTAATGAATTTCTTAAATGTAATAAATGTTAAGTTCAATTGCTGCAGTCAACTAATTTTAAGACTCTTAAATAAGTCCAGACTAAATTCCGCAATCTCACAGCCGAAGCTAAATTTTCTTCAAAAGACTAAATCTGCTGATCATAAATACGTATCCGGACAATAATTAGTCACACTTACAAGACTGATGTCTGATGTTACTTTAAAAAAGATCTTTGAAGGAAAACGTTTAGTGTTTTTCGAAGGTTATATTTCTTTGAATAGTACAAATTTCAAAATTTTAGGAGCAATGTTTTCCGTTTTTAAAATTTAAAAATATGTTTTAAACTATATACCCATACATAACTTAATAAATAAAAATTCATTGAGGTATACACCGTTTTACTTTATTTTACCCAACGGTTTCCTTAGGTTGCTGTAAAACTACTTATATATTTATTGTACATATACACTTTCTAAGCTATCTTGTCTAATGCTCTAAATTCTCTTTAGACAAATGCAATTCTGAAGGAAATGCTGAATGCGAAAAAACATTTAAGATATGCGTAAACGATGAAGCGAAAGGCTACACATGCGGGGGCTGCATTGCTGACTACATGGACTCCGGAAGCGGGACTTGCATTCCAGGTAAAGGAATCTTTAGTGTATTTTGAATATTTGGAGTTTGCATTAAACATAAAACAAAACAATTTTGTCTGAAAACAGGATAGTGTTTGTGGTGCTATGCAAAGTAGAGACTACTTCCACTTCAATAGATTTCTAACGTTCGAATGATGCATCATGTGTTCACGCTTTAAAAACCTTAAGATATTCTTCAGATTTCAATTTCGCAGTTTCGGAACCAAATCTCTTAGCGTGCAGCTTGATGTTTCATTAGTTCATGTAATGAATTTCATAAATGTAATAAAAGTTAAGTTCAATTGCTTCAGTCAACTAATTTTAAGTCTCTAAAATCAGTCCAGACTAAATTCCGCAATCCCACAGCCGAAGATAAATTTTCTTCAAAAGGCTAAATCTGCTAATCATAAATACGTATCCGGACAATAATTAGTCACACTTACAAGACTGATGTCTGATATTACTTTAAAAAAGATCTTTGAAGGAAAACGTTTAGTGTTTTTCGAAGGTTATATTTCTTTGAATAGTACAAATTTCAAAATTTTAGGAGCAATGTTTTCCGTTTTTAAAATTTAAAAATATGTTTTAAACTATATACCCATACATAACTTAATAAATAAAAATTCATTGAGGTATACACCGTTTTACTTAATTTTACCCAACGGTTTCCTTAGGTTGCTGTAAAACTACTTATATATTTATTGTACATATACACTTTTTAAGCTATCTTGTCTAATGCTCTAAATTCTCTTTAGACAAATGCAATTCTGAAGGAAATGCTGAATGCGAAAAAACATTTAAGATATGCGTAAACGATGAAGCGAAAGGCTACACATGCGGGGACTGCATTGCTGACTACATAGACTCCGGAAGCGGGACTTGCATTCCAGGTAAAGGAATCTTTAGTGTATTTTGAATATTTGGAGTTTGCATTAAACATAAAACAAAACAATTTTGTCTGAAAACAGGATAGTGTTTGTGGTGCTATGCAAAGTAGAGACTACTTCCACTTCAATAGATTTCTAACGTTCGAATGATGCATCATGTGTTCACGCTTAAAAAACCTTAAGATATTCTTCAGATTTCAATTTCGCAGTTTCGGAAGAAAATCTCTTAGCGTGCAGCTTGATGTTTCATTAGTTCATGTAATGAATTTCTTAAATGTAATAAATGTTAAGTTCAATTGCTTCAGTCAACTAATTTTAAGTCTCTAAAATCAGTCCAGACTAAATTCCGCAATCCCACAGCCGAAGATAAATTTTCTTCAAAAGGCTAAATCTGCTTATCATAAATACGTATCCGGACAACAATTAGTCACACTTACAAGACTGATGTCTGATGTTACTTTAAAAAAGATCTTTGAAGGAAAAGGTTTAGTGTTTTTCGAAGGTTATATTTCTTTGAATAGTACAAATTTCAAAATTTTAGGAGCAATGTTTTCCGTTTTTTAAATTTAAAAATATGTTTTAAACTATATACCCATACATAACTTAATAAATAAAAATTCATTGAGGTATACACCGTTTTACTTAATTTTACCCAACGGTTTCCTTAGGTTGCTGTAAAACTACTTATATATTTATTGTACATATACACTTTCTAAGCTATCTTGTCTAATGCTCTAAATTCTCTTTAGACAAATGCAATTCTGAAGGAAATGCTGAATGCGAAAAAACATTTAAGATATGCGTAAACGATGAAGCGAAAGGCTACACATGCGGGGGCTGCATTGCTGACTACATGGACTCCGGAAGCGGGACTTGCATTCCAGGTAAAGGAATCTTTAGTGTATTTTGAATATTTGGAGTTTGCATTAAACATAAAACAAAACAATTTTGTCTGAAAACAGGATAGTGTTTGTGGTGCTATGCAAAGTAGAGACTACTTCCACTTCAATAGATTTCTAACGTTCGAATGATGCATCATGTGTTCACGCTTTAAAAACCTTAAGATATTCTTGAGATTTCAATTTCGCAGTTTCGGAACCAAATCTGTTAGCTTGCAGCTAGATTTTTCATTAGTTCATGTAATGAATTTCTTAAATGTAATAAATGTTAAGTTCAATTGCTTCAGTCAACTAATTTTAAGACTCTTAAATAAGTCCAGACTAAATTCCGCAATCTCACAGCCGAAGCTAAATTTTCTTCAAAAGACTAAATCTGCTTATCATAAATACGTATTTGGACAATAATTAGTCACACTTACAAGACTGATGTCTGAGGTTACTTTTAAAAAGATCTTTGAAGGAAAAGGTTTAGTGTTTTTCGAAGGTTATATTTCTTTCAATAGTACAAATTTGAAAATTTTAGGAGCTATGTTTTCCGTTTTTAAAATTTAAAAATATGTTTTAAACTATATACCCATACATAACTTAATAAATAAAAATTCATTGAGGTATACACCGTTTTACTTAATTTTACCCAACGGTTTCCTTAGGTTGCTGTAAAACTACTTATATATTTATTGTACATATACACTTTCTAAGCTATCTTGTCTAATGCTCTAAATTCTCTTTAGACAAATGCAATTCTGAAGGAAATGCTGAATGCGAAAAAACATTTAAGATATGCGTAAACGATGAAGCGAAAGGCTACACATGCGGGGGCTGCATTGCTGACTACATGGACTCCGGAAGCGGGACTTGCATTCCAGGTAAAGGAATCTTTAGTGTATTTTGAATATTTGGAGTTTGCATTAAACATAAATCAAAACAATTTTGTCTGAAAACAGGATAGTGTTTGTGGTGCTATGCAAAGTAGAGACTACTTCCACTTCAATAGATTTCTAACGTTCGAATGATGCATCATGTGTTCACGCTTTAAAAACCTTAAGATATTCTTGAGATTTCAATTTCGCAGTTTCGGAACCAAATCTGTTAGCTTGCAGCTAGATTTTTCATTAGTTCATGTAATGAATTTCTTAAATGTAATAAATGTTAAGTTCAATTGCTGCAGTCAACTAATTTTAAGACTCTTAAATAAGTCCAGACTAAATTCCGCAATCTCACAGCCGAAGCTAAATTTTCTTCAAAAGACTAAATCTGCTGATCATAAATACGTATCCGGACAATAATTTGTCACACTTACAAGACTGATGTCTGATGTTACTTTAAAAAAGATCTTTGAAGGAAAACGTTTAGTGTTTTTCGAAGGTTATATTTCTTTGAATAGTACAAATTTCAAAATTTTAGGAGCAATGTTTTCCGTTTTTAAAATTTAAAAATATGTTTTAAACTATATACCCATACATAACTTAATAAATAAAAATTCATTGAAGTATACACCGTTTTACTTTATTTTACCCAACGGTTTCCTTAGGTTGCTGTAAAACTACTTATATATTTATTGTACATATACACTTTCTAAGCTATCTTGTCTAATGCTCTAAATTCTCTTTAGACAAATGCAATTCTGAAGGAAATGCTGAATGCGAAAAAACATTTAAGATATGCGTAAACGATGAAGCGAAAGGCTACACGTGCGGGGGCTGCATTGCTGACTACATGGACTCCGGAAGCGGGACTTGCATTCCAGGTAAAGGAATCTTTAGTGTATTTTGAATATTTGGAGTTTGCATTAAACATAAAACAAAACAATTTTGTCTGAAAACAGGATAGTGTTTGTGGTGCTATGCAAAGTAGAGACTACTTCCACTTCAATAGATTTCTAACGTTCGAATGATGCATCATGTGTTCACGCTTTAAAAACCTTAAGATATTCTTCAGATTTCAATTTCGCAGTTTCGGAACCAAATCTCTTAGCGTGCAGCTTGATGTTTCATTAGTTCATGTAATGAATTTCATAAATGTAATAAAAGTTAAGTTCAATTGCTTCAGTCAACTAATTTTAAGTCTCTAAAATCAGTCCAGACTAAATTCCGCAATCCCACAGCCGAAGATAAATTTTCTTCAAAAGGCTAAATCTGCTAATCATAAATACGTATCCGGACAATAATTAGTCACACTTACAAGACTGATGTCTGATATTACTTTAAAAAAGATCTTTGAAGGAAAACGTTTAGTGTTTTTCGAAGGTTATATTTCTTTGAATAGTACAAATTTCAAAATTTTAGGAGCAATGTTTTCCGTTTTTAAAATTTAAAAATATGTTTTAAACTATATACCCATACATAACTTAATAAATAAAAATTCATTGAGGTATACACCGTTTTACTTAATTTTACCCAACGGTTTCCTTAGGTTGCTGTAAAACTACTTATATATTTATTGTACATATACACTTTCTAAGCTATCTTGTCTAATGCTCTAAATTCTCTTTAGACAAATGCAATTCTGAAGGAAATGCTGAATGCGAAAAAACATTTAAGACATGCGTAAACGATGAAGCGAAAGGCTACACATGCGGGGGCTGCATTGCTGACTACATAGACTCCGGAAGCGGGACTTGCATTCCAGGTAAAGGAATCTTTAGTGTATTTTGAATATTTGGAGTTTGCATTAAACATAAAACAAAACAATTTTGTCTGAAAACAGGATAGTGTTTGTGGTGCTATGCAAAGTAGAGACTACTTCCACTTCACTAGATTTCTAACGTGCGAATGATCATCATGTGTTCACGCTTTAAAAACCTTATGATATTCTTGAGATTTCAATTTCGCAGTTTCGGAACCAAATCTGTTAGCTTGCAGCTAGATTTTTCATTAGTTCATGTAATGAATTTCTTAAATGTAATAAATGTTAAGTTCAATTGCTTCAGTCAACTAATTTTAAGACTCTTAAATAAGTCCAGACTAAATTCCGCAATCTCACAGCCGAAGCTAAATTTTCTTCAAAAGACTAAATCTGCTTATCATAAATACGTATTTGGACAATAATTAGTCACACTTACAAGACTGATGTCTGATGTTACTTTAAAAAAGATCTTTGAAGGAAAACGTTTAGTGTTTTTCGAAGGTTATATTTCTTTGAATAGTACAAATTTCAAAATTTTAGGAGCAATGTTTTCCGTTTTTAAAATTTAAAAATATGTTTTAAACTATATACCCATACATAACTTAATAAATAAAAATTCATTGAGGTATACACCGTTTTACTTAATTTTACCCAACGGTTTCCTTAGGTTGCTGTAAAACTACTTATATATTTATTGTACATATACACTTTCTAAGCTATCTTGTCTAATGCTCTAAATTCTCTTTAGACAAATGCAATTCTGAAGGAAATGCTGAATGCGAAAAAACATTTAAGATATGCGTAAACGATGAAGCGAAAGGCTACACATGCGGGGGCTGCATTGCTGACTACATAGACTCCGGAAGCGGGACTTGCATTCCAGGTAAAGGAATCTTTAGTGTATTTTGAATATTTGGAGTTTGCATTAAACATAAAACAAAACAATTTTGTCTGAAAACAGGATAGTGTTTGTGGTGCTATGCAAAGTAGAGACTACTTCCACTTCAATAGATTTCTAACGTTCGAATGATGCATCATGTGTTCACGCTTTAAAAACCTTAAGATATTCTTGAGATTTCAATTTCGCAGTTTCGGAACCAAATCTGTTAGCTTGCAGCTAGATTTTTCATTAGTTCATGTAATGAATTTCTTAAATGTAATAAATGTTAAGTTCAATTGCTTCAGTCAACTAATTTTAAGACTCTTAAATAAGTCCAGACTAAATTCCGCAATCTCACAGCCGAAGCTAAATTTTCTTCAAAAGACTAAATCTGCAGATCATAAATACGTATCCGGACAATAATTAGTCACACTTACAAGACTGATGTCTGATGTTACTTTAAAAAAGATCTTTGAAGGAAAACGTTTAGTGTTTTTCGAAGGTTATATTTCTTTGAATAGTACAAATTTCAAAATTTTAGGAGCAATGTTTTCCGTTTTTAAAATTTAAAAATATGTTTTAAACTATATACCCATACATAACTTAATAAATAAAAATTCATTGAGGTATACACCGTTTTACTTAATTTTACCCAACGGTTTCCTTAGGTTGCTGTAAAACTACTTATATATTTATTGTACATATACACTTTCTAAGCTATCTTGTCTAATGCTCTAAATTCTCTTTAGACAAATGCAATTCTGAAGGAAATGCTGAATGCGAAAAAACATTTAAGATATGCGTAAACGATGAAGCGAAAGGCTACACATGCGATGGCTGCATTGCTGACTACATAGACTCCGGAAGCGGGACTTGCATTCCAGGTAAAGGAATCTTTAGTGTATTTTGAATATTTGGAGTTTGGCATTAAACATAAAACAAAACAATTTTGTCTGAAAACAGGAAAGTGTTTGTGGTGCTATGCAAAGTAGAGACTACTTCCACTTCACTAGATTTCTAACGTGCGAATGATCATCATGTGTTCACGCTTTAAAAACCTTAAGATATTCTTCAGATTTCAATTTCGCAGTTTCGGAACCAAATCTCTTAGCGTGCAGCTTGATGTTTCATTAGTTCATGTAATGAATTTCTTAAATGTAATAAATGTTAAGTTCAATTGCTTCAGTCAACTAATTTTAAGTCTCTAAAATCAGTCCAGACTAAATTCCGCAATCCCACAGCCGAAGATAAATTTTCTTCAAAAGGCTAAATCTGCTTATCATAAATACGTATCCGGACAATAATTAGTCACACTTACAAGACTGATGTCTGATGTTACTTTAAAAAAGATCTTTGAAGGAAAACGTTTAGTGTTTTTCGAAGGTTATATTTCTTTGAATAGTACAAATTTCAAAATTTTAGGAGCAATGTTTTCCGTTTTTAAAATTTAAAAATGTGTTTTAAACTATATACCCATACATAACTTAATAAATAAAAATTCATTGAGGTATACACCGTTTTACTTAATTTTACCCAACGGTTTCCTTAGGTTGCTGTAAAACTACTTATATATTTATTGTACATATACACTTTCTAAGCTATCTTGTCTAATGCTCTAAATTCTCTTTAGACAAATGCAATTCTGAAGGAAATGCTGAATGCGAAAAAACATTTAAGATATGCGTAAACGATGAAGCGAAAGGCTACACATGCGATGGCTGCATTGCTGACTACATAGACTCCGGAAGCGGGACTTGCATTCCAGGTAAAGGAATCTTTAGTGTATTTTGAATATTTGGAGTTTGGCATTAAACATAAAACAAAACAATTTTGTCTGAAAACAGGAAAGTGTTTGTGGTGCTATGCAAAGTAGAGACTACTTCCACTTCACTAGATTTCTAACGTGAAAATGATCATCATGTGTTCACGCTTTAAAAACCTTAAGATATTCTTCAGATTTCAATTTCGCAGTTTCGGAACCAAATCTCTTAGCGTGCAGCTTGATGTTTCATTAGTTCATGTAATGAATTTCTTAAATGTAATAAATGTTAAGTTCAATTGCTTCAGTCAACTAATTTTAAGTCTCTAAAATCAGTCCAGACTAAATTCCGCAATCCCACAGCGGAAGATAAATTTTCTTCAAAAGGCTAAATCTGCTTATCATAAATACGTATCCGGACAATAATTAGTCACACAAGACTGATGTCTGATGTTACTTTAAAAAAGATCTTTGAAGGAAAACGTTTAGTGTTTTTCGAAGGTTATATTTCTTTGAATAGTACAAATTTCAAAATTTTAGGAGCAATGTTTTCCGTTTTTAAAATTTAAAAATATGTTTTAAACTATATACCCATACATAACTTAATAAATAAAAATTCATTGAGGTATACACCGTTTTACTTAATTTTACCCAACGGTTTCCTTAGGTTGCTGTAAAACTACTTATATATTTATTGTACATATACACTTTCTAAGCTATCTTGTCTAATTCTCTAAATTCTCTTTAGACAAATGCAATTATGAAGGAAATGCTGAATGCAAAAAAACATTTAAGATATGCGTAAACGATGAAGCGAAAGGCTACACATGCGAGGGCTGCATTGCTGACTTCATAGACTCCGGAAGCGGGACTTGCATTCCAGGTAAAGGAATCTTTAGTGTATTTTGAATATTTGGAGTTTGCATTAAACATAAAACAAAACAATTTTGTCTGAAAACAGGATAGTGTTTGTGGTGCTATGCAAAGTAGAGACTACTTCCACTTCACTAGATTTCTAACGTGAAAATGATCATCATGTGTTCACGCTTTAAAAACGTTAAGATATTCTTGAGATTTCAATTTCGCAGTTTCGGAACCAAATCTGTTAGCGTGCAGCTAGATTTTTCATTAGTTCATGTAATGAATTTCTTAAATGTAATAAATGTTAAGTTCAATTGCTTCAGTCAACTAATTTTAAGTCTCTAAAATAAGTCCAGACTAAATTTCGCAATCTCACAGCCGAAGCTAAATTTTCTTCAAAAGGCTAAATCTGTTATCATAAATTCGTATACGGACAATAATTAGTCACACTTACAAGATTGATGTCTGATGTTACTTTAAAAAAGATCTTTGAAGGAAAACGTTTAGTGTTTTTCGAAGGTTATATTTCTTTGAATAGTACAAATTTCAAAATTTTATGAGCTATGTTTTCCGTTTTTAAATTTTAAAAATATGTTTTAAACTATATACCCATACATAACTTAATAAATAAAAATTCATTGAGGTATACAACGTTTTACTTAATTTTACCCAACGGTTTCCTTAGGTTGCTGTAAAACTACTTATATATTTATTGTACATATACACTTTCTAAGCTATCTTGTCTAATTCTCTAAATTCTCTTTAGACAAATGCAATACTGAAGGAAATGCTGAATGCAAAAAAACATTTAAGATATGCGTAAACGATGAAGCGAAAGGCTACACATGCGAGAGCTGCATTGCTGACTACATAGACTCCGGAAGCGGGACTTGCATTCCAGGTAAAGGAATCTTTAGTGTATTTTGAATATTTGGAGTTTGGGATTAAACATAAAACAAAACAATTTTGTCTGAAAACAGGAAAGTATTTGTGGTGTTATGCAAAGTAGAGACTACTTCGACTTCGATATATTTCTAACGTGCGAATGATGCATCATGTGTTCACGCTTTAAAAACCTTAAGATTTTCTTGAGATTTCAATTTCGCAGTTTCGGAACCAAATCTGTTAGCGTGCAACTAGATATTTCATTAGTTCATGGTATGAGTTTCTTAAATATTAAGTTCAATTGCTTCAATCAACTAATTTTAAGTATCTAAAATCAGTCCACACTAAATTCCGCAATCTCGCAGCCGAAGCTAAATTTCTTCAAAAGGCTAATTCTGCTCATTGTAAATACGTATCCGGACAGTAATTAGTCACACTTACAAGACTGATGTCTGATGTTACATGTTAAAAAGATCATTTAGTTTTTTTCGAAGGTTATATTTCTTTGAATATTACAAATTTCAAAATTTTTTAAGCTCCTATTTCCGTACTTTAAATTTAAAAATATGTTTTAAACTATATACCCATATATAACTTAATCCATAAAAATTTAATGAGATATACAACGTTTCGTAATTTTGTCAAACGGTTTCCTGAGGTTGCTGTAAAGCTGCTGACCATATTTGCTATATATATACACTTTATAAGCTACCTTGTCTAATTCTCTAAAACCTCTTTAGACAAATGTGACACTGAAGGAAATGCTGAATGCAAAAAAACATTTAAGAAATGCGTAAACGATGAAGCGGAAGGCTACATATGCGAGGGCTGCATTGCTGACTACATAGACTCCGGAAGCGGGACTTGCATTCCAGGTAAAGGAATTTTTTGTGTATTTTGAATATTTGGAGTTTGCATTAAACATAAAACAAAACAATTTTGTCTGAAAACAGGAAAGTGTTTGTGGTGTTATGGAAAGTAGAGACTACTTCCACTTCAATAGATTTCTGACGTGCGCATGATGCATCATGTGTTCACGCTTTAAAAACCTTATGCCTGAACCCTTTTTTAGTTTAAATTTCTTCTGCGTGATTGAAATCCACCAAATTTTCCTTGATTCCCTCTGTAAGGATGAACATTTTGTCTCCCACGTGAATTTTTTCTCCGCCATGATCTGGGAAATCTCGGTTGGTTTTCCCTGTGTTAATACCAACAGTCAGTTGTTAAATGGGGTTTGGAGCAAATATGACATGAAATCTTGTTTTGAGCATTACATTCACAATAGAGAGAAGTTGATTCACCATCTCCCTTGATATTGTTGACAATAGCGCTGCTGGTTAAAGTATTGATCTTTTTATTTAGGCTAGCAATTAATTGATCTTTTACCAAATTTTCTCTTAAAATGTTATGTATGTCTACACTGGATATGTTATTATTCGAATTCTCACTACTTTGTTCCAAAGCTGATTTGATATTAATTGCATGATCAAGTGCAGACTTGAAGTCTTTTGGCCCAAATATTTTTACTTCTAAACTGATATCAGGCTTTAATGCCTCTAGAAATGTTGTTAAGTTTAGGTTTACTTTAAGAATTAAATTACAATTTTGGTTAGAGTCATCTACATTAATGTATTTGTCTGCAGCAATTGTGACCTCATTCGCTTACTTAATCACGGATAGATTTTGTTTTTGTGATATAGCAGAAAATTGCTTTTAAATTTCCTGAAATGATTGTTTTTTCTCAAATTTTTTGCAGAATAGTTCCGCTAATTTATCACAATCATTTTCTTTAGAAGATATAGGATCTTCAATAAGAAACTTGAGAGCATTTTCTCTACAGTGTAATTTCAAAACAATCAATTTTTTTTCATTGCTCCATTTTTCTAGAGAAGCAGTTTACGCAAAATTTAATATTTTCTGCATCTTTCCCAGAAAAAGTGGGAATCAAATTAGCCAGATTCCGACATGTTGCAATTTCTAGTCATTATATATCTCTCAATCCTACTTCAAATATTTAGATAAATATGTTATATCATATATCACAATGTACCAATAAAAATTACAGTACACAAAATAATTTATATCAAATTTCACAATACTCTCCGCATGCTTATTTTTCTTTAAACATGGGGAAATTCACCCTACAAAAAGGTAGATAAAAACATGATATCCAGTGTTCAAATTTTCATCTTGAAAATTACGCATACAGTTCTTAAATATTCTAAACCATTATATACACAAAATTAATTGGCTACATAAATTTGACACATTGTATTCCAAGTATCACAATCTACAAATTTCTTAACTGTGCTTATTTTTCTAAAATTTTGCCTTATTCTCATTACGACATTACACTTAATTAAGATAATGAATGTTCTTTTTTCACTTATTGACAAAATTTCGACGATGCAATCGGATTAAACTATTGGCTCACTTCCACTCGGATGTTTACATACCCGATTCGAAACCCGAAGTTTAAAAATAACTATTTGTTTTTTGTCACGGCACCAATGCTATAAGTGTAGGAAACAAAAGGTTCCAACTACACCTGCTTTACAACTAGAAGGTAAATCAGATATTAAATTAGTTGCTCTTGCGTTGCGGTGGAAAGGCCAGAGAATCACACAGAGTTACCAAGCAATCAGGTAACAGTTGATTTTTTCATTTGATATTTATTGTTTAGAACAATATCCTTAAAACTAGTCATAGCACTTCTAGATTATCCATAACACAATACAAGTACAGAAGTCGCAGAAGCACAATCGCTGCAATGTCCAACCGACATAAACGTAAGTGCCAGAAAATGACTTGTAGAATGTTTCTGGGGTCATGTATTACCGTATGGTAATTAAATATGTTAGATGGCCATCAACAAAAAAAAGAGAATTCTCATACCTTGTTTGGGGTACCCCGATTCGCATATCATATCGTTTAGATGTGCGACTTGTAGCCAATTCGTTGGTAGGCCTGGCGTCTTCGTTTCCGTAGTAGTGGACAACTCTCTCGTGCCAGAGAGGTTTCGTTGGCAGCGTGAAGGAATCTGCGTAATTGACCCCTCGTTCGTGCTAAGGGGGATCTTACCCCTCGGAAAAAAAAAAAAAACCTCTTTTTTTTTTCACTTACTCTGGACGTATTTTTCCTGTATGGTCTAACGCCATCTGGTGATTAGCTGAAGTGATAAAAGTTCTTGCTGTACAAGACTGTTGCGTTCTGCAACAGTATCCATTGATGAACAGTGTGCTTTTCATGCGATATTCTATGCTCGCGGAGTAACTGATGTCAGGAACATTGAACTGCATTCCCTAAGGTTAGACTCTTGGAACCAAAACTTCTGTAAAGAAACAATGGGTCGAAATAGATTTAGAGAAATCCTTTGATATTTAAGATTTGATTTAAAATCCTCACGTTCTCAGAGAATTCGAGCCAACAATTTGGCTGTGATTTCGAAGTTTAAAGAGAGATTTATCCCTATTTATTTATCCGCATTGTTTTTTTTATATATTAGTGTCATATTCAATGTAAATTTCATGAAGTAATCATAAAAGTTAAATCAACTGAATATTAGTCTTGGTAATATTTAGTTATTGCAATTATTTTATGCGATTTATTTACCGTTGTCGAAATGACACCGGCGGACGTTTAAGGGTAATCGGAATGGCGGACGTTCTAGTGTTAATGGCTGGATAGTTCTTTTCGGAAATTGAAAGCGATTTCCTGAAATATGATACGGGATGTAATGTACTATTGTATTCTTGCAATAGAACTGCTGAAATACCCTCTTTACTAGCATCTGTGTTCAAAACAAGCAGTTTATCCCAATTAGGAAGTTTGACGAATGGCGTAAAGAAAACGATTTTCTGTAAATCTTGAAAATCTTGATCTTGTCCATTTAAAACGACTGTTTTTGGTGGTATATTGATTAAAAATGGAAGTTAATTGAGCATAAGAATGAGGTTCCTATAAAATCCGCATAACCCCAAGGAATTCTTAACCTGTCTGGCATTTTTGGAGTGGCAAATTTTGTAATTTTAGCAATGTTGGATTCGACAGGGGTTTTAGAATTACAGGAGGTCCTTTTTTAATTTTTGAATTAAATAACGTATAAATAGAGCTTTGTTTTTCTTAAGATATAGATACAACCCTCCTTACTAAAGGTACTGTAAATACTAAATTGCAAGAAAAATAATTTCACACTCAAACACACACATTGTTGGTGCAAGATCAGATAAAAATAACTTCTTTATCTGTCCAACTGCGCCTTTCCCTCCTTACCACCTATATGTTTATGCAAATATGTATTATTTTTAAATAATATATCTTGCACATTTCTAGTGTAATTTTAAAAACACACATGCAAAATCATTTTCTAAAACAATTCAATATTTCGTAAAATAATTTTCTCAATTTTTTTAAGTACTAAAAGTTCTAATTAAGTACTAAAAAGTACTGATTCCATGTTTAAGAAATCGGAGGAGAATGCACCACAGCTATTTGATAAAGTATTATAGTAAAAATACAAAATAATTATTTGTTTTATAAATTTGGGAATGTACAACAGCATCTAAACCGAGAGACTTTGAATAATAAGAAATTGTGTTGTTTCTCAGAACATTAAGGACAGTTTTCTCCCTACGTGTGTAATAATTTCTTTTAAGTCAATTTAATGAAAGTGTAAAACTGGGGAACCGTGTTCAGATGGTGTCACTCGGAGAACACCATACATTTATGTTTCAAATCGCAGGTAGCTTTACTTTGTTGCATAACTAATAAAAATGATCAAAATTTTAGACTGGGGGAAATACGATTTTTCTGTAGGTTTTAATCCCGAATCTTTCTGGCAATGGGATCTTTGAACAATACAGTGTTTGAGTTTATTTAAAAAGAATGTTTCTTAACTATTAGAAAAGGTGCTAATATGACTGCAGGGGCAGTGATTTCGTGGAAATGTCCGATTTTTATCTGGTTTGAAGAATGATACGCATTTTCAAATGGTTGTGGGTTAGAATTGAGAAGATTTTAATTAATTTATTTGGTGATGTGCGTTTGTTGGTATAAATTGAAGGGATTTGTTTGTAATTTTTTTTCTGTGCATGATGCTTTTTATTTTTTTGATCTATTTGATGATATCAGAGATTTTATTGGGTGAGGTAAAGGAGAGTAAGGATGAGGAAGGTTTAACTAAAAGCAGTGTTTTACGATATTTACATGTTAAGTGTCATAAATATGTTCGTTTTCTATTAAGGTGTTCATTTTCGTTAAAGCTTTTAGAGAGGGCTAAAGTGTAGGTCATTGATATATAGTCGAGTATGAATATAGTTGAGTTGGAGGATATTGGCAATTTTCTTATTGGATTTTCTACACTCTTGTCCATAAATTAAGGATAATGCCAGCTCCGGTAAATAAAGGTTCAGAAACAAAACAAACTTGACTTGTTCATAAAGCCCATTTATTAAACAAAAGATAAAGAACCAAAAAGATGGTTTATGTATGATACTATTCATAAAAACTACAATTTTTGCTCACTGGAGCAATTACAAAAAATATCGACCTTACAAAAACTTAACATGACATGGTTGGTATGATTGTTAATACATTGTATGTCTACCAGACGATGAAATATAGTCCGTACAACGCCTAGGCATGCTGAGGATCAAATTATCGAGCTGATCTTGGGGAATATCACTTCACTCAGCAAGCAATGTTCTCCGAAGTTCCGGTACACATATAGAGTAGGTGGTTGACGGGCTGCAACTCGTCGGCCAAGCATGTCCCACACATGCCCTATCGGATTCATGTCAGGTGAGAATGCTGGCCATTACATACGGGTGATATACTCAGATTCAAGGCATTCGTTTACAATGTTTGCACGGTGAGGACGGGCGTTGTCATCCATAAACACAAATTCTGCGCCCATGGCACCCCTGAACATACATACATGTTGTTCCAGAATGATGTCCCGATAAATTTGACCTCTCATGGATCCGATTTGAACATGTAGATCTGTTCTGGAACCCGGCATAATTCTCCCCCTAGCGAGCCAACCTGCACCACCTTAACGGTGTCGTTCAATGATGTTGTATTGGTGGTAGCGGGTACCTGGCGTTGTCCATATGAACGTCCGCCGTGAATCAGTCTGCAAGCTAAGCCTGGACTCGTGGGAAAACATCACAGAAGCCCACTTTGACGATGCCCACATTGCATGTTATCTACTCTAGGCTAACCGCTGACGACAGTGAGTTGCCGTGAGCGGAACACATCTGACAGGCCTGCGAGCATTTAGACCAATATGTCCCAAATGTCTGAAAACGGTTTGACTTGAAACTGTCGTACCCGTGGCTGAAGATAGCTGACTAGAAAGGTCGGATGCTGTGCTCCGTCTGCTTCTTTTTGCAGTTAATGCCAAATACCGGTCGTCATTCGGTAAGTTGCTTTATTCTTTGAACAAGTCGACAATTTCACATGGCTGCGACAATTAACATCCACGTACCCATAAGCTCAAAGGACATCGGAATGTTGACTAGGAACCTATGGAAATAAGATTTTCAGGGGAACCAGTTTTCAAATGCCATAACTTAACCCTTCAAGTGGTTGTTTCGAAGCTATCTTTCGGCATTATAAAAAAACTGACTGAGCTCATGATCTCTCATATTCATAAAAATAAAATCGCAATACCTTGAAGACTAGATATCTCATTAAGAAATTGGTAAGATTTTAATTGACGAGATATCTTGTTGAAACCACTTGGAGGGTTAAGACTGCTCTCTTTAAAATTTTCGAAGCTGAGATAAATGTTTGGGCTAAACAATTTGCTCATATAGACCCTCCTTTTGACAGTGAGCCATCTTAATTTATTTTTATTTCAGTGACTACAACTCAACCGCCTGATCCAACGACTAAAATACCAAGTAAGTATTTGTGATGGAAGTTTAAATATTGCATACAATTAGTATTTTTTATCGATACTTTTTCTTCAATGATGGACCCTCCTTGTAACAGGAGGACAACTAATTTATTTTTATTTCAGCCACTACAATTCAACCGCCTGTACCAACGACTAAAACGCCAAGTAAGTATTTGTGATGGAAGCCTAAATATTGCATTCAAGTAGCATTTTCTTTTTTCAATACATTTTTCTTCAGTGAGGTTTTCAAAATTTTGAAGACAGTAGAAAGTCTAAATAAAGTACGATAGATGCGGCTATAATGTTTTGTGCTTGTGAAATACTTAAGTAGCTTGCTATATAATGTTAAAAAAGTAAATTAAAATTATTATTATTTTTTTAAATCGATGGTGTTTTCTAACATAGCCATTATTGAAGACTACTCTTGATCCAGTGTGTATGTAATACAAAGTATTCATAAAGCTTTGATACTTTAAACCAGTGGTTCCCAAACTTACTATGTCCTTGAACCCCTTATTAGAGCAAAGGTTTAACCATGAACCCCCAAGTGAAATATATAACTCTACATAACTGCATAATATACAAACTACAAGTTTAACTTTGATGTCTTGAATGGTAAATGGTGACGTTAAAATAAAATATAAATGAAGCATTTCGATATTTAAAATAGTATTTATTGAAATTATACTTTTGTTTTCAAGTACAAAAACACGTTTTTTTCGATGAGCTAGGCGAACCTGATGGGATGATATGAGTTTATTTATGCTCGGCTTTATGTTTGTGAGTAACATTCGCACATCTCCTCGAGTACTAATTTTCAGTCGGTTTCTTGGTGGTAGCGGGTACCTGGCGTTCTTCATATGAACGTCCGCCGTTAATCACACTGCAAGCTAAACCTGGACTAGTTGGAAAACATCCCACAAGCCCACTGTGGCGATGTCTACGCTGCATGACGCTGCTGCCAAGTTCTACTGCAGGCTAACCGATGGCGACAGTGAGTTGCCGTGAGAGGAATCCATCTGGCAGGCCTGAGAGCATATAGACCAACATGTCCCAAATGGCTGTAAAAGATTTGCCTTGAAACTGCCATACCCGTAGCTGAAGATAGCTGACGAGAAAGGTCGGATGCTGTGCTCCGTCTACTTCTTTTTGCAGTTACTGCGAAATACCGATCGCCATTCGGCGTTGTAACTCGGGGGAGAACTGTACTGTAACGTGTTCTGACATTTCCATAATTTTTGAATCGGTGCCAGAGCCTAGAGATCAAACTTTGGGCAATTCCAAGTTCCACTGAAACTTCCGTCTGAGCACACCCACATTCCATGCGGCCGATAATTCTAAATCATCGACATCGTCCTCTGTGCCATAACTATTCGGTTGTGGCACTGAGCGGCTTACAGAACGCTTGTGAACAATTTTACTTTATTGCTACCATTCCTTATATACACCTCTCGTACACTCTCGTCATTGTGACGTACTATCGGCGTCATCTGATGGCTTCATGTAATATGAATATTATTCTTGAAGATGCGTGCGCTAATTCTATAGGTGAAATTTTTACTTTAGAGTTTCCTTATTACTGAATTATTCTTAATTTGTGGACATGAGTGTATTAAGAAGGGTTGTCTTCGGTATTAATACCTGACAAGTATTCTGCTAAAGTGATATTTATATATTACTTATAACGTATTAAGTTATTTTAGTTATATATATTTAGTTATAGTTATATATTACTTCAGTTTTATATATTTAGTTAGTATTTAGCAGTTTAGTATTATATATTTAGTTATTTATGTATTACTTGTATATTATTATCAAGATATTTAATTTTGTTTTAATTAGGATACCGAGTTTCCGTTACCGAATTTTCTATAATTTTATTTCTGATGTAAGAGAGACGTATTCTGTTATGGGTGTTAAAGGTTTCTTTAGTTGTACTAGCTTGGTAAGTGGTTGAGTTGATGCAATGATTAAAATTTGTTATGTTGGGAAGGGGGTTATTATTGCTCGGCTCTGCAATTTCGATTAATTAACTAGCAGAATTTTAAGTTCCTCAAATTAAAACTCAAATCAAAGAGTACTGAGAAAAATTATCTTTAATATTCCTAGTGTCCTTGGTAGCACCTTTAACATTTTCTTGCACCCAACAATTAAATATATGTTAATCATTTAACTGGTAAAAGCCTAAATAATAATGCACTCGTAAACAGTGATCCCATAGACGATAAGCAAAACCTACTCTCCGTACTCAGTCTATCACAGAGCACTTCTAACCAAAATCCTGAAACTCATATAATCCTTTCAAGTGCTATTTTATTAAATCATTAACGAGACTCCATTTACATCTAGACATACGAAATCTATTTTTATTTTAATTACTGTCTAATCACATTTTAAATGTTTTTATCACATTGAATCACTTGTGAAAGTCAGTGGCATGAATGTCAAACCTTATTCAATCCCTGAAAATTAAGCGAAACCTACTCTACGTACTTAGTCTATCTCGGAGAACTTATAACCAGAACTATTGTCTTATTCTACACACCTTAAACTCGTAAAATCCTTTTAAATTCCCTTCGATCAAATCTTTGAACACCATTTACCTGTAGACTTCCAAAATCTATTTTTGTTTTCATTTTTGCGTAATCTTATTTAAAACACTTTTGCCATTATTAGTAGCGTATGGAAGCCAGTGGCCTAAGTGTCGAATCATATTTAATCCATGAAAGTTAAAATGTATTTTGTGCCTAATGGCAGGTTATGAAGAGCATATTTGCGTTAAAAAACTCATGTACAATATAATTGGACATTGCGAAGAAGGAAGCAATTATAAATGCTACTGATATTCCGGAACAAATTATGAATACATTGAATGTTGCAAGGACAATAGTGATAGAATTTGTTATAAAGTTCAACATAAATTTCCTGTGACGATAAAAAAACCGGATACTGTGATTACGGAAATAACAGAACACTGTTGTTGGATGTAACAACTCATAGATGCGAACGAAAAATTTCTGGACTGTACATGAAGAAAATGACTTCAGACACGTTAAGATAAATATACGCTCCTTACTTATATAATCACAGACCACTTCTGTAACAAGAATCACAATTTTAATCTACAATCCTAAAAGTAATAAAATCCGTTTTAAGTGCCTTTCTATTAAATCTTTGAAGAACCTTTTTTTACCTGTAGACATCCGATAGCTTCCTGTATACAAAAAATTAGGATATTTTTATTTTTATCTTTTACATAACCTCATTTTAAATTCTTTTGTTATTATGTGTCGCGTGTACAAGCTAATGGCATAAATGTCTACCATATTTCATCCATGCAAATTAAACTGTATTTTGTTTCTAATGGCAGGTGATGAAGAGCATATTTGCGATAAAGAAGATCAGCCATGTAAACACGGATTTTGCGAGGAAAAAGGACCGGACTATACATGCTCCTGCTTTGCTGGATATTCTGGAAGAAATTGTTCATATATTGAATGGTGCAACAATTATAAAAATAGCATATGTGATAAAGTTGACTGTAAATTAGATGACGATACAAAAACCGGATACTGTGACTGCGGAAATAATGGAACACTGTTTTTTAATGTAGTAACTCGCACATGCCAACGTAAGTTTAAATTTATTTTAATAAATAACAATAATAAATTTAAAAAATTCATAAATTTAAATAATTCATAAATTAAAAAAATATATATAAATTTAAATAATTTATAAATTAAACGCTTCAAATTTATGTTAACTTTTATTGGTAACTGCACCACTAACATATATTCTAGTAATATATCTTGCATTATTTAATTTAACTGCTGAACATGATTGTGACAGTGAAATGATTTAATTGGTTATGATTCCTTAGCATTTCATAGTAGATTATTACTCATCTGAAGAATGCATGTTGTAAAAAATGTCCGCTTATGTTTATGACAGTTCATTTTGATTCTCAGGAGCATATGTTCGGAATATAGTTTCCCAAACTTTTTTGATTCAACGCCTTCTTTTAAACCACAACTTTTGGCACCCCCTCTGAAAATCTTTACAAAATATCGTTACGTCATTGAAAATATATATGATGTTCACTGAAAATTAATGAAGAGGTTAAGTTTTGTTTCATAACTTACACAAAAGCTACTATGCTTTGTGAAAATTGTATTATATTCTCCTATTATGCTTCATGCTTAAGAAAATGTACTTTATACCTTTTAACAAATTTGCTCGAGTGTAATTCGCGTCCATTCAAAAATTATTTCAATTTGATTTGTCTAAAGTTTAAAAAAAAAAAAAATTTAGGAAGAGTAAAAATTAATTAATTAATAATCGCATTAATATTGGCATAATATCCTTTGTATTTTATCAGTAGAGGCCCTGTGAATAAGCAGTAAAATTAAAATTGGTAGTAATTTTTCACTTGCACTAAACTGTTAACTGCTCGGAAACAGTCTGAGAAAGGATTTAAAACTTCTCATTATTTACAATATTGTACAGTAAACATGAGATAACATGCATAGATTTCAACCGCTGCGACATCCTGTCTGTTTTTGTTGACCTATTAACTATAACTTAAATTTTTCAACTCGTTCTTACTGCGACAATGGATCAGTGCAGTGTATATGTATGGTAAAATGGATACCTTAGTGCAGTGGTCCCCAACCAACGGGCCGCGGACCGGTACCGGTCCATGGATCAAATGGTACCGGGCCGCCCAAGGAATATTAAATTATTTCCATTTTATTTACTTTGCTATATTTATCTCGGGTTTGTGCGGTTCTTATCTGTGGAATGTCCACTCAAATTAGGAGGCGGTAAATCAGAATTTGAAATTGGTTCTGTTACCAGAGCTTCAATTACGATTTCTGAATTCTGTATGTCTCTATTTTCCAATTTTGACAAATGTGACAACTGTTTTCAAGTTGGCAGACAAAGTAACTACATTTAAAGCCAAACTGAAGTTGTGGGGACGGCGCGTGAACCAGAGGCATTTTGGACATGTTTCCGACATTAGCGGGGATTTTAGGCGAGACTGAGCCTAAACATTCATTCTCCTAGTTGGTGCACGATCACCAAACTGCTTTTAAAAGAGTTCGAGCGCATCGTGGGTATTTTGTGGTTGGAAAACCACAAAATACCCAGGAACTAGTAAGGAATGGATCCGCAACCCATTTGTCAACAAATCAGGCGAATCTAGCATGTCTGTGCAAGAAGATCAACAGCTGGAGATTGCAAATGAAGGCGGCCTTAAAACAACGTTCGAGACAACAACTCTGCAGGTGTTCTGGATTAAAGTCATGGCGGAATACCCTGAGATTGCCACCACAGCATTTATATCACTATTGCCATTTCCGACAACCTATCTGTAATAAGTGGGGTTTTCTGCAGTGACAGCAACCAAAACAAAACAACGGAATAAACTGGACATAAGCAACACACTTCGGGTGTCATTGTCTCCTATTACCCCCAGATGAAACCGTCTTATTGCAAAGAAACAAACTCATTGTTCTCATTGATTTAGCGTTCTAGTGAGTTAAAATGTTAAATCACTTTATATTAATTTTTTGGTGTAAATATATTTTATTTTGAAGGCATATTTAAATACAATTAAATTAGAATTATTAAATCAAAACAATCTAAAATATAAACAATCAACGTCTCCCCCTCAGCGGGCCGCGTTAAAATTATCAAACGTTGATCCGGTCCGCGGCGATAAAAAGGTTGGGAAGCACTGCCTTAGTGCATAAAACATTTTTATGCAACGAATGTCTTCGGCATCTTATCGCTTACTCTTACTCCTGAATGTCCCCCCATATCTCATGGGTCCACCATATGACAGTTAGTATTCGCTCAACAATTTTACAATAAACACAATTTTAGATTAATTTTATGTGTAATTAATTGAGATGAGAAAAGGGCCCCACCTAAGTGGCGTGGAGTAGTTAATCTACGAGTAAGTTGTAGCAAGATAAACTCGAAGCTTATTTCACATTCAATTACGTTGGAACATTTGCAGCCTGTTCCAATCAATCAAATTTAGCAATATTCATAACAATGACACAACTTTATAAAATAGTGGATTCTTCTTTCTATAAACAGCAATCGACACCTGTTCACTGATGAAAGCAAAGGGTGAGTGCAGCAAATCTCACGAAATCTGTGATGCTGGAAAATGTAAATGTGAAAAGAATTATAAATACAATGGTGATAAAACCTCTTGCATTGGTAAGTATGATTTAAATCAAAACAATTATCAATCTTTTAGTCAACAATGGTAATTTCATGCATTCTAGAAATAACTTCATTGATTTATATTAAAATAAAAAGTTTGTTCTACCTCTATACTAACTGACATACCATGATTATTAATTCTCAATATATAGTTCCTACTTCACTAAGAGAAATTTTGTTTGGGTATAACCATACTTGGAGATCTTTTTTAATTACCTAATGCCTCATAACACGCTTAAAAATAGAGCGCAGTCAAGCAACGTTTGACTGAGTGACCATATAGCTATTTGCTATCATGTATCAGATCTATATATATATGGAGAATTTTAATAATAATTAATCCTAAGTACAATTTTGGAGGTACTATCTTCTTGACTAGCAAGCCCGATTACTAACTCTTCATATTAAATTAAATACTCATTTTGGCAGCAAAAATGACACAATTTCAAGTGTTCTCATTTATGTATACTTGCAAAATACCACACAAAAAGTAGTTACGGTGGAACAACCCCTGTCTTACAATTTAAGAATGCAAAGTTTGTTGCATTTTATCTGTTTAATAGTTTATTCTTATAGTTTGAGTTTGCATTATTCTTTACACGCTCCTACTAACACTATGAGGGAATCACACGCATAATCCAACTTGCAATCTATAATCTTCCCCCGAGTTAGTTCTGAACACTTTTGACCTTGACTAATATAGGTTTGATACAATCTTTCAAAAAAATTATATTTTAAGGAAATTAGAAATAGAAGGATTTATTCTAAGGAAGTGAGAGTGAGAGAGAGAGAGAGAAGCAATCGAATATATTTCCAGAGGATTATAGTTTAAGAAAATGAGAGGTGTATAATCTTTCCAAAGAATTCTAATATAAGGGACGCACCAATAGAGCCTTTCCTAAGAAATCTATTATGAGGAAAGTACCAAAAGAAGCTTTCCAAAGAATAATATATGATTCAAGTTTCCAAATGACATATTTGTATTTCCAAGTATTTATACTTTAATTTTATAAGTATGGTATTAGTGTTGGAGTGCCAAAACATTGAGAATAGCAAAGCACTTTTTTAAAAAAACAGCAAAAATGTAAACCACAAACTGTAGGCATTGTTGGTACGAACAAAAATTCTATAAAAATAGGAATTTCCATTTTTACTCATAATAGAAGTTGATACTTTTGCCTGAAGTGATTTTAATATTAATTTTGAACATCGTAAATCGTAATTTAAAGATTTGAAAGGATTTTTACTTTACTGATGAATAACAATTCGTTCTATTGAATGTTTGGTATCAAAAATTCATTTTCTCCATATTTTGCGATGTAACAGCCACATTTAACTTTGACTATATAAAGGTAAAAATTTTTTTATAATTCTTTGAAAGGGTAATAGACAAACACATATGGGTTAAAGTATTTCGAGAAAAAAAAATTATTTTATTACATTTTTCAAACATTTTATACGATTACAAAATCTTTAAATTGATTTTTCTCAGTTTCGATTTTTCACGTACATGTCACGATTAAAATGCTAAGGCTTTTTTTAACCGCTTTCAATCAAATAAACTTTTAAAGAGACTTTTATAATTTAATTTTACAATGTAACAGAGTAAAAAAACTAAGGGTGGGAATTTTATTAAAATTAACTGGTGCTTTTCTAAAAATTAACCTTTTCAAGTCTAAATTGTCATGTTTTTTCATGGATTTTTCACCTTCGAATTTTAAATTCAATAACTATTTGAGATATCGAGAGAATATCCCATCCTTAAAAGTTCTATGAGCATGTTAAAAAATACCAAATCAAAATATCGCAAATTGAAGAGGAGTAAAATTTTAAAATATATTTTAAAAAATCACAAATGTTTTAATTTTTTCAAAATTGGGAGGTAATTTTAAATTTTCCTGCGGAAAGCTTTTGTTTACATTTAAGAAGATAAATTGCAACGTATAATCTTGTCAAAAAACTCATATTTGAGAATTTAGCTCTTTTGATGCCAAATCCTTTTAAGTTTTATATATTTCGGAAAGAAATCCATTAACGACTGTTATCTATTTTTAGCTGTCTTGCAATTTGTGAGATAGAGTACATTGAGCAAGTTGAACATTTCTACAATTTCCATGAACTTCATCAAAATAGTGACCTAAATTATTAATTTTAGCCGATTTCTGCTTAACATCAACTCAAAGAAATCCGTGTGGACCAAACTCGACCTGCAATGAAGTTGGAGATGGAACGTATCAATGTTTGTGCGATTATGGTTTCACATGGAATGGTAAAAAGTGCGACCAGTGTAAGTTTTTTTTTTAAATCCTTTTATTGTATTCCTGTCCACTGACTACTACGTGTTCCCTCACTAGTCACAAGTTGTAGCCGAGTAGTTGCTGATTCAATTGTAACTATATCTCACTAACAGTTATCATTTTATCCGAGGAGGTTAAATATCGGATTTAAAAACCATTTATTTGCCAAGAAAAAATATAGACTCAAAAAATGCCGAACCGTCTTCGAAGAAGAGAAAGGAATGAAATTAATGTATAACTTTAGAATCCAAGATTATTAACATGACGAAATTGTAATTTTTGCAATACTTTTTTTTTGTGGAAAAATGAATTGACAGTGGTAAAAGTGAACGAAATGCTGATATATGTGTTTCCATACATTTATTTCATTTCGAGGAAAGAAAACCTTTTATTTTAATATCAATACTATATTCATTATTAACGGTTTGAAATAAGATATGAGATGTGAGAAACGGCACTATACCTTCAATAGACATAAGCAATCACGAAAGTAACCTTCAATAGGCAAAAGCAATCACGAAAATAACCTTAAATAGATATAAGTGATTAAGAAAATTAAGCTCCGATTCTATGAGTGTGTATGCTAGTTGCTTCTAAAAGAAATAGTGATAAGAAAGATGAAATAACTTTTGCTTTATATAAAGAAAATAAAACTGCATTTGTAGAGATATTTTAAAAATAAGAAATTAACTACCGGTATTTTGATGATGGTGAGATCAAAATCTAGAATATATATATATATATATATATATATATATATATATATATATATATATATATATATATATATATACACACACACACACTCTATAACAAAAAAATCGACGCACCGAGAAGGAGTTGTCCGATGGAGACAAAAATTGGTGGATAGGAAAATTATGTACAGAATAGAAAATGATTAAAATTTCAGAACAGAACAATTGAATGATTTATTTCAGAGTTACAGTAACGAGCTCAATAAATTGTTGACCCGCCTCGAGCCTGGATGCAAGCTGCCACACGGCGTGGCATAGACCGATAATGCTCCAGGATAGTCTCCTTCTAACCAAATTTGCTCCAATTGTCGGACTACGTCATCAACATTCCCTACCGGATGCAGTCGCCTTGCCATCATATCCCAGACATGCGCGATGGAAGAAAGATCTGGTGATCTGGCTGCCTAAGGAAGTGTTTGACAAGCTTGTAGACAGTTCATAGCAACACTTGCCGTATGTGGTCTGGCATTGTCTTGCTGAAAAATAAGCCCAGGGTACTGCGAAAGAAACGGTTGCAAAACAGGTCTCAGAATGTCGTCAACGTACCGTTGTGCAGTAAGTGTATCTCTAATGACGACCAAAGGGGTCCGGCTATCAAGGGAAATGGCATCCCAGACCATAACTCCTTGTTGAGGGCCTGTGTGGCGTGCAATAGTGAAAGCAGGATCAGCACGCTGCCCTGGGCGTCTCCAGACACGTCTTCGATGATAGTCAGGACACAGTTGGAAGCGGGATTCGTCGCTAAAGACTATAAGTGCCTAGTCAGCATCATTCCAGCCTGATCGAGCCAAGCACCACTGTAATATGGCTCGACAGTGTGCAGGCGTGAGTGGCAGGTGGTGTAACGGTCGGTACGAGCGTAAGTTTCGCTCTCTCAGCCGTCTGTGAATGGTCATGGTGGACACTCGTGTGTGTATGTGGCACGACTAATGGTTGATAGCGATGAATCAGGCGCTGTGACAGCTGATCTGACAATCACTCTGTCCTCGCCATCTGTTGTGGCCCTACATCGACCGCTACCATCATGACGCTGAAATCTACCATTGTCCACCCACTGTTGCCAGCATCTTCTAATCGCCGCATCGCTTCGACTCACATGACGAGCGATTCTCCGATTTGCCCTACCTGCCTCTTTCAATCCAATGATACGACCTCTTTCAAACTCTGAAAATTGCTCGCAATGAGCTCGAATCCTGCGGCGAGGCATTTTTTCAGTCGTTAAAAGGTATCCTAAATCGCAATGCAGAAGAAATTTTTAACAACAGTTCAAGAACAACTCCTTATATACATCTGCTGGATGCACAGTTCCGATGCGCTGGAGATCGCACTATTCATTCATTGGACACCAAATTGTAATCATTTGTATATTTGGTCAAAACATTTTTGCATACGAAAGTTCAAAGCAATAGGATGATTCCTTCTTGGTGCTTCGATTTGTTTTGTTATAGAGTGTATATAAAGACCTTACCACACTCAGCTTACCCAAAGGTTATAAGATTACATGAAAGGCGGTGGGGATGACATCCTTCAGTCCCCATAAGGTATTCAGGATTCTTATCCCAATTGCACAAACAAAATGCAATAGATACATCAAAAACACATACAAATACTGGACAAAAAGTAATGTTCCAGAGACAATGCATCTGATTTGAAAAATTTAACTGTTTTGAAACTAGTGATTATAAGATTTATAAAAGATTGATGTTGAAAACAGAATGTATGGGCCCGTTCAATCAGCATAAATCAAGGTATGATTAGTTATTCAATTAAAAAAGGAGTGAAATAGCCCTCACCGCAAAAATGAACCTAGAATACATAGCAGAGTAATCTATCTTGTACAGACTACTGCACTGTTTTTCCCACTTCTTAAATTTGGTGACTGTTGGACGTGATTATGAGCACGAGTACTTTCAATAACAAGCCTGATGACACTTCTGACAAATACCAGATGACACTCGTAGCAATCTGCAAGAACTTCTATGGAAAGTCCACGAACAGATGAAAAGCCAAATGATGCTCAATACTTTCAACAACTGCCTGAAGCCATGTGATGATAAGCATTGTTTCTATTCCTATCATGGCTTCGCTATCCATTGCCACTCATCCTTCTCTTTTCATGGCTTCTCACACTTGGTTGCCAAAGGTAACACAAAACAGTGCATGGTTGTAATCATCCATTGCATGACCACGCATTAAGAAGTAAACTCAAGATTTTAGTACAGCTTTCAGGTCTCACGCAATTGATAATATATCATATATTGGTAGCATCTATCAAATTCAGCCACTGGTAACCTACAATGTAGTAATATATAGAGCGATATAACCGCGACTTGATAAGAAAGCATAATGAATTTCTTTAAACTTTCTGGTGGTTGTTTCGGCGAGGTAGTTCATCGTTAGCAAGATCAACAGATCTTCATGGAGGAGATATCTCGTCATAAAATATAACTGTCTAGATCTTAATCACGTCATCGTAAAAAAGTGGCAATATCTTGATGACGTGAAATCTCATCATTAGCAAAACTGGTCAGATCTTGATGGGCGAGATATCTCGTCACAAGCGAAATAAATAAGCTAGAAAGGGACGAGATATCTCGTCACTAGCGAAATAAATCAGCTAGAAAGGGACGAGATATCTCGTCACTAGTGAAATAAATCAGCTAGAAAGGGACGAGATATATCGTCACTAGCGAAATAAATCAGTTAGAAATTGACGAGATATATCGTCACTAGCGATATAAATCAGCTAGAAAGGGACGAGATATCTCGTCACTAGCAAAATAAATCGGCTAGAAAGGGACGAGATATCTCGTCACTAGCGAAATAGATCAGCTAGAAAGGGACGAGATATCTCGTCACTAGCGAAATAGATCAGCTAGAAAGGGACGAGATATCTCGTCACTAGCGAAATAAATCAGCTAGAAAGGGACGAGATATCTCGTCACTAGCGAAATAAATCAGCTAGAAAGGGACGAGATATCTCGTCACTAGCGAAATAAATCAACTAGAAAGGGACGAGATATCTCGTTGACACTACTTGGAGTATCAAGCACACAAAAGCATAAATACGCTCTTAAAACAGCTCCATTTCATTGATATTATTTCAAATTAATTTGTGAAAATCCTGTAGACGAATGCAGTATTCTTTTAGTGTAGATTTTTAAGTGATTTTTTTTGTTTTCGTTTATTTAGTAAATCGTTGCTCTCCTGGTATCAGCAGCTGCGAACAAAAATGCAATAAAGACGATGGAGTTTGTTCTTGCTATGATGGATTCTCTCTAAAGGACGACAAAAAAACATGTAGTAAGTTTGTATGTCTAAGTAAATGCAGTTTTGCACGCATCATGTTAGAGTAAGCTCTTGAAGAATGAAATTAATTGTGTCAAAGAATATACTTCTAACTAAATTTCAGAATACTTTTCACGAATTTTGTTCAATACTTTTTCTATGAAGATAACATCTATACATAGTTGCAGTTTGCACGTATTTATTTAAAAATATATTCACTATTATTTTAGTTTTCGTTTTTTGACTTACTTTACTACCAAGACATAATAGCGGTTACTATATATATATAGTACGTGTTTAGAAAAAAATTTACTTATGCTTAATTTTGGCTTTTAATATTTTAGAACTTGAGGAAGGAAAGAATCTCTGCGACGAATATTGTGGAGCTGGTAAATGTTTTGAAGACAAATGCTTATGTCCTCAAATTACGCATGTTTCATTTAACACAACGACCTGCATTGGTAAGACTTCTCTCAAATTATTGTTTTATGTTTTTAATCGTATCAGATACATTGAATTCAATTATATATAATCTGACATTAAAAATCTAAAAGATTAAAAAAAGTAAAAATATAAAATTCTAAAAAACGGGAATAAATATTAATCACACAGAACTCTACATTCATGTGCACAAAAGCCGCAATGCATTGTATGACGAGTAACATAGTAATAATTTTTAAAAAATGGAAATTTTATGGAATATTTTAAATAAATAAATTTAAAAAAATTAAAACATTATATACATACACATTACTTTAGGACTAAATATAATTATAATTATAAAATGAACGATACATCTTATTTTAACTTCAATGTTTAGGTAATTTCAATATATACGAATGCTGAAGAAATATGTTCAAGCTTCAAATTTGAAACCATTTTTGCACGTTAGAATGTGAAAAATTAAATTATTACTCTCTGTAACTCAGTTCTTAAAAAAACGAATCTGAAGAATGCAAAATTATCAAAGACAACAGTCCGTAAATTGATTTCAAAGCAGAGTTACAAGTTTCTAATCAAGACAGTGAAAATAACATCTAAATTAAATTAACATTAATCGAAAGATAGGTTAAGAAGTTTCAGATTTCAATCTAAATTCCTTGTTTCACTTTAAAGGGCACTTAGGTTGCAACAATATTTTTATAACAACTTTTTACCTAAGATAAATGTATTTAGGTATTAAAACATTTAGTACTTTTAATTGTAGTTGCACTCTATGTGTTATAACTACACTTATATCATATATCATAACCGAGAACCTTAACTTATATCATATCCGAGAATATTTATTTTCCTAGAGAACAAGAAATTGTGTCTCAATATCAATTAATGAATGACGTTCACGTGAAACTTTGACCTTAATAATAAGAAAAACATAATTAAAATTTGAATTTACAGAAAATTAAAACTGCATAAAAAATAATGCTTAACCTTAATTTTTTAAATATAAATGCAAGAAGAAAATATTGAAACATTGAAGTATCAATCATTCATTAGAAATAACTTAAATAAAACAGCAGAAAACGAAACTAATATCGTAGAATTAGAACAGAAACCCATTAACTGCTTTTTCTAGGCTGTTCATCATTTTAAAATGCATAATCTCTTATGTCAAAAATTAAACATTCAAAGCATTTGGGGAGTGTAAAATGTCTTGCAAACATATGTCATCATCTTAAAAGTAAGCATTTAATGGGTCCGAAGAAATGCTAATTAACGAGATTCTGCTCTAAGCGGCATTGTGTTCAAAATTAAAAATGTATAACCTCCAAACTAACGAGCACAACGCAATCAAAAACTTTACCAACATATTGCACTGCCCTCTTTTGTCGAAAAGTGGTACTTGGCGTTGTGGATATGCTTGATAGTGGCCACAACCGGTGACGTGGGGGCCCGACGACACACATAATTCGAAGACCAGCCCTACCCCGCGTGACATTAGCAATGGAAATGTATTTGACCACCAGGTCGCCTCATCAGTCACTTACCTTTCTGTCAAAATTAAGGGAAATATAAGGTATTGAAAATTTTGGTAGAATCGTAACATTTCTCAATTAACATTCATTCGGAAATTATTGTTTAATATTATAGTTCTTAAGCATGTTTCTTTTTTTTAAGATCGCTGCCAAGCAAAGCAAGTCCTCGATGGCACATGTCCAAAGGATATAGGATGCGTCTCTAATGCGACGCATGGATTTATCTGCAAATGTAATGGGACATATAAGTTCGCAAAAGACGGTATTCACTGTGAAAGTAAGTGTTGATTTCACTAAAGATTAGCTTCCCATTTTTTTCGTTTTCAGTTTAGTTTTTTAAATTTTCACCACAAATTCCAATACATTTATCCTCTTGGTAGTTGTCTTCACGAGGTATCTCTTCCTTAGTTCAACTGAATTGATTTTGATGAACTAGGTATCTAGAAAACTTACCAAACATTTATCTCGTTAGGTATCTAGTCGTTATCAAAATTTCTCAGATCTTGATAGACTAGATATCTCGTCGAAAATACTTGGAGGATTCAGTAAAAGATGTTCCATTGGGGATCAAGGCTCAATGCTGTTAAGTAATCTGTGGGAGAAAAATGTTTTCATCCCACTAAACATTAAGTGAAATGCGCTTATCATATATTCAATCTAGAATCTTAATTGAGAGGAGATCTTCATAAAAGAACCAACAAAACATTTGTAAGTTAAAATTCATGGCACAAGGTTCAAAAAAGCTTAGGCTGTCTCAAACGCAAAGCGGAATAAAAATTTAATTGAGGTAAAAAAAACTTTAGCAAATGTTTTTGTCCCATTTCACTGAGATATTAAAATTAGTTTTAAAACAAGTAATGAATCAATGATTTTAATTCAAACTCTTTAATCAATGGTGAGTACGAGATTAAAATATATGTATCAAGTCAACATATATACAAAATGGCATACGGTTGAATATTTTTGATGCAGATGAGTATTTAAAATGGTGGGTATTAATGGAAAAGGATGGATATGAATGATAAATCATATATACTTTATGAAAATTTATACGGTGTAGAAATTTAAAATTCAGATGACCTTAATTTAAAAAAAAGAGCCGTTAGCCTTCTGAGAGAATCACAAGCATATATCCTTTTTGCAGCTGCAGTATTAACTTCGGACTGAGCTGGGTCAGAACTCATGCTGATATCTGTGGCAATGAGATTGCTGACGAACAGGCCAAACTGGCCTCCAGTAACGGAACATCCCTAATATTTTCCAGCACCAAGATCCCATACCTCCATAGTAACTAAAACTCATGCCATTAACTTATTGCAAAAGTATCATAATAACTCCTCTAAAGGCTTAAGAGCAAAATCAGACACATCATCTGGTTCCTAACTGGTCACGGTTCTTTCATTGCATACCTCCATAGGTTCAAAATCTCTAACACCGACTTGATGCAGCTTGACGGGAGACTCAGATCATTACATCTTCTGCTGCTCCCTAAACCTGCAATATCCATCTTACAAAGCCACCCGACAGCCTCAAAAAAGAATGGACTGAAAATATCTCACAAAGTCCTCAATCAGCATATAGAATCGCCAACTGCATAAGAATAGCTATAAAAGTCTGTAAGTGACCGACCAACCAATCACATAGGGACAGTCCTCCATAAAAATACTCATGATTTCTCTATGTTACCGTGGAATTGATTAACCAGAATTTATAATTCCCCGGCTGTAGGTACGGTCTAGCCATTACACGACCAGTCGTTTCTTCTTGCCGGTAACTCTTTATATCCAACGCTTGTAAAACTGGATGCCTCCGGTTCATACCATCACATGTTCACTGCTTTTTCTAAAAATGTTCACTTCTGTATTACCACGGCCTTGTTTGCCCATAGGAAACGATTCATTTAATCTCATGTTAACTCGCTCATATGGGCTTTCATGTAACACGGGGTACCTTCGGAGATGTAAACCTCTAAATGTTCACGTTTTTTTTTTTTTGTTGCGTTTTCAGACTTTTTATTGTTTCTAAATGTTCGCTTCTATGGTGTACTTATGCATATTGATAAATATGTAAGAAATAGGTAATGAAAGCAGTCAATCACAAATCATATAAAAGCCAAAAGTTGAGAAAGGTTATTC
Organism: Metellina segmentata; assembly: GCA_947359465.1. Taxonomy (NCBI): domain Eukaryota; kingdom Metazoa; phylum Arthropoda; class Arachnida; order Araneae; family Tetragnathidae; genus Metellina; species Metellina segmentata. Next base: position 47,736,445 of record OX375880.1, read on the forward strand.
AAATGAACTATGGCTGTTTCGGTAGAACAAAGTGTCCAAACCAACCTTCAAAAGGAACGAATTTATCAAAACGGTAACTGGAATTCATGTGTTATTTTTCGACAGTGTTTAAAAAAGGTGTGAGAGTAAACTGTTATTAAGATAGAACTTCAAATCAAGTGAGTTTTTTACCTGAAGAATAGTGGACGTTTCATCCACCGAAATAGCCATAGTTCGATCAAGCTATTTTTTCGTCTTTAACGGTTATTTCTGAACATTTCGCATTATTGACTACCAGATTATCTAAGGTATTTGTCGTTTTACTCTAAGTGAAGTTAAACCCCGATAGAATACGTTCAGGGGTGTTGTTTAAATGTGCAAAGGAATTCAGTGATGATACCGCATTTAAACTGTATGCGAATATCAAATTAGCTTCCTATGGTCAATTGCATCATTCAACTGCATTGTGTTATTATAGGAAAGAACATGTGTACTGAAGGAGAAGGAAACCAGAAATGTGCAGAGAAAAACGCCTATTGTCGAGATGACCCAAACAGCAGCTCCAAAGGATACAAGTGTTCGTGCAGAGATGGATATGCAGAAGAAGACAGTGTCTGCACACGTAAGTATAACGCATGCAGAAGCTACCTGGTTCTGAGAAAACTCTTTCGACGACATTTTGCTATTTTGTATGTAAAAGACTTGATTTGTCTGACAAGTGAGTCGGTGAGAGCAGAAATGCCATCAATCCAAAGTTTTGAAAACTAACTTTATTGTGCCTAAATGGGCTTTTATAGGCACATAATGTGTAAAGAAACCACATTTGTCTGTGACTTCAGTTAGTAAATGGGCCATAGAAGATGCGTTGGGTACGCACGCGTCTTTATTTTATGTGGTTTCTGCACACAGTTTACTTGAACTTGAAAAATTTGACTCATGTGGACTCTTTACTCAGCAATTCAACTGTAGCAGTGCGTGTAAATCTGAAGCAATTTCGATAGAATCAAAAGTATTTTGCGATAACTATTTATTGTACTGCACCTAAGGTGGGCCGATAAAGCTTTGTTAAACGAGTGAAGGACTGATGTCTGAAATTAGGCGGATCGTTAATAGAATAAAGCCGTACTAGTAGTATTAGAAGCAGTTCCTGTTATCACAGAACTCCAGACAGTTGCTGGCCATTCATTGCTGACCATCCATTCGAGGTCATGCAGAGTGTTTCGACCTTCTAATTCGAGTTAGTCACTTGATTGAAAGCGCACGTGTTCCCAATCACGTCCACTAGTAACCTATGTAGCACACTTGGAAAGAGTGTAACTTCAGTCTTCAGAAATGATGTTTGAGACTTGTAGCACACTACATACAGGGTGCATAATGAAAGTAATGCGCATTTTCTGGGAAAAATAGATTTATTGATCCAATTGGTACAAATGGTTAAAATTCTTCAAAATAGTCCCCTTGTGCATCAATACACTTGCGGAGACGATTCTGCCACGCCTGGAAGGCACCCTGGAACTCCTTGACTGGAATGCCTCTCAGGAACCTTGTAACATGATGTTGGATGTTCTCCACCGACTCCCAGTGCTTTCCCTTCAGCTCTCTCTACAGTCGGAGGAACAAAAAAAGTCACACGGAGTCAAATCAGGGCTATAAGGAGGCTGGGGCACCTAGGGGGTCTTGCTCTGGATCAGGTAGTTGGTGACGACAAAGGCCGTGTGGCTGGGGGCATTGTCGTGATGGAGCTTGCAGACATCTTTGATGTCAGGCCTGACGCGCGCGACCCTGCGTTTCAGTCTTTTGAGCTCCTCCAGGTAAAAAGCTGAGTTGACAAATTGTCCTTGCGGTACAAACTCAAAATGGACGATTCCTCGGATGTCAAAGAAGACAATCAGCATTGTTTTGATTCGTGACTTGCTCATGTACGCTTTTTTGAGTTCGGGAGAAGATTGTGTGTGCCACTCGGAACTCGGTGCCTTTTGGATTCTGGATCGTACTCGAACATCCAGGATTCGTCCCCGGATACACAAGAGTTTAAAAAGCCTGGATCATTTCTAATCAATTGCAACAATTTTTTACTGCGTAAAACTCGAACTTCTTTCTGCTCCTCCGTCAAAACCTTCGGTACAAGCTTCGCACAGACCTTTCGCATTTGCAAATCCTCCGTCACTATCCCATGTACCGCAAATGTTGACAAGTTCATGGTGTTAGCGATTGTCTGGAGGCTTAACCGACGGTCTGACCTCAATACTTCGGGCACACGCTGGACGTTTTCATCGGTTCGGGCTGTTGTTGGGCGTCCAGAACGGTGCTCGTCGGTGACCTTCTCCCGGCCCTCCTTGAAGGCCTTGTGCCACCATCCACAATGAGATCTCGAAATGCATTCCTCCTTAAAGGCTTCTTAAACCATTTCATAAGTTTCCATTGCATTCTTTCCAAGACGCACACAAAACTTCATCACGTACAGCTGTTTCAGCAAACACTCCATCGCGCCGTGACACAATCGAAAAAAAGACTTTCCGCGAATACACGTCCTACCCCTCCTACTGCTTGGAGCGAACTGAGACCAGGCGAGTTTGGAAGGTGAGATCCTCCACCACATTTTTCAACCAATCCGAGCTCACTGCGATAGATAGTCGCGTCACAATAAAATCATGCGCATAACTTTCATAATGCGCCCTGTATGCCACTATTTTGAAAGTTAAATTACAGTGATGGCTAATTTCAGCACATACGTTTCTAGCAATGTATTTGAATAACATTTTCTTTCAGACAAATGCTTACTGAAAGATAAAGTGAGAGAATGCGTAAATATACTGGGTGTTTGCGAACTGGATGCAAGTTACAACGCTGTATGCAAGTGCCGTCCACTTATGGAAAAGGAAAATGGGAAATGTGACAAGTTAGGTAAGTTAGCCAGTTTCTTTTTGGAACATCCTTCAGTTTCTTTTGTTGCCTACTTGTAAGCATAAATAATTTATTAAAATCACGTATACTCGTATGTCACTCTCATGGAATTTAATAGTCACAACGGTAAAAATCACATTCTGTAATTAATCAGTTTTAAGTTTTCATTGCTATGAAATCACATAGCACACTGTAAAACTGATAATGTTGCCATCTAGTTGTCTATTACTGAGTTAAGAGATTGATCTGTTTTTTACTGGAAATGAAGTAGTTTTCCACATTAGGACGAGAACTTAATCCAAATTTAAATTATTTGAGATATGCCAGATTTACATTGTGTTTCTTAACTCTCATAGTAAAACATATTTTGATGAAGTTGAGTTAAATTATATGTTCTTGTTTCTTTGTTCTTAATGTTTGTAAGAAAATTATTACTCTTCAAAGTCGAAAAAGAACTGACAAAGCAATCCCTTCAGTATAATCTGTGATTTCTCAATGAGGTTTATAAAATTTTACTGATGAGGTTAAATTAGTAAATGTTTATTTTGAGATAACATAATTTAAAGTTGAAATGTGAGCCAATTTAAATGTATTTAAAATGAGTTCCTTTCATATTTTTTTTATCTTAAACATAATTTTTTATCAAGCTAATAGTTATTTTATTTTCTTGGTGGTTCTTTTACTCATATTACCGTATTTTCTGGATACTCCTTGTTTTAAATAGTTTATTGCAAATATTACCAAGATCTTATAAACTGCTACTTTGAATTATTTTTAAAGACTTATAAATGGTGACATAAATTATGTCACTTAAATATAGATTATGAACTTGGATATTATTTCGAATGAATAACAAATCAGTAGTAGCTAAGTTTAAAACAAACATGAAAAATACTATGAATTTCTACTTGCTTCTGAGATATTGTATTTAAATTTTAAGAAACCAACAATAGAATTTTCTTACATTTTTTTAAAGAAAGGAAGGAATTGTCTTGCTGAAATATTATGAGGCTTAATAGTAAAAATATTTCCAACTAATTTGTTGTTTTTGGTTGGGCATATCAATGGTGTATTATATTATAACTTATTCCAATTTATGCTTCTAAAACAATAAGATAAGACAGATCTATGTATATTTTTATGTTAATTGAGCTAGAAGAAACCCTCAATTTAAATTTCATAATTTTAAATAAATCCATGCTGTGTGTATATAATTATTCTGCTTTCTTTGCAGCAAAATATTCTTTTACTGGAAACGTCCTCGTGCAAAGAAGATCTTACGAAATTGTCCCGACCGGCAGTGGCAAAGTGAAGAGGTCTATTAATTCCATTGACTACATCAAACTCAAAGACGATTTGAAGAAATCGGTAAGGATTATTTATATATTTACCTCTTATTACCAAGAATAAGCACTCTATATGGGCATCATGAATTATTCTTCTCACACTACGCAACATTATCCTCAATGTAGATTCTTTAGACAAAATATCGGTAACATAATCAAAGAAAAGCCTGAAAAGTTTATATTTCTTCAAAAAGGTTAGTCCTTTGGAACAAATATATGGTACTTTAGAATGTAATTTTCCGAGGAAAATTCCAGGATATATACCGGCTTGTATTAGACTGTGGAAAGGCATGAAATTCGGTCTACCAAAGTTTATTTCGTGGCTTATATTCGTTGCACTTCTATATAAACTAGTACATTGAAATTAAATTATTGTAATGCTGGTAAGGCCCTCACAGCACACCAGCATCTAGAATACAGAAGAGTCTAACGTCGATAACAGGCTACTATTAATTGAGTGGTTGCCAGACTTTCGTATACGTGGTTAAATCAATGGAACATTGTGACAGTCTGACTGCCCTGTTGATTTCCTTAGAAGCATAGAGCGTGAGGCCCATCCAGTTTGGAAAGGTGGATGAGCCCAAAGTAAAAGTGAAATTGTGATAGTAGTATGTGGGGGTTATCTTATATTATAGAAGAAAGATATATTGTTTGAGTTATTGAGTTTAGTTATGCTACGGTATACTTGTTGTAATTAAATTTGTACTGAAAACGGAAATTTAGTTGTACATCTAAAAATTACGGTTACATAATTCTTACATTTATGTTTCTCAATGGTTATGTTTGTTCAATTGCTGCAATTGTTTTGTTCCTTTGCAGTTAAAGTCTGTTTATACTTCGGATTATAAGGAATTCAACATTTTGAATTGCAGGTAAGTTAATGTTATTTTGTTAGTTTATGTTTGTATCTTCAATAATGCTTGATTTGTTCGTAAATATGAGCAGGATAAGAAATGAATTGATCCAGAAGACAAATGAACAGTTGGCTGGTTTTGGGTATTATGGTTCAACGGACAAGACCACGTAACAAAAGTCGAGAAAAAGAAGAAAGTGGGATTGGGGAAAAAACAGAGTAGTGTCTTGAAAGTAGAAAAATAGATCATTTGGGTATCCCAGGAGTCCTATCCGTATTTCATAAATACAGTAATCCTTATTGGAAGAGGTCAATAGGGTACCACGGGACCATGAAATTTGACACGCCTGAAGACGATCCGTCCCTTAGGTCAACAAATGGTTTAAACTTTTCAATTACACCTGGGAAATATATGTGACATAAAATACTAGAACTACACACAGGTATTAACTTATTCTTACTTACAAAAAAAAAAGGCAAGGTAAAAAGTTTACACTCAGTCGTATTACAACAATAAGCTTCTGAGCACCCAGTTCAACTCTTTTGTGATAGCGATTCCTTTTTTTAATACTTAAAACTACTTTCATGTTCTACATCATTTTCTTTCCTGTGCTGAATTCCTATCTTCCGAATATCTCTTTGCCTCCTGTCATCAAAGTGGAAATTAATTTCATTAGAGAGGCGAGTTCTTCCGTCGAGTTTTAAAAGTACTACGCTGCTCTGAAGCTCAAATCCTGCTTATTCAAACTTTAAGTGACGAAATCTAGTAGATGTTGAATTTATATTGTTTATACCCGTTTATTTCCATTTGTCAAAATATAAATACTGTCGATTTCTCTGCCTCGTATGTTAACGAATTAAATAGAGATATTTATCGCATAAATTTAGGGGGTCATAAAAAGGGATTCAGACTGCTATGGAGTTGGCGCTCTAGGTTGCAAAATTATATCCTGAATCTTGTGAGAAAGGTTTTTTTTCCTAATTTCGTTTTTCTTATCTAATTCTAGAGATGCTGGGAACGATTTAAACTGCTCTCTTGAACTCCAGTTGACGAACAATAACACTGGAAAGCTAAAAATCATTATAAGCCCTTCTGTTTGTGTGAATATAGAGGGAAACTCGGACCATTGCTTATTACAACCGAACCTGGTTGTGAGAAAAGCATCGAAAGAAGGTTAGTGATATTTTTATACCTGAAGTTCTAATTTGAAAGAACTAAGTAGGAAGATTGTTGAGTACTGTCACACTGGGGTCAACACAACGTGGTATTGGCGCCTGTTTAGGTTTAATCACAAAGGGGGAAATCCGAGAAAGACACAGCTTAATTTTGATCCAGTTTGAGATGACGTGGTCAACAACTGATCTGGCGACCCATTCTCCAAATTTCAGCACCACACACAAGTGAAGGCTAGCCCATATCTATACGTTTTGAACTCACACCCCTTGGATTGCTAATCCGCTACACTTTAATCCGGGCTACCATGGCCCTCAACAAGGGTCAACAAAGCAACGAGTTTGAAATTAAGTATGGTAAAAAGACGTAATCTCACTAACAATAAATGAAAAATAAAACCCTCGATGTGATTTCGACGAGATATCTCGTCCATCAAGATCTGACCAACTTTGCTAATGGCGAGATACCTCGTCATCAAAATATCGCCATTTTTTATGATGACGATTTCAGGTTCAATTCAGCTTTCTTTTAATGACGAGATATCTCGTCCATCAAGGTCTGGTCAATTTTGTTAATAACGCTCTATATACGTCGTATAGCAGGTGTTCCCAAAGTGTGTGCCGCGACACCCTGGGGTGCCACGCAGAGAGATTAGGGGTGCCGCGAAGCGCCCATGAAGCAGTTGCTATTATAAGTAGAAAATATAGTTCGAAAATCACTGCCGTAAAACAAGTGCGAGTAGCTGTATCAATAGCATATCGCGAGTAGCTGTATCTTAATTCCCCGATTCGAAGAATTGTGCAGTGAGCAGCAGTCCCACTATGCACACATATACACCTCCAAGAGCATGTTGAAGGTAATTTTAAATACGAGCTGTATTAATTATGTTCAGGTTCTTACCATTAAACTTTCCTAATTTCTTCTTCAAAGTTGTACAAATATATATATATATATATATATATATATATATATATATATATATATATGTATGTATGTAATAATTGAGTTCACACACGGTTCCGGTAAATTAATATTTAATTAATGATTGAGGTGAAGCTGATGAATATTTATACAGGTGAATGTTCATATGGTAAATATACAATAACAATGCCCGTCTGGCACAAACCACAAACATCGGTGAGCACGTCTTGCTCATTAAAGTAAGTCCTTTCAGAACATCCGAGGAATAACCTTCCTCTTTAATGTTGGACTTCCTTCTGGTCGCTCGCTGCTCGCGCAGCCCATAGGAGGTAGAGGGCGCTGTTGGTGAGGACTGGGGAGGTTAGTAGTTTCACTCCTACAGATTTATATAAGTGGAGATACTACATGAAGAGGGAGCCGTGAGAAAATTATAATTCTCTAGGGGTGTCACGACCTGGATAAGTTTGGGAACCCCTGTCGTACAAAGACAATGACCCCAGGGTTGACATATAAGTGGTTGTTAAAAAAATAAACTGGCTGACCCGAGTATGATCTTCTTGAATGATTCTATCTATTGATGGTAAAAATTAATATTTGCTCAACTTTCATATAATTTTTAAATCTAGTTAGAATCATATAGCATCCACATTCAAATTTCATACCGGCAAATGAATAAAGATTGGCCAGAAATTATGAAACAACATTTCGCATACTTCTTTTGGTGTTAGTTCTCAATCTAAAAGAAAATCCAGATCTCAGTCATGTTGCTCAAATTAGCTCATGAATGTCAGCTTCAACTGTCGTTGGTTCAGTGATTACTTTTGAACGTGAACCTCTTTGCTTCACGCTGAAGTTTTCCTATTTGTGCTATTGTCTATTTTCTAGATTTCTCATTGCCTTCTGTAATCAGACTGCTGAAGAAATTCAAGGACATTCGAACTTTTCACTGTTGTTTTAGCAATACTATGTAGATTCATAGCTGGATTCAAACAGATTCAAACGAAGCCACAGAATTGGTGAATGAACGTGTTAGCGCTTGATATTATGTTGTTTATATCCGTAATTCCGATTCGTCAGTGAATAAATAATATCACCTTCCGTACCATGTACGTCAACAAAACTACATGTAGACTATTCATGGTGTAAGCTTTTATATACGAGGGCTGTTTAATAAAGAATGATCATAATTTTTGAAACGTGATTAAAGAATAAAGAAACATAAAATTCATATTGAATGTGTAGCGGGATAAGTGGAGAATCGACAGCGCAAGTTTCACGGTCATTGGCAGCAGGCCAAGAACACCTAGTTCTGCTTTCGCTTACTGCAAAAATGGATGTGACCGGCGACAAGCAATACGCTGCATTGAAATTTTGTTTTCGCCTTAAAAAATCGTCAGCTGAAGTCTATGTGATGCTACAGGAAGATTATGGGATAGTGTCCTTCCTTATAGCACAGCTAGAAGATGGTTTAAAATGGCTAAATAGAAGAAACAATCGATTGTTCAAGAAACAGAGCTCTGAGTGGAAGTCTCCTTCATCACCAACACAGAAGAAGAGGAGATTGGATGCTTCTGCTGGGAAAGTTATGGTCATATAATTTTTCAATATTCGAGGAATGATGTATCAGCATGTTGTACCACCACATGTTGTAACTAATCCTTCTCTGTCTAGCTGCAGCTAGACATCGTCCATGAGACCATACACCCTTAAATATAAAGGGCCAGCAAAGGATCCGTCTCAAAAGTCTCTCTAGATAAGCATAGGCAAATGAGGATGTGCTCTGGAGACGCACTCTCCATTCCACACTTTGCGCAGACCGGTAAAACCTTGACACCGTGGCTATAGGAGCAACTCCTCAGGTGACCGCTAGCAAATCTAGACAATGCCGTCTTGTCGGCCCAATCACAGGCAAGGCGAATGGAGCCACCAGGACTGCTCCGCCTTTACCAACCATGGGATGGAGGGACCCTCCACGTCTTTAAATCTTGGTTTTTATTGATGGAGTAAAGCTCATCAAATGTTAAGGTGGGAACTGAACTCAAAGGTTCAGCCGAACCCTGCTTCGCCAAATCGTCAGCAACCTCGTTTCCATAAATTTCTACGTGGGAGAGTATCCATTGGAGTACCATGGTACCACCACATACAACTGTAACTGTAGAATACTACAGAAATGTACTGAAAACCCTCCAAGGCCACATCCATCGTAAAAGACCCTATTCGAAAGCAAGAGGATGGATGCTTCTACATGATAACGCAAGGCCGCATATTGCCAATGTGGTTGTTGAGTATCTTTCAAAAATCAATGTCATATGTGATCCCCATCCTCCATATAGTCCTGTTGCGATTTTTTCTTTTCCCGAATCTGAAGAAGCACCTCCGGGAAAAGCGGTTTTCATCATCACATGCAGCGGTAAAAGCTGAGGAGGCGATTTTCAAAGACCTGTCAAAAAATGTCTTCCAGCATGTGTTTGAATAGGTGGATAAATGCATTGTATGTAATGGGGAGAATTTTGAGAAAGACCATACAAATTTGGAGGATTAGTACAGGCAATTATTTTTTATTAATTTACGATAATTCTTTATTGAACAGCCTTTGTAGCTGTTTCCGTTTAGAAGTAAAACCTTTATAATAATGCTATTCCTTATGTTCTGTAAGCATGTCTGTATCTTCACACTTTTAGTACTGCATTAATTTTCAACTGAAATCTATCATTCTGTGTTTCTCGACAAGAAGTCAGTATCTCCAAATTTGATCCTTGAGTTTAGATCATTTTGTCGCATGTATTCACATTGCTTAACACTAGATAACAGTTATGATCACCCAGCCAACTGTTGGCTGACTGCGCTCCAACTGTTTCCTAGCGTTAAGCGGAATGACATACTTTCACATATAGCTATTAACAACCATTTACCATAAAGTCCAATTTGGAGGTACTATTTTCTTGATTAGTGAAGCAGCATCAGACTTTGTTTACGTTGAAAGTTACTGTCATTACATGGCGCTTGTTTCTTTTTTTGATCAGTATTCAAAGAGACTAATCCTTGCAACGAAGACGTGATGAACAAAGTTTGTGGATCCGCTACTCAGTGCACTGTTGGCGATGGAAAGAACTTCAAATGCACCTGTGCAAACGGATTCAAATCCATTGGATTTTATCACCCCACTAAAGACCAAAAATCATTAATCGAGAATTGCGAAGGTAAGTAATACTTTGCAGGTAAGATTTGCAACGCAAACTTTTTGTTGCAAACTAATAGATACATGTTTTGAATACCATGAACTAACTTGTTGTAAAACTACGTGATCTTGTTTCCCCTTTGGTCATTCCTTCAAAGTATTGTCAAAGTAGACCACGACCTAACCAAAGAAATATATTTGGTGAGCCCAAGTAAAACCATAGTATCTTCGTATGTGAGACTTCTCAACAAATTATTATTGTTACCAATTTTTGGTATTTAAAACACTCAGTCTTCGTGTTTGGGGTAAGGCTCTGATTGTTTATTGTTGTTGACGTGTGTCTCCTGAACTGTGAAACCCAAGATCAGGCCCAGTGATCTGAAGTAGGACAGACACAGAAGAAGAATACAGGTTTTATTATTTTACAAACACACAGATTGATCACTGGTAAAGACATAGTGGGTGCAGCTATCCACTTTTTGGTGAGGAACCACTTGGGCGGGAGTCTGTCTTCTTTCTCGGACATCACATACAACCAGACGTAGGGCAGTAGCCCTTGTCGGGAATCGAACCACGAACCCAAAGCGTGGTAGCAGAGTGCTTTATCCACTATACCGCTTGGGCGGCAAGGCTCTGATTAAAAAATACTTTTAGAGTTCCAATGGTGTTCCGAGATTTGAGGACTTTGGCTGCACTCTCTCTTATTTTAGCAACCGCATAATTTTATGAATAATATCGAAGTGGTTTCCATTTATAATTTTGTAACTTCATATCTGTTTTGATAGTTTAAAATCATTGGGTATGCCACTAAATTAGAAACCATCAGCGAGACAGACAATATATTTATCCGGATAATTATTGTAAATATTATCCAAACATATTAACTCAGCTTGAGAATCGTAATTTGTGCTTCTTAATTATGATTAAAGTGAATTCGTGTCTTTCTTTCTTACTTAGACATAAACGAGTGCAGCAATTCTTCAGCTTGTCCCAGCACGACTGAGTGTTTCAATACACACGGAAGCTACTATTGTCCATGCAAAAACGGTTTCCGCAAGACGAAAGACGGTGCAGATACCAAGACTGAAGGATGCATTGGTAAGCGGCTTCTTTTGCTTTGCTTCTTCAAACACAAAATAACGTCACTCGCATTAAAAGAATCAGCAGTGATTTTTAAAGATACAAATCATTGAACCGAGAAGAGACAACAAGCGTACTTCTATCTGTCTGGTTAATTACAATGGTGTGGTTCATCAATGTTTTTCACATGTAATATTCAAAACGTTACTTATTTCAAGGTAGGTAGTTAATTAAGTAACGTCGCTCTGGAGATTATCAAATTATTAATTAAAATGATTAATTTATTAATAATAAATTAAAATGATTAATTTATTAATAATAAATCATTAATTAAAATGATTAATTTATTAATAATAAATTATTAATTAAAATGATTAATTTATTAATAATAAATTATTAATTAAAATAATTAATTTATTAATAATAAATTATTAATTAAAATGATTAATTTATTAATAATAAATTATTAATTAAAATGATTAATTTATTAACAATAAATTATTAATTAAAATAATTAATTTATTAATAATAAATTATTAATTAAAAGGATTAATTTATTAATAATAAATTATTAAAAAATGACAATTTGAAAATAATAAATATGGTTTTCACATTTTAATCCTCCAAGTGGTTTCGATTTCACATCTCGTCCATCAAGATTTGATCTATTTTGCAATGCCGGGATATGATGAGACATCTTGTCCATCAAGGTAGGGTAAGTTTCGATACTTCCGAGATTCCTCCTCGAGACAACCACCAGGAGGGTTAAGATTCGATGTAATGATTCATGATTAAAGGATTACTGCCTTTAAGTTTCAAATAATTCCACTCTTTTATCTAGATTGCTGAATAGTTTGACTGCATCGCTTCATAAAATTGGTTTCACATCTCAAGCAAGTAGTAGGCGCCGTGGTAGCCCAGATAGAAAAGCAACCGAAGGGTTACGAGTTCAAAACTAGGTCCAGTCGAATACCTTCTTATACACGCGGGCAGGTGCACGTTAAAAATGTCGTGATGACAATTGGCCTCTCTTCGGCGTGGTGCGAAAATTTGGAGAATGGGATGCCAGCTCAGGTGTTGTTCTCGCCATCTGGCCATGGTTCAAAATTACCTGACGTTGTTCTTCGACCTTCCTCTTTAGGATTAATCCCTGGTCGTCTTCAATAGCCCTTTGTGTTGCTCCTGTGAGACGAAAATTAAGTGTCTTACCAAATCTAACCGAATCAAGTAGTTTAATAAAGTTTGCGTTTCACGAATCAAGGGTCATAAGATATAAGGAATAATGCTCAATTTCACAATTTTGTAAGCATTTTTCATATATTTATGTGTTTAAACAGGATTTCTATGTATGGACTTACGAAACCAATTTATTGGTGCTGTTTCTTATCCCACTTGGTCTAGACAGACTAGATCAAATCTGTGCTTTTATGCACTTTCTAAAAGTCCCAGATTAGAAAAGGATATAGATTAGAAAGAAATCCTCTCTGAAAATTCCATAAAAAAAAACGGAAAAGGCCAAGACAGGCCCTGCTCCATGTTGCATTTCCAACAGGTCTGGAAAACCTTCATGTCATGATCAAACGAAATCGATCTCAGAAGTCCACTGGTCGTCCTGGAGATAGCAGTCTGCTGACCTTTATCATCAAGGAATTTGAGCCCCTCTCAAGAATGTTGTCTCTGGTACCTAGCTATGTGCTAGAAGAATTTTCAAAGATATTTTTTTCTGAGATTCTGGTATAGGAAAAAATTTAAAGGAGGAATAAATATATTTTATGCAATTATCACTCTAAAAACAGTAAAATGCGTAATGCAGGAAACGTAGCCACGGACCATACTTTATTAAGAACTGTTTGTACAATTCTTGTGCAATTTAAGATGTTCAACAAGGAATCAACTATTTTTACAGAAACTGCAATAATTTCGTAGCAGTAATAGAGAAAACAAAATAAAATTTTATTACTCCCTTTCTCGGAATGTAGTACTTTAAAAATTATAATTTTCTATAAACGTGCACATTTATTTCAGCTGTTTGTCATGGTGACCCTTGTGTGCACGGTACTTGTCATCAGACCGGGCAACATGGATTTGCTTGCAAGTAAGTGATGCCATTTGATATTTCATCTTTCTTTTCAAGTTATATATCTTCCCATTTCCATCATAAACTTTCATAGCACTGTCTGATTAGAGGAAGAAATGCTTGCCACAATTCTGTGTGAATCCAGAATCGAGAAATTAATTATCTCGATCTTAAAACAAATAGTTTTTTTACAAATTATATAATAACTCATTTTATATATTTCCAATACAGATGCATGGATAACGACTTGGTTTACATTTTGAAGAATACCGATACAGCTTAAAATGTATGTCTTGTTTGTACATGCAAATCGTAACCTGAATGCAAGGAACTTAGGCAACTGGTAAAATGGTGTACTTTGAGTTATACTTAAAATCGTACAGCCGAGAAAAGGTTAACTTAAAACTAGTCCTAGGTAACTCTTTTGACCACTTAAGCTCAATTTCTTGGCTAATGAAGTACTGACATTGGGAAGAAAATGTTTTTACCTTTATCTCAAAAATCAAAAAATTTAAGTTATGGACTGAGTGATGCGTTAAGTATTCCATTCTAGTCAAATTTCAGAATGTCTGACGAAGTTGCTCAAAATCATTCGAATATTATTCTCATTACATTAAAAATGGCATTAAAAAGGGGCTGTATTTGCACATCAATAAAAATATATTTAAAGTTTAGTTTAAATCTGATAGTATTGATTGAATTGAATATAGCTATATCTTAATTATAATGAGAGAGTGAGCATTTGAAAATGAATTATTAATATCTTTTTACAGCTGCGAAGGTTCATATTCTGGTATCTTATGCAATGAAACAAATTCCGATGTAACAGGTAAGTTTTTATTACATTATTTGTTTTTAAGAATATGTATTTTTGCGAACAGTACATTTTAATTGTATTCTATCTTATTTATTCCTTTTAAAATTTTGTAATATTTCATCGTAATAAGGTTATGTGCAATAAGAAAAGAAATTTAGTTATAACAGAACGTATGCTATCAAATGCAGAGGTATAATATTCAACTTAACTGTGTTTTTAAATAATTCCTTTGTTGTGCTGATTAAAATGCAAATGCACAAGTTTGATGCTGAGTGTTTGATCAATGCGGGCAGAAACAAAGGTCACTAAAAAAGGCGGCTAAAGTTGAGTTGGAATAGGAAATATCTTCTCATCAACCTTGCTTCAAAGAACATCTCAATACTGTATTGGTGTATTTGTAGATTTTTCTTGCTGTTAAGAACTTTGCTTCTAACAATAATGTGAAAATTCCGGACAGCTTTCTTTTCTCTTCTCACCAGAATGTTATATCCTCAGTAAGTTTACTTTCTTTAACACACTTGGCAGCTATCTCAACAAGGAATCTCGTCGTTATCAAAATGAACCAGATCTTGGAATATAGAGATATATCGTCATTGTAATAAAACTGAACAGATCTTGATGGATGAAATATCTCGTTATTAGAAAGAAAACTGACCAGATCTTGATTCAAAAAATTTTCAGTATATTGATGACAAGGTATCTCGTCATCAAGATATTGCCGATTGCAAAATTGGTCAGATCTTGATGGATGAGATAGCTCGTCAAACCACTAGATGTTTAAGTTCACTGACATTATAAACCTAAGGTATCCTATTGATTTGTCACCTTCCCCTTTAAATTTACTCATGACTTCCTTCCTACGTTTTCCTTCTTTTAACACCCCAGGTGATTACTTTACGTGGTATGCCTTGTGAATGGCGCAGTTTGGCCAAATTATCATCCTTGCACCATAAGACCTAAAACAATTAACCAAACAGATAGCTATCGCATTGAACAGCCAGGGTTATCGCTTTTTTTGGAACTTAGCTTTGAAGTTATTGACACGCATAAATCCACCTTTCAACATGCAGTCTTCATTGCTTGATTTCTTACGATATTTGACCTTCATATACAATCGAATCTTTTCAACTGTACAGATGAAAGAAAATAACAAACAGAATACAAGGGATTCTTTTCCACGGAATTCTATTCTATCAAAAGATTCGATTCTAAAGAAAGGATAAAAAATTATTTTACAAAAAGATTGTTTTCTTAGAGAGAGTGTCAGTAGAATCTTCGCAACGGATTATTTTTTTAAACTTTTTTTAAAACTTAGCTTTGAAGTTATTGACACACGCATAAATCCACCTTTCAACATGCAGCCTTCCTTGCATGATTTCTTACGATATTTGACCTTCATATACAATGGAATATTTCCAACTGTACAGATGAAAGAAAATAACAGAAATAATACAAGGGATTCTTTTCTAAGGAATTCTATTATACCAAGGGATTCGATTCTAAAGAAAGGACAAAAATAATTTTACAATAAGATTGTTTTCTTAGAGAGGGTGTCAGTAGAATCTTCGCAACGGATTATTTTTTTAGAAAAGGATCAATGAATAATTCCAAAGAAAAAAGTTGAAAGAAAAGGACCTATAGAATCTTTCCAAATGATTTTATTCTAAAAGGATATATAAGCTGAAAGGATCCATTCATTATTCTAACCAATAGATGTGGTTAGGCACTACACTGAAATCACGTAACGCTCAGTAGGTTAAATGAAATATGAAAAATAATTATAACATATTTTATCATGAATCTCTGGTTTAATGATGGTAACATACTCTTAAGACATACACGCACACAAATGTTAAGTCATACAAGGGTTTCTATTTATATTTCTGGCCTAATAATGTAAAAACAAATATTTGTGATCGAAATTGGTTTTATTGTTTTTCAAAATATTCTCCATGAAGATCAATACACTTTTGCAAGCGTTTTAACCAATTTTTTTAACCGCTTCTTCGGGTGTCGAAAATCTTTGACTTCGTAATTTATTTTTGATATGCAGGAATAAAAAAAAAGTCGTTGTGTGCCAAATCAGGGCTGTATGGCGGATGACCCATCAATTCGATGTTTTGGCCGGTCAAAAAATCCTTTGCTTGAGCCGATGTGTGAGTGCTCGCATTATCGTTGTGACAAATTATTCGCCTCATCTGCTTTTTTCGAATTTCTCCGATGACTTGTGGCAAACAAATGGTCGTGTGCCATTCAGAATTGACCGTCCTGCGTTGCTCTAACGCCACTGTCGCCACGTGACCGGTAATGCCGAAGAAACAGGCAACCATTTGCTTCGATGTGCTTCTTCCGCGAACAACTTTTGTAGGATTTGGATCGTCTTGGAAGACCCATACAGTCGATTGCTGTTTTGTTTCGGGCTCATATGCATAGATCCATGATTCGTCACCTGTGTAGATGTTATAAACAGCCTTTGATGTACCTTGAACGTATTTATTCAACATTTCCTTGCACCAATCGACACGAGAATTATTTTGATCGTTTGTCAGATTATGCGAGATCCAACGCGAACAAATCTTTTTTTACGGCCAAATGTTCATGTAATAAATGTTCATGTTCTTATTGATGCTTGTCATACTAATGCCCAAAGATGCCTCAATCTCACGGTATGTCGCATGACGATCTTGCTTTATCAGTTCATGCACATCATGGATATTTTCTGGCACAACAATCGATTTTGGACGACCTTCACGGAATTCGCTCTGGAGCGAACGTCGACCACAATTGAATTCGTTACATCAGTTTTATACAGTGCTGTAGGATAGTGCTTTATCGCTGTATAAAGAATTAAGTTCATCGAAGCAATCTTATCTTAATAATTCACGTCGAAAGTTATGAAAAATAATCGCACGAACATGTTCACGAGTCAATTTCACTTTTTGCCCGAGATGAATTTTTCAGTTAACTATAAACAACACAAATCACGCTGAAATGACAAAAAGTTCTAAAGAAATTATAGTTAAAAATATTAAATTATCGTTTGCAAACGTCAGCGGTTGCCTAGCAACACTTACTGTTGCCAAGGCCAGAATTATAAATAGCAACCCTCGTACACACAACATACTGTAAAGGCATATACACAATACACTATTAAGGCATACACATAATATACTATAAAGGCATATACACAGCATAATATTAAGGCATACACACAACATACTGTTAAGGCATACTCACAAAAACATTATTTAAGATATGTATCTCTTTTAGCACGCTTCCTCTTGACTAGAACATACACATACATCCGAAGTGGGTATTCCATTTTTTAGTACAAAATATATTCACTGGTGCATGAAAATGATATGACGTGTACCTGATTATAGCGCTCTATTAAGTTTCTTTAAAGATTAATCAGGTGCATATTTTATTTCTAACTAATGCAATAACTAATTAATTTCTAAGTAATGCACATTTGCGAAATTGATTTTGCATAGTGATTTGTGTGTTAGATTTTCAAATGTTTCATCAGCTATGTTTGAACAATTTTTTAATATTAACTGTGCATACTCTTAAAACCTTCCATCCAGATAAAGTGTTGATAAATATTTTAGTAAAATTTATTGTGTGCTTTAAAATGTTGGTTTTGTTTACAGGAGCAAAGAAAGAGGGACATAAAATCGCTTCGATTGTCGGTGGTGTTTTGGGTGCAGTTTTAGTAGTTGTTCTCATTGTGGGCTTCGTTATATACAGAAAGTTAGTAACAAATTATTTCCATAACTCAACCGTAATGTCTTTTCATGGATTCAGCTAATTGAAAACTACATATGCATGCTATACCAATGTAGTCGGTGTTTCAGAGAAAAATTTGCTATCCACGAAGATAAATTAGTCGCTTCCAAAGCTAATTTATGCAGACTTCACCATCTAGTTAACGTAATCAAGTACCAGTATACAAAATTTAAAATTTAGTGCCAATATAAATGCAATTTAAATAAATCATGAAACTCCACATGTATTCAAAATGTTCCCATTGAAGATCTAAATTTACGCTCTAACAACGTGGATGAAAATATAAAATTAAGCTAAAGTTTTTTAAGAGCACAACATAAGTCACATGCCCCTTTCTCCTTTCACCAGATCAATAATTTTTTTAAATAAATATTTAGGTTACTAAATTGAATCTTAAGCTATTTTAGGAACAGTTACTTTGTCAGGATGAGATTCATAAGGAACCATACACCTATAAGAACTGAGTTACCAATCTTACAATCACAGACCAGAAACGGCCTTATAAACAATCATATTGATCAATATGACTTTACAGGATGACCATGATGATCTATTTGTACTATCGATAATTCAAAAGTACTAGGGGGCCTTCCCCCTGCTCGCTAACGCTCGCCAACCCTCGGAGGATTACACCGCAATCCTCATTGGTTCGCTGCGCCGAACATATGCTCGCTTCGCTCGCATCAATGAAGACATGTGTCCTAGCGGAAGGAATTGTTTACAAAATATGATATTCCAAAAAAATATTTTTCAAATCTAATTTTTTTTATGTTTTTCATTAAAGATATTTACAGTACCTCTGGAATCCGAATTCAAATGAAAACTTTGAGCAAATTTTGACTCGAAATGTGACTGTTGATATGGAAATTGAATACACAACATGTTGTTTGTATATACATTTACTCCTGCACTCGAGCCACCCACGCATTTTCAATGAGTTTGTCGTCAAAAGCTGTAGTGCAAGCGTCTTGTTGAACTATAATTGTTGGCCCTGAAAAGGACCTTTTTTTAAATGGCCCTGAAAAGATCCTCCGCCTTCTTTGATTTCTATTATTAACTGCAACAGCTCGACTAAAATTCATTTTCTTTGAATAAAATTTCATCCGATGACGCTATAAATTCAATTGAAGCGCGAGGCTTTGTGATAAACAAACAATCGTACAATGTTGCCAAAAGCGCGATAACAAATAACGTCTTTTATGCGTGCCACGTAAGAGAATTATATATATAGATAACGTGTCTGTGATTGTTTATGCAATACATTGACAGAGATGATACACATTCTTAAAAATAATGTATTAAAAAATGTCGAAAAGTGCTGAGTTGTTTCCCAAACAGATACGTTGAAAGTTTTGGAAACGGATTTTTATATTTTCCTGTTCCTACTTTCTCCTGTTGGGCAACCGAGAATTCAATGAGTATCAATATATCACGTACATGGTAGATATTTCACAAGAACTCCATTAATCTGCAAGGACTGTAGAAAACTAAATGCATGTTTGATTACTACTCCGCAGGTTAGTAACGCTCATTGCTGATTCACAATTTATGGAAAAAACATAAAACGTACTAAGAATATGAATAAATTGAAACTTGTTCAGGCCTTTTTAACTTTTTCTCTCAAGGTAAAGGTAATGGCCGCAAAGATAAACTAAACGATGTGTATAAAAAAAAATGTAAAAACCTTATCATAAATTAAAAAAAAAATTTGAGAAATTAAAAAAACTTCAGTTTGAAAACAACTTTAGTTACACGATACTTAAATTTTGAATGTTCCATTCTGTAATATTTCAGCAAGTTCTTCACGATTCCACCTACAAAAAGTATATTTTTGGTTAAAAATTATGTTTTTAACGTTATTGTAACAATATGAAATCTATAAATCTTATTATGTATGCTTTATTCAATTTTAGAATGCAAAAGAAGTCAGAAGAGGATTCTGATGATTATACTCGAAGCAGAAGACTGGGCATACTCTCTAATAAGGTAGTTATTGTGGGCTATTGTAATTACCTGTTCATCCTAAAATTAATAAATTTAATTAATCAAATTGCTACTTAATCCTTACTAATTAATTATTATAATAATGATAATTGTAATTTTTCTGTAACACGCCAGAGATAACGAAACGATAATGAAAAAAGAAGTGAGTTAGTGGAGGGGCAGTTTAAAAAGCGGAAACAGTCAACAAGTCGTATCCTAATCCTAAATGTAGTTAATTCATATTTGGTCCATTTTTATTCAGTCTTTACAAATAGTACTGTATTTATTATGTGGGTAAATCCATGTCACAAACTCACACACACAGTCTTCCGACCTGAACCCCTCCTTTATTGTTAAACTCAACTAATTTGTCGATCAGACACATAAGAAATTCTGGAAAGTTTTTACTTTGTACTTGAAATAGTTTTAGATTTATTTTGATTTTGAATTTAAAAAGTTGGTAATTTTTCCTGACTTTAGACTTACTTTTTTCGCTTGAATCTATGGATCCAGCAATTCAATAGGACTAAATTAGGAATAATTTAGTAGATAAATGTACATTTTTAATTATGTATGATTTGACTTATAATGACTTCTTAGTTTTAATGTCTTTTATTTGGCCCTTGACCTGGAATTATGAAAAAAAAATGTTTAATAAAAGTGTGTTTTTAAGAATTTCATGGTGGGACAATCATGGATTCAAAATAGAGACAGTTATCCAAATAAGTAGAACCATGTCATCAGTAACCAAAAACGCTTGTACCGTTTGTCCTAGTTGTTCAATCGCCCTCTGAGACACGACTTATTTCTTAGACTTTATAATGACGTATTAAAGAATCCCTGTGTTTGAGATTTTAAATCCAAGGTTATTTAATATGTCTTGTGTTACTGAATCTTAAAATAAAAGTTGCAATCCATTTTTCCTAAAAAAATTACTTTTTGCATTTTAATATTTAATTTTTTTCCTTAAAAACTAATCAGCATCTCAACTAAACCAGGATATAGGTTTTTATTGGTTTAGTTAATAGGATTCTACTTACTTTTGAGCATTTGTTTCACTTCTTACAAATGCGTGTACAAATTTGAAACTTCCAAAAAGTCTAAATTAGTAGGGTACATTAACATATATTCGAAAATAATTAAATGTACTCTTTTCTGTAATTCAAGTAGGTTTCAGTCTTATATTGTTGTTGTTGTCGTACGGGCCATATATGGCCCGATTGGGGGTGCCATTGCCCCGGAGGGTTGGATTTCTTCGTGCATGACACATCCGTTTTACAGGAAGGTCCCTTTCACACATCCATTTACTCACACATATCGTAATTTAGATCCCAATCAGAGGCCGATAACCCCCTGATCAGGTACCCCCAGAGTTATCTTACATTGTTTTATGCGTCATATATTCCTCTTTTCGGGTTTTTTCCTTATCATGTTTAGGTTCTGATGTGGCTAAAGTGGCAGGACACGAAATCATGACACACATCTTTCAGTTTATTTTGATCAGATGAGCAGACTAATCCAATGTGTGGACGTTGTTAAATTGAGCAGAGATTGAGGAAGGTACCACACAGATAACGTTTAGAGGTACTTGGATTGTGTTCCATATAATCTTAGGTCTCCTGGAATAGAACATTTCTATCGCAACAACGTGTCTCGAAAAACCATTGATATTTTTTACATCCGTTCGTAATTGCTAATTTTCAATAACTCTGTTATCTTAACCGCTATCAGAATAACTGTGCATCTGTTTGTTGTTGACGTGTGTCTCCTGAACTGTAAAACACAAGATCAGGCCCAGTGATCTGAAGTAGGACATACACAGAAGAAGAATACAGGTTTTATTTTACAAACACACAAATTGATCACTGCTAAAGACATAGGGGGTGCAGATATCCACTTTTTGGTGAGGAACCGCTTGGGCGGAAGTCTGTCTTCTTTCTCGAACATCACATACAACCAGTCCTAGTGCAGGAGCCCTAGTCGGGAATCGAACCTAACTGTGCATCTATTCATAAATGCGGGAACAGCTTTAACTTCCATTCAATTCCGATCGCTCCAGATTGGAGAAGATTCTGAGGAACAGACAGGTATGTACGTTTCCGAATGTCGAAATCGGTACTTTTTGGTATTGTGCCTTTGGATCACAAGAATGAAGACTGTTTACCCTACCAAACTGAACTATCGGTGTTCACTAACAGTACAGCTGGGGGCTCTGAGACTCTTGGGTGTTAACCCTCACGAGAGATATGCCTAAATTTCTTGAACCTCTGGTCTCGCTTACCACCCTGCTTTACCTATGGTGGTTGCGGAGGATTTCGAGTGGACGACAAGGACGGTGGTTCTTGAGACCTGGGTGGTGCTAGGAGTGACGAGTGTCTCGAGAAATCGAATCACTCCTTTTGCCGTAGGGTTATCACGTCTCCCCTCTTATTTATTCGAGGAACTCCGTAGCCATGGGCTAATGTGTTATGTACGTTCTTCGGATGGTACCGAAGGGTGTGCTGCCTCCAAATAATAAGAAGGCCCAAGCACGAAACGAAATCCGCATCACGGCCTCAACACGGTGAACGTTTGACTGTTGACGAGCATATATAATCTCATAGGCATTGCACCTGCCAAAATTATGTAATTCAACTATCAAGCAAATACGACTCTTGAGTCTATATTCAATTTAGACTAATTAGGTAAAAACTAGTACGTTCCCTTCTTGGACGGATCGCTGATACGATTAAAATTCGCGTTATGTAGGAAGGGATTAGGAAATTCTCCCTCAGTCGTATGGTTATAATACTGGTATCATTGTGCAATGCTGCACAGATCGTGATACATTAATTTAGCAAGGCACCTCAGACAGTGCAAACCTCAGGATGGGACCGGGCGATATGGCGTTAGAGCCGATAAAATGGAGAATCGAAGTTTGTAGGCATTAGTTTTCGGTCTGTGGTAGTTCCAAGGTCTGCAAGGCATGAAATGAATATTTCCGTTACATAATTCTGAATAGTTCTCACATCCGATTTGCAGTACGAGGGAAGAAAAATAGCTCACTTCTACTTTAAAACGCCGTTATAAAAATCGGGAATCGAAACTTGAAAGCACTTTTTTCCTCGGTAAGTGACTCCAGCATTTCGTTTGGGGTATAGTTCCAGGGTTGACAACAACTAAGTGAAACTTTTTCCTGCTTAACCCTTAAAGTCCTCTACATCACCATGAAAGAGCTGCATCAGCAGAACCGCTCAATTCGGCCATCTGGCGACAGACTAAAATTGGGGTCTCGAAACTTTTTAGCACTTCTTCGGGTTGATAGGTAGGTATTTTAACTGACGTCGCTCTGGAGAAACACAGAGAACTATTGGCGATGGTCTCAGATCAAACCCGAAGGGAAATTTCCGAGTACTTTGGGAATAGAAGCTAGTGGGGACTTTCTTTTAGTGAGGACTCGGTGTGACACCACCATTTCGTTTGAGGTTATTCCAGGGTTGACAATCACCGAGGCGAACCTTTTACCTGCTTAACCCTTAAAGTTTCCCACATCACCACCAGAAAGCCGCAGCAGCAGAATGACGCAATTCGGTCATCCGACAGATGTCAATGACAATCGATCCGAGACAAAAATCAGGAATTGAAGCTCATGGGCATTTTTGTTCTCGGTATAGGACTAAGATTTCTACTGTGGTAATTTCAGGGTTGGCAAAAGGTTTGCAAAATAGTGAACCATTTTGCTACATGACCATCAGTGGTTTCCACATCCTTATTAAGGAGCAGCCGTAGCAAAACGGCTATACGGCACCCGACTACAAATCGAAGCTAGTAATCACTTTTTTCCTCGGTGGCAGACTCCAATATTTCGTTTAAGGTAGTTCCAGGGTTGACAAGCCCTCGAGGTGATGCACGTTTCTTGTTTGAAATGTAATTCGATTTGCATGCAAAGTGAGATGACTGGGTGTGTTTTTGTTTAGCATTATGTATTCGTGTTTAGAATTTGAACTGTAACATGACTAAATAACATATTTGTAATACTGTAGAAACAAGTCACCAAAGTGAATCGAATACCTTTACACGAGTTTAGTATCTACCGACCTACCTGTGGTCCGAAATAGAATCGTCAACGAACATGCGTTGGCTCTGATCCAAGACACTCCAACTGCTACGGAAATTTCGTAGTTGCTACGAAAATTAGGTGCAAAATACGGATGTATAGCGAAAAACTACGGATCTCTTACAGAAAACACGGAAAATACTCTTCTCCAATCCCGCTTTCGATTTCCATGTAGCTTGGTATAAAATTTCCCAAATCAAGCATATCAATGGCAACTCAAAATATGTGGTATTGCCTAAAATAATGGTGTCAGTTCCTCACCACTATGTAAACAGTGAGAGAATTTTCAGCATGGTTCGAAAAAACCAAACCAAATCTTGTTCCAGATTTTGAACACTAAAACACTGAAGTCACTCTTCATAACAAAAAAAAATATGGAAGTTTATCACGATGTCAAACTAAGCAATGAATACTTTAAAAAAAGCAAAAAGGGCTTGCTATTCAATACAAAAAAAATTGTAGATGAGATGTTAATAAATAGGTAATTAGTTTGATCAACAAAATTGTGTTGTGTGACTTTTAAAATAAGATACATTCACTTGTATATTTAGTCAATAATTTTTTTAAATAATTTTGAATATTGTTTAAAAATACTTGTTTCAAGTAATTATTCAATAATTTTTTAAATTTTATTGTTTATTAATTCATTATTTTATTATTTAGTAACTTTTTATTAATTTTAATAATTAATCAATAATTTATTGATACTATGTCGCACGTAATATGTCGGTAAGAAGTGCTACTGATGACTGGGTTACCAATGTTGGAGAGTATGTGATCCCATTCGGAGCCACTTCAGAAAAGACATGCTGGTGTGGTCGAACTAATGGTGACTCTCTTTCTAGGGCCGAGCGGCTCGCAAGGAACAAGGCCGCGACGTCGAAATCCAATCCAACAATCCCCTAGAGAGACGGGGCAGCGGCGACTACAGGCGGGAGTACAGAGAGAGTGAGCTGGCCATCCCCAGACCACAAGTGGGTGGTCGTGCCCTCCCGGAGAAGAGAGAGAGCGGGGATTATCGGAGGGGATACGCGGGCGACGACAGGATGTTCCCCAAGGCACACACCTCTAGGCACTCAGACGAAGACGCCAGACAGAGACAATCCAAGGACCCTCAGTCCAACCGACGACCCCTGTCCAGGTCAACCGATCAACTCAACGGGGAGGAGAGGAGGTCGAGTGTGATGCAGTATAGAAACAAAGGTTTCGAAGAGGACTAAAGTGAATGTATTTAACTCAAACTGTATTTGGAGACAGTTTAACTCGAACTGCTTTTGAACTTTTAAGGAATTGTTTTATTATTTAATTATGAACTTTACCAATAGATGTATGTTGATGGGTAGCAGTATATATATATTGTTATAAACGGGATGTTTACCAGTGAGAGTTGTTTTATGTTTTAAATTGCATCTGATTTAAAGTGTTCAATTTCATAAATAAATTTGTAATTTGTGATATTGTTTTTTTTTATCATTTTTCCATTTATGCGATGTACAGAGTGTATTTTTGTACGAAGTTAATGATATTTACATGTGTAATAAAGAACATCATCCGGTGTTTTAGTATTATTTACTTAACTATCTAAAGGACACTCAGGCATATTTTTTGTATGAAACGATTAAAATATTTTAATAGGTTACATACTACATTTATTTACACATGCACTACAATTAAATTTTGAGTAAATGTTTGAAACGCTCAAAGCAAATAAAACGTCAATTTTCAAAATACATGTATTGGTTGCACAGGAGACTTAAAACCTGACAATCGGAACTTAGTTCCATCAAATCTAGGCCTGAGTGGACATCATCGATGTCGTAGCAGACTAATGAAATAGTCTAGTGTTAACAAACACATATGTACTGCAGCACAAAACACAACAATATACCAGCTAGGTTTCAATTTTAGTAATGCGCAATCCAGTTCCAGTTATTTGGAGGCACACTTCCTTTGGAGGCACACACAAGAGCGAGGAAGGGGCCCGAGTGTAAAACCAGAGATGAACAGTCCCATGACGCTCCGCTCGAAATATCCATTGCCGCCTTGAAAGGCTAAGCCTAAACGTGAACGTGGTCGATCCAGTGGAATCGATGGACTAGAAGTCCGTGGAGACAAGCTTCGAAACCTTAAGGTTCTTTCGAATAGTCATTTCGGACGGTTAATCTTCTTTGAGCTTGTAAGGCTGTTAGAAGTTTTAACCTGCGTCTGTCCTCGCCAAATAGCTACAGAGCATACATTTTTGGGCTGAATATAATGGGCTGATATTCAGCTGATATAATACATTCATCCCTTCTGACGGTTAATGTTCATTCAGGTTCACCACGCCTTTCAGAGACACTATCCTACGTCTTCCTCCACCAACTGAGCTGCAGCGCATCCATCTTGGGCTTAGATGGTTTTGCCTAGTCGGCAGAGGTACAAGTACAGCACGGTATACATTGCGCTTCCATGTAGGCCTCCAGCTTCTCACGCTCCAACAATAAATAATAACAAGAAAGTGATGTCACATGAACGTTAAAACAGTTCAATACCTTTCAGTTCATTTCTATTGATCTAACAGACACGTCTCACCCCCGAGGCCAAAAGCTGTGAAGAAAATTTTTTTGAGATACGCTTACGTTTTTATAAACTTAAACGATGTTTTAACGATCCCTTTGTTTGGAAACGTTAATCAGTCCCATTCTGTGTTTGATGAGTTAACAGAACAGAACTCTGGATTAACAAATGACAAGTTTATTAACAGATAACAACAGAGAGCGAAACTTCGAGGTTGGAGCTCGGCAGGCAGTCGTCCCCCAAGTCAGTGATAAACAACAAAACAGGGGGTGGTTATGCACCCCTTTGAACATAAACATGCATTTGTTGTGACATCCCCGAGTGGTCGGGTTGCCCGTGCGCCATCTGATAGGAATATACTCAACAGCCTTTAATGTAGCCACCGTCTAACTCCTTCGTGCTCTAGAAATGTGAAGGCTTGAACTTGAACTCACCTTTTTCAGTTTGATTTCAAAAATCATAAGATCGCTTCAAAACTTCCAATTAAAGGAGACGCCTCAACCAGACCTGGTCCGAATCCAAACTGTTTTCCTAGCCCCGTCCACACCGGAGAAGCAGGGCAAAACATGGATGATTGATTAACCCCGGAGACAGGTTTGATTGGCAGCTCGTTCAGTGTAGACGGTGAACGAACATTTTGAGCACGAGCAAAATGATCCGCTTCTAGTCGGTACATCAAAGGAAAGCAAGTGCTCATGCTCGCTCTATTTGGACGGCGTTTTTTCGTTCCCTTGCTCGATGTTCAATCAATCACCGGGGTCATCGTTAAGAAACCGGTCGGGGATCGGAACATAGAAATATTTATATTTCTTCGGATTGTAAAGTGATACTATTATTTAAGTAGTCTATTTGTACATTGTGTGTTTTGTGCTATACATAGTTGACGATTAAAACTTAGTTGTGAAAATGTAATCTGCCCATATTAGTGTCAAAATTGATGTGTCCATCCATGTGTATTTAGATGGTTTATATTAGTGGTCTTGGGGAACTTTGCACGTCAAATCTCTGCTATTATAAAATGAAGTGTCCGACCTCCACTACGCAATGTCCGGACGAATCTATTGCACTTACAATAATGAAATTTGGCACACGGGTAGTCCGAAGTTTTTGCAATTTTTGTGTCCAGCCTGAATTTTAAAATTCAATCTAAAACATTTAAAAAATAATTTATTGGAATTTAATTATTATTGTCTTCTTTGGAATAAAAGTTGCATAAAAAGTTAGCAGATTCTAAATGTATTTTTTCCGCTTCCGATTTCATTTTGCGGAGAAAGATTTGTCAGCAGACTAAAGTTTTAACTTTAGTTATGTAGTTCTTTTTTTTTATCTCCTTGATCGTAAAAGATAGAGTACAATTTTCAACGGATATGAAATCTGCGGAAAATTTCACATTAGATCTATACCTAAAAATATGATTTTCGATAAATGAATAATTTTAAATTGAAACTTATATTTTTTCCAACATGAACGCCACTTTCTGTGAAGAAGGACTTTCGTTTGATTCGAGATATCACAGATTTCATTTCCTACGCTCAAACCATTTCACAGCGAAGAAAAGCAAAACAAATAAAAAAACCATATTGACTGGCATTGTTAAGTACTTTTTTGTAAAATCGGGATCGTTAAAGACAGATGAAAATTTCAACAGATTTGAAATCTGAATAAAATCTAAACCCCTAAATCTCTACCTTCCATTTGATATTCTTTTAATAAATAATTTTTCAATTAAATATTTATATTTTCTCAAGAGATTCTGACGTCACGCCGATTGGATCTCTTCGCAATTCGAATTTGGCAATGACGAGGTCATTACGGCGTTGCCCGAGGTGTTTGTTGGCGAAGCAAATCATTGTTCATAATATTCATAATTTAGTTTGCGAAGCAAATCAAATTAGAATTTGCTTGGAATCCATTCCAAAAGGCTACGAATTTCCATTTGGTTTGTGAGGCAAACCAATGCCATGATTGCTGTTATCCAATAGGCTTCGCAAACCAAATGGGAATTCTTAGCAATCACCACGCAGTGGCTAGTTTAAGATAAATAAGAGGTGGATATTTAAAATGTATTTAAACTTTTTTGCAATTAAAGAAAATTTAAAATTGTTGCACTGCAATATTAATACGTTTTACCGAAAAATGCCGAATTGAAAGAGACATTCAATATGTTGGAACATAAGAGTGAAATATTCAGTAAGAAATTTTTATTTTGTAGGGAAATAATCTGCTAATATCAATTTTGCAAGTACGTATGGATATATATATATATATATATATATATATACATATATATATATTAATAAAGTGGTTGCCGCAGCCGCCGTCGCAGAATTGAAAACACGGTTTGTTCAAAATTGTACAGGGTTAACGATGAAGTGGATTATTTTCCGAGGCGGCTATTAGTTTAGGGTTTATTAAGTGTCCCAGTAGGAAAAGCGTAATTTCTACCGCGTGTGAGCAAAAGACGTATACATTTTCAGTCTTATGGCTCCTGAGAATATTTTCCATCACCAATGTCGCCTTTTTTAGGGAACTTTTCTTCCTATTTCTCTTTAATAAATCTTTAATGATAATATACGCTGCACTCGCGATTATGCGCCGACTTCATAAAGAACGAGACCTTAAAACAATTTGCTTCAAACAATAAGTTTGCAGTTTAACTTCAACACAAAACCAACCAGATTGATCGCGAGCACATGGAACATTTTGTGTCCGAGCTGTCAAACCAGAAAAACCAGAGAGATTGATTCACCAAACCTGTCTCCGGGGTTAATCAATCATCCATGTTTTGCTCTGCTTCTCCGGTGTGGACGCGGCTTCCGCGTTATTTATTAAAAGAAAATCAAATGGAAGGTAGAGATTTAGGGGTTTAGATTTTATTCAGATTTTTCAAATCTGTTGAAATTTTCATCTGTCTTTAACGATCCTGATTTTACAAAAAAGTACTTAACAATGCCAGTCAATATGTTTTTTTTATTTGTTTTGCTTTTCTTCGCTGTGAAATAGTTTGAGCGTAGGAAATGAAATCTGTGATATCTCGAATCAAACGAAAGTCATTCTTCACAGAAAGTGGCGTTCGTGTTGGAAAAAATATAAGTTTCAATTTAAAATAGGTATAGATCTAATGTGAAATTTTCCGCAGATTTCATATCCGTTGAAAATTGTACTCTATCTTTTACGATCAAGGAGATAAAAAAAAAGAACTACATAACTAAAGTTAAAACTTTAGTCTGCTGACAAATCTTTCTCCGCAAAATGAAATCGGAAGCGGAAAAAATACATTTAGAATCTGCTAACTTTTTATGCAACTTTTATTCCAAAGAAGACAATAATAATTAAATTCCAATAAATTATTTTTTAAATGTTTTAGATTGAATTTTAAAATTCAGGCTGGACACAAAAATTGCAAAAACTTCGGACTACCCGTGTGCCAAATTTCATTATTGTAAGTGCAATAGATTCGTCCGGACATTGCGTAGTGGAGGTCGGACACTTCATTTTATAATAGCAGAGATTTGACGTGCAAAGTTCCCCAAGACCACTAATATAGACCATCTAAATACACATGGATGGACACATCAATTTTGACACTAATATGGGCAGATTACATTTTCACAACTAAGTTTTAATCGTCAACTATGTATAGCAAAACACACAATGCATACAAATAGACTACTTAAATAATAGTATCACTTTACAATCCGAAGAAATATAAATATTTCTATGTTCCGATCCCCGACCCGTTTCTTAACGATGACCCCGGTGATTGATTGAACGTCGAACAAGGGAACGGAAAAACGCCGTCCAAATAGAGCGAGCACGAGCACTTGCTTTTCTTTGATGTACCGACTAGAAGCGGATCATTTTGCTCGTGCTCAAAATGTTCGTTCACCGTCTACACTGAACGAGCTGCCAATCAAACCTGTCTCCAGGGTTAATCAATCATCCATGTTTTGCTCTGCTTCTCCGGTGTGGACGCGGCTTCTCCCTAGTGTTGACTTTCTTGGTCAATATAATCTTCCATACGAGTCTTTTAGCCGATAGATTAGGCCATCAATTGTTATTGTAGGATAAATACAGTACTACATTACCCGGAAATCTCGTGAGGCTCAGTAGTTAATTAATTGTGCATACAACGTATATTATATAAAGTTAAGGGGGTACAAAGTAGACCTACCTTCCCGTGGTGCACCCTAGGCAACGTTTTTCGTTTTATACGGCAAAATGGTCTGCTGCTTAAGCAAGTTCTCGCATCGTGTCCTTAACTTTGTCGTCTTCATAGTTATATATATATATATATATATATATATATATATATATATATATTATATATATATATATATATATATATATATATATATATATACATACATACATACATACATACATATATACATATATAAATATATAAATATATAAATATATATACATACATACATATATATATATATATATATATATATATATATATATATATATATATATATATATATATATATATATATATATATATATATATATATATATATATAATATATAAAATTTCCATGTCACAATGTTAGTTACCGTACTCCTCCGAAACGGGTTTACCGATTTTTACCAAATTTTATATGCGTATTCAGTAGGTCTGAGAATAGGCAACTATCTATTTTCCATACCCCTAAGTGATAAGGGCTGTTCACCCTTAAAATGTATTTTTTTAATTTTTTGACGAGATTTTTTGTTTTTATTTTTTTATAATGTGGCATTAAAAAATACATACAACCCTTAGTTTTTACTTTTTTATCATCAACCCCTATTTTTTTATGGCCATTTTAGTAATTTAATCATTTTTCATCACGCTCGATAACTGATCAATTATAGTGTTTTTAACTGTATACTTCGATTAAAAATCTAAATTTTTTTTAAAGAAAATAAACATTTATTTTTGTTATTAAAGTTTAATCCTGATATATGCTTAGTGTTACCAATCTTATTATTAGGTTATTATAGTCACAACGTGCATTCACGCGATTGGCAAGTGCGCTTCCGGAATCCTCGCCGCCCATGAAGTAGATTTGTAAAAATTTATGTGGTTCGTTTGGCATTGGCAGCAATGAGCCCATTTTATGATAAACTTGGCCTCTGATTTTGAATGTAGAATTGTATTGTTGACCATTAGCATTAGTATTTCGAACTATTTCTGTTGTTCCAAACGATGTCATTTGAAAGCATGAATTGAATGTTCGAATTGACTTCAGGAATACGTTAGAATCTGGATCCGTGCCGATAAGTAAACCGTTCAATGGTTCAGGTGGTGTTTCAATTTCAGGTAGTTGCACTTTTCCTGACGCGCAACACATCCCAGGTGGCTCATTTTTGAATTTGAGAGCATGACAATGCGGACATTCCTTATCCATAGCACCAATTACCACTTTTGAATGAGCATAATATTCAATATCGGGCTCATACTGGAATGCTAGACGAAAAAATGAATCAGATGTAAATGCACGATGTACCTATTGGCGTTGTTGGTCATTTGTTCTGCGTCTATTAACCGTAAAACAGCGTGATTGTCGTTGTTCTAAACGTATAACTTCATTGCGCTTAGCTCGTGTATCTTCTGATTGTTCTTGACGCAATTGCTGCATGCTCACACGTGCATCAGCATTTTGTTGCTGGACTTGTTCTTCGGTTCTTTGGGATCTTTTATCTCTCATACTTCTGGACCTACTTGTATTACGGCTCAAATCAGCCCCTTTGCGTTTTCTTGGCATTGCTCACTGTACAAAACACATATAAATAGAATTAATGAAATAACTTCATTGCGCTCAGCTCGTGTATCTTCTGATTGTTCTTGACGCAATTGCTGCATGCTCACACGTGCATCAGCATCGGCCAGGATTATAGCGAAAATATTAGTTTTGTGAAAAAAAATTTGAAACAATAGTTGTAAAAAATTCAAATAATTATATAAAAAAAGTATACTTACAACACAAAAGCCGTTGTTGGTTGGAGCTCGTGACACGTGTTGAGTACTTTTAAGGTTATGTAAATCACTTGTTTAACTAAAACTTGATTAACTGAACTAATCGTGCCAAATACACGCGCGGCAAATTTTAAGAATCTAAGATTGGTAACACTAAGCGTATATCAGGATTAAACTTTAATAACAAAAATAAATGTTTATTTTCTTTAAAAAAAATTTAGATTTTTAATCGAAGTACAGTTAAAAACACTATAATTGATCAGTTATCGAGCGTGATGAAAAATGATTAAATTACTAAAATGGCCATAAAAAAATAGGGGTTGATGATAAAAAAAGTAAAAACTAAGGGTTGTATGTATTTTTTAATGCCACATTATAAGAAAATAAAAACAAAAAATCTCGTCAAAAAATTAAAAAAATAAATTTTAAGGGTGAACAGCCCTTATCACTTAGGGGTATGGAAATAGATAGTTGCCTATTCTCAGACCTACTGAATACGCATATAAAATTTGGTAAAAATCGGTAAAGCCGTTTCGGAGGAG